>CM069907.1:122264288-122864288 GCA_036172215.1 Camellia granthamiana
GTCTGCATACCTTGGTATCAGAATTTGCTACTTGCTTCTTCTCAATCACCAGATGAAAAATCTTGTGAGACAACATACATTTTTTGATTAACTAACATGTTTTGGTTAGGTGTTAAAGTTGACTCTAGAGCACACTATGCTCCTCAAGCCAGATAACAGAATCCCCCAGAGAACTAACAACTATACAGGTAAGTCAATTCACTGATTGGTAATGAAGTTACACATTTTGTTGTGGTTTTCATACCTTATATAAACACCTGCTGGTTATTTTTCTCAATCTATGATAAAGAATCTTGTCAGAAATTGTAAATGGTTGTATTAAAAAATTCAGCTGTTCAAGTGGACTTTTGACTTGAATACATTGCTTAAGATTTAAAACGAAATCACAGCAATTAAAATTATACAGATCATTTGATTAGCTGACTAAAAAAGATGGGGCATTCCGAGAATCGAACTCGGGACCTCTCGCACCCAAAGCGAGAATCATACCACTAGACCAAATGCCCAACTGTTTATGCTTGTTGCATGCTATTCCTAATCAATTTGCTTTGTTTAGATTCACTAGTTGGTACTATATTTGTCTCATTAACATTTTTCTATATGGTTTAAAGTTGACTTTTGATTATATAATTGTGGTCCAAGTTTCAAAACTAAATAAAATAGAGCACTGAAAACATGGTGAGTAAATTCACTGCCTCTTATTTATTTTATTATTCATTAATGAAGGATCCAGTGAAATCATACATTGATTAACATTTTGTAGCTGATGATTTTAAGTGAACTTTCAGTCAAAATTTTATGGTCAAATGTTCAAAACAAAACAAGGAAAACAAGGAATTTTTTTTCTGTTTGTCAGCTGCCTAAAAATTTCCCTCCATGACAAAAAAAATTTAGTGAGTAAAAGCCTATCTCATCCAGGCTTGCTTGAAGCAATGTCCAAAAGATTACAAGATCGATCTTGTCTATGCACTATCTCCTTTTCTTCTCCTTTGTGTTACGCTGTGTTTGGTTGAGAGATTTGGAAAGAAATTGGGAAAAGGAATGGGAAAATGTGTGTAAAATTATGTGAAATTTAGATATATTTCATTCACATTTCAGCTATTTTTTCCCTTTCGCTTTTCAAATCCCTTCTCAAATTCCCCAACCAAACATAGCATTAAGTTTTCCTGTGTTTAGCTGGGCCTTGCTACCCACATAAAATAGTTTAGCATGCTATCTTCTTCTTGTTGCCATTTTTTTTGTGAGAATGTTGGCTGTAAAAAGCTAGATTTGATAATTTTTGGGATGACTTGGGTTTTTATATTCTTTTATTGATTTTGAAAATAAGTAAGTGTAATAAACAAACTTGATAGGATGAGTGAATTCACTGATTAAATGGGGCATTCTTGAACTCAGGACTAGACCAAATGCCCAATTGTTGACAGTTAAAAATATCAATTTTTGGTCAGTTTGTTTTTTACTGACTGCACAATTTGCAATGATTTTGTGTACCTTCAAATGGCTTAGAGCTTAAAACATGTATTCCAAGTGCGTAAAATTTGGATAGCTAAATTCTAATTCTAAAAATTTGTTTGGGCAACAATTGCTGGTTGACAAGCTATTTTCCGTTCCTGTGCTGTATAGCTACTAGCTAGATCATCTTATCTTGGATTGGTTGCTAACTATACTCTGAATTATTTACTTCATTTGCTATTCGTGGATATATAAACCAGGGCCAGAGGACACCAAATAAATGCTTTCGTTTTCAAGTTTAAAGAGCAAGGGATGAAGATGAAGTTCAGGTTCAATCCTGTCTCATCTTATCTCATCTTATCTTGGATTTGTTTGGTTGATTTGCTCGATATTCTGTTGAAAATCTTGTCAGAAAACATATATTTTTGGATTTAGTGACATTTTGGATGACATAGTTAAGTTTGAAGTTGCTCTTAAGGTAATTGAAACTCTTGTTGCAAATTACTGATCTGCCATAGAGATAGGTCACTGACATAGTTTTATTTTGATTATTTTAAGCTAAACTAACACAAAATTTAGTGCATTAAATTTTCAAGTCAAGTTTGATATATGTTTTTGCAGATTTTGTTGAGGGAATAGTTGATACGATCGAGCGGTTGATGTTGGGAGCTAAAGATTATGTTGCTCTTCTTCTTCTTCTTTTTTTTTTTTTGAAGACTTGAATTTTTTAGTACAGTGTATTTAAAGATGGTTAATGGATAATGTCTATTATAAATGTAATTAATTTGTTAATTTTGTTATTTTTCATTTACAAAAAATTGGTTGGTGCTTGTAGCAAACTCATATGTGATTTTTTTTTAATAAATAATTATTTGCGACAGTAAAACAATGGTCGCTAAAAGTGTTTTTTATTTTTTTATTTTTTTTTGCGACGGCAAAATAGCTGTCGCAAAAAGTCTTTTGCGACTGTATTTTTATTATTTGCGATGGCATGTGACGGTCACAAAAAATATTTTTTTTAGTAGTGAATGTTATTAATCACACTTAAAAGATGTGATGTAAATATTTTTAATCACACTTAAAAGGTGTGATCTAAATGTTATTAATCACACTTAAAAAGTGTGATTAAAAATGATCCTTTTTAATCATACTTCCAAAGATCACACTTAAAAGGTGTGATCAAAATACTTTTAATCACACTTAAAATGTGTGATCTAAATACTTTTAATCACACTTAAAAGATGTGATCAAAATATTTTTAATCACACTTAAAAAGTGTGATCTAAATACTTTTAATCACACTTAAAAAGTGTGATTAAAAAGGACTACTTTTAATCACACTCCCAAAGATCACACTTTAATAAAACTTAAAAAGTGTGATTAAATAAAATACATCACACCAAAAAAGTGTGATCTTTATCTGTTTTTGTAGTAGTGTATAGGGCTACCGCATCCGTAAGGAGCACGAAAAGCAAACTACAATACCGCACAAAAATTAAAAAAGTTAAAAGCAGAATTCCAAAAACAAGGAGCAGATGGGATAAGGAAGGGGCCTTCAGGAATTATGAACCTGGAAAGTTGGAGGGTATCAAGAATGTAGAGGTCCTCTAGGTCTTGCTTCCTAGCTTCAACAACCCTATCATATCATTTCTCTCATTCTATCTTCAACATGGGCTAACAGAGATGAGGTCGAGAGGTCCTCCAACCTCCCCAGTTGAACTTACCCTCATAGAGGAGGTAATGATCCTCCAAGCGTGGGTACAAGGGGGAAATGCAGTAACAGCTTCAATGAAAATAGGGCCAAAAACATACTCCACCTTTGCACTATTGCGAGTAACGAAATATCTTGCATCAATTGCACTACGGCCCTCTGGTTCGTTATGCTTGACTATTTCCTTCTGTTTACATCTCCTCAAATCCACTGAGGGACGAAGACATTCGACAACTGGTAGGTTAGTAGAGGAAGAAGTAGCCATTGATGAGAGTTGAAAGAGGGATTGAAGAAGTAAGAGTAAGGATAAGGATGAACAAGAATTGAAGTAAGAACAAGGTTGAGTAGGAGTGGGAGTAAGAGTTAAAAATGGACAAGTGAATAGGTAAGAGGGCGAATATTAGGGTTTTATACCTTCTTGTCTAAGTTTCCCATTTAACTTAACAGGTCATGTAGTTCTGACCTATTTGGGTTTTATTTGACCCATATGGAGTTAGGACACATTTAACATTTTGAAGGTCTTGAGAGTACATTTTTTGGACTTTTTACCAAATAAATTTCCTTCAAAGAGACATTTTGCTACCTATAGGGGAAAGAAAGTATGCTTCGAAATGTGTGACTTGGCTTCGAAATGAATGGGTTACTTCGAAACCAGTATTTGCTAGTATGTTAACGAGTTTGAGATCAAAGACATGCATATTAACAAGTACAAACCATGTAATTGGAAGCAAGAGACCCATATTTTATTAAGTAAACAAATAATTACATTGGAGGACCTATTTGAGTACATTCTCAATTTCATGAAAATAAGGAATGGAAAAGGTTACAAAGACATGGAACTTATCCCAGCAAAATTCAATGAATGCATGTTCCCTCTCCAACTTGTCCTTAATCATATCTAATTGGGGCCGTTCTAGCTAATGTGCCCTTATTTGATAGAAAAGGTGTTGGGCCTTCATCTTAAACTATGTATGTTTTAGTGTTTTCTCCACCTTCTCCATCTCATCCATTTCAGCATCTTCTCTGTATGTTGAGTCATTGTTCTTGAAGTCTTTGCAGTTTTCAAGGAGATTCTATGCTTCGTACTAGGTTTGAATACGAGTGGCAAAGATCTCTTCCAATGATTCGCTAGCGACCAGGGCATTTTTATGCCAATTGAGCAGGAAAGTAAGTTGGCCAAGAAGGTGTGGAGTTCTGTATGAGCCACCAGATTAAGTATATGGCTTCGAGAGACTATATCACAAGCCTAGAGAAGGTTCTTGTGAGGAGTGTCATCTCGAAGTACTTCGAAGGTCAAGTGGGAGAAGGCAGTAAGCAGAGTTTGGGCTTTATACTGCTCGTATGTAGTAGAAAGAGCTAAGGGTTGGTATGGGGCAAAATGTCGATCTTCGAAAAGGGTGAGTTTCAACTCCTCAATCCAGTTAGGATAATGAGGTAGGAGAGGTGCAGTTGGGTCCATTCCAAAACAAGGTGCGGTTAGGTCTATTCCAAAAGAAAGTGGAAATTGGGGCTCATTCACACACTCTAGCCAATCAGAAAAGTAGAGGTTGTAACGGACTTCTTGGGCAAGTTTGAAGGACTCAGTCCTAGAGCTTCGATTGGATTAGGAGTCTTCCTCATTATTTTTGTGGCTGACTGGAGGTATACCACGTTGAAATTAAGTTGTCTTCCAAGCAACGGAGCTAATCAAATGGTACATAAGGATGTACCATTGAGCCACAAAAAGAAGGAAAAACCAAAGTAAGGTCATCAAATTCAACAAATCTATGGTGAATTCGCTCCCTTGTTTGAGGTTGGGATGGTTTTGGCCAGGTATCCCAACAAGTAGCTTTTACAGATGATGAGATAGATCCTAAGTAGAGACCTTTGGGGTGGATGAAGAGCTTTCGAGGTCTATATGAGCAAGTTTTTATTCCAAAAGTGAGTACTCTGCAAAAGCCTCCATGACTTGTATAAATGGAAGATGGTAAATATGGCTAAGAAATGCATATGAGTTTTTTTGAGGACGACGATTATTGTCCAGAACCTCTTGATGTGCTTGATCAATGAAAGAGAATGGTTGATTAACTATCAAGGATGTATCAGTCTTTTCGTTTGTGCAAATAGTGTAAGTAAGGTTCAAGTGCAGGGAAAGTTCAATTTTTTAAATGTTGCTTGGAGACAGTTATACTTCCAAGACAATTAATTACCATGCACATCCAAAACGTAGGCAGTATGCCGCAAGGAAAGCATAGTGCATCAATCCACTAATATTACCAAGTCTTGGTTATATTAGTGTGAGGGGTAATGTTGGCCATATATTTGTATCAACCAATCACAGCCTGACACGTGGTCCATCAAGGGTGATTTGAGGAATTAGTGAAGGTCTCCAATCATCAGAGGACACATGACAGATTATATCAATGGCAATGGATCTGCGAAGTACTGGAACAATCGCAAGAAGCAAAGTGACATGGCTAAACAATTCTTGGAAGTTTAAATTCAAATTCAGAAGGGAAACCCAACTGCAAGAAGTGACTTAGTGGAGGCAAACTGCTTGGAGCCATGTTTGATGTTTGTAGAGGTTACTTCACCAATTATCAGCTATTTTGATGGTTACCAACCACTTTGACAATTGTCACCAAGCATATAAATAGAGAAGAAAGCTGATAGTGAAAGACCCAGAACCAAATCTAGAAACCAGTTTATTTTACTTTACAATTTTCTAATTCTTTACTTTTTCAATTATTTATTTTCCAGTTCTTTACCTTCCAGTCCTTTACTTTCCCGCACTACATTCCAGTTTCTTAGGAGTAGTTCTAAGCTAGTATGTTCATCACTATAATCCCCTTCGAAGCTGTGGAAGTGCGAAGGTACAATTGTAAATACTTGTTTACTTAATGAATCTATTTTCTGACACTGTTTTCTCCCTCCTTTTACTATTGTTATTAGTTCTTCTAAATTTTCTCCTAAAATAAACCATCAGTAAATGTCCTCTTCATTGAGGTTAAGAGAATTTCAAAGCAATTGTTTGATTAATTGGTTGGCATTTATTATTTTTGTAAAGACTTATTGATCCTTATTGGCATGCTCAAATTACATTTTTAACCTTTGAAAGCCAAAAAAACCAACAATCACACAACGTGCCTATTCATGAAGTAAGAGGATGACCATGATGAAAAAGAACAAAGATGAAGATGAAGACCAAGACCAATTAGATTGTCAATATACATGGTATGAGAAGGATAACATGATTGACTTTCTTAATGTTTATATTTGTGGAAATACTGTGGTACATATGTACCTTATAATTAAAGAAGAAAATCATATAATTTTATACCTTTTGAATCATAATTAAAAAAGAAAAAAAAAATCATAATTTAACACAACATGAAACATAACTGAAAATCTCATGAGTCATAATTAAAGAAGAAAATTAGTCATAATTAAATAAGAAAATATCATAACTAGGGGTACATATGGTATACCCTTTTTAAAGGTGCATACATTAGAATTTCCCTAATATTTATAGTTTTTTTTATTTATTGAATAAATCATATTAATTTAGTTCTAATTTCTTTAACTTTTTTTTTTATTATTTAAAAAAAGTGATATTTATACTTAAACAATAAAATTTATTATATATTTTTTTCAAACTTCAAATTAGTATAATTTAATCAATAAAAAAATTAAAAATATAAGTGAAATTTATTCATAAATCTCTCTTCACCTACTTATGTTTCACTTAGTCCAAATTATTTTCTTATATTCGAACAAATTCTATAGGTGACATAGTGACCAAAATACTCTAATAATAATATATTCCCATTAATAGTGTGAATGTTCTGAGATGTGAAAATTCACATGTCAATGTAAATATTTACATGTCAATGTACATATTCACACTGTAAAAAAATATAAATGTCCACATCACCAAGTTAATAACCGTTCAAAAAATATTTATAAGGGTATAAGAATTAGGATTTAGTGGATTAAATGTCCGAATAATATTGAAATACAAAAATATGTTATGAACTAATGGGGATACAAGTACTTGAAAAAAGATTTCCTAATAAATCTCCATGGTATCAGACAAATAACTTGATTGACTTGGCTTTTTAATGTTTATATTTAGAGAAAATTGTTGAAAAGTCTAATCTAATAATTGCGTAAAGCATTAGGTCCAATGGATATTTTTATTGGTGAAAAATTCACCCTTTGTGAAATAGTTTGGGACGCCCCAAAAATTGGAAATATCAAGAAATAACAATACCCCTATTTTATATTGTATCTAATGCGCAAACGATGTACCACTTAGAGTTAAAACCACTTCCCACTGTAGGTGATCGTTAAAACATTTGGAGTCGAAACACGCGACGATTCAGAATGTGAAATATGTTCTCACAAGTCGATGTTGTTGTGCTCGGAATCCGAACAAATGTCCTAAGATTGGTCAAGAAAATTTAAATTTTTCAATGACTTTTAGTTAATAGAATAGGTAGTGTTATAATAATACAATATAGTTGGGGCAAGGTTGTCCCTAACAGCAGGCCAAAACGCGTGGGTAAAGGCTAAACCTAGGCTCTGATATCAAGTTGTGACACCCCTAAAATTGGAAACATCAAGAAATATATTAAGAAATAAATACAAGGTATTTCTCAGGTTATAAGTGTAATGCCCCAAAATCTACTCTAATGTTGAAGTTTAGGAAACGTCACTCATGAATCTTTTGGTCAATAACCAGGTAAGATCGCAGGAAATATCGGATGACTCAAAATAGCCTCGCTTCTAAATTCAATCTCCTTATATAACAATGCTACTTTTTTGGCAGATCTTAATAAGGTATTAACACAAGGTCTACATAAGTTGACGAAAAGTAATGATAGGTTACAAAAGATTTAAGTAAAATAATAATTACAAGATCTTATCTTAATTACAGCAAGAGTATAAATATTACATTTCCAAAGCAAGATTACAAAACGAGATTTAACAAAAGTAGTTTCTAATTCTTCTAGGGTAGCCATACATTTTCAAACATTTCAGCTCTTTACCATTGATCGGATAATAGTCTTCAATACTTGACATGAAATGCCATGAGTTTTGAATGCCTAGTAAACGCACACACCGCGTCTTTTATTCTCAATCCAATACACAATCACATTTACAACAAGTAATGAAGTATGATATTCAAGTAAACAAGCAATGAGTTATAAAGTTAGATGTTAGTAATCTAGAAATTCCCTAAAGAGATTCATCCTCCTAACCGCAAAAATTGAACTTGGATTATTCGGTATGCCCCTTATTTTATTGCTTTGCAAACCTTGTTGGAAATGGTTATAAAATTCTTGGATAAAACTAGAATTTTTTCCTAAGTTTGGTCTATTTTTTAGGTGGGCCCCGTGCGTCGATTTACGCTGGTCAAAGTGGTAACGCATTCTATGCTGCGTTGTGATTCACGTGGTATATTTGGTTGCTCAAAACCATTACCAAGTGAATAGGAAATTGAAGCCAAAGTATGCTCCATGGAAATGGAGTTTTGGTGTAAAATCCTTAAAGGTATTGAATAAGGCTTGTCCCACATTGATTTGGTGGGAAGTTTTGAATGGGTTTATAAGGCATGGATTTGGTACTTGGGGTGTGCCCCAAGGGGTACCCAAGTGTTTTAGAGGGAGAGGTTATGGGCAAAATGGGCTAGACCCATTGGACCCAAAAAATCACCACACACGCGCGTGCCACCACCGTCCGTCCGGTCGGGCAGGCTGTGGTTGGGCTTGTTCGGCCCAATACTAATCTTTTTGAGCCAAAAACAGTTTGAATTTAATTTTATTTTGTATAAAATAAAATCCAGAATTCAAATTAAACCGGTTTGGTTTTTACTGTACATCTAAACAGGGCCCTTCCCGTTTTCAAATTAAACCAGAAATAAACTGGTCTGGTTTTTAGTGTACACCAAAACAGCGCCCTTCCCGTTTTTGTTATCTGTTTGAATTGTCAACCCAACAGATTCAAATCTGTTTGAATTCAAAACCAATATGTTTCATACCTGTTCAATTCAAAACCTGCAGCCACCTTTACATCAATAAATAGGACAGCCCTCATTTGGATTTTGTAACTCTAATTTCGTCCTTCATAATTCTGCAAATATTCTTTTCATATTGCTGCATTATTTTCTTATGTGAGAGAGTATAAACACTTAGTGTGTTCGTTAGGTAAACAATTTGTAGTGCTGCTATTGTTTGTAGTAGATCATTTTATCCTGAGAGATAGACGTCCATATTCTGAAAGCACCGTGGAGAGGACGAATCTGTCTTAAGGACACAGTGTCAAACATTGGACTTGATCAGATAATTATTCAAAGAAATTAATCAAGTAAGTTGTTTAATTTATTATTCTGTTTTATTTGTTTATTTAATCAGATTTTAATTTTGTTTTTGTAACAAAATAAAATCTTTTTTTATTTATTTATTTTATTTCGAGTTTGATTTTTGTAATCAAACAAATTCTCTCATTTCTTTTATTTCTTTTATATTCTGGTTGTTGTTAAATACACAACATAATTTAATCCTTTTAAATACAGTGAAGATTGTCCAACAATCTTAAGACAGATTATTTTTGGCGTCTTCATTGTATTTAATTTTCTGTGTTTTCAAAGTAATATTCTGGTTGGAAAATACAAATAGTATTTATAAACTATTTGACAGATAGTAGTAATATACTGTCTATTTTCTTTGACAATTAGTAGTAATATACTGGTGACATTAACAATTGCAGAATATTATTTGGTGTTACAGAAAATTATTTTGGTATTTTATTTTTCTAGTTTTAGTAACAAGGAAAATAAAATTATTTTGTATTATCATTTATTTTCTGGTTTTGGTGACTAGAAAATTATTTTGTGTTTTAATTTATTTTCTGGTTTTGGTAACTAAAAAATTAATTTGTGGTATTTTATTTTCTAGTTTTAATAACAAGGAAAATAAAATTATATTATTTTCTAGTTTTAGTAACAAGAAAAATAAAATTATTTTGTATTATAATTTATTTTCTGGTTTTGGAAGGTCACTTAAACCCTTTGTGAAAAGGTGTTAGTACTTGGAAGTATTTGATTCTGGAGTTAAATATTAGTTTTACAAACTAATTTCATTTTTATTACGAAAAAACATTTATGGCTAGTTTATTTTCTTTATTGGTTTACTGATTTATTCTTTAATTCTGTGAATAGTTTCTGCACATGAGTCGGAAAATATATATATATATATATATATTCACAAGAACATTTTAATGTATATTTAATTAGTTTATTTATGGACTAATCAAACTGATTAAATGAAGATATGTTTTAAAGTTTAAAATTTAAAACGCATTGAATTTTATTTATGAGTTTTTTATCTCATGATGAAAGTTAAGGGATCATGCATGATTAATTTATTTTGATAATTCATTAATTTTAGTTGATGCGTTTGATATGCATGTATTGATGTCAACTCAAGTTATTTCTTTAAAAATAATGTCATGTGAGTTGGAATGATAAATTGTTATGTTGACTTTGGACATAAGTAGATTAATTTGAATATTTCTAATTAATTTTGAATGGGTGTTTAAACACCAGAGATTTTTAAACATGGAGATGTATGCAATTATATCGTTCTGTTTAATTGGAAGGAAATTTAAGAAATCTTTTATATTAGTTTGTTTTAAATTTGTGACATGAGATGTCATTAATTATTATTTTACTTGCGTAGTAGAATTTGTTAAACCATAAAACATTATTTAATATGGAAGTGTATCTCTTGCATTAGAAGAGATAATTTAGTTTTCTTTTATCACAAATATTTTTATGTCAGTGACACTTTTTCGTAAATGAGTTGTAAGAATGTATACAATCAAATGGGCTTTTTGAATTGTTTGATTCTTAGGCAAAATTTTTATGAGGATAAGATTTTGTTAAAACATTAATTCTGATTTGTGTAGTCATAATTATTTTGGATTTTTCATTTGAAATTTATGAATCAAGCACATCATAGACAACAAGTGATGGATGTTATATGTTGATTTATATTAGAAGTGATAAGGGTGATGAATATGATGCACCATTAAATGAATTTTGTGCACAACATGGCATTATTCACCAAACTACAGCCCCTTATTCTCCATAGCAAAATGGAATTGCTGAAAGGAATAATAGAACCCTAAAAGAAATGATGAATGCCATGTTACTAAATTCAGGTTTACCACAGAACTTGTGGGGGGAAGCAATATTGTCTGCTAATTATGTTCTTAATAGAATACCTCACAAGAAAACCAACAACACTCCTTATGAATTGTGGAAATATCGACCGCCTTCCTACAAATACTTAAAAGTGTGGGGGTGTTTGTCTAAAGTTGAAGTTTTTGTTCCTAAAAAGACTAAGATTGGACCAAAAACAGTAGATTGTGTGTTTATTGGTTATACTCAAAATAGTAGTGCATATCGGTTTCTGACTTATAAATCAGAAATACCTGATATAAATGTGAACACTATTATAGAGTCAAGAAATGCTGTGTTTTTTGAACATGTCTTTCCTTACAAGAAAGGACATGAATTAAGTTCACAGAAAAGAACTTATGATTGTACACAAAGTCAAGAGACTAATGACAATCAAACACAAGAGACTAGTAACGGTCTCAACCAACAGGATTTAATTGATAATGAACCAAGAAGAAGTAACAGAGCAAGAACATCAAAATCCTTTGGTCCAGATTTTCTGACATACTTGTTAGAAAATGAACTTTAAAGCTTTAAGGCAGCAATGACAAGTCCTGAAGCACCTTTGTGGAAAGAGACTGTTAATAATGAAATTGAATCCATTATGCAAAATCATACTTGGGAATTGGTGGATCTTTCACCAAGTTCTAAACCTCTTGGATATAAATGGATATTCAAGAGAAAAATGAAAGCAGATGGTTCAATTGACAAGTATAAAGCAAGACTTGTAGTTAAAGGTTACAGACAAAAAGAAGGTCTGGACTATTTTGACACATATTCCCCTGTGACAAGAATAACATCCATTCGCATGCTTATTTCTATAGCAGTGTTGTTTAATTTAGAAATACATCAAATGGATGTTAAGACAGCTTTCTTAAACGGTGATCTAAATGAAGAGATCTATATGGAGCAACCCGAAGGGTTTGTAGTATCAGGGCAAGAAAAGAAAGTTTGTCGACTTGTAAAATCTCTTTATGGATTAAAACAAGCACCTAAGCAATGGCATGAAAAATTTGATCATGCAATGCTTACTAATGGGTTTAAGATAAACGAATGTGACAAATGCGTCTATGTTAAAAACATTGACCAAGGATATGTCATAGTTTGTCTTTATATGGATGACATGCTTATCATTGGAAGCAGTCAAAACATGATCAAATCAAATAAGAAAATGCTTAACAAAAGATTTGATATGAAAGATATGGGGGTCGCAGATGTTATATTAGGAATGAAAATTACTAAAACATCTGACGGATATGCGTTATCTCAATCTCACTATATTGAGAAAATTCTTGATAAATTTATCAAGGATGATATGACTTTAGCTAGAACACCTGTAGACATCAGTCTTTATTTATCGAAAAATAAAGGTGATGCTGTGTCTCAGTTAAAATACTCCCAAATTATTGGAAGCCTAATGTATCTAATGAATTGTACTCGTCCTGATATAGCTTACGCTATCAGTAAATTGAGTAGGTACACTAGTAACCCCGGAGAAGACCATTGGAAAGCGATCATTCGGGTTTTTAGATATCTAAGATTCACCTGTGATCATAGTTTAAACTTTACTCAATATCCAGCAGTACTTGAAGGTTATTGTGATGCAAATTAGATATCGGATACTAAAGATTCAAAATCCACAAGTGGATATGTCTTTACTCTGGGAGGCGCTGCTGTTTCTTGGAAATCCACAAAACAAACATGCATCGCACGATCCACAATGGAATCCGAGTTCATTGCTTTAGACAAAGCAGGAGAAGAAGCAGAATGTCTTCGTCACTTCTTAGAAGACATTCCAATGTGGCCAAAACCTGTGCCAGCTATTTGCATTCATTGTGATAGTCAATCTGCAATAGGCAGGGCATAAAATCATATGTATAATGGTAAGTCACGACATATTCGTCGTCGACATAATACCGTTAGATAGTTGTTGCCAAATGGGATAATCTCAATAGATTATATAAAATCTAAAGAGAATATTGCGGATCCGTTAACAAAAGGTTTGATAAAAGAGCTAGTGTATAGTTCATCGAAGGGGATGGGATTAAAGCCTATTACATAAGAGTCGTCATAATGGTAACCCTACTTATATGACTGGAGATCCCAAGAACTAAGTTCAAAGGGACAACTAAGTTATGTATGGCTCGCCACAAATCACCAAGGGATTAAAATTCCTTACACATTCCTATGGTGAGAGCGATATCTGCAACATATGTTGTATGCAGGGGTATAAGGATAAGCTTTGCTTTTAATGGTTACTTATATCTTGATTAAGGCATAAAATCAAGACGAGTATAAGGAGATACTCACGATAAGAATCACCTATATGAGTGTTGAACTGGGGCCGGTTCTATAAGAATGAAAAGGCTAAATTCTCTAGAAACACTCATAAAAACCAGGAGCATTCAAGGCCAAAAATGAACACAACGGTGAGAACCACGATGTGTTAGAAGATATTTTGTGTGAAATCTATTGTCTTGGCTTACACAAACGGCTGAACAATTCAAGGCATCGCGTCCATTGGTTAGCCAGTAAGTCCGATAGGTTATCACTAGGGAAGGTTCAAGGCCGAAAGCTACCTATCCTGATGCAAGATATTTTCAACTTATACTCTTTCAATAAAGTCTGAATATTGTTGCATTTCCGTTGTCATCAAATTCCATTCATGTGGGGGATTGTTGGAAATGGTTATAAAATTCTGGATAAAACGAGAATTTTTTCCTAAGTTTCGTCTATTTTTTAGGTGGGCCCTGTGCGTCAATTTACACGGGTCAAAGTGGTAACGCATTCTATGTCGCGTTGTGATTTACGTGGTATATTTGGTTGCTCAAAACTATTACCGAGTGAATAGAAAATTGAAGCCAAAGTATGCTCCATGGAAATAGAGTTTTGGTGTAAAATCCTTAAAGGTATTGAATAAGGCTTGTCCCACATTGATTTGGTGGGAAGTTTTGAATGGGTTTATAAGGCATGAGTTTGGTACTTGGGGTGTGCCCCAAGGGGTACCCAAGTGTTTTAGAGGGAGAGGTTATAGGCAAAATGGGCTAGACCCATTAGACCCAAAAAATCACCACACACGCGCGCGCGCCGCCGCCGCTGTCCGTCCGGGCTGGGCTGGGCTGGGCTTCGGCGCGGGTGTGTGTTTGGGTTGGGCTTGTTCGGCCCAATACTAATCTTTTTGGGCCAAAAACATTTTGAATTTAATTTTATTTTGTATAAAATAAAATCCAGAATTCAAATTAAACTGGTTTGGTTTTTACTATACATCCAAACAGGGCCCTTCCCGTTTTCAAATTAAACCAGAAATAAACTGGTCCGGTTTTTAGTGCACACCCAAACAAGGCCCTTTCTGTTTTTATTATCTGTTTGAATTGTCAACCCAACAGATTCAAATCTGTTTGAATTCAAAACCAACAGGTTTCATACCTGTTCAATTCAAAACCTGCAGCCACCTTTACATCTATAAATAGAACAGCCCTCATTTGGATTTTGTAACTCTAATTTCGTCCTTCATAATTCTGCAAATATTCTTTTCATATTGCTGCATTATTTTCTTCTGTGAGAGAGTATAAACACTTAGTGTGTTCGTTAGGCAAACAATTTGTAGTGCTGCTATTGTTTGTAGTAGATCATTTTATCCTGGGAGATAAACGTCCATATTCTGAAAGCACCGTGGAGAGGATGAATCTATCTTAAAGACACAATGTCAAACACTGGACTTGATCAGATAATTAGTCAAAGAAATTAATCAAGTAAGTTGTTTAATTTATTATTCTGTTTTATTTGTTTATTTAATCAGATTTTAATTTTGTTTTTGTAAAAAAATAAAATCTGTTTTTATTTATTTATTTTATTTCGAGTTTGATTTTTGTAATCAAACAAATTCTCTCCTTTCTTTTATTTCTTTTATATTCTGGTTGTTGTTAAGTACACAACAGAATTTAATCCTTTTAAATACAGTGAAGATTGTCCAACAGACCTTATCCCAAATGCCTACAACGGTTACGTACCACGTAGCGACAACTGAAGACCTCAATACAGATGGTAAAAAAAAGGATCTTACCCATAACCTCCTCCATCCTTATCAAACCGAAACCACCTAAGGTCCGAATATAACCGATCTATTCAAGAGTTCCGAAATTACCACTTACATAAGAATTTACTTTCAATAGAAAACATGTCCTACCAACCAATTCAAATGTAACACAAATATTATGAAGTTACTAAAGTGATCGAAAACCAATTTCTGCCCCAATAAAGTTTTCCATTGAGTTAGATGTTTTAAGTTAATGTTAGAACAAGCTATGGAGACAACAATTCCTACACAAGTATGAGCGCCATCAAAGCACCATTGTAAAAAAAATATATTCATAACCATATGTGAATGTCATACTAAGACTCAAACAAATAATAAAAAGGCACATTCAAGAAATAAAGAACATGAATCATTAACAAAACATAAATTTTCAGATTCGGTGTACTTTACAGATCATAATCTAAGAGACATTTTTCAGACATTTCCCGAACTTGGCCTTTCTAGAGTTTGTAGAGAATTTTATCTAGTTTCCAGATCATTTTTCAAAAGTGGGATAGCTTTCATAGTTTTTTTAATTATTTAAGAAATACTCCAACGCTATCCAGATTCGTTGACTGTTACAAAAATTGGTTTTTCTCTCAAAACACTCACTCATTTTCAATAAAACCATTTTTTCTTAAATTATAACACTTTAAGGAATGTTTTGGTATAAAATGAGCTCAAAGGGACTTTTCTGTATTTTTATAGAATTTTTAAAAGTTGACTGAAAATATCGATCTTTGGTGCACAAAACTTGAAAGAGAAAGAGTTGTAAGAAAACAGAGTCACTATGTGTAATTTTATACTTCTATTGTGATGAAAACATGCCAAATAACATGATTGATAATGTGCCTTTAAAAATAATGTAAGATAGGTAAAAACAGGTGATTTTACTCCATCAAAGAGCTAATACAAGGAAAGAATAAATCAAAACTCAACTTCTTTTATTTAAACACAATAACACCATACATGCACATCTAAAAAAAATATTCTAAACATCTGGTATCATGTATTTGGAAGAGAAAAGAAAGGAATGAGTTGTGTTGTGACTTACTTATTTGCCTAAGGAAGTGGTTGTGCAAGACTTACTCACTTTTCTTCCTCCTCATCCAAAGTTCTCACTTTCCCTCCTCTCTCTCCCTCTCCTCAGCCATATATGAGAGTGTGGTGTGTATGTTTGAGTGTGAAGAATATGCAAAAGGAGGTGGTGTATTTATTGGGGAAAAAAAGGGTAAAATGTCCTAAAAGGTCCATTGGTTGGAATTGAATTGAATGAGCTTATATTTAGTTAAATTTTAACAAAATGTAAGATGATTATGAGGTCTAAGTAGGATTTAGGACATGATTTGGTTGTAGGTTAGCTTGGTTGGAACTAGATTGGTTGCTAGTAAATAGATGGTTCTACGATTCTAGGCTTTAGTTAAATTTTCTTCCTTAATTCAAGGAAGATGTTCTCAAAAGTACACATCAATGAATCTGGGAACATGTGGCCAGCCATGTGGGGGGAAATTTTAGGGATTTTTCAATTTACTTTGTGTACAAGATTATATATATATATATATATATTGTAGATATTTCGGTGAAAAAAGATTAAAATAAATAGTTGTATTTTATATGTATAAAGAATGATTTGGGGTCAAAATGTAATTAAATTACAATGTGAGGGCTTGAGCTCAATTAGAATATCTATTTCAATGTAGAATTAATAAAAATAATGTTAGAGAAAATAATTTAGTTTGAGTTGCTTCGTTTTGAATTAAATGGTGACTATATGTTCACATATATATATATATATTTTATCCTTTTAATTTTTTGACTATTTATTCAATTTTTTCCTTATCTATTTAAATATCTATCCAAATTTTATTATCTGTTCAATTTTTTCACTTATTTATTTAAATCTATCTATCAAAATTTTATTATCTGTTCAATTTTTTTTTCCCTGAATTCTATTTGTTGATTTTTTATCTATTCAAAACTTTGTTATTGAAATAAACCAAGACACTATTTGTCCAAGTTTTGAACAACAATGTTCAGTAACAATAACAAATCTTTCCATTTCTATGATCTGTTCAAATTCAACACAAATCTATTCAAATTCACACAGAGATCTTATTTATTTGTTATATGTGTTCAACAAGAACAACAACAAAGAAAAAAATTATCTATAGCATATAGAGAGCGGAGAGATGATCTGTTGGACAACAACAACAACAACAAAACCAATTTCCCTTTCTCTCTTCCACTGTCTCTAAACCCTAACTCTTTCTCTCTCTCTCCTCCGACACTCTCCTCCGTCGATGCTCCTCCACTGCTCTCCTCCGTCGCTGCTTCGTTGTCTTCCTTCGCCGCAAGATCCAAATTTGTAACTCGTTAAACAAAGCTTTGCCATCTCTTCATTTTTTCTCTCAAGCTCGTCGAATAGAGCTCCACCGCTGTCCTTCACATCCGCCGCGTTACCTATCGCCGCTACCCAAAGTGTAACAGTCTCTACTCGTTCTCGTCATTTCATCATCCATTTTTCTTCTCATCACTATCATACCTTACACATCTAATATCTACAGATCTTTAACGTCTCTCTCTCTCTCTCTCTCTCTCTCTCTCTCTCTTATATACATACATACTGTGTGAGTGAATTTCCGATCACACTGCCCTCCTTAGTAAATCAGCTGTAGAACACAGGCAAAATAGATGGCACCCTGCTGTCCTGCACAGAAAGAGAAGGTTCCGGCGGTGGTTCTTCCACCCGGGGGTACTCCGACGATCAAGTCAGTATATCTCTCAAAGATAATCAAGTATTCAACTCACAAGCTTGAGTGTATAAAAAAGAACATACCATAGACCCATGGGGGTGCCTCTCTTTTATAGCCAATACAATCCTAGTCCCAATAGGAGCCTAACTCCAATGGACTCAGGATTACTGCTAATCTAGAACTCCCAGTGGGATTAGGATAAAACCTTCTGAGAGTTTTATCTTTACCCAAACTGAAGTCTTCCCTCAATCTAGGACTCTTGTCCCTTATCCGCTTATCTTGGATTCCAATATCTTCGGAGATAACCTCGGCAACTCCGAGATTACCTCGGCGTAACTACCACGACACGGGGCACCTCGGCTGACACGTCGGCGTCACCTTGGCACGTGTTGGTATTCAGAAAATATATCCCCACAACTGCCCCCTAGGTTCTATTACCTCAGCATTCTGAGGTGATGGAACCTATATTGAACCTCTTTTTCGTACGTCGGCTTAAGAACTTTCTAGCCGAGGTCGTTCCTTTTAGGCTGACATGTCTTCTTTTAAGAACAAAAATTCAAATGAACTCTTCCACGCGCATGAGCTGTCATGCATCTCTTCTGAACTGTTTTACTTGCGCGTTTTACCCTTATTGGCCCGTGCCTGTGACGCGCCTGTAAGCCGTCTTTCCTCTGTCTGCGCTGTCTAACGTCTGCGTTACTCCAGGCGCAATAAATGCTTCTGTTTGCCGCCGTTTCAAGTTTTTGACAAAACTTTTCCATCTTTCTTTTTTTTCTTCACTTTTGCATATCAATTTTCTCTTGATTTCTTTCTCTCTAAACTCGTTCCTTTGAATCCACCATTGTTCAAGCTCCAGGCTCTGCAACTGTTCTCTTTCTCCCACTCCAGTGAAAGCTTTTGAGATTCTGTCTTCTCGGCGACACTCATTCCGGCTTCAATTTTTCTGGTAAGCCACTTTTCTTTGTGTTTTCAACTCTATTGTTTACCCTTTATTACTTGCTACCTTTACTGCTTCGTTGAAACTTCAAACCTGTGAATCATGCATTTAAATGCATTTTACTCATGATTTTGCCCTTGCCCATGTCTTGAACATTTGCACTTTTTCACCATTTTGCCCCTGTTCTTGAGCCTTTATTTCTTGTTTTCTTTATGCTTTTGAGAGCCCCACCTCTGTTCTTGATTCTGAAACTTCGTCTTGTGTCTTGTTTTTCTGTGTTTTTCCTAGATTCGAGCCTCCAATCTTTGCTTTCATAGATTTAGGTTTGGGATTTGCATATAGAACCTACCAATTCTTTAGGAAAAAACCGAAACAATCCTTACCAATATATACCTAGGTTTAAACCGAGGTCCCAAGTAACCCTTTAAGAGCACCTTCTTTCTGTAGTCAAGTACCTTTACACCAAAATCATGGGTATGTGGAGACATAGGGTAAACACCCCAACAAAACTTGAATTTTTTAGGCAAGAGTTCTCTATTCCTGATGATGTTCACCTTAGGCTAGCTGGGGATGACGATTCCATCATGCCTACAGACAATACGATGCCTTTCCCTATTGTAGCTTTTGATGAATGTGGACTCCGGCTTCCACTTGATCCCCTTTTTCGTGAAGTTCTCCACTACTACACGTTGAACCCTATGCAACTTACCATCAACTCCTATCGAGTGATTAACGGTATCATAGCCTTAGCTAGGCAGGAGAACGTTAGAATTACTCTTGCCGACATACAAAACTGTTCCACCATGTGTGCCCTTAACCTGAAGGAAAAAGGCTACGTCTATTACCTCAAGCCGAGGTCTACTGAATTCAAAATCGTAGCCGACCTCCCAGACTCCAACAAGGGGGCTGGAGATGACTTCGTTATTGCTTCTGGAAATTGGGAGTTTGGCCCAGACGAAGATGTTCATCTTTACCCTCTTCCCCGAACAGTAAAAGAGGGCAAGGGTAAGAGCCCAGTATCAATCACTTAGTTGTTTCTATTTAAGTCCTCAAAACGTTGCCTGTTTCTAACGTCTTGCTCTCTTTGCAGATGTTCGTAAGCCACCAAAGAATTTTCGCCAATCTTACGTTCCCAGTAAGGATCTGAAAAAGCTCCTGGACTTGCCAGTTCATAAATGAAAAGCCCCTCTTCTACTCAACTTCATCCCTACATACAAATCAGTTTTGCCCGATGTCCCGAAAACAAAGAAAAAGAGCTTATCTCCTCCCTCTGCTACCACTCTACAGACCGCATCAACATCTCGGGCTGACCAAGGGTCAACCTCTGATCCAGCCGATCAACCATCAACTTCAGCCCCATACTTAATCCCTATACCAGAAAGGAAACGTCGGCGACGACTCGTCAAAACTGCCGAAATGGTTCGCCCAAAGCCTGTCGCCCAAGATCTCCTAGCCGACCTCCCAACCGACGTCGATGCTATTCCGACCCAATCTATGCCCCCACCAAAGCCAAAGAGAACCAAGAAGGCCCAGCCAAAGGCCAAAGCCACTATGGCTGAGACTGAAGATACCCTGCCTATTACACAATTGGCAGAGAGTAAGAGGACTGCTTCTACTTCTGCCAAAAGGTTTGCTGAGGCCCAACCTTCTGAGTCCACAAAATCAAAGAAGCTGAGGTCGTCTTCAGCAACCACATTGGAATCCAACAAACCAGATGTTCCCTGGGCCCCCCAAATTACTTTGGAAGACAGGCCGATAATGACTAGTGAGAGTGCCGACGACATAAATGTCGGCGTGGCCCTCAGCACTGCACTGCTTCTTCCTGGTGATTTGGAGCGAAATGCTGGATACAGTGAATATGAGAACTACGCGCTAATGCTCCAACACTCAGTTCAAGTAAGTGTTCCGGCTTGGTACTTGTTCTTTCTTTCTGTTTCATACTTAGAATATTTTCTAACATTTCTGTTTTCTTTCAGGCCATCTAGCACGCCCACTCCTTTTCAATGCAGTCATTCAAAAATTGAGAAAAGTTGACCGAGATGAAGAGGGAGTTTGCTTCCTTTCAGAAGGCCAACAAAAGCCTTCAACAAAAAATGAAGAAGCTAGAAGATCAAGCTGAGGCTGCTACTAAGGCCCAACAGATAGCTGAGGAAAAGGCTGAATCAACTGAAGCTATAAGGAAGGTTGCTGAGGCTGAGAAGAGGGAAGCCGAGGAGAAAAAGACCCAGGCCGAAAAGGAGCTTCAGGAGGCCTTGGTAACTAAAGAAGCTGAAATAAAAAAGGTTGATGAGAAGGCTTATGCCCAGGGCGTGGCCGACGTGACTGAGGACTACAAGCTTCAAGTCAGGCAGGCATGCAACAGGGGTTTCTCCCTTGGTTGGATGTCCCTTGCCAAAAAGCTTAATGTCCCAGATGACTCACCCCTGCGCAAGGCTGACGCTATTCCTCTGCCATTCCCTCCTCCTCCTCCTCCAAGGCAAGCTGAAGAAGAGCCTGAGTCCGAATCCGAAGATGAGGACAAGAATGATGATGAGCCTTTAGTAAGGAGGCCAAAAGATGCTAATGAGACCAAGTCTCCTCCTCAGGGTGATCAAGTCCTGGACTTAACCCAAGATGAGGAGATTGAGGAGGTGCCCAAGGAAGCTGATCCAGGGCAGTTATCATCCGACCTTCTTCTAGCTGAAAGAAGTCTTGATAAAACACTAGCGGAGATCGATGCCGAGGTTGCGGCAGAGAAGGCTGCCGAGGTGGTTCCGCAAGAATCTGCCGAGGTAGTTCTACAAGAATCGGCCGATGTCCAGGCCCGGATTGCTCCTGAAACTGAAGAATCATAACTTTGATGTTCCCTCTTTTCTTCTTTTTTTGTACCTTTTTGGTTTTCTGGACAATGTATGCTTCCTTTCGTGGCCGGTGTGCCTTTCTTTGTTATTTCGAAACAATTTACTTTTAGTTAGGCCGCAGTGCCTTCTTTGTACAAAATTGCAACTGTTTTTCTCTGAACGTTTTAGTCTTTAATTTCTCTTGATTGCTTCTGCATGGTTCTATACTTAGAATATTTGGCATGCCATTCATACTTTGCCTCCTTTGTGCAATCTTCTCGGGGTCACATACCTCGGGTATAGTAACTACAAGTTTTACTTCGGCAAGATTCTGACTTGTAAATTGCTACAAATTTCAACAAGGACTTAACATATACAGTAAACTTTTCTCAAGTTACAACAAGTGTTAAACAGTGATCTACTTGTAAATTGCTACAAATTTCAACAAGGGTTTAAACAATATACTTAGCTTTTACCTCAACCTGTAAATTGCTGCAAATTTCAACAGATGATCATATGTCGGCTTAATTTCAGCTTGTAAATTGCTACAAATTTCAACAAGTGTTAAGCAATGATCTTTGGTTTAACCACCCTGTAGATTGCTATAGGTCTGTAAGCAATAACATCGGCTTCGCATCGACTTGTAAATTGCTACAAATTTCAACAAGCGAAGAGAAACAGTAATCTCGGCTTAACTTCAACTTGTAAATTGCTACAAATTTCAACAAGTGAAGCTAAGGAACCATCTCAGCTTAACTTCAACTTGTAAATTGCTACAAATTTCAACAAGTGAAGCTAAGAAACCATCTCAGCTTAACTTCAACTTGTAAATTGCTACAAATTTCAACAAGTGAAGCTAAGGAACCATCTCAGCTTATCTTCAACTTGTAAATTGCTACAAATTTCAACAAGTGAAGATAAGGAACCATCTCGGCTTATCTTTAACTTGTAAATTGCTACAAATTTCAACAAGTGAAGATAAGGAACCATCTCGGCTTAACTTCAACTTGTAAATTGCTACAAATTTTAACAAGTGAAGCTAAGGAACCATCTCAGCTTATCTTCAACTTGTAAATTGCTACAAATTTCAACAAGTGAAACTAAGAAACCATCTTAGCTTAACTTCAACTTGTAAATTGCTACAAATTTCAACAAGTGTTAAGTGTCTTTGTCTTCTCTCTGCCCCCAATGTGAACCTGAGTTCCACTTGGGTTCTCATTTATTCATGTCTCTCAGAAACAACATTATGTAACTTTATTAATCATGTGTTTGAAGGATTCTGAAAAGATTTTATTGATGACATCGGCCAAAAAATAAAGCACATCTTAATGATAAAAAAATTTCAAATTACAAGTGTTCTAAGGTCTTGGCAATGCTTTGCCCTCACTGTCTCAAGCCGATAAGCTCCATTGCCTAATATTGAAGTAATTCTGTAGGGTCCTTCCCAGTTTGGGCCAAGCTTGCCCTCTCTGGGATCCTTCTTGTTGCCGACGACTTTTCTCAGGACTAAGTCGCCGATCTGAAAATCCCTTGGATTGGGATCCTTCTTGTTGCCGACGACTTTTCTCAGGACTAAGTCGCCGATCTGAAAATCCCTTGGATTGACCTTCTTGTTGTAAGTTCTGGCAAGCTGTTGCTGGTATACTGCGAGTTGAATTGCAGCTTTCTCTCTTCGTTCTTCCAAAAGATCCAGATCTCGGGCTAAGAGTATATCATTAGTCCCATTCTCAACTCCCTGAGTTCGTATTCCTGGGATGCCGACTTCTAGTGGAATGACTGCTTCTGTGCCATAAGCCATGGCAAAAGGGGATTCCCCTGTTGATCTTCTCGGGGTAGTCCGATATGCCCAAAGTACGTTGGGCAACTCGTCTACCCATTTTCCTTTTGCTGCCTGCAGTCTCTTCTTTATTCCATCCAAAATTACTTTGTTGGATGCTTCTGCTTGCCCATTGCTTTGGGGAAAGCTGGTGTTGAAAAGTAATTCTTGATCTTGAATTTTGTACAGAAGTTCTTAATGAGTTTGCTGTCGAACTGCGTTCCGTTGTCGGCAAATCTCTTGGAATCCCAAATCTGGTGATGATGTTTTTCCAAATAAAATTCTTGACATCCATATCTCGGATTTTGGCAAGAGGTTCTGCCTCTATCCACTTTGTGAAATAATCTGTTGCTACTAGCAAGTACTTTCTCTGCCCAGTTGCCTGTGGAAGTTGCCCAACAAGATCCATGCCCCACTGGGCAAACGGCCAGGGGCTAGATATTGGGTTCAGGTCGGCAGCTGGCTGATGAATCAAAGGTCCAAACCTTTGGCATTGTTTGCACTTCTTCACGTATGCTTCTGCATCTTTTTGCATGTAGGGCCACCAATATCCCTGGGTAATGGCCCTATGAGCTAATGATCTGCCCCCAGCATGGCTTCCGCAAATTCCTTCATGAATTTCATACAAGAAATCCTCAACCTGCAAAGGATGTACGCACCTTAAAAGGGGTCCAGTGAAGGACCTTCTGTAGAGATGTCCGTTTGCTGTTATGATGAATCTTGCCGACTTCAATCTGACTTTGTGTGCCTCCTTGCGGTCTTTTGGCAGCTTTCCTTCTTTCAGGAATGCAACAATTGCATCCATCCAGCTTGGCCCCATGTCCACACACATTGCTTCCTGTTTTGCGTTCTGTGGTTCTATGCTTGGGCCCGACATATATTCGATCATGATAGTTCTTGTCTTTCCTGTCTGTATTGAACTTGCCAGGTTGGCCAACGCGTCGGCGTGGCTGTTATCATCTTGGCTTACTTGGAGAAGTCGGCAGTTCTGAAATGAGGCTGCCAATCTGATGACCTCTTTTGCATATGCCGACATCCTCTCGTCTCTGGTTGCAAATTCCCCTGTTGACTGGTTAACAATAAGCTGAGAATCACAAAAAACTATTACCTCATCTGCTTCTGCTGCTGCTGCCAGTTTTAGTCCTGCAATTAATGCCTCGTATTCTGCTTCATTGTTTGAGGCCTTGAACCCCAAACGGATGGACTGTTCTATTATTTCTCCGTCTAGAGATATGAGCAATACTCCTACCCCCGCCCCTTGCCGGTTTGAACTTCCATCGACAAACAGTTTGAAGGAGTCTCCGATGTAAATGCTGCAGGGTCTGAGCTTTTCCTCCCTTTGTTCTTTTGTCTTTGGATGGGTTTTTCCTTGCTTGCTTGGACATCGTTTATCATGGCTCAACGGAGCCCAATGTTCGATTGATTCTGGCGTGAACTCGGCCACAAAGTCGGCCAAAACTTGGCCCTTAATTGCTGTTCTCGGCCTGAACTCCAGGTCATACTGGCCCAGGGCCACTGCCCATCTTGCAATTCTTCCTGTTAAGTCTCCTTGTTGTAATAGGGACTTCAGTGGGTGTTCTGTTAGTACCACAATCTTGTGTGCCTAAAAGTAATGGTTCAACTTTTTTGAGGCCATCACCAAGGCTAGCATTAATTTCTCGAGTGGTAGATACCTTGTTTCTGCGTCGGCCAAGGTTTTACTTACATAGTAAACAGCCTTTTGCTCCCTTTTTTCTTCTCGAATTAACACCGCACTTACTGCGTGTTCTGAAACAGCTAAGTACAAGAACAGCTCTTCCCCAGGTTCAGGTGTTGAGAGGACTGGAGCTGTAGTCAGATACTTTTTCAGGTCGGCCAACGCGGCCTCACATTCCTCTGTCCAAAGGAAATCCGTGGCTTTCTTCACTAGGTTGAAGAAAGGTTTACATTTGTCTGAGCTTCGGCTTTTGAATCTGTTTAGGGCTGCGGCCCTTCCGGTAAGTTTCTGTACTTGTTTTGCCGATGTCGGGCTCTATAAATCTAGGATGGCCTTGATCTGATCTGGGCTGGCCTCAATGCCCCTTCTTGTCACCAGGTACCCCAAGAATTTACCAGATTCGACTCCAAACGCGCACTTTGATGCGTTGAGTCGGAGCCGATATGTTTTGAGTATCTCAAATACCTTTTTTAGGTCGGCAAGATGGCCCTTAGGATCCTTGGTCTTTACGACCATATCATCGATGTGGACTTCTACAGTTTGGCCGATCAAGTGCTTGAACATTTTGGTTACCAGCCTTTGATAGGTTGCTCCTGCGTTTTTCAGCCCAAAAGGCATCACCCTGTAACAGTACAGGCCTTTTGGGGTGATGAACGCTATCTTCTCTTCGTCTGGAGGGTACATGGCTATCTGGTGGTACCCCCTATAAGCATCCAGGAAGCTCATCCTTCCATGTCCAGACGTGGCATCCACCAACTGGTCAATTTTGGGCAGAGGGAAGCTGTCTTTGGGACAGGCTTTGTTCAGGCTTGTAAAATCTACGCATACCCTCCATTTGCCGTTTTTCTTCTTTACTACCACAGTGTTTGATAGCCATGTCGGATAATTGACTTCTCTGATGGCCCTGGCCTCTAGAAGTCTGTCTATTTCCTCCTCTACTGCTTCAACGTGTATCAACGTCGGTCTTCTGGCTCGTTGTATTATAGGTTTGGCCGACCTGTCAACGTTCAGTTTGTGGCATGTGACCTCGGGGTCAATGCCAGGCATTTCATAAGGTGTCCAGGCGAACACCTCTATGTTTGTTCTCAAAAAGGCTTCCAGCTCCTTTTCTTCTTCTTCGGCTAAGCCTGAACCGAGAAGAAAGAAGCGCTCTTCATCGCCCTCCTGGACGAGGATTTTCTTTAGTGTTTCCTCACTCTTCTCGGTTGGCTCCTTGCCGACATCATCTAGGACCTCCATGTCCTCATCTTCAATCTCTGCCTTCCCTGGTTCCTGTATGTTGCAAGTTGTTTTCATTGCTGCCATGGAGCAATTTTTTGCCTGCAGCTGGTCTCCTCTGACTTCTTCAATTCCATGTTCTGTTGGGAACCGCAATAGTTAATGCAACGTTGAGGGAACTGCCCCCATTGCATGCAACCATGGCCTTCCCAAGATGATGTTGTATGGTGAAGATGTGTCGATCACGATGAACTCTGTCCTGATCTTCTTAGTGCCGGCTTGTACTTCCAGGTTTGTAGCTCCCAGTGGCCATGTCGGCGTTCCATTGAAGCCGACCATCGGGCCGTTCGATTGCTCCATGTCGTCTGGGTGAAGGCCCAGCTCCTTGTAACATCTAACATACATGATGTCACAAGAGCTTCCTTGATCTATCAGGATGCGTTTCACTTGGCACTCCCCGACCTGGAGGGATATTACCAAAGCATCGTTATGTGGGTGCTGGACCATTTCTAGGTCGGCTTCGGTGAAGGTTATCATCGGGCCTGGGTACTCTTCAGGCCGAGGTCTTTTCTGTCCGACCTGGTTCACGTGCTACAGGTGTTTTACTCTTTGGGTTTCCCCCCGTATGTCATTTTCGTTCACCTTGGAGTGAATTACGTTGACCACCCTAGGTCCCTCTTCCCTGTGGTTGCTGTGCTGGGGGAGGCGGGGCTGCTGGTGCTTGAGGCAACCTTGCCTGCTCCTCTCTGGTCCTTGCTTCGTCGATAAGATCCCTCAGATGACCTTGTCTTACTAAGTCCTCTAAGTATGCTTTTAGGGCTCTGCAGCCCTGAGTTGGGTGCCCTTCTTCATTGTGGTAAGCACAACGGCTACCAACGTTCCTGCCCATGTATTCCCCTGGGGCCTTTGCTGGTGCTCTGAAATAGGGTTGATTTCGGATTTGATCCAGGACTTTGTGGACCGGGATTCGGAACACGGTCGTCACTGCCTGTTTGCCCCTCAATTCTGTCTCTGCTTTGCTGAATCCGTTGTTACCTCGGCCTCGCTTCGGCGAGCCGTTCCCTTTTTCCTGTTTTACCTCCTTATTCCTTGATGTATCCTCCTCGGCTCTAGCGTACTTCTCGATTCTAGCCATGAGCTCCTCCATGCTCTTCGGTAATGTCTTCGCCAAAGATTTCCGCAGTGAACAATCATCTTTCAGGCCATTCTTGAAGGACACGACCACCACTTCTTGGTTGCATTCGGGTATTCGATTGAACACCTCGTAGTATCTTTTTGCATAGGCCCTAAGGCCTTCATCTTTGCTGATCTTTAGAGCCATTAATGCGTCCACCCTTAATGGCTGCAGCTTGTTTGTCACGAACCTGGCCACAAACATCTCGGCCAGGCCTTCCCAAGACTTCACGCTTCCTTTTGGCAATTTGTGGAACCAATCTAATGCAATCTCCCCAAAAGACGAGGGGAACACTTTGTAGAGCAACGGCTCGTTTCCACTGTATAAAGCCATTGAGTTCAGAAATAGTCCGATGTGGAAGTTAGGGTCTGACTTACCATCGTATATTTGAAACCTCGGCATGCTGAATCTCTTTGGTGCCTCAAATTTGTCCAGCTCTACCAAGAATGGTGTCCTCGACTTGACGGGTGAAGTAACCTCGACTTCGGCATTCTGTTCCTTCCTCTTGAGGTAATTTCTCAAGTCTTCTTTACTCCTTCCCGGAGCTCGGCTATCTTTCGACTTTAGTCTCTTCGGCACGCTACTTTCGGCCTTGAGGCAACGTTTTGATTTTTCTCCATGGGTTGTGTCAAAGCAGAGCGCCTGTCCTTGGACGTGCCGATGTTCTCTGGGCTCTGGGTCCTTTGTGTGATACTTTCTTTGGGACTTCTCTTGTCTCGGCTCCTCTCGTGCGATTTCCCTGGAAGGTGGGTGAGAGTGCCTTCCGCTCCTGGTGTGCCGAGGTGCTGAAGGGATCTGTCCCCCCTTCGGGGTGTTGGCTACTGGGACTGGTGTGTCATGCAGTGGGAAGGGTGGCTGCATGACATTGTTTTGCATCATGAAGTTGACGACCGACTGTAGGTCTGCCAACTTGTCTGCCAATTCTTTCACTTCCTCATCCCTCCGTAGGCACCTATCCCTCCATACCTGGAGGTTATCTTCGTTGTAGTATCTGTCCTGGTCTGGCTTCTTTGAAGTGTCACCCTCCTGGCCGACGCTTTTTCCTCCGAGCCCCTGGTCGCGGGCTTCTTTGTTGTGGTTGTCTCCTTCAATGTCAAGGTCAATAGGCCTGCCACTCCCAGCGGGAGCGTCGTCCCTAACCTTTTCTTTCTGTGTGTTACTGGCCATCTATTCGTCTTTCGTTCCCACAGACGGCGCCAAATTGTGTGAGTGAATTTCCGATCACACTGCCCTCCTTAGTAAATCAGCTGTAGAACACAGGCAGAATAGATGGCACCCTGCTGTCCTGCACAGAAAGAGAAGGTTCCGGCGGTGGTTCTTCCACCCGGGGGTACTCCGACGATCAAGTCAGTATATCTCTCAAAGATAATCAAGTATTCAACTCACAAGCTTGAGTGTATAAAAAAGAACATACCATAGACCTATGGGGGTGCCTCTCTTTTATAGCCAATACAATCCTAGTCCCAATAGGAGCCTAACTCCAATGGACTCAGGATTACTGCTAATCTAGAACTCCCAGTGGGATTAGGATAAAACCTTCTAAGAGTTTTATCTTTACCCAAACTGAAGTCTTCCCTCAATCTAGGACTCTTGTCCCTTATCCGCTTATCTCAGATTCCAATATCTTCAGAGATAACCTCGGCAACTCCGAGATTACCTCGGCGTAACTACCACGACACGCGGCACCTCGACTGACACGTCGGCGTCACCTTGGCACGTGTTGGTACTCAGAAAATACATCCCCACACATACACATACGCATACGCACACATCGTACCGCTATTCTAATTTCAACTACAAATGAGATCGCTGTTGTTCTTCATTTTTCTTTGATGAGATTTGGTATGATCTTCAAAAGGCATGGAGATGAACGAATTCGAACTTTGTAAACGTCATTTCGTTTGATTAAAAACTTTTATATATATATATACATATATATATAGATATATAGATATGTATTTTTAAATTTTTTTGATCTTTGTTTTTTTTCTCTTTTAGGCATATCTCCACATCTGTCCAAGGTAGATTTGGATTTTTTTTGGCAGCTTTGAATATATTTTCTCTCTCTCTCTCTCTCTCTCTCTCTCTCTCCTTCTTCTTATTTTTTTTAATTTTTTTATTTATTTATTTTTTTGTATCTGCCCAGATTTGCCCAAGGTAGATTTATTTTGTATAGACGAATCATCTATGTATGTGGGTGTGCGTTTGAAAATGAATATTTTCTATTTGTTGTTATTTTCATATTTTTTTTTCCTATTCTCTATTTGTTGTTGTTGTTGTTGTTGTTGTTGTTGATGATGATGATGATGATGAACAAATAAGGTTTGGTTTGGCTTGGTATCGCAACAGATAGGGTTGGTTTAGCTTAACCAATAAGGTTATGTTTGGCTTCTATTTCATCCGATAGAAAAAAATTAAAAAAAACAAAAATTAAACAGATAGAATTTTGGCAAATAGATTATAGGGAAAACAATTAAACAAATAATAAAATTTGGACAGATATTTGAATAGATAAAAGAAAAAATTGAATAGATAATCAAAATTTTAAATAGATTGTTAAAAAATTTGAAGAGATAATCAAAAAAATTGAACAAATAGTCCCCCCAAAAAATTAAACAGATAGATATAAATTTGAAGAGATAGAAAAAATGTTTAAATAGATAGATATAAATTTGAACAGATAGTCAAAAAAGCCGAACAGATAAAAAAAGTCAACAGATAAATTAAGAGGTAAAATTAAAAACAAAATATTCTCCATGACTTCTCACCAAATTATTTCACAAACAGTAGATCTCTTACCAACAAAAAAATATTAACTGGACATAATGCCTTATATCCTCCTTACCTAACACTAGTATGCTTGGGATTTTCCTTTAACATTTTATGAAAAAATGCAAAAAGTAAAGATAAATGCAAATCTTTGATTTTTTTTTTTTTTTTTTTTTTTGTATACTCCTTTCGTCTCAAAATATTAGTCCTTTATTTCATTTTTCGTTATTCCAAAATTTAGTCTCTTTTCAAAAATTAAGTACAAAAATAATATAAATTTCTAATTTTGCCCTTCTTTTAAATTTATTAACAACATAAAAAGTACAATTATGACATTGATATTCTCCAAAAAATGTACTATCAAAGGCTAATTTTAGAAAATCAATTTTTTTAAAGTGTAATAATTATATTACCAAAAAAAGTTAGATTTCTCAAAATAGACCATTATTTTGGGATTAAAGAAGTAATTTATTGACTTTTTAATCTTTTTATTGATTTTTAATTTTTAAAATACAATTTAATATTTCCAAAGGAGGCCTAGTTGACTTATTGTTTCCGAGCTATTCAAGCATTTCAAATACAAAAATATTAAAGACTTCAAATATTTTATCAAACATGAAAAGAGCCTTGGAATTTTAATTATACAGGTTTATTACAATAATAGTTATAAACTTGTGGAAATTATAAGGGCAAATTGGGGGGACGTCTGTCACATAATATTACAGCCGCCAGCAATGGCCGCAGGGCGGGCCTTGGCCTATGGCCAGTAAGGCCTGGGTCTTAGGTTCCAAAATTTTGATTCAAAAATAGAGTTTTTAAATTTGGTAAAATATTATAGGCTCAATATTTTTTTTTTTTTTGGTTTTAGGATCAATTTGAAGGGTCCCAAAATATTTTATTGTATCCATGTATGGTTTAGCCCATATTTATTTATAAGTGTAGTTTTTTTGCTTATATTTATTAAAATGAAAAAATATATATAAAAAAATGTTTAGGCCCAAGAAAAACAATACATACAATATATGAACTCTAATTTTTTTTTTAACCTTCTTTATCTATTAGATTTTAGTAGAATAAATAATTTTACCTAAATTTTTTTACCTAGGTCTTTATCAGTTTTAATTGAATAATTTTTTTCTAATTTTTTGGCCCTAATTTTGTTTCATTAAATTGTTTTGACCCTCACATTTTCAAAATTTACCTTAGACCTCCTAAATCTCAGGGCCGGCCCTGAATGGCCGTTGCCAGCCACAGCACCAACCGCATTCCCAGCCATGCCGCCAATGACACTGGAGTCCTGCATTGAATAACTCGAACTTCTTATTCTCCTGTTTCTGAAAACATCATAATCACATAATAAGATTATCTTGAACAGTGTATTAAATGTTTCATTAAATTTGAATAGAAGTTTGAGTAAAAATTATATTTGATATCAAGTGTTTTAATGGAAGTTTTTGAAATTTCAGTAGAACATTGGTCGATTAGACGGATGATCAGGCAAATATTCGGTCGGTCGACCGGCTATTATAAATTTTTTACAAAATTTTACCTTAAGGTAGTTATCTGAGGGGTCGACCGGACGGACGACTGGGAAGTCGACTGGCCATTGTAATTTTTTTACAATTTTTTGTCTTGACGTGGTTATTTGGTGACATCCGGAGGGATATCCGAGGGACATTCAGTGGTGAAAATCAAACGGCTATAAACAATGTTTTGATAAAAGGCATATTGGTTCTCAGTTTGATAAAAGAATAGTGAAATCTTGAATTTGTTACCTATTTGATGAAACTGTTGGAGCAGAAAAAGATGCCATTTTTATCAAATTCAAATTTAATAAAAGGTTTGAGTAACCATTGGAGATGATCTAATAAGTATTAACTAGTGTTCCACCTGTCCTATGCACGGGTTGTGTTTACAATTATTTGTATATATGCGAATTGCAATTTTTATTTTTTATTTTTTTTTTTTGCATACAAAAAAGGAATATAACAAATGCAGCATACATTCAATCAATTATTTTATGTTTTCTTTTATTGAAAATTTAAAAATAATGTATGGGCAAGATTTATAACTAAATTAATTTTTTTTTTATATTCCTAACGACATTTTTTTACTTCTATATAAATACTTAAAAAAATAAACCTGAGAAAGGTAATCAATATAAATATTATACATTAAGTAAAAAAATGTGGCTAGCAATTATGCTTACATAAATTTACTATAATTTTAATTTCAAATTTAAAAAACAAAAAACAAAAAACTATTTTAAATTTTTTTATTTAACTAGTACCAAGTAGAATTTTAATAGCAAAAAGGAAAGTTATAAAATTTCGTTGCAAATTTTCAAATATCTATTGTTAAACATTATATTCTACTTGCTTGTTTGTTTGCTTGCTTGCTTTTGGAGTTTTGATCTTTTATCTTTGCTCCACATTCATCATATTATTTTATTTATTTTTATTCCTCTTACTTGATTTTCGCATGTTATTTCTTTCATAGTGCATCTCCAAGTGTATTAATGAAAACATCATACATTTAAAATGTACAAAATTGCAATATATATATATATATATATAAATAAATAATAAAAAAGAAGTAAGCGATTGCCCAAAACTAAAACTACTTTAAGAAAAAATAAAAAATAAATAAAAACAAAAATGAAATTGTTTGAAATAGAAAATGATTTATTTATTTATTATTTTTAAAAATAAACTTTTAAAGAAAAAAAAAACTATATACAAAAAAGTACAGAAACTAAATATAAATATATAATACTGTAGGCATCCCATTTTTGACCGACCTTAAGACTTAGACGTCACCGACTGAGCGCTTGGTGATGTTGCATATTGTGCTCGTTCTGAGGTTGCGGAGTCACGGCTGCGAGCCTTGCCTCCGGACTTCCGGACTCTTTTGTGCCTTGCCTCGGTTTGTGAACCAGGCCCCGTTTTCTTTGTTTTCTCTTCCCGAAGGGAGGGAGAGGTCCTGTAGACCATCTCTCAGTGGCCGTAGGCTACGTTTCGTGGTCGTAGGCCATTTTTCCCGTTTGGAGCCCGGTTCTCGATTTTCGGAGCCGTCGGCCGTATGCCTCGGTTCGGGACCGCTTAACCACCTCCGTTTGCTCCGATTTTTGGCATACACCTTGTTTCCTCCCTTTTGAGGGACACTGTGGCCCGAGAGACCAACTTCGTGGTCGAACGCCACCTCCGGTGCTTAATAGTCAGTTTTCGGGCCCCAGATCGCGCGTTTTGGCCCCCGAACCTTCGTTTTGCATCGGTTTGGGCTCATTTTTGGCGGAGACCTTATTTTCATTGTTAGAGAGGTTGTAGGAAGGTGGGAGGGCAGCAATTGTTCTGAAAACCAGCTTTATTCCTTCATCGCTCTTCGTCGCCCGTTTTCTTCACTAGAAAGCTGACTTTTTCCATTCCCGGGCCACTTTTTCTGACTTTCTACCGCACCATTGTGTTGTACACACCTGGGAGGCCACCAATATGGATAGGCTGGCCATCAATTGTTCTTGACCCTTTTGAACCCCTCTAAAAAGTTGATTTTTCTCTCTCTTGGGTTACATTTTCTGGGTTTTGACCATACAGCTGTGTTGTGCACACATGGGAGGCCACCTTTCTGGAGTGGCCGGCCAGCAACTTTGTTGACCCTTTTGACCCCTGGCCGGCCGGCCAAGGGAGGTGGCCGGCCGGCCACCTGAACCTTCTAAACCTAGCCGGCCAAAATTGTCTTTCCTGGTGCATGCTAGCTGTGCCAGCTGTTTTGCACCAGACCCCTGCCCGAGGGTCTGCCCTTTTGGGGGGGAAATTTGAATTTGTTTTTCCCCCCTTTTCTTCACTCCTCTCCCTCTATATAACTAGCACCCCTCCTCCATTTCTAAGGGTTACAAAAACCAGCTGAGGCATATACACTCCATCCTCCATATATCTTCCCCATCCAAGCTCAAATACCTTTTTGTTCTTGGCCTTTACACTACAACTCATAGCCTACTACCTCCAACATCCATTCCAGCCCCTTGAAGCTGATTTCCAGAGGTTGAGAGCTCACAATCTTGGACCAAGAGTTGCTACATTGTTGTGCTACAAGGGTGAGTCCTCTTTTCCCCTTTTCTAGTCTTTTCTTGCTTCATCTATAAGCCATACTTGCAAGCATTTTTGGGTTTCAACCTCAGCTGAAAACGTCTTATTTTGAGCTTATCTTCATGTTTGGTCAAGAACTTTTTTCTGTTTGAGGTCTTCTACTCTCCCTTTTGCTTTATCTCTCTTTTAGGGCTTGTCTTGCATGATATATTAGCCTTACTTGTGAGCATTTATGGGCTTCAAGCCAAACTGTAAAGTATCTTTTTTTGAGTCCCTCTCCGACTTTGTTGAAGGGCTCTTTGCTGTTTAAGGCCTTTTACTGCCTTGTTTGTTCAATCTCTCTTTTAGGGCTGTTTTTGCATGATACATTAGCCCTATTTGTGAGCCTTTTTGGACCTCGACCTAAACTGAAAAAAGTCTTGTTTTGATATCATCTTCATGTTTGATTAAGGTTCATTCTCTATTTGGGGTCTTCTTCCCCCTATGCATGCTTCATCTTTCCATGATTAGGGCTATGCATTAGAATACTTGCATTGGCTATGGTTCGGCCTCTTAGCCACTGAAATTCAGTGGATTTTCAGTGGCTTAGGTGTGTTCTTGAAGGCCAAAATCAGAGGGGGGTGACCCCCTCTCTCCTTGTTTTGCTTAATGGTCTTTTTGGCCTTCCAAAGAGGCCCTATCTTGCATGCGTTGTTGACTGATTTCAAGACCAATTTGATGAGTTTTAGGGCTATCATATTTGATTTTCAAAGTTGATTTGGCTATGCTAAGTGTCCTTGATGCATGTGCTTAATAACCCCTTTGTATGCCGTCTAAAAGAACCCACCATTTGTGCATGTGTTGGCTGCATTTCAGAGGTTATTTAGGCATGTTTTGGCATGTTTTATTCACTGATTTTTTCTGGTTTGATGAGTTCTCACCTGCTTCATATACATGCCATGTAAACCATGTTTGCTAGTTAAAGTTGCATGCTATTTTAGTCCATCTTGCTAGCATCTTTTGGCCATACTTTGAGCTAGAAATGTTCATGTTTTGGGACTGCCTTGGTTCTCTCTTCATGCTTCATGATCAAATAATGCATGCTTTGTATAGTTATAGGTCAATGCATGTGCCTAGTTTTGTGTTTCGGGGCCATTCCACGCATCGGGTGCCATGTTTCCATGTTTCGGGATCATTTTGCATCACATTTCAGTGCTGGAACTTGCATGTTTGTATGCCATATTTCATGCCTTGCCATGCCTTGTTAGAGTGGCATTTGGTGCCTTAGGTTCGGTCCTCGGTTTGCGTGCATATATGCACGCATTTCGATAGTCTCATTTTCATCTAATGGCTACCGATGTGAGTGTGGCTGAGGTGTACTCGTATTGGTGTAAGTCCGTATTGCATTGTGTATGCCATCTTAGTTCATAGCATTGCGTATGCTAGGTTGTATATTAGAGCATTGTGTATGCCATGTTACATCGAGCATTGTGTATGCCATTTCATAGCATTGTGTATGCTAGGTTGCCTGTTAGGATTGCATTCATGCATGTCATGCATATTGCATTGTGCTTGGGATAGGAGTTAGCCCACGCACGGGAAACGAGGGACGTTCCGTACTCCGAGTGACGAAACGTGTCTCAATTCCCAGTCGCCGATACTCCGGATTAACCGTGATGGAGTCTCGTTCTTGTTGTGTTTATGCGTGCGTTCATTTCATATTAAGTCGTGCAATTTGACTCCTCGGCCATCATGCATCGAGATGCGTGATTGGTGGCACGAGGATCGAGGCATACATACATATGTAAAAATACATTGCCATGCCCCTCTCTTGCTCTCTGTTGCAGCAAATCAGAAACCGACAGTCTTTTGGAGCTTCGTGCAACATTCCGAGATTAATTGCAAACAGAGGCAAACCGGGGCATCGCAATGGATTTCCGCCCAAAACAACACAAGCATACATCATCCATCATCCGGAGCAGAGCTGAGGCAGTCCATAGGCTTGCATGCTAATTTACTGCTTTCCTAGATTAATTTGTTAATTAATTAGGGTTTTGTATTTATTCAGACTGTACTATTTATTTGGGACTGTATATTATTTATTTGGACCCTCCGAGCGAGGGCAATGGTGTAATAAGTGTGCGTGAGTGTGATGTATGTCTTCCAACCCCACGTCTTTCTCCCTTTTATTTACCAGCTTATGATGGTTAGATTAGGGCATATTTCAATTAGCATACAGTATGATAGCATGTTTGCATTCATTCATCTGTTTTGCATGCACCGGGCTCGGCGCATCATACTCACTGCATTGTATTTCAATTCCGAGTTGAATACATGTTAGCTGTAGCATTCCATATGCCATGTTTGAAATAGCCGAGCCTATCTTAGTTGCATTTTGCATGTGTTGCATTAGGCATTTCTGTATAGTTAGGATCATGCATGGATTTCTAACATAGCTTCTGTTTTGGCTTGGAGTACTCGGTAAATTTTATGCTTTAGCATCCTTGCATGCGTGTGAGTGACTGCCATGATAACATGCTTACCATGAGGCTATATGCTTATGTGATATAACTGCATGAATGCCTGTGGGTAAAGGTTGGGTTATTTGGATTGGAACAATTCATTCACTGCGAGTTTTAAGCCCACTAGATTGTGGCGAAACCATGTTTTCTAAGCCCATCTGAAGGTGGCAAAATCTGTATTTTAAGCCTATTTCCGAGTAGCAAACCACTTTCAAAAATAAACAGGAAATGTTTTGTTCCAATTCAGGCAACCCAGTCTATACTTGTATGCCGTGTGCATCACATAGTAAATCTAGGCTAATAACCGGAATAAGAACGCATAACGTTTTCAAAACTAGATATCATGGTTAGTAGAGGCCGATCTTTGATCGGGCGAGCGGGGGTGCTCACGAAGTGACCTTCCCCAATCGTACCCAAGTTCTCGAGCCGAGGCAACTTTGGTGATGACGGACACGTGGCCTTAGACACGAGTCAGGGTTTCCTAAATTTCCCAAAATTAAAATATTTAGGTGGCGACTCTGTATCTGGCAAAGCAGTCCATGTTTGGCACTTCTTTCAAAAATTTGTTTTCTCAAAACGATTTGCCGGATTTGGACTCTTTGGTTCAGATTGAGAACCGTGACAATTTGAGTCCAAACTGTAGTGAGCCCAAAATGAACGGAACGGGACTCACCCTCCCGGGGCGTTCGGGGACGTCTACAAGTACAAAAAATAAATGAATTATAGGATTTTCAAAAAGTGAGACTCACAAACTAATTTTGTAAATCTTATCTATTCATATACTTGTTGTGTATGTTTTTTTGTCTATTCATATACTTTTTGTGTATATTTTTTATCTATCTAATAGCTTTAGCAAGCTGTAGACGTCCCCAAACGTCCCGAGAGGGAATCCTGTTTTGTTCATTGGGGCTTACTACAGTTCGGACTAAAATGTCACGGTCCTGTATCTAATCTCGCAGAGTGCAATGCAAGACCGATGAATCATCAAAGAGTCCAAATCCGGCAAATTGTTTTTGAAAACAGATTTTTTTTGAAAGAAGTGTCAAACATGGATTGTTTTTCCAAATACAGAGTCGCCACCTAAATATTTATTTTGGGGGAATTTAGGAAACCCTGACTCGTTGCCTAAGGCCACGTGTCCGTCATCACCAAAGTTACCTCGGCTCGGGAACTTGGGTACGATTGGGGAAGGTCACTTCGTGAGCACCCCCGCTCGCCCGATCAAAGATCGACCTCTACTAACCATGATATCGAGTTTTGAAAATATTATGTGCTCTTATTCCGGTTATTAGCCTAGAATTACTATGTAATGCACGCAGCATACAAGTATAGTCTGGATCGTCTGAGTTGGAACAAAACATTTCATGTTTATTTTTTAAAGCGGTTTGCTACTTGCAAGTAGGCTAAAATGCGGATTTTGTCACCCTCAAGTGGGCTTAGAAAACATGGTGATTTGCCACTATCTAGTGGGCTTAAAACTCGCAATCAATGAATTGTTTCAATTCAAATAATCCAACCTCCACCCACAGGCATTCAGGCAGTTATATCACATAAGCACTTAGCCTCATGGTAAGCATGCTATCATGGTAGTCACTCACACACATGCAAGGATGCTAAAGCATAAACACTTACCGAGTACTCCAAGCCAAAGAAAGAAGCTAATTAGAAATCATGCATGAATCCTAACTATGCCGAGATGCCTAATGCAATACATACAGGTATGCAACTAAGATAGGCTCGGCTATTCTAAGATGGCATATGAAATGCAACAAATGATACACGTATTCAACTCGGAATTGAAATACAATGCAGTTAGTATGATGCGCCGAGCCCGGTGCATACAATACAGATGAATGAATGCAAACATGCGAACATATAGATGCTAATTGAAACATGCCCTAAAACTAACCATCATAAGTTGGTAAATAAAAGGGAGAAAGACGTGGCGTTGGAAGACATGCATCACACAAATGCACACTAATTACAACATTGCCCTCCTCATAGGGTCCGAATAAATATTACACAACCAAAATGAATAACTAATTATTACACAACACTAGCTAATTAACAAATTAACTAAGAAAACGAGTAAACTAGCATGCAATGCTACATGAAGTAGACTGCCTCAGCTCTGTTCGGAATGATGAAAGATGCATGCATGCTCGAGTCGCCTCGCCGGAAAATCCATCGTGATGCCTCGATTTGCCTCTGTTTGCAACTAGTCCCGGAATACTGTACAAAGCTCCAGAAGGCTGCTGACCAGTTTTTGCTACTGGTTTCCGGTTTGCTGCAATAGAGAGCAAGAAAGGGGCATGGTAAAGTATTTTCAACATATGTATGCATGACCACTCTCCCCGTCATTGCATAAGCTCTAGGGAGTATAGTCCTCGATCCTCGTGCCACCAATCACGCATCCCGATGCATGATGGCCGAGGAGTCGAATTGCACGACTCAATATGAAATGAATGCACACATAAACACAACAAGGCCTAAACTCCATCATGGGTAATCCGGAGTGTCGGCGACCGAGAATCGAGGCACGTTTCGTCACTTGGAGTACGAAACGTCCCTCGTTTCCCGTGTTTGGACTAAACCCTATTCCAAACACAATGCAATATACATGGCACGTACGATGCGACTTGGATTATGCAAGCTAAATACAATGTGACTAAATGATGCAAACATGCAAAGAATGACATGCAAACATGCTACTAGCATACATAATGCTATGAACTACATGGCATACTCGATGCAAGACACCTTATGAAACAATATGGCAACATATGATTAGCATATACAATGCGAATATCAAATGGCATACTCGATGCAACGAACTACATGGTATGCGCAATGCTATGACTAGAATGGCATATACAATGCAAGATGGACTTAAACCAAGATGGGTGGGCCTCAGCTACACCCAAATCAGTGGCCAAACATAATGGAATGAAAGATAGGAACACTCATGCAAACATGCCCGATACAAGGGACCGAACCTAAGGCATCAAATGCCACTCTACCAAAGCATGGAAAGGGATGAAACATGGCATACAAACATACATTTTCCAGCACTGAAACATGATACACAATGGTCCCGAATCATGCAAATATGTCACACAATGCATGCTAGATGGCCCGAATACCGAAACTAGTGAAGTGCGTTTCACTAGAGGTACACAAAGCAATGCCCAAATGGCAAAACCAGCTCCAAACAGACCCTAGGCAGGTCCAAGACAGTGGGAAAATGGCCTAAAAAGATGGCTCAACATGCATAGAAATGAAGCTCTTGCAATGCTCCAAAAACGAGGCAAACTAGCACGACTCTCAAACGCATTTAAAGAGTGGAAAACATGGGAATATGGCATACATGTAAGCTCTGAAATATGATGCACAATGGTCCTAAAACATGGAAACACCTCAACATAAGCATGCAATAGGCCCCAAAACACAAAGCTAGGCACGAGTATTGAACTACAACCATGCATAGCAAGCATCATTCGACCATGAGGCATAAAAAAAAAGCTAAGGCAGTCCAAAACATGCACAAAATCAGTTTAAGGCATGGCCAAAAAGTGCTAGATTCATAGACCAAAATAGCATGCAATACAAGCTAGTGAAGAGAGTTTACACTACAAGTATATGGAGCATTCAAGAGGTCACTAAATCAGCAAAATTCAGAGGTATGACATGCCAAATAAACCCCAAAAATCCACTGAAATATGGTCTATGCATGCAAGAATGATAGGCCCCTTTGATATGCTATGAAGAGGGCTATTCTACACATGTAAGATGGACACCCAAAATGAAAAAATGGGCTCTGTACAGAGCCTATGCAGGTCCTAAAACCCACCAAAAAAGGCCTGAAACAAGGGTTGGAAGCATGCAAATAGAGGCTCCTTTGTAAGGCCATGAAGAGGGTTACTCTACATATGCAAGAGGGACACCTAATATAGCAAAACCACCTCTGGAAAGAGGTCATGCAGGTCCTAAAACCCACCAAAAATGGCCTAAAACATGCTCAAGAAGTGTGTAAATATAGGCCCCTTTGTTAGGCCAACAATGCTAGTAAACAAGACAAGGGGTGAGGGGGTCACCCCTCTCTGATTTTGGGGCTCAAAACAGTATGCTAGCCACTGAAAATCCACTGGATTTCAGTGGCTAGAAGGCCAAACAAGGCTCACTTCAAAGGCCTAGATGCATGGCTCCAAACAAGGTGAAAACAAGCATGCAATGGGGTAGATGACCCCCAACAGAGAAATGACCTTAAACAAACTTGTTAAGAAGCTCAAAATAAGACTTTTTTCATTACACCAAAGCTCAAATATGCTTTCAAGTATGGCTAAAATAAGGATCAAAATGATGCTCAAAAAGGGAGAAAATGGTTACCCTTGTGGCACAGCAAGAACCAGCAATCTCTGGACCCAAAAACCAGTCCCTTAGCCTCTGAAAATGGCCTCTAAGATGCTTAGAGTGATGGTGGAGGGGTTGTGCTAGGAGGTGGTATGCAATAGGCCAAGAACAAGGGACTTTTGGAGCTTGGATGTAGAGATATAGAGAGATACAAACTTGGAGCCTTTCACAAAATTCTGAACCCTTGCAATGGAGAGGAAGGGTTTCCTTTATAGACCAAGGAGACCAAAGCTTCTCCAAGAAGCCAAGAAGCAAGGCCAAAGATCCTCCATACACGTGTATGGAGGATCCAGTCTGTGCCCTCCAGCTGGCACAGCTGGAACCAACTCACAGAGACAAAGCTGCAGAGAGCTGGCCGACCAATTCAAGTGGTCGGCCGACCACTTAACCTGGTCGGCCAACCAGGTCAAAAGGTCCAAGGTGGTCGGCCATATTCTATGATGAAGCCCCAGAAGTTAGCTTTCCAATGGTGCCAGCCTTGCATTAAAATTCCAACTTTGCAAAAAGTTATGTCTGTTTTGGTGAAGCCGCGCAGATTCGGTCCAACTGGATTGATGCCCTACTTCAACTAACTATATATCCCCTGTCCAGACTTGGCTTTAGGAGATTGTTGAGTGCAAAATGAAGCCTCGGAAGTAAGCTTTCCAATGGTGGTGGCCTCATAGCTTAAATTCAAATGTATAGACAGATAAGCCTGATTTAGCGAGGACCGCTCGACTTTCTCTCTTAACGGTTCATGCCCATTTTCTTCCCCAACTGGGTTTCTTCCCTCTTCTCTTCTTTTCTTCAACTCCAAACCCCTAAACAAGGTGTTTTGAAAGATTTTTTAGAGATTTCATCTCTTTTTCGTTCATTTCCACTTTGTCCTTGCTCGGTTTACTGAAAAGCGCGACATTTAACAAAATGCGAGCTTCGGAACATCGTAGAACTTTTATTTTCAAAACATTTTGAAAGAGAGGGTTTCAAGTCTAAAATCTTTTGATCAAGATTGTTTTGGTCCAAAAGGGGTATGAAGTTGAGATTTGACTTTCTCCTTACCGAAGAAACTGAACCTTTGCCTTGCACACCTTCATCACCGAGTAAACCATCAGTAGCGCCCAAGTCTTAAGGATGGTAAAAAATGAGGTGTCTACACAAGCACAAATGTAATAAATTTCATAACATAAAATACAAACAATTGTGAGACAAAGTATCTATAAAAAATAAAAGCAACTTTCAATAATGATATAGAAGCACACTTGACGTTTTAATTAGAGGTATAACAAGATAAATTGCTATAAAAGAGGAAGACAACATTTATTTTTCATCACAACAATTACATAACTCAATATATAATTTTAATGTCTCTCACTCTTCTACACGTCCAATTCTCTATCAATATTAGAATGAATGTATGAACCAAAAAAAAGAGAACATTTGCGAAGACAAAGAAATGTGGTCTGAGACTTTTCAATTACTGAATTCTATTAGTTAATAGTTATTAGACTTCAATAGTTGAACTTCTAATATTTGTCAGCCATTAAAGTTGAATTCTTTAGTTTTATCTATATTCACTTGATAATTTGAGAGTGGACATGTGTCAAGTTTTTACACAAATACTTGGCACATTTTTTGAGCATTATTAATGAAATGCATAGTGTAATTTTTTTTTTCTCTTTTTTTCTTTTTCACAATTGCAACATGCTATTTTTTAATAAGAATTTATATTTGTTTTAGATATTTTTTTAATATACAAATTATTTTTTATAGTGTAATTTTTTTTCTCTTTTTTTTTCGCAATTGCAACATGTTATTTTTTAATAAGAATTTATATTTGTTTTAGAAATTTTTTAGATATACAATTTTTTTTTTAAGATTTTAATGAAATGCACTGTAATTTTTTTTCAATTGCAACCTATTATTTTTTTAATAAGAATTTATATTTGTTTTAGATTTTTTTTTAATATACAAATTATTTTTTACATTGTAATTTTTTCTTTTTTTTTCTCAATTGCAACTTGTTATTTTTTAATAAGAATTTATATTTTTTTAGATATTTTTTAATAAAAGTTACCAATAAATCCTAAATATTGAAATTGTGCTCTATTTAGTCCCAACTTTTTTTTCTTTTAATATATTTGGTCCTTTATAATGCTGAATGACATAAATACCACTACTTATTAGTCTGACCGGGTGAGTAGGTGATGTTTTGGTGTGGCACACCCTCATGTTTGTGTGTTTCTGAAATTTGTGTTTGGCACGTATCACATTGAGGGTGATCGGTGTGTGTCACACATTAACATAGTGCACTAAGGCTCTTTATGCTTTTTGTCTTTGAATAATGTATGTCATGTGACACACACAATTGTATCACAACCACTGCAAATTGTGCCACACATCAACGAAGTATACTAAGGCTCTTTATGAGGGTGATCGGTGGGTGCCATACATCAACAAAGTGCACTAAGGCTCTTTATGCATTTTGCCTTGGAATGATGTATGTCACATGACACATACAAGGAAGGGTATAATTGACCACTCAATATTACCAAACAAAGGAAATAGGATCAACTCATAAGATATTCTCTCACTAATAGGACTAATCAGAACAAAAGAAATAACCTTAAGACCAATCGGTAAAACTGTTTATGAGATTGAATTTATTGGTAAATATCCCTATTTTTTAATATACAAATTATTTTTTTTAAGATTTTTTATAAAAAATAATTTAACAATCCTATCACTAACTATAGTATATAGGAGAAATTGAAAATGGTACAACAGTAAGTATGAGAGAAGTTAAAAATGCTCGTGAATGAGATTTTTTTTTTTTTAAATCAAAAAATTAGAAAATTATGATTGAGATATTGGAGCTCCCACAAGACTTGTGAGTTAGAAATCCCATTTTCGTTATATAATATATAGATTATTTATTCATTTATTTTTTTAATGGAATAAGCATTATTTATGAACAAGAAGTTTTGGCAAATCTAATTTAAAACATTAAAAACATAATTGGAAATCACATCAATAGCTCCATACTCAAACCCTTGTAATATAAATTGTAATTAACGTAGGCTCAGTTTGTTTCGATATAATTTATTTATTTATTTATTAATATTGCACACATGTTTAACTGTTTGGTTGAATAAGTAATTTTTTTTTTTTTTTAAAAGACTTACCATTAAAATAATCATCAATCTAAGTCTATTTTTAGGAAGTTCATTTTTTAAGTTAGGCATTTTTAACACATTGATTTTTTTCAAAAATAAAAGAGTGGTTATTCATTGGCTTCTATTGAACACATATAATAGAATTTTTTCGTTTTGAAGTATCAACCAAACAATGGAAAATGAAAAGAAAATTTTTTTTGGGTGCAAAATTAATTTACATGACAAATATTTTTGAGTGTAAAAAATTTGATAAATTATACTTTTAACCCTTATAATTTGATTTAAATTTTACGTTGGGCCCTATGGTTTTAAATTGAACAATCTGGTTCTTATACTTCACATATAACTTAAATTTGGTCCTCCCATTCAGGTTGGACATTAAAATTAATAATTTTAGGACACTTGTCAATCTATTGAGGTGTATAAGTAGAAAAAATTAACGAAAATTTGAACGAAAGAACGAAATCGAAACAAGAGTTAAAATGTAGGAACTAAATTATTCAAATTGAAACAATAAAGACCAAAGTGTAATTTTACCCTAAAAATAGTTAGGTATAGATTTATCATTATTTCTTAGAGAACCAAACGTGTTACTGAAAATTATGATGGAATGATAATTTTACTCCACTTCATTATGCTAAACCAAATATGACCTATTTATTATTATTAATTTTTTTTATAACTCAATATTTGGTTTGATGGACCGACTAAATCGAGGGACTAATTTCACATTCCACTAGCACGGGGGACAATTAAAGTCAAGGCAAAACTCCGTATAAATTGACCCAAAAAAATTATTTACATTTAGAAAGTTTTGAATTTGAAACTATAAATGGAACACAACCCCAAATCTTAAGTCTTGACCAACAGGTCAACAACCCCTTGGATTGAATCAAACGGAACCTAATGTGAATCCTAGAATTTTTAATTGAACACTATACTAACCAACCATTTATCTATTCTCTTTATAAACTCCAATGGAGATTATGTGATCAAGATCATAATGTGAATCTAAATCATGTTTAAAGAATTGCTAGATGATTAGGGAAATGATGGGCTCACCTTTTCAGCAGGTGTAAATGGAACAATTGCCTTGGATGTGGAATGAGATGTAAATGATGAAAATTCTGGCTGCAAGAAGAACAAACATTGATGAATATTTTGCTAAAATACACTTCGATAAAAGTGTAAATTAAGTTAATAAAAGTATGCGAAAAAAATATTCAAGATTTATGAAGAAATACAATGTGTAGCTTAATTCAAATTTTGTATGATGAGATTCACACTTAAAATGAATTTAAATAATACGTACTTATATATATATATATATATTCTTGCAAAATGAAAAATATAAATACTGCAATTTTCAAGTTAAAAAATTTGAAATTATAATATTTAATTTATAATGCAGCCAAAAAAAAAATAGATAGTGCCAAAGTTTATAAAATAGGGGTCATTTACCTGACAGTGGTGTCAGGAAAAAAAAAATACAAACTCATAAAAAAGTTTGTAAATTTAATTATTAATATTTCCCCTACAAAATATAATGATGTGTTTGCCCATAAAAACTATTCAATGCCCTATCTGATATTACCCCAAATACACTTAAATCATTTATTTGTGTGAGTCATATAGAGTGCACACAAATGAATGACTTGGATGCATTTGGGGCATTGCCACGTCAATGCCCCAAAGGCAATGAATAATATGCTCGTTTGCCCATTTCCATATCCATGGTTATTTTGAAAATTAACTTTTTAGTGATTTTTTAATATTTTATAAAAAGACATATAAAAAAATATATAAATTAATTATTTTATAGCAATTTTTAATTTTTTTACTAAAATGTTAACTTTCCAAAATTGGCCATATATCAAGGATTATAAGTTATAATTCAACCAATGGAGTTGTTTGGTATGGTTTAAACCAACTATTTATAGCTTAATTTATTCAGAAATCATGTGTCAAATTATTTGGTATAATTTTTGCTTATAATTTATTAGACATAAAGAGCTTAAATAAGATTAAAAAAATTGGTTATCTGAAAGCTGAGGAAGTGTGTCACGACCCAAACCCGCCCCTGTAGGTTTAGCACCGTAACCGGCCAGTAATCCGTGGATTACCAAAGGCCTCTGAACAGATTAGCAAATAATAAGGGGCTGCGGAAGTAATAATACAAAATAGACAAGGTCCAATTAGCTGTGATAACATACATGGGGCAGAACATTTTAAAACTTATTTATATGTACATAAACATGCCAGTTCAGATACACAATATTTACATAATATTTACAGAGTGAACTTCCCAAGATCTGACTTTACAAACAGTTACAGAGACTAGCATGAAAACAAAAACAGCCATGGCATTAGACTTCGATCGGAACCTCCTCGGAAGGCACAACGGTTGGCTGACAAAAACAGTACAAAAGGCCGTCAACTCTGGCCCTGGTCATGTGCCGGCTCACCTACATACATAATATAAACTGTGAGCGAAAACCCAGTGAATAATAACAGAGTAAAGGGGTTTTATGAATGAGTCCATACAGATTCAGAATTCATAATTCAGTTTCGTATCAAAATCATAACTTGTCTAGATCATATACAGACAGAAATCATAAGCCTTGTTTAAGTTTACGTGATACATTCTTTCGCACTAGCAGACAATTGACCCATAAGGGACGGTCATAAAGGCATACAGTTGACTCACGTGTACGGAGACGATATAGTTGGCTCATGAGACGTACAGTTGACCCATAAAGGGACGTAAGGATCCACAACAGTTGGCCTATGAGACGTACAGTTGACCCATAAGGGGACGTAACAGAACAGATAACAATTATCATTTAAGGCTAAGAATGTCACGAATACATTTCAGAAACATTGGACAACCATTCATTCATACAGAAAAATATTACCTCGGCAAACAGATCATTTTACATCACTCAGAAAATACTTATAGCTGAACATAACTTTACAAAGTTATTACTCACAGTGGGTCTTGAAGATAGACAGACAGAGCAGACTGATCAGACAGGATGTGGCACGTGACCTACACGACACATAACAGATGCACACTTGAAACACATGTTCTAATTGTACAAAATTTATTTTGTTGGCTCTTAGCGTGTTTCTAATCTCTTATCCTCATTAGAGAGTCTTAAACATGGCCTAGGAATGCCTAGGATGGAATGAGAATACAAAGATGCACTTAGAGACACTTTTCAAAATTTTGCTGAAACAGGGGTCTCGCTCAAGCGGACATGCAGACAAAATGGATCCACTCGAGCGTGTATTACTCTGCTCGAGCGAATTGCAAACTACAGTAAAAGTACTAGATGTATAAAATTCACGCTTGATGGGCGCTCAATACCCGCTCGAGCGTGAGACACAAGTTCTCGCTCGAGCGTGCATTAACCCGCTCGAGCGGACTGTAAACATGTGAAAAGTACTGGATACACGCATTTCACGCTCGAGCGTTACTCTACACGCTCGAGCGAACTGCATGAACTCAGTGTGTGCGCTCGAGCGTGGAGTTCCCCGCTCGAGCGTGAGTCCAAAACCTGGAATTCCCAGATTTGAACCTCAAGCTCAAAACTCAACTTCAAAGCATCAAATTCGATCCTTTTGGGCTAATTTTCTGGAAAACTCTTGTAAACTCATAGTATGACATGTTTTGAAGATCAATTTTGTAAAATCAAGCCCAAAGATAAGTCAATTGAACACAATTTCAAATAAAACTTCAAAAACAAAACAAGAGCTTAACATGCAAGTGTTCAATTGAATCCAATGCTCCAAAAATATAACCAAAAGCAAGATTAAACTCAAAATCGTTATGAATTCATGGACTATAACTAGAATATGGTCTTGCATGCAAGCGTTTTCATGAAAACACTTCAAAATGTTATGATATGAACATGCATGCATGGATTCCTACCCAATTCAACATGTTTAGTCCAATTCTTGTCTTAGATCACTAATGTCACATGAATCATGCAAGAAATGACTTGAACTCACAAACTAAAGGATAAATTTCTTACCTAGGTTCCTCAATTTCAAGTCTAGGAGCTCAAATTATGCAATTCTTCTACAATTCTTTAAGTTCCAAGCCAAAACTTTTGTTGAACTCAAATTTTTCTCCTCTCTCACTCTCCTACGTTTTGTCTTGGTCCCAAAATGGCTGAGGAAATGAATCAAAAGCTCCTAATCAAGATTGAACAAAGTGGCCCACTAAGGGGCAAAAATGTAATTAACAGCATTCACTAAATCTAGGTTTCATCTAGCATTATTTAATCTAATTTAATCATTCCAATTCAAATTTGAATTAATTCTACCATAAAATCACATATATTCTAACTAGTCTAAAACACTAATCAATTTCGGAATCGGGCGCCGATAAGGCTTTCAATTCACAGTTTAAAGTCAAAAACATGAACAGATCATTTTATAGCAAACAGATAGAAACACATAAATAATGCAATACACATGCAAATAAATCCCAAATCCTTCCTAATCTACTACATGACATAATTAAGTGCGAATTAACATTAATCAGAGGTCGGGGTCATTACAGTCTTCCCCCCTTAAAAGAGTTTGGTCCTCCAAACTCGAATTACCTTCATTCGGAATCAACATTGGATTCAAAGGGAACAAATTCGAATATCTCTTCATCATGTCTTCCTCGGTTTCCCAAGTTGCATAGGTTCCTCCATGGTTTTTCCAATCAACTTTTACCAACGGTATTTCTTTATTTCTCAACCTTTTGATCCGGCGATTCACAATCTGGATAGGTCTTTCCTCATAACTGTAGTCATCTTTCAAAAGTACATGTGTCGGTTCGATGACGTGAAGTGGATCCCTCAAATATTCTCGAAGCATTGATACATGAAAGACGTTATGCATATGTTCTATCACTGGAGGTAAGGCTACCCGATACGATACCGGATTGATCTTTTCGAGGACTTCGTAAGGTCTAACATACCTTGGCGCCAACTTTCCCTTAACACCAAACCGAGTTTGACCCTTCATCGGGGTCACCTTTATAAACACATAGTTCCCAACTTCATATTTCCTATCTCTTCTTCGGATATCGGCATAGCTTTTCTGCCGACTCTGTGCAGTTTTCAGGTGTTGCTGGATCAGTTTCACTTTCTCGGTTGTTTCTTGCACAAGTTCCAGTCCCAACAAAGGTCTATTACCAACTTCAGCCCAACATATCGGAGAACGACATTTTCTTCCATACAACGCTTCGTAAGGTGCCATTTCAATGCTTGAATGGTAACTGTTGTTGTACACAAATTCAGCTAGAGGCAAATAGGTCTTCTAATTCCCTTGGAAGTTTAACACACACATTCTGAGCATATCCTCCAAAGTTTGGTTCGTTCGTTCAGTTGGCCATCTATCTGTGGGTGGTAAGCACTGCTCAGTCTCAATTCAGTCTCCAAGGCCTGTTGCAAACTCTGCCAAAATCTCGTTACAAACTTTGAGTCCTTGTCAGACACAATAGATACTGGCACTCCATGCAATCTCACAATTTCAGTCATATAGATATTGGCCAATTTATCAGCGTTATAAATAGTTTTGACAGGTAGAAAATGAACAGACTTAGTTAAACGGTCAAATATAACCCAGATAGAGTCCATACCTCGAGAAGAACGAGGCAATGCCACAATGAAATCCATGGTAATGTGCTCCCATTTCCATTCCGGTATTGGGAGTGGTTGTAGCAACCCAGCGGGTCATTGATGCTCAGCTTTAACCTGTTGGCAATGTAGACATCTAGCCACAAAGTCTGCAATACTCTTTTTCATTCCAGGCCACCAAAAATTCTGTTTCAAATTATGATACATCTTCGTGTTTCTTGGATGCATAGCAAACTTACTACTGTGAGCTGCAGTCATAATACATTTTTTCAATTCACCACAATCGGGTACACAAAGACGGTTCTGAAATTTCAGCATACCATTCTCAAACACAAATCCTGGCCTTGGCTTCGAATCAAATTCCTCTATGATCTTTTTCAAGTATTCATCTTCACATTGTTTTTGTTTGATCTCATCAAGAATAGCAGGTTGAGCAGAAATAGCAGTCAACAACCCAACTTGTTCTAGGTCAGTCAACAATTCTTTTCGGTTAGATAACAAACATGACAAATTCGCACTGGATTTTCGGCTCAAGGCATCTGCTACGGTATTAGCCTTTCCTGGATGATACAGGATTTGCAAATCATAATCCTTGATTAACTCTAATCATCGCTTTTGCCTCATGTTCAATTCTTTTTGGGTGAAGAAGTATTTCAAGCTCTTATGGTCGGTGTATACCTCACAAGTTACCCCATACAAGTAGTGACGCCAGATTTTCAAAGCAAACACCACAGCTGCTAACTCAATATCATGCGTTGGGTAATTCTTTTCATGTGGTCGGAGTTGTCTAGAAGTATAGGCAATCACCCTTCTGTTTTGCATTAGTACACATCCCAAGCCTTTATAGGAAGCATCACTGTACACTTGAAACCCATCAGTACCATTAGGCAAGGTTAAGATTGGTAAAGTCACTAACCTGGTTTTCAACTCTTGGAAAGCTGCCTCTCTTTGTTCATTCCAGTCAAATGGCACATTTTTCTGAGTTAATTAAGTTAATGGTAGGGCAAGCTTGGAAAAGTCTTTCACAAACCTCCTGTAGTAACCTGCAAGTCCCAGAAAGCTTCGGACTTCTGTCACATTTGTCGGTCTAGACCAATCCACAACGGCTTCAATTTTCTGAGGGTCAACAGAAACTCCATCTTTGTTGATTACATGTCCCAAAAATGCTACACTGTCAAGCCAGAATTCACACATGGACAATTTAGCATACAATTTTTTTTCTCTCAAAATCTGCAAGGTGGTTCTCAGATGGTTTACATGTTCTTCCCTGTCTTTAGAATAAATCAAAATGTCATCAATAAATACAACAATGAAATCATCCAGATATGATTTAAACACCTTGTTCATAAGATCTATGAATGCTGTAGGTGCATTGGTCATCCCAAACGGCATTACTAAAAATTCATAATGTCCATATCTAGTTCGGAATGCAGTTTTCTCTATGTCCTCAGGTCTAACCTTTAACTGATGATACCCGGACCTGAGGTCAATTTTGGAAAACACTCGGGCACCCTGAAGTTGGTCAAACAAGTCATCTATTCGGGGCAGAGAGTATTTGTTCTTGATAGTCACTTTGTTTAGTTCTCGGTAGTCTATACATAATCTTAAAGATCCATCATTCTTTTTGAGAAACAAAACTGGAGCACCCCAAGGTGATGTACTCGGACGGATAAATTTCTTATCTAACAGTTCCTGAAGTTGAGTTTTCAATTCTTTCAATTTAGAGGTAGACATTCTATAGGGAGTCTTGGAAATAGGTTATGTCCCCGGAAATATTTCAACAGTGAATTCAATTTCTCTATCAACTAAGTCCCCAGGTAAGTCAGTCGGAAACACATCGGGAAATTCACAAACAATCGGAATTGTTTCTACAGTCGTACTGTCAGATGGTGCAGTCATATACAACACAGATAACTCCTACATCCCTTCCTAAGGAGTTTTACAGCTTTCATAGCCGAAATCAAATACGGGGGAGGAACTACCCCATTCCTAATAAAAGTAAATTCAGGCATACCCGGTGGTCTAAACACAACAGTTTTATTTGCACAGTCAATGGTAGCACAGTATTTAGTCAACCAGTCCATCCCCAAAATACAATCAAAATGACTAATGTCTAAGGGTAATAAATCCACATATAACACCATATCACCAATCATAATATCACATGCCGGATAAACATGAGTACACATCATAGAATCTCCAGACGGTGTAGACACAAATAACACATAGGTCATAAGTTCTAATGGTCTAGTCAATTTTTGAGAAAAAGCATGCGATACAAAAGAATGTGTAGAACCAGAGTCTATCAGCACACACGCAATTTGAGAACATATAGGGAGTGTACCTGACACCACAGTATAGGTGTTTGGTACGTCGCCGGGCACTAAGGCGAACACTCGGTCTTGTCTCAGAGGTTCTTTCCCAGTATTGGCCTTTACATTTGTTTTGGCTACGGAGGCGGATCCGGCTGAGCTTGCCGCAGGACGACTAGTATTCTCATTCCTGAATGGACAATCTTTCAGTACATGACCTGGCTGGCCACATCGGTAACAAGCACCGGACACTCGGTAGCACACATCCCTGTGCCTTCTACCACAATCAGAATAGACCGGGATAGACCCACTACTCTGGCTCGAGCTACTGGAGGATCCTGTATTTTGCTTCTTACTAACAAAGGACCGGCCTCGTTTGAAACCAAACCCAGACCTTTTTCCTCTCCAATCAGTTGTAGTAGCTGCTGGGGCCTTACTTTGTCTCATAGCGGCTATGGTAGCTCCCGCCATTAGGGATCTGTCTAAGACTTCTACATAAGTAGGCAATTTCAACACACCTACCCGATCAAACACCTCCAAATCCAATCCACCTTCGAATTTTCGTGCTTTCTTGTAATCAATATCCACCATGTGTGGAGCGAACTGTGCCAGTTCGGTGAATTTAGCTTCATACTCTGCTACAGACATTCTTCCCTGTTTGAGTTCCTGAAATTCAGATCTTTCCGGTCCTTGAAACATTGGGGAAAATACTTGTCGTAGAAGATAGCATTAAACTGTGCCCATGTCATATTTCCATTACCATTTCGAATCAGTAACCACCACCTGCGGGCTTCATCTTTCAGAGTGTAGGTGGCTAGGAGGACTTTCTGAGTTTCAGTACAAGGGAACACTTCATACAATTTTTCCATCTCAAGCAACCACGTCTCGGCTTTCAGAGGTTCAATTCCACAATAGAATGTCGGCGGTTTCATTTTCATGAATTTCTGTGTCAGATTGATGATGTCATTATTATCTGCCTCGACTTGTGCCGGTGGAGGCGGAGGGGGCAAAGGTTGTTGTCTCTGTTGTTGTGTCAAGGTTTCAGTCAATGCTACTAACATCTGTTCCATTCGGCCCATGCGAGCCTCTGAAGATTCACTTTAACCACTTCCCCTTGCATTCTCCATCTTACTATACAGACATCAAATGATAATAAACACAGGCATAATCTTATCCGTTTCCTTCAATTCATTTGATTCAAATGTACATTCAGTTTTCATATTCAGTTGCATTTCCACACACTCACATATGCAGATGGAATGCCCCTAACTCTTACTAAGACATCCTAAGCTCATACGGACCTGTGTGTGCAGTAGAACACGTGCTCTGATACCCCTTTGTCACGACCCAAACCCACCCCTGTAGGTTTAGCACCGTAACCGGCCAGTAATCCATGGATTACCAAAGGCCTCTGAACAGATTAGCAAATAATAAGGGGCTGCGGAAGCAATAATACAAAATAGACAAGGTCCAATGAGCTGTGATAACGTACATGGGGGCAGAACATTTTTAAACTTATTTATATGTACATAAACATGCCAGTTCAGATACACAATATTTACATAATATTTACAAAGTGAACTTCCCAAGATCTGACTTTACAAACAGTTACAGAGACTAGCATGAAAACAAAAACAGCCATGGCATTAGACTTCGATCGGAACCTCCTCGGGAGGCACAACGGTTGGCTGACAAAAACAGTACAAAAGGCCGTCAACTCTGGCCCTGGTCATGTGCCGGCTCACCTACATACATAATATAAACTGTGAGCGAAAGCTCAGTGAATAATAACAGAGTAAAGGGGTTTTATGAATGAGTCCATACAGATTCAGAATTCATAATTCAGTTTCGTATCAAAATCATAACTTGTCTAGATCATATACAGACAGAAATCATAAGCCTTGTTTAAGTTTACGTGATACATTCTTTCGCACTAGCAGACAGTTGACCCATAAGGGACGGCCATAAAGGCATATAGTTGACTCACGTGCACGGAGACGATACAGTTGGCTCATGAGACGTACAGTTGACCTATAAAGGGACGTAAGGATCCATAATAGTTGGCCCATGAGACGTACAGTTGACCCATAAAGGGACGTAACAGAGCAGATAACAATTATCATTTGAGGCTAAGAATGTCACGAATACATTTCAGAAACATTGGACAACCATTCATTCATACAGAAAAATATTACCTCGGCAAACAGATCATTTTACATCACTCAGAAAATACTTATAGCTGAACATAACTTTATAAAGTTATTACTCACAGTGGGTCTTGAAGACAGACAGACAGAGCAGACCGATCAGACAGGACGTGGCACGTGACCCACACGACACATAACAGATGCACACTTGAAACACATGTTCTAATTGTACAAAATTTATTTCGTTGACTCTTAGCGCGTTTCTAATCTCTTATCCTCATTAGAGAGTCTTAAATATGGCCTAGGAATGCCTAGGATGGAATGAGAATACAAAGATGCACTTAGAGACACTTTTCAAAATTTTGCTGAAATAGGGGTCCCGCTCGAGCGTGTCTTTCTCCGCTCGAGCGGACATGCAGACAAAATGGATCCGCTCGAGCGTGTATTACTGTGCTCAAGCGGACTGCAAACTACAGTAAAAGTACTGGATGCATGAAATTCACACTTGATGGGCGCTCTATACCCGCTCGAGTGTGAGACACAAGTCCTCGCTCGAGCGTGCATTACCCCGCTCGAGCGGATTGTAAACATGTGAAAAGTACTGGATACACGCATTTCACGCTCGAGCGTTACTTTACACGCTCGAGCGGACTGCATGAACTTAGTGTGTACGCTCGAGCGTGGAGTTCCCCGCTCGAGCATGAGTCCAAAACTTGGAATTCCCAGATTTGAACCTCAAGCTCAAAACTCAACTTCAAAGCATCAAATTCGATCCTTTTGGGCTAATTTTCTGGAAGACTCTTGTAAACTCATAGTATAACATGTTTTGAAGATCAATTTTGTAAAATCAAGCCCAAAGGTAAGTCAATTGAACACAATTTCAAATAAAACTTCAAAAACAAAATAAGAGCTTAACATGCAAGTGTTCAATTGAATTCAATGCTCCAAAAATATAACCAAAAGCAAGACTAAACTCAAAATCGTTATGAATTCATGGACTATAACTAGAATATGGTCTTGCATGCAAGAGTTTTCATGAAAACACTTCAAAATGTTATGATATGAACATGCATGCATGGATTTCTACCCAATTCAACATGTTTAGTCCAATTCTTGTCTTAGATCACTAATGTCACATGAATCATGCAAGAAATGACCTGAACTCACAAACTAAAGGATAAATTTCTTACCTAGGTTCCTCAATTTCAAGTTTAGGAGCTCAAATTATGCAATTCTTCTACCATTCTTCAAGTTCCAAGCCAAAACTTTTGTTGAACTCAAATTTTTCTCCTCTCTCACTCTCCTACGTTTTGTCTTGGTCCCAAAATGGCTGAGGAAATGAATCAAAAGCTCCTAATCAAGATTGAACAAAGTGGCCCACTAAGGGGCAAAAATGTAATTAACAGCATTCACTAAATCTAGGTTTCATCTAGCATTATTTAATCTAATTTAATCATTCCAATTCAAATTTGAATTAATCCTACCATAAAATCACATATATTCTAACTAGTCTAAAACACTAATCAATTTCGGAATCGGACGCCGATAAGGCTTTCAATTCACAGTTTAAAGTCAAAGACATGAACAAATCATTTATGGCAAACTGATAGAAACACATAAATAATGCAATACACATGCAAATAAATCCCAAATCCTTCCTAATCTACTACAAGACATAATTAAGTGCGAATTAACATTAATCAGAGGTCGGGGTCATTACAAGGGGGTATTTTTATTTTCTATTTTTTTATTATCAACTTTTAACTTATAATATAACAAGATTTAGTAAATTCACAACCAAATTCACCCAAAAATGATTCTCAATAAGGTGTTCAAATTTTATATTGGTTAAAGTTTTGTACTGAAATTTGAGTTCCGACGTTTAATTATTTTGTAAAGTTTAAATATTTAGAAATCCAAAATTAAAATGACATCTATATTTTACTGAAAATTCAATCTTACTTTATTAAAAAATAGTAAAATTTTGCACAACCAAAATTGCACCAAGAAAATAAAAAATTTGTTCTTTAATTGTAAAAATCTAAAGGATTTGACTTGGAAAAAACTTATAAAAATCCGCTTTTTTTTTTTTTTTTTTTATTTGCTTGAGTCTTTGTGTTAAATTTCACTTTTGAGTCTCTTTTTTTTTTTTTTTCTTTCTTTCTTTTTTCTCTCTCTCTCTCTGAAATCCGTGTTGACTAAACAATTCTAAAAAATTTACGAAATTGAGTCACTTTTAAAAAAATTCACTAAAGAAACTTCATTGAATAAAACTTATAAAAATTAGCTTGTGTCTTTTCTGAAATTCAAAATATGAGTCAATTTTTTTTTAAAAAAAATCATTAAAACAAAATAATCATACTTACAAAAAGTAAAAAAAAGCCAAGTTCAAGGTGCCAACAAGCCCCTTGACAAAGAAAATGAAATCAACAATACTATCCCCAAATACCCCAGTAACTCAAACAGTGTATGCCTTTATCAACATCAAAGCAATCAAAATAAGGGCAAACAATAAGTGAAAGAATGAGAAAGTACTTGTAAATTTATGAGATTTATTTATTTATTATTATTAATTTTTTATCGCAAGCCTTTTATGTGTTTTGATGCAGGTGTGATTATTTGCCAAATTGCTTGAAATAGGGCCCCGTTTGTTTTCCCCACTAGCAATCCACTCTAGATTGTTAGTGATAAACAGTAAAATTAGCTTCTCTTTGTTTTGATTTTTGAACACCGGTTTCGTAGTCCTTTTGGTTTAGGATAAGCCTTGGGCAACAGATTATCAGTCTAGGTTCGTTCAGATTGGGTGTTACCGGAAGTTCGGCTGGTCAACCGATCAATAGCAATTTTTCTATTTTTTATTTTTTTTGTTGGGGATTTTTTTTTAAAGATTAATGTTTAATGTTTTTGTATTTTTTGTTAAGTAAAAATCATATTTTTATTTCTTTTATTATTTTATATTTATTGTATATAAAAATAATTTAACAATTCCCATACTAACAACTATTATTAAAACAAACACAATTTTACTAATCCCCTCACTATTAATTCGCTTATTATTAATCTCCTAACTATCAATCATCTCCATTCTATATCTGAAAACAAACGGGGCCTAAGACTTGTATACGAAGATTTCAAGCCTATCCTGAAAATGGAATATTTTTCCCGAAAGGGTCTATCTAAGCAATTGTCCACCTGTGGGGTTTACAACAGGTCTCATTTTGTTCATTCAAACAATTAGTTTAGGGGTGTAAATCTGATTTGGCCCATGTCGGGCCTTGTGGGCTTCTGCCAAATTCGAGTTGGGCCGAGCTGGCCACAGGTCAAAAAATTAGGCCCAAGCCCAAACCTTAGGATATTCGGACTTTGGGCGGGCTAGTAGGCCTGGGCTTGCCCTGGGCTTGGCCTCGAGCTTGGGCTGGGCTTGGGCGAGCCTGCCTTTTTTTTTTTTTTTTTTATAAAAATTCTACCAAAATTTTATTATTTCCCACTAAAAAAGACATTGGGCCTTAGGTGGACCAGGTCCTGAGTGGGCCTTAAGCGGGCCGATGGGCTAAGCCACGGTTTGAGCCCACGGGTTGGATCGGGCTTCAAAATAACGGCCCAAGCCCAAGGACTCAAGCTGGGCTTGGGTTCGAGCCCAAATGGACCTAAACGGGCCGGGCCCACCTCGGGCTTCAGGCCGCCCACGGGCCATTTTTACACTCCTAAATTAGTTTTGTAACCATTATATAGGGGTGTTTGGGAAGCCAATTTTAGGCTTTTTTTTTTTTCAAAAAAAAAAATATAAAAAGACAAAATAAGCTAAAATAGTCAATAAGACAAAATATCATATCAAACCCATATTCATTTCACTTTTTCTCTCACCAACATAACATCCAACTATAAAAAAAATCAACAATTTTCTCAAACACAAATATTCTAGTCTGCTAAAATAGTTAAAAACTAAAATAGTCTGCTAAAATAGGCAACTTTCCAAAGGAGGCCATAGACCATTGACCAAAAAATAAATAAATAAATAAAATTAAAATTGATCTGAAATCCTAACTACATAATTTTATCAGATTTTGTATTTAAAAAAATGAATAATCTATTTATTATTATTTTGAATAGAGGAAAACAAAACTTACGCCTAAATTGTCCAACGGCAATCCTGCAAACTCGTCAACATCATTAATTTTTGTGGGATCTGGAGTGCCATTGGTGGCACTGAATAACAATTTCAAAGGCAAAGCAGAAAGAAGAGTTGCAAGCGGGTGGGAAAACTACTCTTTTTTTCTTTTTCTTTTTTTCGTGTGTGTGTTTTTAGGGAATCAAGATAGAACAATTAAAAAATTGGAATTAAAAAATAACTGATCGAATATTTTAAAAACTGAGGGTAGTTAATTCAAAAAATAACAAAATTAATAAATAAATTATATCTATAATCCTTACATTTTACTCTTCGTATAATTTTGATTTTTGTAATTTTAATTAGCTTAATTTTGACCTTTAATTTTAAATTTTATATCAATTTGATTCAATTGATAACACAAATGGTCCAATTGATAACACAAATTAGGATTTTTGAACAAAAATAATCTTTTTCTTTGCTGATCAAAAAAAGAGTTAATTGAGATTAACTCATTAACTCATTAAGTTAAACAAATTTCAAATCTTGCCTATCAAAACATAACACATACCATTTATGTGCTCATTTTCAATTAAAAAAAAATTAATAATTGTAATCAATTGTGCCAAATTAAAATAAAATTATAAATTCATGGTCAAAATTGAGTCAATTAAAATTATAAGAATCAAAATTATACAAAAACTAAAATACAGGGACTATTGACATACTTTTTCCTTAAAAAAATGATGCAGATGAGGAGATAGAAAAAGAGAAACAAAATAGCTGGACAAACCAAGTTTTAAAAAGTTCATATAAAGGTTATGCAAGACGTGAATGGAGGACATTCAACTGCACGTTTTTATTTATTTATTTATTTTTTTATTTTTATAGTTATTTAAAGACTAAAAAAAGGGTTCAGGGGAAGATAAAAACTAATCATATAGCCGAACACAACTCTCTCAGAACCAATCTCATAGGGTTGTGTCCGATTGTTTATATATTTTAGTTCTTGTGTAATTTTAGCTTATCTGATTTTAATTGGTTTCAATCATTTTATTAAATGTTCATCAAATCAAGATAGAGTCATTTTTTTCATCAAATTAAGAACTCATCAAATTTGAATTTGATGAAAATTTAAAAAGATGAAGTGTCGGATATGATTTTTTTCAACCCCTCAAATTTGATGAAAAGCGAACTTTGGGATGAGAAGGTAATTTCTTAAAAGATTTTGATAAAAATTTGAAGAAAGGATTGGAGTAATTCATATCCAATCAAGCATTTTACTTAAATTTAAAATTAAATTAGATGAAAATTTTAGTGATTGATTAGAGATAGTCTAACAAATATGAAAGTGTAAAGGAAAATGATACACAAGACCTTTGTCGCAGCTACAGCTTGCAGTCTCTGCATTTCAAGCATTGCAAAGTTATCCAAGAAATAGTTCTGCTGATGCTTATGCTGGAACCTGTTTTCGTGAAAACAAGTAGGGCAAAGACAGAAGGAGCCTTCCTCATTGTGAAAGCATTTGGTACAACTGAAGAAAATGTCAGGTATGAAGAATTCATGGATCTGGACTTTGCCATCGTTGTCATGAACCCCAGGAATTCATGGATCTGGACTTTGCCATCATTGTCAGTGTCGAGCGCATTGAAGAATTCCTGTGCCAACTTGGGGAGCTTCGTGCGCTTATTACTGGTGTCGTAGTAGATTTGTGTAATATTGAACATGTTCTCCATTGCCTTCTTGTCATCCTCCATTGTTGAAGTAGAGGTTCTGTATAATTCAATTTGTAAGTTGTCAAATAATAAAGGGAGATTTATTTATAAATCTTATTTAAAGGACTTAGGGGTGGTTTGAGATGTTCTAAATAAGCGTACTTTTTGATTTTTTATAAAATAAAAAAAATGTATAGAAAAATAGAGAAAGTGAGTAGAAAAATAAAGAGAAAATGTTGATTAATGTTGATTGATGAAATCTACATAAGTGTATATATGCAACAAAAAAAAAGTACATTTTTTTAATGCATGCCAAACACATACTTATAACTTAATAAGTCTATAAAGTTTTCTTGTATTCCATTTAATCTCATATATTTAGACTTGTATCTCAGGAGGTCTTTTTTTCCTTGTTTATAATATTTTTAGGACTAATATACCCTTTGTTCTATTTTTGATAGTAAGTAGTACACACAATTGTAATTTTTTTGTTTCCTTTTTCTATTTTGACTATTTTGAAATTAGTGGGATAGGTTTCTTTAAAAACTAAATCTCTATTATTAGGGGTAAGCATGGTCCAGATTGGGCTAAAACCAAGATCAATCTGTTATCTACGGCTCCTGAAAAATTGGAACCAATCCAATCCGTTTAAATCGTGGAACTAATTCGAACTAATCCGTTTAAACACGGGTTGGATCGGTTTAGGACCACAGATTCACATATTTAAATAACAAAAATATATAAAACATTTTAATTTCTAAAAAACATAATCATAGTAGAGTTCTCTTAAAATTGGATACACATGAATAAGAAAACTGTAACAAATTGTTTTAGACAACTGTTCTAGACAACAAGAAAACAGAAGCAATAAGAAAACAAAAGTAGCAATGTTGATGTTTTAGACAACTGTTTTAGACAACAACAAACAAACAAAAGCATAAATGTAACAAACTCCATAAACATGGGGAAAAAAAAGAAGATAAATTGAATATTGAAAGCCACAACAGCACCTTAGCAACACAGTAGCACAGTAGCAACAACACAACAACAGCACCATAACAACAAGCCAGATCACTTTCCAGCAACAATGTTGACATTGGTTACAGCTGCAAAAAAAATTAATTTCAGTTTAAAGTGAAAAATGACACAATACATAAATGTAATTTAAATGATTAATTGAATATTGGAATTCTATTACCTTTTTCTATATCCTCCAAATCTGCAATGTTTTCTTTCATCTCAATCGGCAATGGCGAAGCATGCAACCAATCTTATGTACAAATTAAACTTTCGACAAGCTTTGAAGAAAGAGAAATACGAAATTGATCAAGGATACGATTTCCTGTGCTGAAAATAGACTCGGAAGCAACAGTAGAGACAAGAATGGCCAAAATATCCCTTGCTACTGTAAAGCGTGAAAACTTTTTGAAATTAGGTTGCATTACACTACGAAATTGACAGAATCATTTACACTCTACAAACCTAAATGGCAACTCATCAGTGATTACTATTTTAACAAGTGAATCCCTACAGGCTTGTTGATCAAATTTCCAAACACCAAGATTTTTTTTACCTTCTGTTACAGATTGAAATGCCAAAGTCTTTTGTTTTTTACTTTCTTTATTGTGAGGGAACTTAGAACAGTTTGCAATATGTTTTCTCAAAGTGCTAGTTCCATTTGCACTAATCCAAGCATAAGAAGCTTTACAATGGTTACATTTAACACATGCAGCAGTCTTACTCCATTTTTTAAAAAATTTGGTAAAATGCTCTCAAACTTCAGAATATTGTTGAGCTTTTGGCTTAGGAGGAGGGGGGGAGGGGGGCATTGTGAGAACCCGTATTTTTGCATATTAAATTATTTTGGTAATTATATTTAACTACTTAAATTTTGTAATTAACATCCATAATCAAATTCCATAACAACATTTTGTGACGAAATTCTATAATTAACTTTTAATTATTTAATTAGTGCAATTTTTATTTTCGTAGTATTATTATTGTTGTTGTTTTCGTTATCGTCGTTATCGTCACTTTTATGACTACACAAATCTAATTCTTAATATTTATCATTATGTATAATTGTTTTGTATAAAGTTTTGCATTAATAATTTGTATACAAGAAAATTAACCCATGGAGATTAATTGGTTCAATCTCAAGTCTTTTAGTTACATATAATAATATTATAATATTAAGTCAATTAATAGTGATTATTAAATTATTAAATTATAATGTTAATAGCACCATAATTAATACCAATATTAAATTCCTTTAAATAAATTTATTTATGTGATTAAATGTTTGTATCTAAATACAGTTGTGGAAACTAAATGAGTTAAACAAATAATAACTAAGTTAGTTAGAGAATAGCAGGGAGCAAAATATCTAGTGACTAGGCTATATATATTCATTGATTTTTATTTTTATACACAAAAAAAAAAAAAAAATGAAATCAAAATTGATTTTTTTGGGTAGAGGAATTCGGCCCCTTCCTTCCCAAGGAAGGAGGCTGCTGGGCAAGCATGCCAATGCATGCTAAAGCACACTTCTAACCACACCCTAACCTATACATTGTAGGTGATAATCCCAAGCCAAGAGGCTGCTGTCAAAGCATGCCAAGGCATGTATAGAAGCATACAGCTTATACATATAGATGATAACTCCAAACCAAGAGGAAAAATAAAATAAAAATAAAAGAAATTGTCTCCAAGCTCCTACATATAGAGCACTATTCACCCCTTTTCATTTCCACGGCTGAAGAAAAAAAAAAGAGAGGAAGAAGAGAGGGTGCTTGGTGGTTACCAATTCAAAACTAATCTTGAGAATTGTTTGTAAAAGCTCTTGAGGTAGGAATACTCAACCTCTATCTTCCCTCAGATATTTTTCTTAACTGAATCCATATATTAAAAATATGCAAGAGTGTGCATTGTTAATACACAATAGATCAATGCATGTTTACATTTTGATAGAATGATAATCTTATGATTATATGATTTCTATCCTTCTTGCAAGCATGGATTAGATAATTTAGCTACTGATTTTTCTTCTTATGCGTTCAAATATTCTCCATTGTTTGAAATAATCTTACATGCTTTTGAATTTGTGTTCACTCTTCATAAATATTATTTTCATCTATTCCTTGTTCCCACTAATGAAAGTAAATATGAAGGATTAGAGTTTCACATGGGAATAATAGCAAAAAATAATTTTGATAGTCTTGCGTATGATTCATGGTGAATACAAAGTGTGTTTTTCACAAAATAACGAATTTCTAGCAAAACAAATTTTTAATCTGATTTGAATAAACCCAAACAAACTCATGAGAACACTTTCATAAAATCTGAAACTACTGGAGTTAGTTTAACATGTTTTCATGGTGTTAGAATATTGCAAAAAATTATTTGACAACGTTTCGTGGTCAAAACTTATTTTTAACTTTATTGCTGTCTAGAGATAGCAGCAATGCTGACTTTACTAGGTCATCGTTTATTCTACAGAATGAGTTTTCAAGTGATTCAAATTGGAAAAGTTAGATTTTTAAGTTAACTTTCAAATGCTGCTGGTTTCATAATTTGTTTTTAATCATTGAGAGAGAAACGTCAATTTTTCCAAAATGTGACAGAATCTGCCCAGTTTTCTTAGAAAAATTATTTGACCATCTTCCATTGGGTTTTAGTCTTCAAACTCTTCTGGAAGCATGTTCTAAACTAAAATATCTAACAAGCCGTTCTGACCATATCTCTTTTTGACATTGTTTGAGGCCCCTTTTTATTTTTCAAACACAAATCACCTGTGCTAGAAGTTAATGTAACTCACTGTCCCAGAAAAACCAGTTTTCTCCAAATTTTATTTCTCCATTTTAAAATTGTTTTTAGCCCTGGTATTCTCTCAAAATATTTTCCTAACTTGATGAACTAGCACCAGTTAAAATATTGTAATGGTTGAATTTTGTTTGGTATGGGTTTCATATTTTTTTTGTCTGACCATACAGTGCTAAAAGAAGAAGTGTGTGAATTCTTAAGAAAATTTGTGATGATTCCTAAGACATTCTATCATATTTATTTTGGTTGCCATAAATGATTGTGTTGTGCTATATAAATATTATGTCACTGTGGTTTTCAAACTAAAACTTGCACATGCATCAAAATGTGAATTCGATGAAGTAAAGAAATACGAAATTGAACCGATGATACATTAAAATTTAAAAGTGATGGGGTGAGCCCAGTTTAGAATTTTGCGCAAGTGAGTTGCGAGCCCTAACATGGCACGGGAAGGTATTTCGGCTCTTATCGGTGTAGGAAATATAAGGTTGGTGATGCGGGTGTCACAACATAGACCGTTCCCTTGGGCAACCGTGATGTCACGACTCGGGTACATAACTTTGGTGCGTGGGCATCATAGGTAGTTACAGCAAGTAACATTTGAATATTTGACCAAGGGGGAGTCAGAAATTGCCCGTGGCCATTGTTTAGTGGTTGAGTGGAAATAGTACTCTGTGGAGAGTTACTTAAACTTATCTGATAAACTAAATCTATGTAAATTTAAAAGAAAAGTTGGCATTTTTTCTTATGATGAAATACTACTTGCGCTTGCCATTGTTTTTATGATCTATTGTTATTGCTTCAGCTGATAGCATTCTTGTTATGCTTATTAAATGTTACTTGTTATTATGTTACTACACAGTATTCATTAATTGTGAGTATTATTATCGGGGTGGATATTTTCGGGTTGTAGTATCTTATTGAGCTCGTCGCTCATTGGTATTCCCGTTGCCTTGGCGTTTCATGCCAGGTACCAAAAAAACCAAAGGAAACATTGAGGTGTTGGAAGGCAACATTCAGCCCTGGTTAGCTTGAATCGTGTCAAAGTTCTATGAACCCTTTTTCTAAGTTTTTCTCTAGTTTTTCTTTTTTTCTTTTTATTTTTTATTTTTTTATTTTTTTAATTTGTGTCTTTCTTTCATATACTAACACTAAGCCTTGAGTTTTATTGGAGTTGTAATTTAAGAACTTTTAATTTTTGTATTGTTAATTAATGGACGATGATAAACTTAGTGGCAACATTGATGAGGAGTTCTTAATTAAGAAAATTGGTTTTAAGTTCTAAACCTTATTATGATGTCCTCAAATTTTGGGGCGTCATAAGCATACCTTTGAACCAGAAAGAGTTTCAGGCGAAGGATCAAGCTCTAGCTCAAACTGAGACTGAGAGAGGTCGATGACACCATTTGTCTCTCCAGTACCTGACATCTATCAAACAAGAAAAAGAAATACATCAAAAGATAGGATTAATACTATAACACAGATTAGAACACAGAGATTATAACAGAAAGACTTGCACAAATGTAATCAAAGACTTACATTTACCGAATCTATTGTAGATGAGATGAATAATCAACAAGATGGATGATCTGAGATGAAATCAAACAGATCATATATGAGCAAAGTTATCAAATTCATAATATGGCTTAAAAACAAGATAGAACAGAACATTCATCAAATGTGACAAAATAGAACAAAACATGATATAGCTCGACTTTTTTGCGCTCCTTTCAGAAGACGAATAAGCCCTACGGTATCGGACTCCCGCAGTTCTGAATCTGATCTCACAAGTGCAATTAATGTGAAATAGATAAACACCAAAGAGTCCAAATTCGACAAATCTTTTGGAAAATCGATTTTGAATCAAAATGCCAAAAATGGACTGCTTTGCCATATTCAAAGTCATCACCTAAATATTTTTTTGGAAAAAATTTAGAAAACCCATGACTCGTGCCAAAGGCCACGTGTCTGTCATCACCAAGATTGTCTCGACTCGGGAACTTAGGTACGAAAAGGGAAGGTCATAAATTAAGCACCTCCGCTCGCCCGATCGAAGATCGGCCTCATAATATGAATCTTATTTACATTATATGTTCTTTTTCCGATTATTAGGCTAACATTACTATGTAATGTGCACACAAACAAGTACAGACTAACTTGCAAAAATTAAACACTTGATTTCATGTTTGTTTTGAAATTGTTTCGAATATGTACCACTTGAAAAAGTGATCGCAAATGAACATTACTCAAATTATTGCAATTCAAGCAACTAGCCTTCATTCACGGGCATTCAAGTAGTTATAGCACTTAAGCAATTAGTCTCATGGCAATATCAACATGCAATATGCTAAAGCAAGTAAAGGCTCACCTAGTACTCCAAGCCAAAAGAAAAACGAGTTAGAAAAATGCATGATTCCTCACTATGCGATATGACTAATGCAATACATGCAATATGTAATATGACATATGAATCAATTAAATAGCATGTGGTCTAAACACGTATTCAAAGAATCCCGAGGATCGATGGAAGGCTCATGCATGAATGCGGTTTCCACCCGGAAAAGCCATTGTTTCTGCTGCTGAATGCCTCTGTTGCACAGTAGAACACTTGCACTGATTTCCACCTCCAGACCAACTCTATTTTGCTTCATAAGGACACTGCTTGATTTTGCACTCGTGGCCGGTAGAGGGACTGTCGTCCACTGATGATGGCCTTCCAGCCATAAAAGATGGCCTGTCGGCCATCAATAGTGGCCTGCTGGCCACTGCTGATTGGGTTGTCCTGTTGCAACAGAGAGCAAATAGGGGCAGAGACAGTGTATTCTCAAGGGTTTGTTTGTACAATTTACCCCTCCTTATCATTTGAACAGCTCAAAAGAGTAGTAAAACTTGATTCACAAACCATCAATAAATGCAATTTCATTGCATAATGGCCTATGAACCAAAGTGTGCAAGTTTAATAAATGCAATAAAACAAGACTCTCCAAACCACCTCCCTATCATGAAAAATCAAGAGAAGTAGTTGACAATGAATCTTGAACCGTTTTCATCACTAATAAGTATGAAACGACTCAAGACCCAAGGGTTCAATTAACGTCCGATTGAACCCTAACCAATTATTATCTTACACCTTTTTTTAACCTTAATTTTATTACTTCATTTTAGATTACCATCCATTCTTTAGTCAATTGAGTCCAAAGGTGAATTTAAGTCCTCTAATGGAAAGATGGCTCAAAACAAGAGTTGCTTTGGGAATGAAAGAGACATCATATCATTGATAATGAACATCCAAAGGGATTAAACCATTAAGCATGACATCTCAATCTCATGCTTAAACAAACAAGTAGTTTGAAACCACTTGAACTACCGCTGTACCGTTTGATCCACCTTTCACTTCTCGGTGTTAGGTGCAAGAGGTATATTAGGTAGTCTTGCTGAGGTACCCTTTTTTGACCAATCGGCTTAGTTGCATATCGAAAGCCATAGAGACTGTTCCAAACTAGGACAGTTTGCTCACCCGAATGCTGGATTGTGTGAAACCACTTTGTTTGAATAGTCAACTCTAGTTCCTGACGAAACTAGGACAAGAGTGTTTTGGCTCTCACTTAATTGATATGTGCTTTTAGAGTGAAACTCTACAGGAATGTGCGTATCAATTGCAAGTTTGGGTATCAGATTTGGGAGACAGAAATCAGTGTTGAGTGCAGTTCTGTAGCTTTTGATTATAAACTATGTGTTGTTAACATGTAAGCTGAGGTATTGTGCGGTTTTTGATTTTTGCTTTCCTTTTCGCTTTATTTCTTTTTTGCAAGGTAGTTCATCATAATTGCTTCGGACAGTTCGGTTACCCCCCAAGCACTCTGGACCCGTGTAAGGAGACTTTACAGATCTGGGGATCTTGTTAGGGGACAACCTATGTTTGCTTCACTCCCACCGGTTACTAGATGGAGGAGAGTTAGGCACATTTCACCAGTTCAGCAATCACTTACATTTAGTCAGGCTCAATCTTCTACATTTAGGCCAGCAAGAGATCACGCACCTATTCAGATGACTTATTACCCTGTAGCTAGTATGAGGACTTGATTCGTCATCTCTAACAAACAGTGGAAACCATGCAGCAAGACGTTGCCCGCCAAGCTGAAGTTACAGCCCATCAAGCTGAAGTAATAAATAGGCTGTAGCAACAGCAATCACAGTCGGCAGCGGCTTCTGCTTCCCATATACTAGTGGTAGGTGTATTCAACAACAATGATAGAGACCACTAATTTTGGAGCTCTAAAACGATCACTAATGACATGGCACTCAATAAAAAAAGAAAAAAAATATAACACCAAGACCAAAACATCAAATCATTCATGGTGGGCCTTACTGCCACATCATTATCCCACTCATTTTCCGTGTATACAATATATGTGTATAAAATATATGTAATTTAGTAATAGAAAAAATATATATAAATTATTTTTGAAATTTTAAGGATTTTAATCAGTTTTCTCATGGTAATTTCTTCATATTGACAGACATCAAACTGTTAAAGAAACATTCCAAAAAAAAAAAAAAAAAAGTGACTCAAGAAGGTGATATTTGATAAAACTGAAAATTAAAAATTAACTAATGAAAATTGAATGTTGAATTTTTTAAACTTAAGAGTTGTTCAATAAAATTTTAAGTGCCAAATTAAAAATAAATTGTTTGATATGTATAGGATCAAATTTAAAATTTATTATTTTTAAATTGTATAGTGATGGTGGTAGTGATAGTGGTAGCGGTGGCATGATGGTGTTGTCGGTGGCGGCAGCAGTGGTAATAGTGGTGGTGGCAGTAGCGATGGTGGTGGTAGTGATAGTGATAATAGTGGCATGATGGTGATGGTGATGGTGATGGTGGCGGTAGTGGTGGCAGTGGTAGTGGCGGCGGTGGCGTAGTGGTGGTGGTGGTAGTGATGGTGGCGGCATGATGGTGGTAATAATGATGGTGCTATTGGTGGTGATAGTGAGTTTATAATAGTTTATATCGACAATTATGTTCAATATTTATAAATTCAGTTAAAATAAAGTAAAATTCAAATGATTTAAATTTGTTTTACGTTTTAGTTTATATTTTAAAAGATATTTAAATTTTTAAGTGATATTAATTTTAGTTATCAAATAGGTTTAGTTGATTATAACTTAATATATTCAATTATAAGTGTTGAATTAGTTTACCAAATACCCCAAAGTATTTATACTAAAATTAATTTTTTTGCTTTATATAATAAAATAAATAGATTATTATGTCGAAATTTGCTTGTTTTTGTTTCTATTACTTTATCATAAAGTCGTCTCAATCCATGTGTTGGCATTTTTCAAGTCTTTGGAAGTATTTTGGAGGGTGGAAATAGGAGAAGCTATTTGATGGTCCGGAGACATGGTTAGTAGTGTATTAATATTGTTGTGATTGATGGAGCGGTGAGATTTATAATTTTATGTTGGATGTTTAAAAAAAAACAAAAGTTTAAATTCTCTCAAATTGATCATTTCAACTTTAAAGAATATCTAGGCTTAGTGAGTCCATTTTGACGCCAGTCATGGTGAATCGGAATCGTTGATATTTTAAAATACGTTAAGCACAATATTCATGCAAAAAATATAGATGATTCGACATCGGTAATTATATTTTTTAATCACATTTATATTATAAAAAATAGATGGTTATTTTTAAAATTATAATTGTTATTTATTTTTTTTAAAAACAAATGTGATTAAAAAATATAATTATCGATATCCGATTATCTTAATTTTTGACATAAATATTATACCTAACAAGTCTTAAAATATAAACAATTCAAATCATTAAAATTGATCGCAAAATAAATTCACCAAATCCAACTATTGTCTCAAAAATCTCTTTTAAAATATGAGACACTTCTGAAGAAGCGTTTCTAGCCCATTTATCTTTTTTTTTTTTTTTTTTTTTTAATTCAAATGAAAGTAGAACAAACAAACAAAACAGAGGCAGAAACAAAAACCAAAAGAGGGCTAAAAGAAAACAAACAAGTTAAGCCCTTTCACATAAAGCCCCAACACTCAACAGATTTGCAATTTCATTTGGGGGTTATCTAAAACTACCAAGTTCTCTACGTTTCTAGTCCATTTATCAATCATACTACAGGCCTAAAAAAAAGACCGAATGCACTAGTTAACGCGTAATTTGGCGTTATTTTAGTAATTTTTTATTTTTAAATTAAAATATTAGATAAAAAGAATTAGGACCCAGTTCATAAATCAAATTCTCAATTTTATTTTGCCTAAAATTTAGGCTCTGAAATATTTTATCAAAAAGCACAAATTTACAAGACCAAAATACCTTCTGCATATATATATATCATACCCACTGCAGAAACCAAACAATCTCTCTCTCTCTCTCTCTCCAAACCCCAACTCGGTCGATGCTCCTCCGACACTCTCCTCCGTCGCTGCTCCTCCGTCGTTGCTTCGCTGTCCTCCGTCGCAAGATCCAGATCCATAGATCGTTGAACAAAGCTCCGTCCTCTCTTCCTTTTCTCTCTCAAGCTCGTCGAACAGAGCTCCACCGCTCTCCTCCGCGTCCGCCGCGCTGCCCACCGCCGCCGCCCAAAGCAGTCTCCACTCGTTCTCATCGTTTCGTCATCCATTTCTCTTCTCATCACTATCATACCTTACACATCTAATATCTCCAGATCTTTAACGTCTCTCACTCTCTTACACACACACACACATGGTACCACTGTTCTAATTTCAGCTACAAATGAGATCGCTGCTGATCTTCATTTTTCTTTGATGAGATTTGGTATGATCTTCAAAAGGCATGGAGGCGAACGAATTCGAACTTTGTAAACGCCATTTGGTCTGATTAAAAACTTATATATATATCGACAATGCTACGTAGCTCAAATTTTGTGGCTCAAAAGTGGCTCAAATGGCCAAAACGACGTCGTTTTGGCCATTTGAGCCACTTTTGAGCCACAAAATTTGAGCTACGAGACATTTTCCTATATATATATATATATACGGTAGCAGTTGGGAGCCCGAAATTTTGGGGCTCAAATGCCCCAAAATTTCCATATAAGGAAATAAAAAAAAAAAACAAGGCAAAAAAAAAAAAAGAAAAAAAAAACAAACTTATCCAAAAAAGGAAATTTGAGCTAATTTGAGCCACAGTTTTAGGGCCCTCAATCATTTTCCATATATATATATGTATGTATGTATTTTTAAATTTATTTATTTATTTATTTTTGGTATATCTCCATATCTGTCCAAGGTAGATTTGGATTTGTTTTGGTAGCTTTGAATCTGTTATTTTATTTTTATTTTTATTTATTTTTTGGGCATCTGCCTAAGTTTGAGAATGAATATTTTCTATTTGTTGTTAAGTTCATTATTTTATTTATTTATTTTTTTTTTTTCTGTATGTTGTTGTTGTTGTTGATGATGATGATAATGATGATGATGAACAAATAAGGATTGGTTTGGCTTGGTATTGCAACAGATAGGGTTGGTTTGACTTAACAGATAGGGTTATGTTTGGCTTGTATTTCAACAGATAGGGGAAATTTTTTTAAAAATGAACAGATAGAATTTTGACAAATAGATTATAGGGAAAAGTTTAAACAGATAATAAAATTTGAAAAGATATTTGACAAATAAGAGGAAAAATTGAATAGATAGTCAAAATTTTGAATAGATGGTTAAAAAATTTGAAGATATAGTTAAAAAAATTGAACAAATAGTTAAAAAAAAATTAAACAAATAGATATAAATTTAAACATAAAGTCAAAAAAGCCAATAGATAAATTAAAGAGTAAAATTGGAAACAAAATATCTACTTCTCACCAAATTATTTTACAAATGGTGGACCTCTCATCAATAAAAAAAATTATCAATTAGACCTAATGCTTTATATCCTCTTCATTTTGGACTTTTCAACAATTATTTCAAAACATTAGTATGTTTGGGATAATTTTTTAACATTTTATGAAAAACATATAAAAAGTAAAGAGAAATGCAAATCTTTGATGTTTATTTATTTACTTATTTATTTGTGTGTATAATTCGTTGCCTTTTAGTTTTTTTAAGGGTTCGTTTGCGAAGTGGGTTGGCTTTTTGACTATTTTAGCCTAGAGCTAAAAAGTCTCGTTTGTAAAGGATTTTTTGACTTTTTTGGCTTTTTTGATTTTTTTTTGGTGAGAGAAAAAATGTAATGATTATGGATTTGATGTGATATTTTGTCTTATTGAGCTAAAATAACATATTTTTTCTTATATGACTATTTTAGTCCCCAACCCATCTTCCCAATAAATTAATTTTTAATTTTTCAACTATAATTTAATGTTCCCAGATGAGACCTAGTTGACTTATTGTTTTCAAGTTATTGAAGCATTTCAAATACAAAAATGATAAAGATTCCAAATATTTTATCAAACATGAAAAAGAGTTTAATCTCCCTTGGAATTTTAATTATATAGGTTTATTACAATAATAGTTATAAACTTGTGGAAATTACAAGAGCAAATTGGAGGGGATGTCTGTCACATAATATTACAGCCGCTTGCCGTAGCCGCTACGCCAGCCACAGCGCCAGCCACATTCCCAACCGCGCCGCCAATGACATTGAGTCCTGCATTGAATAATTCGAATTTCGTATTCCCCTGTTTCTGAAAACATCATAATCGCATAGTAATAAGTATTAATTATTTATTCATTTATTATTTTAATAGAATAAGCATTATTTATGAACGTGAAGTTTTGGCAAATCTAATTTAAAACATTAAAAACATAATAGGAAATTACATCAATAGCTCCATACTAAAACCCTTGCATATAAATTGTAATTATCTTAGGCTCAACTTGTTTCGATAGAAAATCTTTTTTTTTTCCTCTAATGTTGTACACATTTTTAACTGTTTGATTGAATGAGCAAGGATCCTCTCCTTACTTTCCCTACTTCACTTCCTCCTTATAATGATCAAAATTAATTTTAAGAAAATTCAATGGTGTAGATCAATTCAAAAAAATTATTTTTTATTTTTTAATTTTTTTTTAATAAAGTGATATGAGCCATTAGATTCTCTTAAGATAAATCTTGACCATTGTAAGGAGAGAGTGAAGTAGAGAAGGCAATGAGAGAATCCTTGCTCTGATTGAATAGGTAATTTAAAAAAAAAAAAAAAAAAAGACTTACCATTAAAAAAATCAACAATCTAAGTCTATTTTTAAGAAGTTCATTTTTTAAGTTAGGCATTTTTAACACATAGATCTTTTCAAAGATAAAAGAGTGGTTATTCATTGGCTTCTATTGAACACATATAATATATATATATATATATATTTTGTTCCGAAGTATCAACCAAACAATGGAAAATGAAAAAAAAAAAAAAAATTGGTGCAAAATTAATTTACATGACAAATATTTTTGAGTGTAAAAAATTTGATAAATTACTTTCAACCATTAAAATTTGATTTAAATTTTACTTTGGATCCCATTGTTTTAAATTGAACAATTTGGTTCCTATACTTTACATCTAATTTAAATTTGGTCCTTCCATTCAAGTTGGACATTAAAATTAATAATTTTGGGACACTTGTCAGTCTATTGAGGTGTACACATAGAAAAAAATTAATGAAAATTTGGACAAAAGAACAAAATTGAAACAAGAGTTAAAATGTAGGAACTAAATTATTCAAATTGAAACAATAAGGAGCAAAGTGTAATTTACCCTAAAAATATTTAGATATAGATTTCTCATTATTTTTTAGAGAACCAAATGTATTAATGAAAATTACGATGGAATGATAATTTTATTCCACTTTATTATGCTAAACCAAATATAACCTATTTATTATTATTATTATTATTATTATTATTATTATTATTATTATTATTATTATTATTATTTTTTATAACTCAATATTTGGCTTGATGGACTAACTAATTTGAGGGACTAATTTCACATTCCACTAGCACAGAGGACACTTAAGGTCGAGATAAAACTCCATATGAATTGGCTCTAAGAAATTATTTATACTTAGAAAGTTTTGAATTTGAAACTATAGATGGAACACAACCCCAAATCCTAAGTCTTTATCAACAGGTCAACAACCCCTTGGGTTGAACCAAACGAAACCTAAAATTTTTCTTTATATTAAACCCTAGAATTTTTAATTGAACACTATACCAACCATTTATCTTTTCTCTTTACAAACTACAATGGAGATTATGTGATCAAGATCATAATGTGAATCTATATCATGTTCAAAGAATTGCTAGATGATTAGGAAAATGATGGGCTCACCCTTTCAGCAGCTGTAAATGGAACAATTGCATTGGATGTGGATGATGAAGATTCTGGCTGCAAGAAGAACAAACATTGACTATGAATATTTTGCTAAAATACACTTTGATAAAAGTGTAAATTAAGTTAATAAATCAGGGATTATTTGGGATGTCCTAAATAAGTGTATTTTTTGACTTTTTGGACTAAAAAGTAGAGAGAAAAAATATGGTTGTTTGGGATAACTTTTTGACTTTTTACGAAAAAATGTGTATTAAAATATTGTATAAAATAACAAAATTACCATATTACCCCTAACTATATAATTGCCTATTGAAAGTGATGGTACCGTCATGTATATAGTTGGCAGCAAGATATATAGGACCAGATTGCCTACGGTGCTGTTCGGACTGGACGATGCTGTTCGGCCGTGGAGGCCAACCACATGTCCCGTTTTGATAATCGGAATTGTTCAATGTGTAGAACTCGTCGAGTACTATATACTTGTAAAAAATCACATTAATCGGATATCGATAGCTATCTGATCGGATTAGTTTTTTTGTCAACCGTTACTTTGTGTACTGTCTACTTTTTTACAGAAAACTGATTTGATCATATAGTTATCGATATCTGATCAACGTGATTTTTTATAAGTATATAGTATTCAACAAGTTTTACACATTAAACGGTTCAGATTATCAAAACGGGACCCGTGATGAACCCTCACGAGGCAAACAACACCGTCCTATGTAAATTTTGTGTGCACCCGCTTGACGAGTTCGTGCCATCACTTCAAACCAAAACATCACTTCAACCAAAAAGTTGGCTTGTACTTTTTTTGGAAAAATTTATTTTATATATATATATATATATTTTGTGAATAGTGATAATTTTTTAACTTTTTAAATAATTTTTTGACTTTTGATTTTTTTCAAACATGTCAAACCAGCCCTTAGTATGCGAAAAAAATATTCAAGATTTTATGCAGAAATACAATGTGTAGCTTAATTCAAATTTTGTAGGATGAGATTCAGAATGAATTTGAACCATACGTACTTATATATATATATATATATATTCTTGCAAAATGAAAAATATAAATACTGCAATTTTCAAGTTAAAAATTTTGAAATTATAATATTTAATTTATAATGCACCCCAAAAAAAAAAAAGATAGTGCCGAAGTTCAGCTTTCACTCGTATAAAATAGGGATTATTACCTGACAGTGGTGTCAGGAAAAAAAAATACAAACCCATGAAAAAGTTTATAAATTTAATTATTAATATTTTCCTTATAAAATATAATGATGTGTTTGCCCAGAAAAACTATTCAATGCCCCATGTGACATTGCCTCAAATGCATTTAAATCATTTATTTGTGTGAGACCCATGTGGAGTGCACACAAATGAATGGTTTAGATGTATTTAGTGCATTGCACATCAATGCCTCAAAGGCATTGAATAATTGCTCGTTTGCCCATTTTTGAAAATTAAATTTTTAGTAATTTTTTAATATTTTACAAAAAAAAAAAAAACGTATAAAAAATATAAAAATTAACTTTTTTATAGTGATTTTTTAAATTTTTGACTAAAATCTTAACTTTCCATAATTGACCATATATCAAGGATTATAACTTATAATTCAACCAATGGAATTGATATAGTTTAAACCAACTATTATCGCTTAATTTATTCAGAAATTATGTATCAGATTGTTTGGTACAATTTTTATTTATAATTTATTAGACATAAAGAGCTTAAATAAGATTAAAAAATTTGGTTATCTGAAAGCTGAGGAAGAGGTATTTTTAATTTCTATTATTTGATTATCAACTTTCAACTTATAATATAATAAGATTTAGTAAATTCACAACCAAATTCACCCAAAAATAATTTTCAATAAGGTGTTCAAATTTTGTATTGGTTAAAGTTTTGTACTGAAATTTGAGTTTAGACGTTTACTTATTTTGTAAAGTTTAAATATTTAGAAATCAAAAATTAAAATGAGATCTATGTTTTATTGAAAATTCAATTTTACTTTATTAAAAAATAGTAAAATTTTGCACAACTAAAATTGCACCAATAAAATTAAAAATTTGTACTTTAATCGTAAATGTTGAAATTTAAAAATCTAAAGGATTTGACTTACTTAGAAAATCTTATAAAAATCCGCATTTTTTTGACCTGCTTTTGTTTTTGTTTTAAATTTCACTTCTGAGGGTTTTTTTTTTTTTTTTTTTTTTTTTTTTTTTTTTTTTTCGAGTTCCGTCTTGACTAAACAATTCTAAAAAATTTACAAAATGGAGTCACTGTTAAAAAAATTTACTAAAGAAACTTTATCAAATAAAACTTATAAAAATTAGCTTGTGTATTTTCAGAAATTAAAAATATATATTCTTTTTAGGATCGTCTAGTTAAGATAAATCCAAAAATAAAAAATAAAATAAAATAAAATTTGATTCAATTTAAAAAAAAAAAAAAAAAATTCATTAAAACAAAATAATTATACTTACAAAAAGTTCAAAAAAAAAAAAGAAAAAAAAAGGCCAAGTTCAAGGTGCCAACAATCCCCTTGACAAAGAAAATGAAATCAACATCCCATCTAACATCATATTCAATTAAAAAAAAATTTAACCATCTTCTCAAATGTTCATTAAATGTTCATCAAATCAAGATAGAGTCATTTTTTTTCATCAAACTAAGAACTCATCAAATTTAAATTTGATGAAAATTTAAAAAGATGAAGTATTGATATAATTTTTTTCATCAAATTTGATAAAAAGTGAACTTTGGGATGAGAAGGTAATTTCTTAAAAGCTTTTGATGAAAATTGGAAGAAAGGATTAGAGTAATTCATATCAAATCAAGTATTTTACTCAAATTTAAATTTAAATTAGATGAAAAATTTAGTGAATGATTAGAGATAGTCTAACAAATATGAAAGTGTAAAGGAAAATGATATACAAGACCTTTGTCGCAGCTACAGCTTGCAGTCTCTGCACTTCAAGCATTGCAAAGTTATCTAAGAAATAGTTCTGCCCATGCACATGCTTGAACCTGTTTCTGTGAAAACAAGTAGGGCAAAGACAGAAGGAGCCTTCCTCATTGTGAAAGCATTTGGTACAACTAAAGAACATGTCAGGTATGAAGCAACCACAGCCTCCACAGAAAGGCCTACCACTTTTAACAATGTAGAACAGACACATAACCTCCATGAAATCAAGATTTCCATTACCGTCCCTGTCGAGCATGTTGAACAAGTGTCGATTGTTCATTTTGGTGAGTCCTTGCTCTGTCATGAACCCCAGGAATTCATGGATCTGGACTTTGCCATCGTTGTCGTTGTCGAGCGCATTGAAGAATTCCTGTGCCAACTTGGGGAGCTTCGTGCGCTTATCTCTGGTGTCGTAGTAGATTTGTGTAATATTGAACATCTTTTCCATTGCCTTCTTGTCAGACTCCATTGTTGAAAGTAGAGGTTCTGTATAATTCAATTTGTAAGTTGTCAATAAAAGTTTATATAAGGTATGAAAAGATGAAGGTTGTTGACTTTGTGATTAAAAATTCACATGTGATAGCGTGATCAACAAATAATAAAGGGCGAATTAGCGACGTAAGGGTTGTTTTCGCAAATGTTAAAATAGTTATCATTACATAAAGTTGAATTCCTTTTTTATATTTTTTTACACACGTTTTTTTTTTTTTTTTCTTTTCTGTTTTTGTAGAAAGTTGAAAATCTAATTAAAATACCAAATCTCCAAAATAACCCTAAAGTCTCTTGTTTGTATGTTGCAACTCTTGTATTGGGAAATACTATGGGAAAATTATTCAATACTTCTTGAGTTCCACGTGACCATACTTTAAACAAATCATCAATTATTTAGCCCCATGTAAATCCTTCATCCCTAACATAAATTATAGGCCCTTACATTTCTCTACCAATCAAAACCTTATGGAGCACCACGTGTTCATATTTCGAGAGTACTGAATAATCACCCAATACCATGTATCATATTTACCTTTTATTTATTTATTTATTTTTTTGGAACTAATACCATATTCACCTTGTCACATATTTGTGTGGTGTGTTACGTATTTTTGTGTAAATGTCATATATTTTTTTGGTAGGAGTTATGATAATTTGTGTTTGAGAAACAAAGTTATACATTTTTGTAGTAATGTTACGTATTTTGTTTTGTTTTTTGTTTTTTTGTTTTGATCAACAAAAGGAAACAGAAACTTTATTGATGAAACTGCATACATACATATGAGAAATACATCAATAAAGAGGGAGACATAGACACTAAGAAATCACCCCAAACTTAAACTAACACCAACCTCAATGTTGGTGAGATACCAACAAACTAAAGTAAGCAGACCCAAACAATGGTCCATACTGATACATATTACCCCACTCACTAATCAACCAAAGCTTCAAGGTACTGAGAGTTGAACCTGCTGCATATTATCAACCACATCATGAACAGAGTACTGCAATGCACTATTGTTAGCTTTGATCCATAGGGCAACTCTGGTCTTACTCAGTTCGCAGATCTCCTCTAAGCAGTGCTGTTTACCATTAAAAATGCAATTATTCCTCATATTCCAAATGGACCATAAAACAACAAATGGAATTACATTCCAAATTTTAGTTTCAAGCTTTCTCCATTTGAACCCTTTCCACCAATCCAACACACCTCTAACATTCTCAGGAGCCACACATTTCAAACCCCACCAGGCTAGAATGTGTGTCTAGATATTCCAAACAAATGAACACTGCACCAATACATGACAGTCTATTTCTAAAGCATAGCCACAAAACACACACTTTGTTCTAGCATCCTGGCTGAGGCACAATACTCTTTGAAGGAAATCTCTTGACTTAATTCTACCTTTCCAAACGAGCCATCGAAAGAATTGCACTTTTGGTAGGGACACATTCTTCCAAATCCACCTAGCAGACTCCAACCCATGAGTCCCATCATTTTTGCTATACGTTGAGTTCATAGTAAACATACCTGAAGGTAAGGCCTTCCAAACCAAGGAGCCAGCTCCATCTGACAAAATTGGCTCATGTGTAGAAAGGTAGGACCTAAGTCTTTCCCCTTCATCTTCCTCCCAAGCCCTTAGACTTCTTCTGAAGCTAAACTCCCCCCCCCCCAGCCAAGCTTCTTCTTTTGTCAATCATCTGTTTAAGATTGACCTCCTTGTCTACTGATAACTCATATAATCTGGGAACCTGAACCTTCAAGCAGCTGTTAGATGCCCAATTATTCTTCCAAAAGCTAATCCTCCTCCCCTACTTTAATGACATAATTCTCCTTAAAAAAGCTAAACAGATTGGGACTACTGTGTTCCAGATTGAGAACGTTACCCTAGATTTTTGAGTACTGAACACCAATCCCCAAAAAAAGTCCCCATATCCTACCAAAGCTGCCATACTTATTGGTCACAATATCTTTCCACAATGCTTGATCTTCACCACCATACCTCCACCACCATTTGGCAAGAAGACACTCATTAACATCCTTCAATCTTTTAATCCCCAACCCTCCACACCTTTTCATGTTGGTGACCTCCCCCCATTACATCATATGAAGCTTCCTTTTGAGTTCTAAGCCTCCCTACAAAAACCTAGCTTGGATTTTATCTAGCAACTTAGCTACACATACAATTACTTTAAATAAAGATAAGTAATACACTTGTAATGAGGATAATACTGCTTTGATCAGTGCTAACCTTCCCTCAAAAGAAAATAACTTCCTTTTCCAAGAAGCTAGCTTAGACTTGAATTTATTGATCACAGGCAACCATGTGTTCCTTCTCTTTGGACTGGCACCAACTGGCAGCCCAAGATTTAAAAAATGTAGCTTTTGGCTCTGACAGTACAGTTTCTCAGCAAAACCAGTCACCACCTCCTCCGGTACTCCTATCCCACAGACACTACGCTTGTGAAAGTTAATCCAGAATCCAAGAAGCACTTCAAAGCATCTCATAATTCACTTAACATTCAACAATTCTTGCTCCTCAGCGTCACAGAACATAATTGTATCATCTGCAAATTGCAAATGAGTAACATTAATCTCCTTAGTGCCTATAGCAACACCTTTAATTAGCCTCAATTCTTTCACCCTTTGAAATAACATATTTAGCCTTTCGGTCACTATGTTAAAGAGGAACGGTGACAGTGGATCCCCCTGTCTAAGTCTTTTTTCTAGGAAAAATTCAGTCGTGGGTGAGCCATTCACAAGGATTGAAACTCTAGATGATTGCAAACATTCCTTTATCCATCTAATCCGCTTGTTCTGAAAACCAAAACTTGACATCATGGCCAAAAGACATTCCCTGTTTATAGTATCGTAAGCTTTTTCAAAATCCAGTTTCAAGATCAGCACTTTCTGTTTTTTCGACTTCCACCAATCCATAATTTCATTGGATATTAACACCCCATCCAAGATGTTCCTTACACCAATGAAAGCAGATTGAGATTCACCTACAATCCTCGGTAACACCTTTTTGAGTCGTGCTGCTAGGACCTTAGAGAGAATCTTGCAATAAGGCTGATTGGTCTATAATCTGAAATACCCTTCGGACAATCTTTCTTAGGAACCAATGTTATGAAAGAGCTATTTATGCCTTTGGCCAGACACTCATTATCATAAAATTCCTTGAAAAATTGCAAAATTTCTTTCTTAAACACCTTCCAACACTTCTGAAAGCAAGACAGGTTAAACCCATCTGAGCCTGGTGCCTTATTACCATCACTTTTCTTAACTGCCTTCCATATTTCTTTCTTAGAGAATAGTGCAACTAGCCTAGAAAAAACCTCATCATGCCCGATGGTTTTGAAGAAACCTTTAAGCTTGGGTTTTGACTTCCACTCTTCGGAGAATCTACTTTTGAAGTAGTTAAACACCTCTTGCTTGACCCTTTTTGGATCATCATGCAACACCCCGTCCACCTCGATTGAGTTCAGCAAGTTTTTTCTCTGTCTACTAGTTGCAATAATATGAAAGAATCTTGTGTTTTTGTCCCCTTGTAAACTCCAATTCAATCTAGACTTCTGCCTCCATAACCATTCCTCTCTTCTACTTAATGACCATAATTCTTTTCTAACCTCTCTCATTCTTTTAATCTCCTCCTCCTGAAGACTTCTAGACTTACCCACTAAATCAATGCAAGAAGCTCCTTATCTGCTGCCTTCAATGAATATGTCACATTTCCAAAAAACCTCCATATTCTATTTTTTCAAATCTGATCAAAGCACCTTGAGTTTGTTCATTATAAAAAAACCTGCCCAACCCCAAAATGCAAACTCCTTTCAAGATTTCTTCACAAAACTTCCAAATCTAGGATGAAAGGTCCAAGAATTTAAGAACCGAAACAGCCTTGGACTCCAATCCCTCCCATCTTCTAGCAGTAGCAGTGGGCAATGGTTAGACACACTTCTCTTCAAGCCCTAAAGTTTTAAGTTAACCCTTCTCATCCACTCAGTTGACATGCTCTGTCAATCCTGCTCCACATTTTCCCTTCATTAGCATTACACCATGTGAATCGTCTCCCTATCATGGGTAGATCAATGAACTCTAAATTTTCTATGAATTGATTAAACTCCTTCATTCATTTGTCTCTTCTAGAACACCCTCTTTTTTCTCCAAGATTTCTGATCTCATTGAAATCTCCAGCTAAACACCAGGGATCACTAAACAAAGGCTTCAGCCTATGTAATACATTCTAGAATTTTCCCCTTTCGTTCACTTCATTTGGTGCATGGATATTGACAAGTACACAGTTAAAATCTGGCAAAAGTGTACCTGAGAGTATAATACAATGCCTTATGCAACAACACTGAGCAAGATGGAACACAAATGACTTCCAAATGCATAGCAAACCCCTTGTCCTTCCTTCAGAATCAACTACTATATATTTCATGTCCTAATCCGGCTATAGTGACTGTATGAATAATGGTGAAACATCAAACTTCTTTGTTTCTTGGAAACAAGCAAAATCAATTTTCCTATCTTAAATTATGCCCTTTACCTTCCTTCTCTTTTTAGCTTTACCTAAGCCCTTTACATTCCATGATAGCAGCTTCATTGAGACTTATTACATCACACCTTAATCCATCTAGTACAGGCAAATCAACTATTCCTAGCACCCACCACTTGTGCTTTTGCAACCCTAGGTGCTACCCTTTCTTTGTCTTTAGCTTCCATTACTTGTAATTTTATAGCTACCTCATCTTCCTTCCCATCAAAGAAGATGCCTAGATCTTTGCCCATTTGAATTGTTGCTTCCGCCTCTTCTTGCGAGACATTGTCAACACTAGAATTTCCCCTATTTAAGCCTAATCTTATTGTCGACCCAGATTTGTCTTTGCTTATACTTCTCATTCTGTGTGGTACAGATCTCGCTATCAGCCTAAATTTTGCCGTGAGTACCATATCTCTACTCTAGCTTTCCATGCCCGCTGCTCTACTTAACCTTTCCTTTCTACCACCACTACCTTTCCTCTGTTTGTCCACCGAATTTCTACTAACAATTGTAGCCCCATTCCTCATCACCAACTTCTTCCTCTGTTTCACCTCACCCTCTTTCGTACTTGTATTTCTTTGAACAAAAGTAGATTGAATCAGTGGTGATAATGGATCATTCCCCTGGGCCTGTGACACCATATTATCGAAGCCCACACCACTTGAGTTATTTCCACTAACAATAGGCCCATTTAGTAACCCATCGTAGTGGGCTTTACCCAATTTAGCTACCCAAGATATTCCACATTTATCTAGCCCACTAGCACTCACACTTCTCATGTATTCGTTGATAGCTCCATTTCCTTCCTCATTCTCACTTACTTCATTAATACGTTGGTCGACATTCAAATTCTCAAAAATCATTCCCACTCATACTTTGATTACTACTTGTCTTCCCAACCCCGTGCCCACCGTCTCTTCCACTACCAAGGTAGAGCAAATGTTAGGAATCAACTCCTCCACCTCAGGTATACTATTTTTCATCTCACCCTTGTGTAATCCTTCCACATTAACCCAGATGTCCAACTTATTTTGGACTGAATCTTCCACCTCAGTATCCTCTTTACCTAAGAGCTTCCAATGGCCAGCAGCAGGGCCTATCTCCTCGGTTGCATTGTAGAGATCATCCCTCTTCAGAGATGGCTCATACTTACGTGATTCAGTCGTTATTTTAGTCACCATTACTTGCTCTTCATACACTCTAACCGGGTGTAACTTATCTTTACACCTAATCTGGATTACTGTATTGATGGGAGACATTGTTGTCGTTACTATTTTGATCCTCTCACAACTAAAAGACACCTGATTTGATGTATCCTCATCTATTTGAATTAATTCTCCCCATACCCATCCAATTTTTGTGAACGTATTATTACTCCAAAGATTAAGGGGTACCCCATAACACCTGAGCCACACAACCCTTTCTTGGGCTAAGTGTACCCCCTTTTTCCACTATGTGATTGACTCACACCATTCTTTTAGACACTCATCCAAGAGGACCATCTGAGACTTCATATCCTTTGCGACGAGAATGACATTACTGCCATCCTTTCCCCTCTTTTTCTTACCGCAATGTCCTTAGACCCAATCTGAAGGACATTATCACGGAACTCTGAGAAAGCATAATAGCTTCTCAATTGGACAATGACACTATCATACAACCATCCATTTCCTAATTCCACTCCCATTATGACATGCCCTTCATTTCCCTGTCTGCAACCTTGTAGTAGTACATCTGCATAAGATTGATGAACTATCTTCTCCTTATCTGCCCCATCGTTACTTCTCTCCACGTACCCTTTCGGTTTGCCTCTTGGATCAACCATGCTCCTTCCTTCTTAGTACTTCGTCTCTTCTCAAACTACGTTATCTTCACGTGGAGTTCTTTATCATTACACCATACACCATTGGTTTTTTGGATTGCTACTTTGGCTGCCACTGGACAGCCATATCTAACAAACCCAAACCTTGATCTTGTGTACTTCCTAGTCTTGCTTGGGATGAAGACATCTTTAACTACCCTAAACTTTGAAAATAAAGAGAACAAACCTTTTGGGTTCATTGAGCATGGGAGATTGTCTACAAAAACTGTAATGGCACCTAATCTATTCTCCTGAAAACCATCCCTCTAATCTTTTATTTTGTTCCCATACATAATTGGCTGCCATCCTCCTCCTGCCATCATCCTAAACAACTACTTAATATACAAATACAATCTTTCGACTACACAAGTACATTCTAAGATTTTTATGTATTTTGTGGTTACAAAATGTTTGGATAAAAAAATGTGTAACATGACCACAAAAATGCTTAAGGTGTTTGGGAAGAAAAAGTTTTGGCTTTTTTTTTTGGCTAAAATAGTACTAAAAAACAAAATAGGTTAAAATAGCCAATAAGACAAAATGTTACATCAAACCTATAATAATTTCACTTTTTCTTTCACAAACATCACATCAAATTTAAAAAAAATAAAATCAAGCTCTTTTCTCAAACACAACTATTTTAACCTACTAAAATAACCAAAAACTAAAATAACCTACTAAAATAGTCAAATTTCCACACACCCACATTGAAAATGTTACATCAAATCTATAATAATTTCACTTTTTCTTTCACAAACATCACATCCAATTTAAAAAAAATAAAATCAAGCTCTTTTCTCAAACACAACTATTTTAACCTACTAAAATAACCAAAAACTAAAATAACCTACTAAAATAGTCAAATTTCCACACACCCACATTGTGTAACATTATTTCTCAACCCCAAATTATCTCTTTTTAGAAAAAATTATTTAATATTTACAACAACAATATGTAACATATACCACAAAAATATGTAACAAGGTGCATAGAGGTGTGTACCATAGGATTTCTCTTTTGTATTTTGTGCAATTTTTTCTTGTGTTGGGGTTGCAAAAATTCTTTTTTGAAAAATGATATATAAGCCCACTTTTTATACCCACTTTTTAGACTCAATTATGTATAAATGAGATGATTACTTGATAATTAAAGAAATATAAGAGAAATAACACATGAGAGCGATTGGTTGATTGGTTATTAGGCTTAAAAAGTTAGTCTAATTTTTTAGTTTGAATAACACTATTCTTTTTTTCTTTTCTATTTTACTTATAGTGTAATTACTTTAAGACTATCTCACTTATTTATAAATTATTCAATAATAAAAGGTTTAATTACACTTAAGCTTCATTTCTTTTCACGTAAAATATTTTACACCTGAAATTTTATTTATGTAAAGTAATTTTGCACAAATTTATTTATTTATTTTTTAGTATTTGGTTGACATTTTGAAATATCTATGTTGCGTGCGTTAGGTAGAAGCTAATAAAAAGTCACATTGTTACCTTCGGAAAGATCAATGTGTTGAAATGTTTGAGCTAGATGTAAACGGATTTGGGGTGGGTACTATTCCTTGTAGGCACGAAATTGCATTGTATGTTTTTGAAAGTATGCCTCAAAATTATTTTAATAATTTGAATCATTCATAGTGTAGGATTTGTTTAGTAGATCATTCATGAAAAAATTCAAATTAATTAGACATTTGTAACCCACAATAAGACCACGTTTATATTTAGAAAAAAAAAAAAATTAGTATGATTTTAATAATTTTTTAAGGTTATTATTTGGATTGATCATGAGGTTATACTTACCAATTAAATTTATTTTTTTATATGAATGATATACTCAACAAACCCTTTAATATGAACGGCTTGGATTATCAAAATATAATCTAAATAAACCTCATGGGGTGTTGTAGCATGGGTACTGTTACAACACCCACCCTAAATCCTTGACTTTCTAAAAATTGACCTACAAAATTTTATTAGCAAGTCATTTTGAGGACTGTCACAAAAAATATTTTCCTTACAAAAAATTTCACATACTACTTGTTCAACCAAATAAAACAAACAGAGCATTAGCATTATTGCATTTTTATTATAATCTCACTTTGATCTCATTACTTTCTATTATGACAATCAACGCCCTACACTTTAAATTAAGTTGTAATCTCACCCTTCTATCCATTTAAACAAAATTAATGAGGCTACTAAGGCTGTCACTTTGGTCCCTTCATTTTCTTCCGTTACTGAGGCTATATCTATAATTAAAATTAGAGAGATTAAAGTAAGATTTAGGTGAAAGATCAAAGACTGAAGTGAGATTTTAATAAATGTGTAAGTGTGATAATGAGACAATAATAAAGTGAGATTTTAGTGAAAGATTAAAGACAAAAGTGAGAATTTAGTAAGGCTGTAAGTGTGATAATGAGAGAAGAAAAATGTTGCATGTGACTCAGATGACACGTTCCATTAACTCTGTTGACGCCAGGTAGACAGAAATGCGATATTGCAATTTAACTAAAAGGTTGTTTGAGGTGTCCTAAATAAGTATATTTTTTTGTTTTTTTGACTAAAAAATTAAGGAAAAAAATATGGATGTTTGGGTTAATTTTTTGACTTTTTATGAAAAAGTGTGTATTAAAAAATTATATAAATAAGTGTCCAGGAGAAGATAGGGTAGGAGCTGTACGGAATGACAGTGGTGACTGCTGGGTGAATAGATGAGAAATTATTGTCTACTTCTCGGGTTTTGATTGGATGGTGTTGTTTAGCCCGTGGGGGCCCACAACGAGTCCCGTTTTTCTAATCGGAACCGTTAATGTGTAGAACTCGTCAAGTACTACATGCTTGTAAAAAATCACGTTGATTGGATATCGATAGTTATCTAATCGTATTAGTTTTTTTGGGTTAACTGTTAACTATAACACCATTCATTTTTATACAAAACTGATTTGATCATATAGTTAGTGATATCCGATAGACGTGATTTTTTATAAGCATATAGTGTTAGACTAGTTCTACATATTGAACGGTTCAGATTATCAAAACGGAACCCATGGTAGACCCCTACGAGCCCAACTTTACCATCTAATTTAGTGAATATTTTACTATAATTTTTTTGTTTCCCCAGTCACTGACTCCACCATCACGGAATGTCTAATCTTGGGGCTTTTTTTTTTTTTTTTTTTGTAATAATATTTGTATATTATTTTTTTAATTTTTTTTTGGATAAATAATGATAACTTTTTAACTTTTTGGATAATTTTTTGACTTTTTCCAGGGTTGCAAACCAGCCCTAAATTTAAAATATTAACTGCAATAATTAAAAGTGAAGGACCTACAATGCGATTTTAAAAAAAGTAAAGCTGTAATACTATTGAGATATAACCTTTTTTTCCTTTTATTTTAAAAAATGATTCAATAATTATCATATCTAATGAGAATATCAGTGGCTTTTAAGGAGAGTAACTGATTTTTTGATAGATTTATGTTTTGTTATTTGTAGTTTGTTGTTTAGTTATTTGTTTGGCCCTTTAGGGTCTTGTTGTTTTTTAATTTGTATATTGTTTATTTTATTTTAATATAACCGTTTTTCATCTTTCTCAAAAAACAAAAAAATAAAAATTCAATGTGTAGATTGTGATTTTCTCCATTCTAAAATTGTAATGAAGGATCTCTATTACATTATCCAAGGATCTATAAAGATTCTTTCTAAATTTAAAATAATGATAAATTTTTATTATCATTTCACAATCCTTAGATAATGTCACGGAGGATCTCCATTACAATCATATAATAGAAAGGATCTCACACCATGTAAATCACTTGTAACGCTCCAAATTTCTTACTCAAATGACAAGATAATAATCATGACTCTTTCAAAGAAAATCGAATATAAATCTCCAAACTTACATTACATGATACAATAGTTCTTCATGCAACAATACATTAATCCAACAACGAAGTAAATAAACAAATAAATACCCCCAAGGGTTTACAAGTTTCCAAGGCTTGAGCCTAGTTATACAAAATGGTTATTCAAACTCACACAAACACAGCCATTGGCTTACACACAGAGTCACAGCAAAATGAGAGCATTGTACTCCCAATACACATACTTCCATGCCTCTAGTTGGGTGAGATCACTACATCTTTTCCTGTACAAAAATCTCATAGGGTGAGTATAAAGCTCAGTAGGAAATTTTTAACAAAATATATACATTTTATACAAGTCTCAAGAGATGAAATGCACCTGTCATGCTATGCCATTTTTGAAGATAAATCACATTTTCATCTTTTGAAAACCATCATGCTCAATGATATCATGCAATTTCAATTGTTTAAAACTTAACAATTTATTTCAAGGGCGGTAAATACGACTCTGGTAATCCCTAGGTCTGTATCTGTAAGTAGACTATACAAGTATTACCAAATTGTCATTTTTACCGGTATTAACGAGAAGGCTCGAGACCTATCCGGGCAGGTTTTCGGTCTTTCACCCCGGACTCTCAGGCCAACTTATTCAATATCATCTACACCATCTATCAAGACTTACCAACGTATTTACCCCAAAACTATCCCACGAAAATTTGTTTCTCAACATTCTTTTTTCAATGCAAAGTTTCAAATCAACTTTCAAAGTTTAATGTAATCAAATGAATTGATATGCCAATTTCACAAGATGAATATAAATACTTTTATTCCAATTCATCATCCAAGAAATAACACAATTTCCTCTTTTCAAGTATCCTCGACAATTAGTTATTTCAAGACTATTTCAACGTTTTGAACAATAAATTTCAAAATGAATAACAATTCTCATATTCCTTGAAATTCATCATTTATATAAATATAAATAAGAAATTTTCCAAACATCCATTTATTTCGACACACAAAATAAATATAATAATATCATTCATAGATTTCTAGTCTCCTTTAAAAAAAAATCTCTAAATTCTAGGTTTTCTCACCAAAACTATACAACTCAAATCTTTTGAAAGAAAACTTTCCAAAATCATCTTTTCTTCAATCAACGAAGATCAAAACTTTATGATCATTTTAAAAGAGTAAGAGACAAACCCACTTTCAAAATCGCTCAACTTCTTAAATCAACAATCAATTTTCAAAGCTATCGAAAGATGATTTCGAAAATCATGTAGATCTTGCAAAAAAAAATATATATATATAACTCTAAGAAAATCCCTACCTCAAGTTTTGAAGAAGAAATGAGATGAAACCCCCAAAATCAACAATGACGAAACTCAATCTTCACCGCACACAAGGAAGCTCTCAAGAAGTTAAAAAACTTTGATAGAGAACTTATGGCAGAACTCTAATGGATCTTGAGAAATCAAGGTTTTGATCCAATTTGGCGTAGGGAAATGTAGAGAGAAAGGAGAGGAAAGGGTTTTTAGAGAGAGAGATATACAAAAGTGATCTGAAATATCAGATTCACGAACTAATATAACATGATCCGTTTAAGCATGTAAAGCTCCGCTCGAGTGTCAAATACACTTTCCCAGTACTTTTGCAGATAGGTCAAACTTCTGAAACCAAACATTCTCTGCTCGAGTGCATAAACGGCCGCTCGAGCGGACAAGCAACTTCTAATGCATTTTGCATTTTTGCTTCGAGGGCAGGCGCTGCCCTTGGACCCGCCAAGGGGCGCTGCCCCTTGGACCCCCGCGAGCTGACCGGGCAGCTCGATACCCGACATACTCAGCAAAGTGGCAAAACTGGGATCGCTACAACCTTCCCTTATAGAATTTTGTCCTCGAAATTTCAAATCAAACTACCCAAACAAAGGGTTTCTAGCGATCAAAACCACGCTATTTTATTTTCAAATCACAATACTAACTCTCAACCAAATTCCACCATTTCCACCATGGTTATCTCATTAACAACAACCTCTCAAATACGCATAAACATGAAATTTTCCAAAAAGTAATGGCAACTCTAAACAACCTTATACTTAAAATAATAACGCACATATCAACATGTGGTTAACAAATTTAAATACGTTTCCCTCAATACTAGGGAATATTACAAAGAAAAGCAACTTAAGCATTTTCAAATAAATTCGGATATTTGGAGCAGACTTCCGCCTCCCGTTCCCACGTCACTTCTTCAACCCCATGGTGTCTCCACAACACCTTTACCAACGATATAGTTTTGCACCGTAGCACTTGCTCCCGGCTATCTAATATTTGAACCGGTCGTTCTTCGTAAGAGGCATCCTCATCTACCTCCAAGTCAGCCCAATCAGACACATAAGAAGGGTCGAGTTTATACTTCCTAAGCATAGCTACATGAAATACGTTGTGAACTCCCGAAAGTTGTGGTGGTAAAGCTAACCGGTATGCCACTTCCCCAACTCGCTCTAAGATCTCAAAGGCCTAATCAACCTTAGAGATAATTTACCACTCTTACCAAATCTCATTAAACCTCGCCTTGGTGAGATTTTTAGAAATACATGGTCACTAACTTCAAAAGATAAAGGTCGTCTCCTCTTATCGGCATAACTCTTTTGTCGGCTTTGGGCCGTAGCTAACCTCTTCCAAATGAGAACAACTTTCTTGGTTGTCTCTCTAACAATTTCTGAACCCAGTAACGGTGCATCACCCATTTCGGCCTAACAAACCGGTGATCTACAAGGTTGGCCATACAAGGCCTCAAATGGTGCCATCCTAATACTAGCTTGGTAACTATTGTTGTAAGCAAACTCAATCAATGGTAAGTACCTTTTTCAAGGCCCCTTAAAATCAAGGACACAAGCTCTAAACATGTCCTCAAAAATCTGAATGGTACGTTCCGACTGTCCATCGATTTGAGGATGATAAGCGGTGCTAAGAGTCAACTTAGTTCCCAATGCTTCTTGAAGGTTTTGCCATAACCGGGCAGTAAAACAAGGATCCCTATCGGACACGATAGTCACAGGGACTCCATGAAGTCGAACTATCTCTCTAATGTACAACTCTACCAAGCGTTCAATTGAGTCGCTGGTGCACATCGAAATGAAATGGATAGACTTAGTCAACCTATCAACAATCACCCAAACGACGTCATTGCCTCGTTGTGTTCTAGGAAGCCTAACTACAAAATCCATGGTAACACGCTCCCATTTCTACTCGGCTATCGGTAAGGATTGTAACAAACCCGCTGATCTTTGGTGTTCGGCTTTCACTTGTTGACAAGTAAGGCACTTCGATACAAATAAAGCGACATCCCGCTTCATACCCCTCCACCAAAACTAACAACTAAGATCATGATACATTTTAGTGCCTCATGGGTGTACCGCAAGGCGTGAGTAATGGAACTCTCGAAGTACTTCCTCTCTACAAGATTCTGGTACAAACAAATGGTCTAGGTAACGTACACTCAGATCCGAGTGAACATTCAAACCTTTCTCTTCCTTTCCATTGGAAATCTTAACACGGATTGATTCTACATCACGGTTTCCTCGTTGTGCCTCTATGACCTTACTAACCAAGGTAGGTAAAGCATTCAAAGTAAACAAGGTAGCACTCTCTCCGAACTCACCCAAGTGCAAATCAAACTTGCCCATAACATCTAGCATATCCCATTCCCGAATGGCCACACTTGCCAAACTACTCACAGATTTTCGACTCAAAGCATCGGCCACCACATTGGCCTTCCTTGGATGATAGTGTAACTCAAAGTCATAATCCTCCATAAATTCTATCCACCTCCGTTGCCGTAAATTCAAATATTTTTGAGAAAACAAATACTTTAGACTCTTATGATCGGAGAAGACTTCAAACTTCTCACCGTACAAGTAATGCCTCCAAATTTTCAAAGCAAAAATCACCACTGCTAATTCTAGATCATGGGTGGGTAATTTTTCTCATGAGTTTTCAATTGTCGTGAACCATAGGCCACAACTTTTCCCTCTTGCATCAAGACACAACCAAGTCCATCCCCGGACGCATCACAATAGACAGTGTAATTCAAACCCCTTTCCGGAATTATCAAAACCGGTGCGGTAGTCAATCTAGTCTTAAGCTCTTGGAATGGCTTTTCACAAGCCTCACTCCATACAAATTTGATACCCTTTCTAGTCAACTTAGTCAAAGGTGCAGCTAGTCTAGAGAAGTCCCTTACAAAACGTCGATAATGCCCTGCTAATCCCAAGAAACTCCAGATTTCAAAAATATTCTTGGGTTGTTCCCAATCCTGTATGGCATCTATCTTTGAGGAGTCCACAGTCACTCCCTCTCTAGACACTACATGCCCTAAAAACTTCACATCTGTTAACCAAAACTCACATTTTTCAACTTTGGCATACAACTGGTGCTCACTAAGTAAACTCAGCACTACCCGCAAGTGAGTCTCGTGTTCCTCTTCAGAGGTTGAATAAATCAAGATGTCGTCCACAAAGACGACCACAAAACGGTCCACGTATTCTCGAAAAATTCTGTTCATCAAATCTATAAAGGAAGCCGGTGCATTGGTTAACCCAAAAGGCATTACAAGGAATTCATAGTGGCCATAACGAGTACGAAAGGCCGTCCTCTGAATGTCCTCCTCCCGGACTCTCAACTGATGGTACCCCGACCTCAAATCTATTTTTGAGAAGCAACGAGACCCTCTAAGTTGGTCAAACAAATCATCTATTCTACGTAGAGGATACTTGTTCTTAACTATAACTCTATTCAACTTGCGGTAATCAATATACAACCACAATGACCCATCCTTCTTCTTCGTAAAGAGAGCCGGCGCTCCCCAAGGCGATGTACTAGGGCGAATGAAGCCCTTGTCTAAAAGTTCTTGGAGTTGAATCTTCAACTCATGCCATTCGGCGGGTGCAAAGCTATACGGTGACATGGAAATCGGTGCAGTGCTAGGCACTAATTCAATGGAGAACTCGATCTCCTAGTGAGGTAGTAAACTAGTAAGATCTTCTAAAAAGACATCCGGGTATTCACAAACTACCCTTGGTAACTCAACACGAGCCCCGTCACTCTCACCATCCAAGAGAGTTGCAAGAAGGCCAATAAACTTGCTTCTACTACGAGGGTCAACAACTGGCGACAAGGCTCTATCAACTAGATTCCTCAGAAAATAGAAACGATCACCACCCGAAGTGCACACTGTAACTCTCTAACGGTAACAATCAATCACAGCTTGATAAGAACATAACCAGTCCATGCCTAAAATGACATCAAAACTCGACATATCAAGCAACACAAAAGCAAACGGAAGTCGACACCCGGTAACTTCTATTTTACAATCACGACAACCCCGGTCTAAATCAACTGTACCCCCAACAGGTGACTCTACTCTGAGTGGAGGCACTAATCGTGCTACCTCTAACCCCAATGCAGAAGCAAATGCAGTAGATATAAATGAATGAGACACACTCGTGTCTATCAATACATTAGCCAAAGAATTACACACAACAAAAATACCTCTCACAACTAAGGATTCTGGCAACTGCTCTGGCACGGTAACATCATACACGCGCCCTTGTGGCCTCTTATTGACTTGCTTCCCTCTCGGAGTATAGGCCTATTGTACTGACTGAGCCAAAGCGGCTCCCTGATTAACTCGCGAAGCTTGGACTGATTGAGCCTGCTAGTGGCTCAGAGTCTGCCTCGACCCTGATGCGCCAGATGCGCCTCCCAACTGTGGGTAAGTTCTCTTCATATGCCTCGGCTGACCACACTGATAACAATTAAACACTTGACCTTTATTCTGAGACTGAGACTGAATTTGAGATCGGTTAGGTGGTGGTACTATTAACTGCCCTCCTCCCTTCTGTGTGCATGAGAAGGCTTTGTAACCTGGTTGGCCACACTTGAAACACGAGAAGCTACTCGATGCACTCTTTCCTGGACCCGCACTAGGAAAAGGAAAAGTGGATCTAGACTACTGTGGTTGGGACTGGGATGGATAGGTGTTCCTGCTCTTCTTGTTCTGCCTACAGTCTCCTTAAAACTCTTGGCCCCTAGACCTCGAACTCTGAAGCCTCTCCTCTTCAGCTTGTACGGAAATTTCTACGTGTGTTGCCATCTCCACAAGACGGTCATATTCCCGAATCATATTTCCGACATGCTTGAACATAATTTTTGTTTTCAATTTCTTTTCAAATTCAATGCAACGGCGCTCTTCCGTTGCCACCAACTCTGGTACAAATCTGGACAAACTAGAGAAGACCGCCTCAAACTCGGCCATGGGCATGTCGAGTTGTTTGAGATCTTTAAACTCTTGCCTCAATCTCTCCCTAGCAGTCGGAGGTATGTACTTATCTTGGAAAGCAACCGCAAAGACTTCCATGTTGACACCACTCTACCCTTGGCATATTTCCACCATTGACCTGCGTCTCCCTTAAGGTAGTTACTCGCTAGAGTCACTCTTAGTTCACTATCTTCGATGTGAAGCATCTCAAATGTCTTCACAGTTTGTTCGAGCCACTCATCTGCTTTCTTGGGCTTGGGACCACCATGAAACTCATCCGGTCTGGCCCGCAAGAACTCTCTAGTAAGGAAACTCGCCCTTGACTCCGCGGTGTTCTCTCGAGCTTGATTCTCCACCCTCAACAAGTTCATAGATTCTCTTAAAGCCCCTATCATTTCTCGAGCTAGGGCCCCCATTGCGGCTTGACCCGCTTGTCCCGGGATTCCCGCATGCCCCACTTGTTCGGCCACATTAGCTTGGCCGGATTCTTTCTCTTGCATCGGAACCTCATGGACCGGTACCTCATGCACACCTCGGCGAGCAGTCAGAGGTATGTACTTATCTTGGAAAGCAACCGCAAAGACTTCCATGTTGGCACCACTCTACCCTTGGCATATTTCCACCATTGACCCGCGTCTCCCTTAAGGTAGTTACTCGCTAGAGTCACTCTTAGTTCACTATCTTCGATGTGAAGCATCTCAAATGTCTTCACAGTTTGTTCGAGCCACTCATCTGCTTTCTTGGGCTTGGGACCACCATGAAACTCATCTGGTTTGGCCCGCAAGAACTCTCTAGTAAGGAAACTCGTCCTTGACTCCGCGGTGTTCTCTCGAGCTTGATTCTCCACCCTTAACAAGTTCATAGATTCTCTTAAAGCCCCTATCATTTCTCAAGCTAGGGCCCCCATTGCGGCTTGACCCGCTTGTCCTGGGATTCCCGCATGCCCCACTTGTTCGGCCACATTAGCTTGGCCGGATTCTTTCTCTTGCATCGGAACCTCATGGACCGGTACCTCATGCACACCTCGGCGAGCCCTACCACGCCTCTCGCCTCTACCACCACGAGTTTGACCTCTTCCTAACATCCTATAAATGACAATATAATTAATTTAGCACACTAACCCACACGTACCCGTAACTTGCCTTACACTTTTTATCATAATAATGCTATATATTCCTCTACCATATAACAATTAAATTTTACCCCACATAAGCACTTAGTCATGTAAACACATATGGATTATACTCTTATGATCAGATTCGTCCCACGAAAAACCAAGAATTCTTAGTAGAATGAGTATTGATCAAATACCCTTTTACTAAGACCTCAAGGAATTTAACAGGCGCAAACAACATCCCAAAAGTCCAATCCCATACCCATTTAGTCACATAAGCATGTTATCACATAGTCACAAAATGCATAACACTTTCTAAGCATGCTAAATGAACCCATTGTGGTTAAACAACCACTTCCCACGAGTTCCAAGTATTCAAACCTGGTAGCTCTGATACCAAGTTGTATCGCCCCAAATTTCTAGCCCAAATGATAAGACAACAATCATGGTTTTTTCAAGAAAAACCGAATATAAATCTCCAAACTTACAATACATGATACAATAGTTCTTCATGCAACAATACATTAATCCAATAATAAGTGAATAAACAAATAAATACCCCCAAAGGGTTTACAAGTTTCCAAGGCTTGAGCCTAGTTACACAAAACGGTTATTCAAACCCATACAAACACAGCCCTTGGCTTACACACAGAGTCACAGCAAAATGAGAGCATTGTACTCCCAACACACATACTTCCACGCCCCTAGTTGGTGGGATCACCACATCTTTTCTTGCACAAAAATCCCGTAGGTTGAGCATAAAGCCCAGTAGGAAATTCTTAACAAAATATATACATTTTATACAAGTCTCAAGAGATGAAATGCACATGCCATGCTATGCATTTTTTGAAGATAAATTACATTTTCATCTTTTGAAAATCATCATGCTCAATGATATCATGCAATTTCAATTGTTCAAAACTTAACAATTTATTTCAAGGGCGGTAAATACGACTTTGGTAATCCCTGGGTCGGTGTCTGCAAGTAGACTATATAAGTACTACCAAATTGTCATTTTTACCGGTATTAACCAGAAGGCTCGACACCTATTCGCGTGAGTTTTCGGTCTTTCACCCCGGACTCTCAGGCCAACTTATTCAATATCATCTACACCATCAATCAAGACTTACCAACGCATTTACTCCAAAACCATTCCATGAAAACTTGTTTCTTATTATCTTTTTCTCAATGTAAGTTTTTAAATCAACTTTCAAAATTTAATGTAATCAAATGAATTGATATGCCAATTTCACAAGATGAATATAAATACTTTTATTCCAATTCATCATCCAAGGAATAACATAATTCCATCTTCTCAAGTATTCTCAACAATTAGTTATTTCAAAACTATTTCAACGTTTTGAACAATAATTTCCAAAATGAACAACAATTCTCATATTCCTTGAAATTCATCATTTATATAAATATAAATAAGAAAATTTCCAAACATCCATTTATTTTGACACACAAAATAAATATAACAATATCATTCATGGATATTCAGTCTCCTTTAAAAAAAAATCTCCAAATTCTAGGTTTTCTCACCAAAACTATACAACTCAAATCTTTTGAAAGAAAACTTTCCAAAATCATCTTTTCTTCAATCAACAAAGATCAAAACCCATAAGATCATTTTAAAATAATAAGAGACAAACCCACTTTCAAAATCGCTCAATTTCTTGAATCAACAATCAATTTTCAAAACTATCGAAAGATGATTTCGAAAATCATGTAGATCTTGAATATATATATATATAACTCTAAGAAAATCCCTACCTTAAGTTTTGAAGAAGAAATGAGATGAAACCCCCAAAATCGAGGGTGTCAAAACTCGATCTTCACCGCACACAACGAAGCCCTCGAGAAGTTAAAAAACTTTAATGGAGAACTTATGGCAGAACTCTAATAGATCTTGAGAAATCAAGGTTTTGATCCAGTTTGGCGTTGGGAAATGTAGAGAGAAGGGAGAGGAAAGGGTTTTTAGAGAGAGATATACAAAAGTGATCTGAAATGTCAGATTCACAAACTGATATAACATGGTCTGCTTGAGCGTGGAAAGTCCCGCTCGAGCATCAAATACACTTTCCCAATACTTTTGCAGATAGGTCAAACTTCTGAAACCAAACATTCTCTGCTCGAGCGTATAAATGACCGATCGAGTGGACAAGCAACTTCTAATGCATTTTGCATTTTTGCTTCGGGGGTGCTGCCCCTCAACCCCGTCAGGGCGTTGCCCTAGGACTTGCCAAGGGGCGCTGTCCCCTGGACCCCCGCGAGCTGACTGGGCAACTCGATCCCCGCCAAGGCGTTGCCCTTGGACTTGCCAAGAGACGCTGCCCCCTGGACCCCCGCGAGCTAACCGGGCAGCTCGATCCCCGACATACTCAACGAAGTGGCAAAACTGGGATCGCTATATCACTGTCCTTTAATTTTGTTTATTTATTTATTTATTTATTGGCAAAAATAAAACTATAAAAGTAAGTGTTTTTTTTTTCAAAAAAACAAAAAAACAGAACTATAAGAATAAGTCTAGGACCCAAATTTTGAACTAGAATGGGTTGTGTGATGGAGATTAAAATTATGTATTGTGGAGCTCATGTGTAAAATGAATATGAATTACATATTGATATTTCTGAATAAATTATGGGTATATTTTGCAAAGTTTGTAGTATTACTGAAACTATAAAGAAAAATATGAATGTCACCACTTAAATCATTATTGTAAGGAAAATGTTATGGTGTGCACTCCTTTAGGGACGCATACTATATGCGTTCTATCACAAAAATGTGTAATTTTATTATAAAATTTTATAATATCAATCACAAAATTTTAAATATTTTATTATATCAATTTATGACGAAATTATGCATTTTATGATTAATGTTACGAAATTTTATAGTAACATTACATATTTTTATGGTAAGGTGCGTATGCAACCCAAAAGAGCGCACACCATAGAATTTCCCTTATTCTAATTGTCATCCTTCTCACTTCGTCGACATTATCATCATCTAATCATGTCACCTTATACAGATTTTATTAAACTACATACAGAAAATTGCAATGCCTCTCTGTCACAAATGCCCATGAGTCTTGTTCATAGATGTTCTTGCTCCATCAAACATATACTCAGAAAAGGAAATAAAAGTGTTGACTAATTACTAGCTAACAACTTGAGTGTTAATTAAATGAAAAAACACAGATTAAATAAAATTCTTATTTCAGAGAAATTTATGTAATTTAGTCTTAAGAAATTTAAAAGATACATAGATTAAATAGTAAATAAAAATCAATACTGACATGGCTTCTGCATAAACTATTTTAGAAAAAAAAATTGTCAAGTTATCGTTCTATTAGTTGTTTTTGGGGTAAATTATGTAAATAGTCTCTCTAATTTACACGGTGTGTTAATTTGGTCCATGTTATTTTAATTTGCTCGATTTTGCCATTTAATTTAACGGATTATGTAATATTGGTCCAATAAATAACAACTGTTAGGTTTGGTGGACAGAAAGTCATCACATGCTCAAATGATGTGTCATTTTGGTTCTTATAGTCTACATGGCAAGGATCAAATTGACACATCATGTAAACTACATGAACCAAATTGTCACATCGTTTTGAGTTTCCGTTTACCAAACGTAACGACCATTATTTATTGGACCAATATGACACAATTCGTTAAATTAAGAGACAAAATCAAGCAAATTAAAACAATATGGACCAAATTGACAAATCATATAAATTACAAGGAACATTTGTATAATTTACCCTTCTTTTTATGTTGACAATTTCGCTCTAAATTTTTTATTATCAATCTTTAATATTTGTAAGTTTCATTGGGTCTTGAGCATATTGTGTAATGAAGCATAATCCAAAGTCAATTACGTTTTTTTATTTCCAATTATTAAACTCATGCATTACAGCAGCATATGATTTGGACAATTTTTATCTTTTGAAAATATTTTAATCAGATTAATTAAATTAACTTAATATTTATACTTAAAATATAACACTTGAGGAAAGCACATTGATTGACTTGATTAAAAAGTCTTTTACAATGTGTATTAGTTGACCCAGTGAAACCACTAGGTGAAAAAAAATCAGTTTTTATTCTTTTAATGAAAGAAGCTAATACTTAAAACACACAACTTGAGGTATAGGGTGTGAAGTTATAATCACCACTTCACATTACTAAACTTGTTGCTATTATTATTATTATTATTATTAATTTTTTATCAAAAAAAAAATCCCTTTATTGAAAACGTCAAAGTACAAAGGATACTAAGACAAAACTGTAAGAAATTTTTTGTAAGTGATCAAATAATTATACATTGGATACTGTTAAATAAAGTATAAGCAATGTTAGTTAGATATATTAAATTATGATCCATACAAAAATATAACCGGGTCATAAACACATCTCTAATAACACATATTTTCGGTCATGCTATGTCCACTAAAGAAGTATGGGCTAAACCATATGTGTAGAGATTAGTTTAGACCTACTTGTAATTCCATTATTTATGATGGGCTAATATGCAATTGAGGCTTTATAAATATGTGGTTAAGGTCCCTACTCTAACCTTAGCCTCAATCTCATATTTTTTCGTCGGTGTGCGAGAGAAACAAGAGTAGAATTCTAGAGTGGAAGACGATAACTACCAAGAAGTGTACCGCTTAGATGACCTTCATCAATGGTATCAGGTACGCAACTATTATTATATTTCTTCTATTGATTAACTTGAGATCTTCGGTTTAGATTTCTATTAAGAAATCTCACAAATGGTAACAGAGCCTCTTGTCAGATAATTGAAGAATATAAAATTTTATTTTCCTTAACTCCTGAAATAAGTTTTTTTTTGGCCCTTGAAATCAACTTGGCAATATATAATATCTGAGCTTACGGTGAGATATTGATTTATATATCTATATTTTGTTTTTACTTCGTGGTGTGATATTATTCTATCAATAAACAAAGTAATTTATATTACTGTGATATTACGTTTCTGGCATTAATCATGGTCATAAAGTATATTGGCTTCAAAGCATTGAGTTTTGTTTTGTAGTTTTGTGTTATTATACATGAAACATATTCTTATTTAAATATAGCCTCTGTTGTGTGTCGCGGGTTGGACTCTGTGTCTCGAGTTGCTTTTATTTAAGTATTTGTTCATATTATTATGATGTTTTCAATAATAATATTGTTTCGTAGTTGTAGTTGAATAAATTAATTCATTCGGGAATTAATTAAAGTTGTTTTTGGGGTATAATTTTTTTTTACAACTCATATGTAAAACTTGAGATAATCGAAGTGACATCCCGTGTAAGTGGTCTCTGTCATGAAAATTTTCTTGAGATCGAGGTAAAAGTTTTGAATTGTATATGGTTACATCTAGATCCTTGCGAGTACTAATCTGTCCAAAGGAAGGTTATTATTTTCTTCGGGTCATAGATGGTATATGGTAAATAATATAAGTAATATAATTATGTGATTAATCTATACATTCAATAGTCCGTCCAAAGGAAGACTTATCATTTGGCAAGACCTATTTTTATATTATTCATATTAATTAATTTTATTGGGAGAAGACCACTTGCATATTATAATACTTGTCCAAAGACTTGATTATGATGAGATGTGTTAGGTTTCTCATGATGGCCCATTGCTAAGGTTTAATATTTTATTATTAAAGTTAATGTCTTATAGTCTAATTAATTGTCCCTTCAATTAGGCTAATTTTTGCATAATAATAATAATTATTATGTTTTATTTTTATCAATGTATGGAGGTAGATGTGACATTTATTAATTATAAGATTTATTTTATCTTATATAAAGTTTATGCATCTTTTATATCTGCCAGTTTGAATAGTACGTAATTGTTGTAATTTTACAAATTTAAAAACGACATTTTTTTTTTTTTTTTGGATCAGCAAAGAAAAATTTCATTTAACAGCATGAAATTAAAGGTACAGGAAGATGAGAAGTATCGAGAGAGATTCGGTAGTAAAAAAATACCCCTACTACTGCTACTCGCGACCATACAACCAACCCCTAAGCCTCTCGATTTTTTTTAAATAAAGTTAAGAAGAACTTAACTAGAAAATTAAAATACATGAGTCCTCACAAAACAAACCACCAAAACACCCAAATCAAACTAAACTAACTAAACCAACACTCCAACAGCCCGAACTGAAAACCATGTAATCAGCAACCCAATATTTTAAACCCTACATCACTCCCAAAGCTGCTGCCCTTCTAATCACCACCCTACGCCTATGCTGCAACACAGCCACGCCTAGCACCTAAACTGCTCCAACGCCCACCTGCTGCACTCCACCGCCACCTGCTGCACTCCATGCCCATCTGCTACAACTCCATGGCTGGACATCTCCATGGCTGGACATCACCTCTGCTGCCTCATTGCCAAAGCTCCACTCCTGACAGAAACTTATTCAAGCTCGTTGCAAGCTCCCCCACATCACTCCTTGCAAGCTCCCCCTCAGGACCCCTACGCTGCTGCAACACCCAAACTCCCACCACCCACACCCTTGCTAAAGACTCCAAGCTCCACAAATCACACACTCGCGAACACACCCACAGATCACCTCCCGAGCTGCTGCCAAACTCCATAACCAACAGGACAACTGCCAAACTCCACACACCCACCGAACACCGACCACCCGCGGGGACACCTCCATACATACGGTAGAATTTCACCTCCATACAACCAGCTGAGAAATGGCACTTTAAAAGATACTTTTGTTGAAGTTGTTAAAAGAAACCCTCCTTTTGAATCAGCTGTATCTGTTCAAGCAGAAGCAGCAGGAAATGATTGGTTATAAAGGAGTGTGGTGGTTAGAGCTTCTCTACCAAATGCTTACCAATCCATAAAAGATTCATTTTCATCGGATGATAGTAACAATATTCAAGTTCGTCCTATGGGAGGTAAGCACTACTTCTTAACCTTTCAATCAAGAGATTTCATGACGTCGAAACATGTATATGAAAAAGACTGGATCACTTCTCGGTTTGAGTACTATAAAGAATGGTCTGATTCAGATTCCTCTTATTACAACTTCCGAACAATCTGGATTTGTTGTTATGTGTTCCACTTCATCTCTAGAAATATAAAAATTTCAAAAGTATTGGGTCTTGAAAAATCTAAAAATTTCTGAAATATTAATTTGTCATTATATTTCAATTTTTAAATAATAAATAATAATCTCAATCAAACAATCAAACAATCAAAGATAAATCGACAAAACGATTTAACATGAAAAAATCGCAATTGGAGCGCTTCCAATTGTGATAATAAAAAAAAAAAACATGCGCCAAAATCATAAAACAATTCACTAAGAAGACAAAAAGGAATTACATAAATGTACTCTCAATTATCTAGTGAATCCACACACCAATTGAACCGATCCCAATGTGCCTCTTCCACCACCGACTTCTCCTCGGAATTGTCTTGTCCAATGCTGAATCTATAATGCTGATGTCGAATCCACGACGATGAGCCACTCCGAAATCCACCAAAGCTTCAAGCTTAAGTTCCTCGGAATCTACCGAAAAACAATTCTCTCTTTTGTAAACAAAACAATAATACCAGCCCTTGATGTTCGACAATCTGAAATTCGTTGATCAAACGATCACCTTCTATATACTAAGAAAATTCATATGAAATAGCCTCCAATATAAAATATTTTGTTTTTTCTTTCTCTCTGAAAATCAGGACAACTCAAACCCTAAAAATAGCGAACATCACACTTTATAGAAAATAGGATCGTGCAAACCACTCCAGTGCACATTTCACTGCTCGAGTGACTAAAAGCGGTGCGAAACATATAGGCTGACCACTCGAACGCGACTTTCACCGCTAGAGTGATAAAACTTTTTTCATAGAAGTTTAGACGCTCTACAAAAGTATTTGATGATTATTTTCTTCACTCGAGCGCACAAATGACCGCTGGAGCGATCAAACAACTTCAACTGCATTTTATCTTTTTGCTTCGGGGGCGCTATCCCTCGACCCTCACGAGTTGACTGGGCAACTCGATCCCTGTACTTAGTCAACGAAGTGGCAAACATGAAAGGACTAAGATTATAAACTCCTCTGCATATGTACAATTCGGGTTGGATTTGCATCCTCACTGAAATAAAAGATCGAATAAAATTATAACTGAAAAGAGTTTTGTGAAACGGGATTGCCAATTAAAAAAACCTAACAATTTCCCCCTTTGGCAATTCCGTGACAAAACACACCTAACAAATAAAATCCTAATCACCATAATCTATTAAAACTAACAAAAACAAACTTCTTTCTCAAGGTCATGATCTGCAAAACAACTATTAGTGCCATATGAGTATATGAAAAAGTAATAGACATATGACAAGATTATCTTGAAGCATGAATAGATGGAAATATGAATATATGAAAATTTGAGATTTTATGAAACATGCAAAAACATTTTAAGAAACATGCAGAAAATTGGCGATGAATAGAAACATGAATAGATACATTAGACATATGACAATACAAAAAAAGAAAAAATTGGAGATTTTAAGAAACATGCAAAAACACTCAAATTCTCCCCCTCAAAATTCTCCTCCTTTTTGTTATGAATTGTCAAAGAAAGCTCAATCAACTAAAGCAAGAGCATAAACAAGACAAGCAAGGACATGATGATATAATAATCAAATAGGATGTGACAAATAAGCAATAAATAAGCAGTGCATAACAACATGCAAACCAACTAATTTCAATCTCTCTTACCAAACCAATCAATGCAAGTTCATGCTAAAAAACCCTTGCAATGATTAACCAAACTCCCTCCTCACCAAAAGCAACCACAAACACCGAAAACAATGAACAAAAGAAAAAGACAAAAATAATATGGTGGAGCAAGTAAGGAATTTCAGATTTGTACCTTAAAATACATAAGAATATCCAAGAAACACAATTACTTGAAAACACAAAGTGCACAACCTCTAAAAGATTTTTCATGAAAAACTGTGATGCCACATGTGAAAAGTGTAGATCTCATGATAAAAGTGTGTGTGTATGTGTAATAACCCGACCCCCGTATATATTTTCTAGTATATTTTCAGTCCCTCATTTTGTGCATTTATATGCTTGTTGTGAAATTTTATGTGAAATTAAGTTTAATTAAGTGAATCCTATGATTATGGATGCACATCTGTCTAATAAGAGAAAAATCTATCACAATTATAATGTTTGAATCAGAAATTGGAAGCCTTCGAGGCTTAATTACCTGAAATTGATTTTATATTTGAGATCGACATAATTCTTAGGTTATAATATGATTTTCTGTGAAATTTCAATTTGGAATGACTAAACTGATTAAATTTCATCTTTATTCAATTTTATATATTTATATGTGCCCCTTTGAGCACTTGACTTTGAACCTTATGCAAAGATCTCCTGAGAAAGAGGGAAGCAAAGAGTTGAGAGGAAGAGGAAAGTTCTTTAAGGAAAGGATTGGGAAAATTAAAAGGGTTTATAGGGGGATTTTAACTCAAGGTATGTTTAACCTACTTTAATTGACCCCTCTCTTGGAATTGAGTAGGAATTTCTCTATATTATGTAAGTTAGGATTGCCAATATAGATTATGTATGTGTTAAGTGGTTGATTGAGTTGTTGTCTCTTGTGTTGAATTGATTTGGAGTTGTATTGAGTTATTTAGTGAGAAATTACATCCTACTTTTTCAATTATCAAGATTGAACTCATCCATGTGAATAAATGGTTACATATGTGAGTGTGCATGTGCGTATGTGCGTGTGGGTGTGGAAGATGGAAATGATATGGAATTGAGTATGTTTGTGGGTTTAAATTAAGGATCTAATTCATATTAGATTGATACATGGTTATAATTCCTATTTATATGATTTTTGGCCCATATTCTAGCAAATGATGGACTTATTTTGAGCCTTGCAAACATTCACCAAGTTGGGTTTTGTTGGTTGAATTTCGGACTGGGCAACAGGGAAAATCGCCGCACGTGCGGGAGCACTGCCGCACGTGCGGAAAATGGGAAATTTTGGGACTTTGGCTACTGCTAAAAAGGTATGTGCGGGGCTTCATTGCCGCACGTGCGGGACCAACTGCCGCACGTGCGGCCCAAGCTGGAAAAATTTGTCTGCTCCGTTTTACGTGTTGGACCCTCTGATATTTTTGAAATCTGTGTTTAAAGCCGTTTTGATATCTGTAAATTCATTCGAAGCGAAACACGTCCGAAAATGATTTAACAAGGAAAAATAATTAATCTGCAAGTTATTCATGTATGTAGGTCACAATCCGGGAGGAATAAGCGCGCCGCTACCGCACTGTGAGTGATAGTCTTGTAGTACTATATTCCGTTTACTGTTACTGGTTATCATTAATGCTCTGTTGCCTGTAAATCGCCTATGTCTCCGTATGAGAATGGCATGTGAACTATTAAAATTGGATTGGTCTAGAGATGAGCATAGTCGAGAATATCTCCGTTATGGTAGAAAGTGACCTCTGTTATGGAAAGATGTGAACTGTATGCTTAAAGGGACGATTTCTTCTGTGTTTCTGTATTTGAGAATTAATACCGTAGAATGTATTGACAGAAAAGAATTAGGAATATAAACCTCACCCACTGGGAACATAACATTTTGAATATTCTATGATGAATCATCAAAATGGATAATCGGATAGAACTATGGATAGTACTGTAGTAGTACATTTTGTTTACTGTTAATAGGTATTATTAACGTTCTGCTATCTGTAAGTTAACTTTATTGATTCATGGTGAACAAATGAAACAATGATGCTTGTGTATCTGGAATCATCCTATTTTGCCAATGATGGGTCGAGACCGTTATGAGGTAAATTGTTCTATCCCTAGTGATCGTACTGTAATGATACATGTGTCTTCTGTCAGTGAGTATTGTTAATGTTCTGATATACGTAAGACGATTATGCCAACTTGTAATGAACCATGGGGTAATTTATGTACACTATTATGTGACGATATTCTTATGAATCTGGAATTATTCTGTTCTGTTTATCCGTTCCGCTTATGCTATGACATGATATGAATTGTTCGGTCTTTAAGACCTATTGATTTCTGGTATGGAACAAAGTGCTGTACGAAACTAAGTGCTGCAGTGTGAGTCACCTCTAGAATTCGTGCGAGACACCTCTTGGATCCATACATATATGAACTGGGCTTAAAGCCAATTTGTTAATATCTGGGCCTATGGCCGATCTGTAAATTCTATTAGGCCTATGGCCGTTCTGCATAATCTGTTAGGCCAAAGGCCATTCTGTATAATCTGCTAGGCCAGAGGCCGTTCTGTATAATCTGTTAGGCCAGAGGCCATTCTGTATAATCTGTTAGGCTTGAAGCCAATCTATGAAATCTGTTAGGCCTAAGGTCGTTCCGTTCTGTATATTACTGGGCGTGAAGCCACTCTGTTTAAAGACTGGGCCCAAGGTCGTTCTGAAAATAATTACAAGATAAGATTTGTTTCTCTGCACTTACGTACATTGTATCAAGTTATTCATTAGATTATTATGTACTATTATTCATAGAGCCTTGCTCACTCTGTGTTATGTCTATTCTGTAGGTACTCAGTCTGGAGGTCGGTCCTAGTCTAACTTGGACCACTTGTCTTTTGCCTTTGCACCATAACCAAACCCTAGACGAAGCTCATCCATTTGGTGGAATCCTTGCAGAGCTTTTGGCTTCGTGTACTGAGCCTTTTGTCGGATATTGTAAAACATAATTAACTTCTCATAACCCAGTTTGGTCACATCCCCAGACTCGGGGATGGGTCTGTACATCTGTTTATATCTACATAGCTATGTGTGTGTTTACTATATGATACATTACCTGACATCAAGTGTATGATCCTGGCATGTTAGTATTAGCTCAATGGATGTTATTCTGTGTTGTTTAATGCTTCCGTTCAGGCCCCATATGTTATACATATCAGATTTTATGTCTGTTTCTGAGGTGGTCACGCCCAAACTTTTAGGGGCGGGTTTGGGGTCGTGACAGTATGGCTCTTGGAGTTTGACAAATACTAAATTCAAATCCTAGTAGTGATCTGATAACTGGACCTCCGGCAAAAGAATCTAACCACAACTTAGGAATGTTAACCACTAGGAATCAAGGGGTATTTGTTGAGTAAATGCGGAGGCTCCCCCTCAATCAATAGATCATATTTTTTTTTTTAATTTTTAATTTTCTTTCTTTCTTTTGCACACTTATTGGCGGCTTTCATGCTCAAAAGTATGGAAACCGAACCAGAAAAGTATGGACAAAATAAGGATAACCTAGTTGGTGACTCTGAGATAGCCTTTTCTTCATGCCTTGACTACAAAGAATTGAGGAGAAAGCCGTGGAGATGCAAAAAAAAAGGAAGGTGGTTAAGAGACTCAATATCACCCATGATGTGATAGTACAGGTCAATTCTTCTAGAAATGCAAAAGATACAATGCTAGAAATTTATAGAGAAATTTAATCACTTATGCGGAAGAATCCGATATTTGCTAATCCAAGAGTGTGTGCAGAATGAGACATACTAATCAAAGTACACACACTCTGAAATAAGTAATGATCATAGAAAGCATATACATATTAACATGTAATGGATATTCTCATCAATTCCAATATGCACCAAAAACATGTCAAAACTTTCAAACTTGCAGAACCATACTAAGAAAATATTTTTGGATTTTTTTTATTAAAAAAAAATGTTAAATCAAGGCAAACTTTCTCACCCAAACCGCTTTAGTAATAACAATATTGTGGGAATTGCGGTTCTTGAGTGATGTCTTAACGTTTTGGTTCCCTTCTCCTTCAATGGAAACCTGTCTTAACTTGGTTTAGGCAAATACAAATTCGCTTCATGTTTGGTCTCAAGCAAATCAAAATAAGAAGGTTTAAGTTGACCCTTAACTTCATTATGACCGATGAAATGTTTCTTACCCCAAGAGGAATTAGAATTTCTTTTACTTCTATGAGACACTCTCCCATATAACTCATAACAATAAGGGAGAATATGACCATACATACCACAATGATGACAAATAAAAACAGGGTGTACCTTATTTTATTTGACCTTACCAACTCTACGAAGATTGAGAAGTTCATCCTCATGTTGAATCGTTTGCTCTTCCTTTCCTTGAGTTACGGTATCATGAGATGTAAATGCACTCTTTTTGTGCTCTTTGTCACCACCAAAGCCAATGCCACTCTTGTCATAACACATTTGTTGAGACCCAATGATATTTTCCAAAGTCTTTGATCCTTTATTCCAAAGACCAATGGTAGCCATAGCACACTTGATTTCTTCCTATTTCTTGACGACTAGCTCTTCCAAGGCACCTTGAGACATCTCGAGAGTTTCAATCTTTTTTTCATATATTGCTTAGATTTGTTGTAGCTCATTCCTCTCTGTTTCACAAGTGAGGAGTTTTGCACAAAGAGCTTGTCGATCACTAGAAATCTTGATGGCTTCATTCCCAGAATCGGAAATCTCCTTCTTGAGTTTGACATTCTCACTTTCAACCGCTTTGAGTTTGATAGTGAGTTTGTCATTCAATTTAGATAAGTTAAGAGATTCCTTATATAACTTTTCATAAGCTTGATGAAGCTCTTCATCATCACTCCCTAAGGATTCATCATCAGTGACATTCTCAACTGGCTTTTTGGGATGCTTCATTCGTCCTTCAGCTCCAAAAACCTCTATAAAAGCAAAAAATTGTTCATGCCCTTCTTCGCCTTGAGCACCGTTGTCACTTTTATCTTTATCAGACTCTGATTCATCATCCCAAGTGATAGCGAAGGCTTTCTTCTTGAGCAAAGTGGTCAAATCCTTGGCATTCATAGCATTGGACTCTTTTAGAGTTCCCTTGTATCTTTCTTTTCTTCTTCTTGGTTGTAGAATCAATTTTGAGTTTATTTTTGCCTTTGGATTTATGAGTTGATTCCAAAAGATTAGGCTTCTTTTTCATAAAAGACTTTTTAAATTGCTTTACAAAAGCATCCGTAATTTTGGAATCAATCTCACAATCCTCATCAGAATCCTTTCCAACTATATGAGCACTACTAAAAGTAATATCATCTTTTTGTTTCTTTTTGAAATTCATATGTGCCTCATAGGTGTGGAGATTTCCAACCAAATGATCCAGCTTAAGGTTGTCAACATCTTGAGTCTCCTCAATAGCCGTAACTTTTGGTTGGAACCGATCGGGCAAGGACCTCAAAATATTTCCCACAATCTTGGATTTTGATATTTTTTTCACCTAAATTGAAGCTGGAATTTACAATGTCACTCAATTTTGCATAAAATTCATCAAAGGTATCGCTATGTTTCATTGAAAGCTTTTTGAAACTAGACATGAGACTTTGAAGTTTTGAGCGTTTTGCTGAAGGAGTGCCCTCATGAATAGTTTGTAAGATATTCCAAGCCTCTTTTGTGACTCACAATTGTAAATACGACTAAACTCTTCAGGTATGACAGTGCAAAAGAGCAAATTAATAGCTTTACTATTTCAACTACTATTTTGGTAATCAGTTGTGTCCCACTTATCAATTCGTTTGGGGAAAAGTACACCATCAATGGAAATCATCGATTTGGTCCACCTACACATGACGGATTGCCAAACCTTTTCATTAATAAATTTAAAAAATGCTCTTATTCGAGCTTTCCAAAAAGAATAATTAGATTCGTCAAGTAGGGGTGGTCGAACCATAGAATTTCCCTCACGAATTGAATCTATTATCATGAATCAAAGAAGATCTCGCTCTCATAGTTTTGAAAAAATAAAAATAGAGCAACTTGCTCTGATACCAATTGAAAAATCTAAAAATCCCTGATATATTTGATTTGTGATTATGTTTCAATTTTTAAATAATAAATAATATTCTCAATCAAACAATTAAAGACAAATCGACACAACGATTTAATGTAACAAAATCACAATTGGAGTGCCTCCAATTGTGATAAAAAAAAAATCACTGGACAAAACCATAAAATAATCCACTAAGAAGACAAAAAAGAATTATAGAAGTGTACTCTCAATTACCTAGCGAATCCACGCCCCAATTGAACCAACCTCAATATGCCTTTTCCACCACCGTCTTCACCTCGGAATTGTCTTGTCCAACGGTGAATCCACAACACTGATATTGAGACCACGATGATGAGCCACTCCAGAATCCACCAAAGCTTCAGGCTCAAGTTCCCCGGAATCCACCGAAAAATAACTCTCTCTCTTTTGAAAACAAAACAATAATACCAACCCTTGATGTTCGACAATCTGAAATTCGTTGATCAAACGATCACCTTTTATATACCAAGGAAATTCATATAAAATAGCCTCCAATATAAAACACTTTGTTTTTTCTTTTTCTCTAAAAATATGGATAGCTCAAACCCTAAAAACAGCGAACAACACACTTTATAGAAAACAGGATCGCACAAACCGCTTGAGCGGTGTGACTAAAGGCGGTGCGAAATATATAGGCTGACCACTCAAGCGCAACTTTCACCGCTCGAGCGATAAAACTTTTTTGCCAAAAGTTCATACCCTCAGCAAAAGTACTAGATGATTCTTTTCTTTGCTCGAGTTGTCAAACAACTTCGACTGCATTTTTGCTTTTTGCTTCAGGGGTGCTGCCCCTCGACCCCCATGAGCTGACCGAGTAGCTCGATCCCCGTACTTAGTCAACGAAGTGGCAAACATGAAAGAACTAAGATCACAAACTCCTCTGCATAGGCACAATTCAGGTTAGATTCACATCTAAATACTCATAGCCTCACTAAAATAAAAGGCCAAATAAAATTACAACTGAAAGGAATTTTGTTCAAAGGGATTGCCGATTACAAAAACTTAACAGGTCTAAATGGAGGGAAGTCATTACCGTTGATGGTACAACACTCAGTAGAAATTCAAGTGTGGAAAAATCATGTTTATAACCTATCACTTTGATTTTATCAATTAAGTTATCCATCTTCATTGCAAAGGGAAAGTCTTTCCCATAAGGGTAAGGGAAGAATAGGTGGTCAGTTTCACCCCATCCTCAAAGAACCCAGATGAAAGCTCAGAGGAGAGTGCTATGGAAACTATTGAGGTGAAAAATAGCAATGGAAAACGTATCAGCCCCTCACACAACTTCTTCTTTGAGACTAACGCTTGGGCTCACGATGGAATTCCAACAGCTTCTTCGGTACCTAACGAGAAGGATAACAATCCCACACTTAACATGTTTCCCACCTCCATTAAAACCAGCTGAACCGTCTCCTCTCCTCATCAATAAAGCATTAGACCCAGCCATTTTTCAGCCCATCATTCATGAGCCCAGTAAGAGCATCTCCAACGGTTCACCAAAATTTTCATCAAATTTGAGTAAAAAAATGAATTTTTTCTCAATCTGATACCGAGTGCTCCAATGGTTCATTTTCATCAAATTTTCATCAAATCTGCGCCGGGACAATCGGTTGGTCGACCGGTGAAGGCAAAAAAATTTTTTTTTGTGGAATTGTTTGAACCTTTTTTTTGAACTGTCTGAACTTTTTTCGGGACAACCGGTTGGTCGACCGGCTGGTTAACCGGTAAGGCAAAAATTTTTTATTATTTTTTTTTAAACTGTTGGAACCTATTTATTTGAACTGTTTGAATCGTTTTATGGTCGACCGGTTGGTCAACCGGCCGGTCAACCGGCTGGTCGACCGGTTTGTCTCCCCCAACGGTAACAAACAGTGATTTGGTGAAACCTGGAGCGTGTTCTCATTTTGGTGAAAGGTTTGGTGAATTCTCGATTTGATATTAATTTGGTGAAACCGTTGGAGCACCAAAAAGTCACTTTTTCACCAAATTTCAAATTTGATGCCAGATTTGATGAAGCGTTGGAGATGGTCTAAGAGCATCTCCAACGGTTCACCAAAATTTTCATCAAATCTGAGTAAAAAAATGACTTTTTTCTCAATCTGATACTGAGTGCTCCAATGGTTCATTTTCATCAAATTTTCATCAAATCTGCACCGGGACAACCGGTTGGTTGACCGGCCAGTCGACCGACTGGTCGACCGGTGAAGGCAAAATTTTTTTTTTTTTTTGGAATTGTTTGAACCTTTTTTTTGAACTGTTTGAACTTTTTCCGGGACAATCGGTTGGTCGACCGGCCGGTCGACCGGTAAGGCAAAAAATTGTTATTTTTATTTTTTTTAAACTGTTTGAACCTATTTATTTGAACTGTTTGAACCGTTTTATGGTCGACCGGCTGGTCGACTGGTTTGTCTCCCCCAACGGTAACAAACAGTGATTTGGTGAAACCTGGAGCGTGTTCTCATTTTGGTGAAAGGTTTGGTGAATTCTCGATTTGATATTGATTTGGTGAAATCGTTAGAGCACCAAAAAGTCACTTTTTCACCAAATTTCAAATTTGATGCCAGATTTGATGAAGCGTTGGAGATGGTCTAATCCATTTATTTTAGCTATAAACCAAACTAGTCACCTATCAAATTATGTGGGCCCATCTTTATCATTTAAGCACACCCTCACTCCGCTCCCCGTTTTCCATACCCGTTCCCAAACCCATTCTCACACCTATTTTCAGGCCCATTCTCCTAGCAATTTCCACACCTAATCTCAATCATTCTTTCTCACTCATCACGCCACCCATATCTTAACCCCACAGCATTCTCTGTGTCCTTCACCCATCATCACAGATCAATCCAAAGCTCCTCCATCTCCATTATTCCAGACACTTATTATTCATCTCACACCATAATCCCAAACCCCACCACAGTTGATCCTCCATTATATTTTGTGTCCTTAACACCATTCGATCTTCTCAATCTGAAATCCTTACTTTGTTGCACCTATCTCCCACATTCCAAACATGGATCTCCTTGATATGTGTCCTAAACCGATTGAAACCACTTCCAAAAGAAAAAACAAGAAGAGAACTATTGCGGAAATTTTGGCCAACTACAAAGCAGAATTTGGAAATCGAAGAGAAAGGAGGAAAAAAGGGGGGTCAGCCAATAACTTTCAATTCGACAGTTGCTTTGGTTTTGGCTTTTCGGGTGAAAAAGCACAAAAGACAAAATTAGCTACATAAGCCAATAGGATAAAGTGTCACATCGAAACCATAATCATTATACTTTTTCTCTCACAAAAGTTAAAAAAGCCAAAAACAAAAACCAAACGAGGCTGAAATAGCCAAAAAGCCAAAAACTCAAACTATTTTAGCTCTTCCCAAACAAAGACTCAATATCACTTTCAATTTCAAATGATGCAATTGCCAATAAGAATCGCACTGTTCTGAATGAAGCTCAAGCTTGTTGGGAAATTGAGAAATGGATGGGGATTAGAAGTAATGAACCAGATGATGAAGTAATTAGGGAACTTCAAGAGCTTGATGATGATGGCACAAATCATAATCAAGGGGATGGAATTCAGAGGAACTATTCCTCTCCATAAGCTCTTGTTCAATGGATTATTTTAACCTTTCTAATGAAGATTATTTCTTGGAATATCAGAGGCTTGGGTAAGAGAGAAAAGAGAAGAGGGGTTAAAAAACTCTTATCTCAAAGGAAAGTGGACATTCTATTTCTACAGGAAACTAAGAGGGATTCAATTAATTGCAATATGGTAAGCTCTTTCTGGCCTTCTTCAAATTTTGATTTTGTTTCAATCTATGCTTCTGGTCTGGCATGAGGCATCTTATGTCCATGGGACTTAGATGTGTTTTCTGTGGATGAGTTTGTTCAAACTAAACACTTCATTCTCCTAAAAGGCAAAATACTCCTGACTTCGAATGTATTTTAATCAATGTTTATGCGCCTAATGATTCTAGTGACAGAAAGGTCTTATGGGATGAAATCAGTAATCTCAGGCCTTGTTTCACACTCTCTTGATGTGCAGGCAGTGATTTCAATGAAGTTTGCAAAATTAGTGAAAGGAAAAATTGTGTCAGAATTAGTCAGGGAATGAAACAATTTAATGAATTCATTAGTAACTTGAAATTATGCAATCTTCTTCTGTTGGGTAGAAACTTTACCTAGTCTAATAATCAAGAAGCTGATAGATGGAGTAGAATTGATAGATTTATTTGTCATCCTATTTGGATCAAAAAGTTCAATCTCAAGCAGTGGGGGTTACAGAGGCCTCTATTAGATTATTGCCTAGTTTTGATTATGGATGATAATAGATTAGGATCCTAAACCCTTTCAGTTTCTCAATGCGTGTCATCACACTCTGGTTTCATTAAAGTAGTCAAGGAAGCTTGTAATAATTGCCCAATCTCATGAGCTGGCTATAGAGTTTTCATGAAACTTAAAGAAGTAAAATTTGCCTTAAAGTCATGGAACTCAAAAACCTTTGGCAATTTGAACCAAAGTCTTCAAAAGCTCGAGGAGCAACTTCATTCTCTTGATCTTATTCAGGAAAATCAGGAGCTTACAGAGGAGGAAAATTCATTGAGGAGGCAATTAAAGCTTGATCTGTGGAAACTTCTTAGACTCATTGAACAAATATGGCTTCAAAAATCAAGGCAAACCTGGTTTTGTGAAGATGATAAAAACACAAAGTTCTTCTATAAGGTGGCAAGAACTAGGCAAAAAAAGAACTCTCTGTGCACCCTAACAATCAATGGTTTTTGTATTGAAGATCCTAACTTGATTAAAGAGGAGGTTTATAACCACTTTTTCCCCCATTTTTTAAGAAAAGCGGAATCAAGACCAAAAACTCTAGGTCCCTTTCACTCAAAACTATCTCCCTCTGAAGCTGCAAATTTGGAGGTGGAATCCCCTCAAGCTAAAATTTGGGAAGCTTAAAAGACTATGATGGAAACAAAGCCCCAGGCCCAGACGAATTCAATATGTTATTTATTAAAAAGTGTTGGCCCATCATCAAAAATGATTTATGCACATTCATCAAGGAATTTCATAAAAATGTTAAACTTGCCAAAGGTTTAAATGCTTCATTCCTAACTTTAATTCCAAAGATCTCCAATCCATCAGCTCTTTTGGATTATAGGCCTACTAATTTGATTAACTACTCTTATAAATTAATTACCAAGCTCTTATAATCTAGAATGAAACCTCTGCTCCCAAAATTAATTGTTAAGACTTAATCGGCCTTCGTAAAAGGCAGGCAAATTTTGGATGGGATCCTTATCGTGAATGAAGTTGTCGACTTATGGAAGAATAACTTAAGTGGGGGATTTCTACTCAAATTGGACTTCCAAAAGGCCTTTGACTGTGTTAATTGGGATTTTATCATTCATATGTTGCATGAATTTGGCTTTGGGAATAAATGGATTTCCTGGATTTATGAATGTATCTCATCCTCCAGCATCTCTGTCTTGGTGAATGGCTCACCCACAAAGGAATTCACTTTATCAAGGGGCTTAGGTAGGTAGCCCCTCTTTCTCCTTTCCTGTTCAACTTCACTGATGATACCCTTATCTTCTGCAATCTTGAATGGAGTCAGATCATTAACCTTAAGAGATTACTTCGATGTTTTGAGCTTGTCTCGGGCCTAAAGATTAATTTTCAAAAATCAATAATACTCTACGGGATTGGTGTCAATAATGATATTATAGCACAGGCATCTATCCTTTTCAAATGTTAGGTGGGAACATTACCAATCAATTATCTTGGGCTACCACTTGACGCCAATCCTAGGAGGATAAAAACCTGGGATCCCATCATTGACAAAATAAAGAAAAAACACTTTTCATGGAAAATGAGGTATTTATCTCTCGATGGAAGAATCACTTTAATCAAATCGGTTCTAACATCACTTCCTCTCTACTACATGTCTTTGTTCAAACTTCCAGTCAAGGTAGCTAGTGAGATTGATAAAATCTAAAGATCTTTTCTTTGGGGTGATGGTGATACAAAGAAAAAGGTTCATCTTCTAAATTGGAAGTCATGTTCTATTAGCAAGTTGTTTGGCGGGCTTAGTTTTGGAAAGATTGTTGAATATAATGAGTCTTTCCTCTCTAAGTGGTAGTAGAGATTTGTTTCTGAAAATTGTTCTCTTTGGTGTAAAGTTCTATGTGCAAAAAACAATATTAATCAATCCTCATGGTTTCCAATCCCCTCTTCTTTCAGTAGATGCTCCTCTACTTGGAGAGCTATCATGTCATTGGAACGGGGAAATTCTAAAGTGCTCAATCTTTTACTTTACAATTCCAAATTTAAATTGGGAGATGGTATTAGGCTCAAATTTTGGAAATATGCATGGGCCACAGATGAACCACTCTCAAGCCTCTATCCCAGGCTATTCAACTTGGCTCTCGCAAAAGATTCAAATGTCAATCAATTCTTGAGATATGGATTTCCTGCCATTACATCTGTACTGGCCTTGGATTACAGAAGAGGGCTTAGAGCATGAGAGAAGGAGCTTCATCATGAGATGATCATCTGTATCACTCATTCATCAATTCTCACGACAGGTTGCAAGGATTCCATTGTATGGGCACCCTCAAATTCTAGTGAGTTCTCAATTAAATCCCTCTATTCTCTTTTTGAATCTTCTCTAAATCTACCATCCTTTCCCACAATAAGAATGTGGAAATCTGTTGCTCTTCCTAGAATTAAATCATTTGGATGGTTAATCTAGTGGAACCGTATTGCTACATCTAATCTTATTTTCTCTAGAAACATCATCCCTGATTCTTATCCTTCTGCATTCTACGAATTAGATGTTGAAACTCTAAATCTTCTCCTATGTCCATACTCGTGGATGGTTTGGTCTAACATTTTGAATTGGTGGAATTGATTTGCATCTCCCCTAGTTCAATACTTGATCTTTTAATTTGGTGGTACAGATTTAAGCCTAATCATCTAGGTAGAATCATCTGGAATGCTCTTCTATTAGCAATTCTTTTGTCACTTGGGCTTGCACGAACGAAGAGGTATTCAATCACAAAGCTCCTATTTGGGTGGAGCTCGTGGAACTTATTAAGATTCGAGCTGCAATTTGGGTGAAGTAAGATTCTAACATCATAGATCATATAATTAACGATTTTATCTATTTGCTTCATGGCCTGAAATCTGTTCAATTTCATCCCTCAAACCGTGGTTAACTAAATTGATCTCTTCTATTTTCATGTGTATTTAATCTGTGTTTGTATCAGTTGGCCTCTCGCCAGCTTTTTATTTTTCTTCGATCTCGGTATGCATAGGATGGGCTCCAAAATATGTGTCAACCTACTTGAGATATATTTTTTTAGCTATGATGCAATTCTTACCGGATCTTCTTGTAACCTCTCCCTTTTTCAATAAATTTTTTTTTTGCTGATCAAAAAATAAATAAATAAAAGTGCAGTTGATATACAATTACATATGAAAATTGGGAATACTTGAATCGTGCAAGTCTTATGATAATAAGGTTTTCTATCTCTAAAACAATTTGAGGTATAATGTCTGAGGAAGGAAATGTGAAGAATTTTCTAAGCCTAATTGCAAATCGATTTGTTGCGTCGGAAAATGTGGAGGCAAGTATACATTTTAGCAAACTTGTCACCATGCGGCATAATGGTAAATGAAATATAAAGGAGTACACTATGGAGATGTCTAGTCTTTTTACTAGAATGAGAGCAATAAAGTTTGAATTTTCTGATGAAATTCATAATTCTGATTTCACTTCCTGCACAATTTGGTCCCTTTAATATTAATTATAAAACTTAAAGGAAAAAATGGACTCTTAATGAGCTCATTGCTTAGTGTGTGCAAGAGGAGGTGAGGCTAAAATAAGAAACGACAAAAAGTGTTCACTTAATAATTTTTCACGTGGAAATTCAGGGCACTAAGGAAAATGAAAAGAGATACTAAAGTAAGGAAACTTCATATGCTGGGACTCCACAGGCAAAAGTGTAATACAAACAGAATAAAGGTTTTTTTTTTTTTTTTTTTTTTTTTTTTTTTTTTTTTTGTGCAAGAAGGATATTGGTCATATGAAAAAGGATTGTCCCATGTACCAATAATAGCTCGCAAAGAAAGGTAACAATTTCTATTTTCTATTTGTTTTGGATTTAATTTAGCTGAAGTACCACACCCACACTTGGTGAATAGATACGAGAACTAATATTCACATTAGTGTTACTATGCAAAGTTGCCTAAGGAGTTGTCTTATAACACCCGCCTCCTTGATTACCTGCTAAATCTGAAGGTTACCTTAATTATGTGCTTTTATGTGATTTATATGCTTATATGTGTGTTAATTATGGGCCATGAATTATTTGAAGTATGTTTTGATTGACACATATGTTAATGTGTGAAAAAGACCTGTCTAATTCGTTTAATTATAGTTTTAAAAATTAGATGTTGGACTAGGTGGTTAGAGCCTAATTCACCTTAATAAGATTAAGTTTGGGTTAAGTTGAATTAGATTATATGAGGATTGCCTTGATTAAGTGAAATGGATTTAATTTAAGTGAAGCTTAAAATTTGATTAAGGAAATTTTTGGTTTAGTCAACAAATAAGGGGAAGATATAGGGAGAGATATTTTGTAGAGACTTATGAGAGAGTTCTAGAGAAAGGGAGATAAAGAGCTTAAGAGAGGAAAGAAGAAAAGAGGAGAATCAAGGGGGAGTAGAGCAATCTTCAACAATTCCTCAATCAAAGGTAAGACTTCTTGTCTGAACCCATGAGAGTAAGTTAATTTAATATGAGATAGTAGATTTTTAGTTGAATTAGGGAGTATGGGTGGTGTATGTTTGAGCTATAAACCCTAAAGAGAGAACTTGTTGGAAATGACTCAAAATCTTGTCATGCATGGCACCTTTCATGATCAATCACTTATTTCTTGCATGATTCTTGAGGAAGGAGGATGAAACTCCATGGATTTTGAGTTTGGAAGTTAACATTTGCATAGTTGTTGATTTTGGCCCTAAATTCTAGAATTTGATCTTGTTATATAGCAAATGGGTTTGTTTTGAGATCATGGTTTACTTTGAAGTTAGAACTTGGCTATTCTACATGTTTTTGTGAGTTTTGGGTTCTGATTTGCATGAATTTGAAGTTGGGTCTTGCAAAAACAGAGATTCAACTTTGAAGCAAATTTTCGAACTAGTTTTCCACCGAGACCGCTCGAGCGGCTTGGGCCACTGCACAAGTAGCCAAACCATTTTCTGTCTAATTTGCACTTTGTAGAAGGACCACACGAGCGATCATGGCCACTGCACGAGCGGCCAGGCCACCACTTGAGCGAACTAGGCCCTGCACGAGCGGCCGACCCTCCCTTGTGCAACTTTGCATTCTGCTCGCTAGAGTGGCTAAGGCCACCGCATGAACGGGTAGGGCCACTGTATGTGCGGCCAGTAAGACCAGCTCAGGTCTGTTTCCTTTCTGTTTTCTCTGCTTTCTGGGCCTTCAATTGCATGGTTTTCGACTGTTTTAATATGCATATGCATTGCATGAACACAAGAGAAAATAAAAGAACGAATGGGAACGAGTTAGAGAATAAGTAGCGGTTAGGTTATGAAGCGTTTACATGAGAGGGTTGTGTGTTAAACCATTGTGTTTAAATCTGTTTGTGTAAGTCAAACACCACGTCCTACCCACGCGTTCCAAGGAGCCAACTATGAGTAACAATCGTGTAAAGATATGTTTAGTTATAAGTATTTCTTGACTTATACTATATTCCGTTTCCGAGATGATGTTTCTGCTTAAAAGAATGATTGCCTTGTTTTTTTGAACTGTATTCATAGCATCCCTAGCATCTACTTACTTTTACTATTACAAACATCTCTATCAGTTTCAATTCTTGGAACTTCTGTTTACTATATTGATGACCATCATATATGATTGTTCGGTCTTCATGACTGTCTACACTGTCCTGCTATTGGATGTACCATGTATAACTGCTATGTTTTCTGCATGAAATATGGATCTGCTAAGCAAATGATTATAATTTTCTGTTTAATGCTATAAACAACTTATTTGGATTACAGTAAGGACATCATTCATCACCTCTTTACACTGTTGTTATTCACTGGGCAATAGCTCATTCTTTTATATATGAATGTAGGTGATCAAGTGCAAAAGGGGACATAGTGGCATCGACCTAGCCTCAGTTTTGTCAAGCCAGCTTTTGTGCCTCATCACGAGTTTCCCATCAGTCAAGTGTCACGGCTTTTGGATGGTTCGGGATTCACCCTTTTGAGATTGGTTCTAGTGTATGAATGATTTATGATTTTGTGTATCTTCTCGGTAATGGGATTGGAGACCCTTCCTTTTGTTTATGTTTTTGATATATGAACTTGATATGGACTGTGTATATATATAAATATATGTCTATATGAAAATTCATTTTTTCTCATTTAATTCTTCACAGGTCATTAGACGTTTTATTTTATTAGTTATTGGCTTCCGCCAGCCCGTTACTATATTACAATTATGTTGGCCTTTGGTAATCACAGATTATTGGCCGGTTATGACACTAAACCTATAGGGGTGGGTTTGGGTCTTAACAAAGTAGTATTAGAGCATGAGTTATACCGCGCACACACATCTAAATGAGCTATAGGATGTGTTAGAAAAGTAATTAGGGCATTTTCATTGCATGTGTGAGTGTGTATGGATTTGTGTTGTGCTTATGTAATGCTAATGTGATGATAAGGATCTTTAACGTCTTGTAAGAACTGTAATTCCTATGTTTATTATTACCCTACTTACATATAGACCAATGGAGAATGCAAGACCTACAGATGACTCTAAATCCTCTAATGCGAGAATGGATCGATTAGAAAGAATTGTAGAACTAATGACAAAATCTTTGAGACAACAACAGAGACAGCCCTTCCTATCTCCTCCTCTGCCACCATTCCTTGTTGAGCCACCCAATAACGGTGACATTATCACCCTGACACAGAAGTCTAACAAAATGAAACTATCTACATTTTCGAGAGGCCTTGATCCAATAAAAGTGGAGGTGTGGATCCTAGAGATCGAGAAGTTGTTTAAGGTTTTTCCGTGTTCAGAAGTACAAAAAGTTTTATTAGCGACCTTCACCCTACAAGAAGAGGCAAGACGATGGTGGATGCTTATTTGTGAGCATAATGGTTCCATGACTTGGGTTCAATTCAAAGAAGCTGTCTATAAAAAATACTTTACCTAATGCGTCTGTGATCGCAAAGTGACATAATTTAAACAGTTGAAACAGGGTACTATGTCAGTGGCTGAGTATGAAGCCAAATTCATAGAACTTGTGCTGTATGTGCCACACATGGTTGATACCGATTATGAAAAAGCTAGGAAATTTGAAGGCGGACTTGATGTTGAAGTTCTTGACCAAGTCAATGTATTGAAATTGGTAAAATATGTTGATGTCTTGGATAGAGCCCTCATGGCTCAAGCCAATATTGCTGCTCTAAAACAGAACAAGACACCGGTACATGAATGGAAGGGTAAAAGACAGGGATTTAATTTTAAGAAGGACTGGAACAACTCGAATAATTCATAGAACAAGAGACAGAATACAGGGTCATCGAATAGCTCCAGCTAAGGGAATAACACACCGCTTTGCCCTGAGTGTGGAAAACGACACAAAGGTGTTTGCTACAAGATTTCCGGTGCATGCTTTCGATATAGAAAAACAGGCCATATGATTAAGGATTGTCCTTTGGCATCCCAAGGCAAACATAGACCCATGGCAAGTTTAGCCGCATCAGCCTCAAGACCAAAGTCTACTTGGAAAGCTGCTACAGGGAAGGAAACTTTGAGGCAATGACGAGTATTTGCGCTTGTACCGGGGGATATACAGAACACAAAAACGATAGTGTCAGGTATACTTTCCATCTATGCCCAGAATGCTTATGTTTTAATTGACTCGGGATCTACTCAATCTTTTGTATCATATGCTTTTGCTGCAAAATTAACGAGACCTTGGGAACCAATGAATTATTTATTAGCTGTGTCTTCACCAACTAGAGGATCTATGACTTGTGGTTATATGTACCCGACAAGTGATATTGTTGTTGAGGATATGACCTTATATGTTGATTTATTGCCTTTGCATATGGGTTATTTTGATGTAATTCTGGAAATGGATTGGTTAGCGAAATATCATGCCACCATTGACTGTGTAACTAAACAAGTAGTGTTCCGCCTACCTGAATTGCCTGAATTTATATTTCATGGAGCTGGTGTTGTACCTCCCCTATATTTAATTCCCTCTATGAAAGGAAATAGGTTGATTAACAATGGCTGTAGAGGATTTTTATGCTCCGTGTTAAATGTGACAACTGTTGGTAAACCTAATGTGGAGAGCATTCCTATAGTCAGAGATTTCCCAGATGATTTGCCAAGGCATTTGATTGACAGAGAGATTGAATTTACTATTAAGATAATACCGGGTGCACATCCAATTTCTAAAACCCCATACCGTATGTCAACCACCAAATTGAAAAAGTTGAAAATTTAGTTTCAAGAGTTACTGAACAAGAAATTTATCAAGCCAAGTACGTCATCGTGGGGCAATCCAGTATTATTTGTGAAAAAGAATGATGGGTCCTTAAGGCTTTGTATTAATTACCGGGAGTTAAACAAGGTGACAATAAAGAACAAGTATCCGTTGTAACGCATTAATGATTTATTTAACCAATTACAAGGGGCACAAGTGTTTTCCAAAATTGATCTTCATTCGGGATACCATCAATTGAAAGTTAAAGCCGAAGATGTGGAAAAGACTGCCTTCCGAACAAGGTACGGTCACTATGAATTCCTTGTTATGCCGTTCGGGGTTACTAATGCACTGGCTACTTTTATGGATTTAATGAATAGAATTTTCAAGCTGTTCTTAGATGAGTTCGTTATTGTTTTTATCGACAACATTCTAATTTATTCCAAAAGTAAAGAGGAACATGAACATCACCTAAGACTTGCTTTACAAACCTTGAGGGAGAAGAAACTGTATACTAAACTGTCTAAGTGTGAGTTCTAGCTTGATAGTGTCATGTTTTTGGGTAACGTGATTACTAAAGATGGTATTTCTGTTGATCCATAAAAGATAGAGACAATTGTGAATTAGTCTAGACCGACTAATGTTACGAAAATCCGTAGTTTCTTTGGTTTGGCTGGGTACTACAGCAGATTTGTGAAAGACTTCTCTAAAATTTCCTTTCCATTTACACAGTTGACGCAAAAGGGGGTGCCATTTGAATAGACTAAACAGAGAGAGTCAGCTTTCCAAGTCCTGAAAACTCGACTTGTGACTGCACCGATTCTCACCTTACCTTTAGGTACGGATGGCTTTACGATTTTCAGTGATGCATCTTATAATGGTTTGGGGAGTGTGTTGATGTAGAAGGGAAAAGTGATAGCTTACGCTTCCCAACAACTAAGACCGCATGAAAAGAATTACCCGACTCATGACTTGGAGCTTGTCGCGGTAGTTTTTGCATTGAAGATTTGGCGTCACTATCTGTATAGGGTAACATGTGAGGTATATATGGATCACAAGAGTCTTAAGTACTTTTTCACCCAAAAAGAGCTAAACATGAGACAATGTTGATGGTTGGCATTAATTAAGGATTATGATTTGCAAATCGTATATCATCTGGGAAAGGCTAATACCATGGCCGATGCCCTCAGTCGAAAATCAATTGGAAACTTGGCTTGTTTACTTACCGGGCAAAGGGTATTGCTAGATGATATGGAAAGATTTGAACTTGATGCTGTTTTGCGTGAACAAGGCGAGGTTTTAGCTGCTATTTATGCACAACCGGCAATCCTTGAAGAAATCAAAGAAAAACAATTACAAGATGACTTCCTTAAGAAAATTATGGATGAACGGGATTCCAAACCAAGACCGGGTTTCATTGTTGAGAATGACATGCTAAAATTTCAAGAGACGCTTTGTGTACCAAATGAAGTTGAATTGAAGAAACGAGTTATACAAAAAGCACATAGTTCAAAATTTGCCATCCACGCAGGGAACACTAAAATGTACCAAGACTTGAAGCAACATTACTGGTGGCCGGGAATGAAAAGAGAGATTGTTGAATTTGTGTCTAAGTGTTTATAATGCCAACAAGTCAAAGCGGAACATCAACGACCCGCAGGAGTACTCTAACCATTACCAATACCGGAGTGAAAATAGGAACACATCACAATGGACTTTGTAGTTGGTTTACATCGCTCCAATAGAGGTATGGATTCAATTTGGGTAATTATTGACAATTTGATGAAATCTACTCATTTCTTACTTGTCAAAATAATTTATAATGTAGATAAGTTGGCTACACTATATATCAATGAAATTGTGAGATTGCATGGAATGCATGTTTCAATCGTTTCTGATAGGGATCCGAAGTTCACTTTGAGATTTTGGCAGAGTTTGCAAAAAGCATTGGGAACCGAATTGAGATTGAGCAGTGCATATCATCCATAGAGAGATGGCCAATCAAAAAGGACAATACAGACGCTGGAAAATACATTTCGTATGTGTGTCCTGGACTTTCAAGGGAATTGAGAGACTCATTTGCCTTTAGTCGAATTTGCATATAATAACAGTTTTCATTCCAGCATTGGCATGGCACCATACTTGGCTCTATATGGCAGAAAATGTCGATCACTGATTTGTTGGGCTGAGGTTGGAGATAGACCTTTGTTGGGACCCGAAATTGTGCAAGAGAAAACGGAAAAAGTAAAGCTAATTCATCAACAGTTAAAAACAACACAAAGCCAACAGAAAAGTTACATGAATGCGCGTAGTCGGGAAAGAGAATATGAAGTGGGCAACCATGTTTTTATCAAAGTCACCCCGATGAAAGGGCAAACTTGTTTTGGAGCCAAAGGCAAGTTAGCATCTCAGTATATTGGGCCATATGAGATCATTGAGAAAATTAATCCTGTAGCTTATCGAATAGTTCTTCCTCCTGATATAGAACATATGCATAATGTCTTTCATATGTCTATGTTACGAGAATACCTCCGGGATCCTCTTCATGTTCTTGAGCCTACTCCCATGCCTATGAGTGATGACTACACATATAAAGAACGGCCTGTTCAGATTTTTAACTGCCGAATCAAGAAGTTGAGAAATAAACAAATTCTGTTGGTAAAAGTGGATTGGAAAAATCACAGTGGAATTTAAGTGACTTGGAAAAGAGAAGAAGATATGAAGCAAAGATACACAGAATTGTTTCCATTAGAACCTACACTCTTCTCAGAAGAAGGTAATTAAGTTTGGAGGACAAAACATCCTAAGGGGGAGAGATTGTAACACCCCCCTCCTTGATTACCTGTTACATCTGAAGGTTACCTTAATTATGTGTTTTTATGTGATTTATATGCTTACATGTGTGTTAATTATGTGCCATGAATTATTTCAAGTATGTTTTGATTGACACATATGTTAATGTGTGAAAAGGACCTGTCTAATTCGTTAAATTATAAGGTTAAAAATTAGATGTTGGACTAGGTGGTTAGAGCCTAATTCACCTTAATAGTTAAGTTGAATTAGATTATATGAGGATTGCCTTGATTAAGTGAAATGGATTTCATTTAAGTAAAGCTTAAATTTTGATTAAGGAAAATTTTGGTTTAGTCAACAAATTAGGGGAAGATATAGAGAGAGATATTTTGTAGAGACTTATGAGGGAGTTCTAGAGGAAGGGAGAGAAAGAGCTTAAGAGAAGAAAGAAGAAAATATGAGAATCAAGGGGGATTAGAGCAATCTTCAACAATTCCTCAATCAAAGGTAAGACTTCTTGTCTAAACCCATGAGATTAAGTTAATTTAACATGAGATTGTAGATTTTGAGTTGAATTAGGGAGTATGGGTGGTGTATGTTTGAGTTATAAACCCTAAAGGGAGAACTTGTAGGAAATGACTCAAAATCTTGTCATACATGGCACCTTTCACGGTCAATCACTTATTTCTTGCATGATTCTTGAGGAGGGAGGATGAAACTCCATGGATTTTGAGTTTGGAAGTTAACATTTGCATAGTTGTTGATTTTGGACCTATATTCTACAATTTGATCTTGTTGCATAGCAAATGGGTGTGTTTTGAGATCATGGTTTACTTTGAAGTTAGTACTTGGCTATTCTACATGTTTTTGTGAGTTTTGTGTCACGACCCAAACCCGCCTCTAAGGGTTTAGTTCGTAACCAGCAAGTAATCCGTGATTACCAAAGGCCTGCTTAACAGTAAAGACAATAATTCAATATAAAGGGGCTGGCGGAAGCTAATCAGTAATAAAGAGATGTCCAATGAGCTGTGAAAACCTGAATGGAAAAGACTTTTATGGACATAACCACATTAATAACCATAAACATATGTACATACCAGATACACATAACATACAGGTTAAGGACCAAATCCCTACACCATAACTATACAATCAAGTCTTAACATTCGATACAAAATAGAGACAAAAGGGTGGATCTGAAACACCCCAAAAACAACCTTGGCTCGAGTAGACTCGGAACCTCGAAGTGAGGCACAAAAGTTGGCTTGACAAAACATGAGTTTAACCCGACACTTTTAGTTTCGGTCCAGTGCCTGGCCACCTATATAAATATATAAACTATGAGCTAAAGCCCAGTGAATAACAAATGTATAAAGGGGTTAAGAATGAATGTCCTTTCAGTAATCAAAACAGTCGATTGCATCGGTAGATCAGTTATTCAATCAGTAACTCACATTTCATGTCATATCAGTCATTTAGAAATCATGGCAGTCATACGTGGTACATCCAATAGCAGTACAGTACAGTAAGTCTTAATAGACTGAACAATCAGTTGATGGCTGTAGACGCTCCCCGAGGGGCTTTGCTGCTACAATTCGGACTCAAATGTCACGGTTCTGAATCTAATCCCACAAAGTGTAATGTAAGACCAATAAATCACCAAAGAGTCCAAATCCGGCAAATCGTTTTGGAAAACTGATTTTTAAGAAAGAAGTGCCAAACATGGACTGCTTTGCCAGATACAGAGTCACCGCCTAAATATTTTATTTGGGGGAATTCAGGAAACCCTGACTCGTTGCCTAAGGCCACGTGTCCATCATCACCAAAGTTACCTCGGCTCGGGAACTTGGGTACGATTGGGGAAGGTCATCTATGAGCACCCCTGCTCGCCCAATCAAAGATCGGCCTGTACTAAACATGATATTTTGTTTTGAAGACGTATGCGTTCTTATTCCGGTTATTAGCCTAAAATTACTATGTGATGCACCCAACACACAAGTATAGACTAGATCACCTAAGTTGGAACAAAACATTTCATGTTTGTTTATTTGAAAATGGTTTGATGGTGCCACTCGCAAGTAGGCTAAGACGTAGATTTGCCACCCTCAAGGGGGCTTAAGAAAACATGATTTTGACACAATCAAGTGGGCTTAAAACTTGAATTTCAATGAATTGTTCCAATTCAAGTAATCTAACCTTCACCCACAGGCATTCAGGCAGTTATATCACATACGCAAATAGCCTCATGGCAAGCATGTTATCATGGCAACACTCACACTTATGCAAGATGCTAAAGCATAAAAGCTTACCTAGTACTCCGAGCCAAAACAAAAACTAGTTAGTAATTGATGCATGATCCTAGCTCATGTTAAGATGGCTAATGTAACACATGCAAAATGCAACTAGAGATAGGCTCGACTATTCTAAAATGGCATGTGGAATGCGACAACTCGATATACATATTCAAGTTGGACTTGAAATACTGTGCAGTTATCATGATGCGTCGAGCCCGGTGCATTCAATACAGATGAATGCATGCAAACATGCGAGCATAAGGATACTAATTGAAATATGCCCTAGAACTAACCATTGAAAGCAGGTAAGTAAAAGGGAGAAAGACGTGAGGTTAGAAGACATTCACGCACGCACGCACACATATTACAAAATTCGCCCTCTCGACGGAGGGTCCGAAAGAATAATACAAATTAACTAATTAACTAACTAACAAGCTAATTAATTAATTACACAACCAAATCGAAATAACCAGCTACAACCAAGTTATTAAAACACTGAAATGGTATTGAGACGAGGGATGAATGTATGCTCGGACGGCTTCGCTCGGAAATCCATCGCCATGCTACATGTTGCCTCTGTTTGCACTGCTCTACACCTCTGGAAACTGTGCCAACTTCTGTGACACTTTTGAACTACCTTGGGGACATGTTGAGGGTCCATCGGCCAAGAGATAGGGCCATCAGCCAAGGAAAATTGGTCATCGACCAAAGCTAAGGCTCTCGGCCAACAATTTGTAGCCGGCCAGCACTGAAGATGGCCGACCGGCCATCTCTTCCCGCTGAATGCTGTTTTGCTGCAGCAGAGGACAAACAGAGCATGGCAATACATTTGCAAGACAATGTGTGCACAACCACCCTCCCTATCATGTCATGAGCTCAAGGGAGTATGGTTCTCGACCCTTGGATCACCAATCACGCATTTCAATGCATGATGGCCAAAGGAGCCAAGTGTGCAATTTATATCAAATGAAATGCACATAAACATATAAGGGGCCCCAACCTCTATCATGGTTGATCAAGAGGCAAGGGATGCAATCATGCAAGCAAAACTAATGCAACATGAAGCATGTCAAGGACAATGCCATACAAGGCTAATGGTAATAAGCATGCCAAATGCAATGCAACCTAAACAAGCATGCAAACATGCAAGGCATGTGACAACACTCAAGGATAGGCAAGCATGTAACAACATGTGGGGCAAGCATGCAACAACATGCAAGGGATAATACATGCAAACATGCAAAGCAACTTAACAAAAGGGGCATGCCAAATGCGATATAACTCAAGTATGCGACAACATGCAATAGGCCAAGTATGCAACAATATGCAAGGCAAGCATGCAACAACATGCAAGGCAAGCATGCAACAACATGTGATAATGGTCTTAAACCAAAATGGATAGCTCTCAAATAGGTCCAAATCAGTGGCCAAAATGCAATGGAAATGAGGACAAAAACACATACAAACATGCATGCCAATTGGCCTAACACTTAAGCATAGTAGAAAAACTCTTAAGCACACTTAGGAAAGGATAAACATGGACATGTAACAAACATGTTAAGCTCTGAAATCATGTTAGGAGAGGTGCCAAACCGACCAAAGTACATAAGCAAAGCATGCAAGAAAGCTTAAAGCTTGAAACTAGCCAAAGGGTTCAAACCATGGCTATACAAAGCAAGCCCCAAAGGGCCAAGAGGACCTAAAACAGTCCTAAGGCAGGTCCAAACAAGACCGAAAGCAAGCTCGAAACTAGCCAACACAAGCTAGAACAAAACGCTAAAACATGAGGCATGCAAGGCTACCTAAGAGGGTGTTACACTACACCTATCAAAACCAAACATGACATGGTTTAGGAAATGAAAAACAGAGTTATGGCATGTCAAAGTAAGCCCAAAAACTCACTTAGATGGCATCCCAAAGGCCTAAGCATGGTGGCATACACAATGACACATTCATGAGGCATAAAACACAAACCCTTTAAAGCATTAAAGGAGTGACAAATGCAAGTACATGAGCATACTATATGGACTGAAATACTATTACAAGTGATGCCAAACCACTGAAATGATCCGAATAGAGCATGCTAGTGACTCAAACACCCAAAGCTAACAAGCTAGATTGCATGGTAGCTATACAAAACAATGTAAGCATGACCAAAACAATGAAAAACAGAGCTCAAGCATGTTGAAACAAGGCTAGAAGCTTCATGGAGTTGAGCCAAAACATGCAAGCATGATAGTCTAAATGCTGGATACATGTTAAGGCAAATGAGGGGATTGCAAGGTAAGTATATGGTGCATGCAAGAGACCACTAAATCTACTTTAAACAGAGGTAAATCATGGCAAAATAACACCAAATACTTGCTGAAATGAAGCTAAAACAAGCTAGGCATACAAGCCACCAACATAAGCCACTTATGCAAGTATTCAAGATGACAAGGAGAGGGGATGACCCTCTCCTATTTAGGACACCAAAACCACCTCTCCACCACTGAAAATCCTATGGATTTCAGTGCTAAAGAGGCCATGCAAAACTGAAAGCAAGGGCCAAAAGGGATGGCCTAAAACAAAACCTAACAAGGCCTTGGAGGGGGTAAACAATCCCAAACCTCAAAATGACCTTAAACAAAGTTCAAAAGCAAGTAAAAACAGAACTTTTATCAGTTAATAGCTAAGCTTAAAACAATAAGCAAGAAGGGCTAAAAGCCTAAGCAAGAAAGGGGTATCTAAAGCAAGAATGCTCACCCTTGAAGAACACCTTCAAGAACACAACGCTAGCACCTTTCTCTGATCAAAACCACTCCAAGAACCCTAACAACAACTCCTTAGAGCCTCAACAACCAAGGATGGTGTAATGCTAGGTGTTTGTGTGCAATAGTGTGAACAAAAATCACTGTAGATCACAAATACACACACAAATGATAGAGATAGGGAGATATAGAGATAGAGAGATACAACTTCTTCTAACCCTAATTTCAAAACCCTCTGAGAAGGGAGGAGGGCCTCTCCTCTTATTGAAATCCAATTTGCAAAGCTTCTTGGAGAAGCTAAGCAAAGCGTAAATCCCTCCATACATGTGTATGGAGGGGGTTAATTGTGGATGCCAGCTTTGCCAGCTGGCACAAAATATCTGCATAAAGAAGATGAACAGGGTTCGGCCACCAAAAATGGCCGATCGACCAACATAAGTGCTGGCCGACCAAATATAGTGCCGATCGGCCAATACTTTTGGCCGATGGGAAGAAAACAGGGCTGATGGCTTCAAGCCTTGGCCGGTGGGTTGAGGGTATGGCAAACAAGCCACCATCTTCCCTTAGAAGCAAAAACACAAGTGTTTGGTCCACAACCAAGCACAAAACAGACAAGTTGAGAGATCTTGAGGCAAGGTGCGTAGCCGAGACCTCCGAGAACTCAAAACGAACACGAGCATGGATGATCATCGAGTGTTCAAACGATGACGTCCAAGTCTTGAGGACGGTAAAAAATGGGGTGTCTACATTTGCCCCTCTTTGACAGAACTCGAAAGTCATAAGATGACGGGAGTGAATGTCAAAGCCCAAAGACGACTCATTTTTGATATGGCAGAAGACTTAGACAAGCATGCAGGATAGCAAGATATGTGCCCGAAAGCAGGGGCAAGATGCAAATGAGATGTAGGGTGCCGAACATAACTTATGATCATGTAAAGAAAGCTGTAACGAAGCAAAACATGCAACAGTTTTAAGCAGGTGAACACAAATCTAACTACATTATATGTAGAAAGGATGTAAGAGAATTATACAATTCTCGTTACGTCTCACACAGAGTACGCGATACCTGTCTGGTTCGTCTGGTCGCGCCAGCTTCAAATGAACCGTACATACAATATCGTGCCTGTCTAGTTCGTCTGGTCACGCCAGCTTTAAATGAACCGTACATACAATATCGTGTCTGCAAAAGAAAGAAACTTAACAGGTACAATATTGTTAGAAACATGCATAGCAATGCAAGTGAAAAGTGCGTGACAATGCAAGTGGAGGGGTGCAAGACAATGCAACCTAAGGGTGCGAAACAACGCGGGTGGAAGGGATGCAAGTCAATGCAACCTAAGTGTTCATGACAATGTAATGCACTAACAAGTGCAGGTAAGGTGCGCAAAATAGCGCGAACAATGTAATGCACAAAACAGTGCGATGCGCAAGATAGCACGATGCGCAAAATAGCGTGAATGAAATGCAATGCACTAACAAGTGCAGATGAGGTGTGCAAGATAGCGCGATGCGCAAAATAGCGCGAATGAAATACAATGCACTAACAAGTGCAGGTAGGGTGCGCAAAATAGCGCGAATGAAATGCAATGCACAAAATAGTGCGATGCGCAAGATAGCATGAATGAAATGCAATGCACAAAACAGTGCGATGCGCAAGATAGCGCGAATGAAATGCAATGCACTAACAAGTGCAGATGAGGTGCGCAAGATAGCGCGATGCGCAAAATAGCACAAATGAAATGCGATGCACTAACAAGTGCAGGTAGGGTGCGCAAAATAGCATGAATGAAATGCAATGCCCAAAACAGTGCGATAGGGTTTGCAAAATAGCGCGATGTGTAAAATAGCGCGAATGAAATGCAATGCACAAAACAGTGCGATGCGCAACATAGCGCGAATGAAATGCAATGCACTAACAAGTGCAGATGAGGATAAACTCTAACCACGCTGAAATCGTGAGAAGAGGAAAAAAACAAACAATCAGGTGCGCACACAACGCAATCTGAGATAAATCCCAAACACGCCGAAATCGTGTAAGGAAATGGACACTCAAACCACGATGAAATCGTGAGAGGAGGTCCAGAACAACCCGTCCAGGCACGTATACAACGCAACCTGAGATAAATTCCAAACACGCTGAAATCGTGTGAGGAATGGAGGAGAAGAAGAAAAATAGGGACGTATCCCCGTGTTTCGGAAAGGAAAGAGAAACATAGAGACGTATCCCCGTGTTTCCCGAAGAAAAGAGAAACATAGGGACGTATCCCCCTTGTTTCGGAAAGGAAAGGGAAACATAGGGACGTATCCCCGTGTTCCTCGAAGGAAAGAGAAACATAGGGACGTATCCCCGTGTTCCCCGAAAGAAAGAGAAACATAGGGACGTATCCCCGTGTTTCAAAAAGAAGGAGAAACATAGGGACATATCCCCGCTGTTTCGGAAAAAGAAGGAAACATAGGGACATATCCCCATGTTTCAAAATGGTACGGGCATTGGAACGTATTCCAAATGCTCTAAACTAGAAAAGGAGAAACATAGGGAGACATCCCCGTGTTTCGGAAAGAAGGAGAAACATAGGGACATATCCCCGTGTTTCGGAAAGAAGGAAAAACATAGGGACATATCCCCGTGTTTCAGAAAGAAGGAAAACCTCTCAGCGTATCACACGCAAGAGAGGGAAGGACTATGCAAGAAAGCGCGGTCATCCAAATGTGTGTCAAACGCGAGAGGAGAAAGATAGGTCCAAACGCATGCCAAATGCGAGAGGAGAAAGGTATCAGTTAAACTGAATCGGAACGTGTTCGAATGAACAGTACATACAATACCGTACATAAATGAGAAAGAAATTGATAGGTAGAATGCACTACAATGCGAGATGTTTAAGGAATGCAATAAACAGACAAAGCGGCGCTTTAGAAAGCACCTCACGAGGTGAGTGGCGGTGAACCGCTCTACTCTGACGGAGATCTCCCCTTGTGTTCTCCGAACTATTACCTTCAACTCCCAGTACAAAGGTCCTGAAATGCTGTCAAGGAGCAATGTCTGCTGGGGAAACCACGGATGCCGCTTTTCTCCCTGATCATACTCACAACTTTCTCTATTCTCCAACGGGGTGACAGGCTAGGTTGGCTCAGTATCCAGAACCGAGGCGCATATCTGCTACCTCAACCTATGGGGCTTCCATACAGATTTCAAGCCAAGGATACACCCCTGGGTATTTAAACCAGACTTTAGTCTCAGAAATTCCAAACCTTTGTGTTCTAGGAAACAACCATTCGAACTCTAGTTTCCACCATCGCAATTGGTCTCCTAGGAACTCATTGCAAGCACAGCCAAGATGCCCCTGGCAGGGAAGGGTACTCAGGGAGAGCACTTCTGATTGCCATTTTGGCTTTGAAATAGTCAACACAGTATTCGGTTCATTTTGGACACACAGCTCATAGCACAGTATTCTGTTCACTTTGAACACACAGCTCAAGCAGCACACTGCTCACTTTGAACATACAGCTCATTCTGAACATATGGGATGCAATGACGGAGCTTGCAGAAGTTGAGACAAACTCAGATGCCCGACATTTTCCCTCTTTTCTTTTGCTTTGCAGCCTGGAACCCATACAGCTTCAGATAGGTCCTGGTTCTTCTGTTCTCAAATGACCTGGGTTGAACCCTGCAGTTTTATGAAAGAACAAATGTGGAGAATGGCACAGCAGTCTGAGTACAAAACGATTTACTTTTTTTGAAATTGAGAAATAAGTTCTTAACCGGGTATTGAGCCTATGACTGAACATAGCGTACTACGACTCAACAACGGAAAACAAAAGGTAAACAACCTAAACACATCGAGTAACACTCGAAACGACTCAAAACAAGAATCGAGGTAAAACAAAAAGACATGACACTCAGACGTGCACAGGGAGCCTGTTTGATTGGGTATTGTTTCCCACTCTTTCTCATTTGTGATTCTCACATCACTCGGCCCTCAGGCTCTGTTTTTCTGAAAAAGCCCTTTTCTCACTTTTTCTCTCAGCGCACACCTCTCTATTCTTCAATCTTTCATTTTTTAATCCCTCCCCTAGGTGGTTGACGGATATACAAGAAGTTGCAGGCTCTTGCCCCTAGCATTCCACTAGATTCTCATTATTCCGCTCAGAACAGTGAGCTTCTCTCACAGAGGGGTTACGCTACAGCTGGGTGTATAGCAAATCTGCAGCTGACATCGATTGACGATTCTCTGCTGGGGAATTTAGACGTGATCAAATCCGTCCAGATGAGGGAGTGGAATATCTTGATCCATTCAAATTCGTGCTTCGCACTTGGCTTGATACCTCGTTGCTCAGAGGATGAGATAGCTTTTGGCATTTTGCTGTTAGCTTCAGTTGTGCCCTTTTCTGGCAGGTAGAGTGCCCTTTCTGGCAGGTTGGTTGACGATGGGGAAAAGACAGAACACCTGACTCAACTGTGCCCCTAGTTCATCATTTTGACCATTTTTTTTTCTTTTTGACTTTCTGCTAAAACAATTTTGACCAATATGAGAGTTAAATTAACATGCTTATTCGATTTTTTGGTTTGAAATCATGAAAGTCAGGCTATGAGCACTGAAAATTCTCCTTTCTCGGGTCGAAGAAATGGTCCAATCTTGGAAAATAATGAAACAATTTTCGAGAGAATTAATCAACTCAAAAACTATTTTTGCAAACGGCCACCGCTCAACGAGCACGGAACCTACTCTTGAGATGTACAACCTCAGATCTATAGCAATGGAAAATTGCCTCGTCTGAACGGCACTATGTGGCAATGGAAAATTGCCCCTTGTTTGAATAGCACCGCAGCACATTGTAGGGTAATGGAGAGTTGCCCCTTGTCTGAATGGCACCGCAGCGCATTGTAGTCAATCCTCAGAGTGACGAACACAACCAAACTCTCTCGGATATAGAGAAGGCAAAGATGATCAAAACCATTACATGGGCACAAACGATTTGGAAGTGTTTGTGGCTGGACTTCAAAATGAAGTTGCCTACGTATCCCAACATGGGAATCAAGCCTTACGTAGTTCAGGTTAAGGTACACTCGGGTATTTAACCTTTCCTTTTACGCTCTAACTTTTACCAAGGCCGCCCTTTCGGGTTTTCAACCTTGCGAGTTCTGTTTTTCTTTTCTTTTCAATTCTTTTCATTTATTTTCATTTCTTTTTGTTCTTTTTTCATTCTTTGCATTTTTCTCTTTTTCTTTTCTCATTTCTTTTTTTCATTTTCTGCATTTTTCTATTTTTGTTCTTTTTCTTTTCTTTTCATTTGCTCTAACTTTTGCCTGGGTCGCCCTTCCAGGTTTTCGGCCCAGCGAGCCTCTCAAGGGTAAAAGTGTAGCTTTGTCCATACCAAATGGTTTTAGGGTCTCGAAGCCATCCGAATCCAGGAGAATGGCTGTTGTCTGCTGATGATGTAGAAGTCCATCCAATGGGGGCTGAATTTGCCCCTAGTGTTATGGATAGGAACTTAGTTGTTCTTCAACAAAACTTTCTTCTTTCTTCCCTTCTGGGATTTGGCATTCTTGCCAGTCTTCCCTGGTTTGCAGAAAAGACTCATCTTTGACTCTTCGAACGCATCTGACATTTTTGCTCCTAGTTCAAGGGCTGCTTCAAATCTAGCCGCACAGGCCTTACATTGTAGTTGACAGTTGAACATTCTGAATCTAAGTTCAATGGTTTGAAAGTAAGGGGGTCGAGTCTCGAGGCTGAGAGCGATCCTAAGCTGCACAATCTTAAGAGCGATTCCACACAGGTCTTCGCAGGACGACGCAAAACATTTTTTGAAATCTTTTAAGAAAGCGACTAATCGCTCGCGCTGAAGACAATGTAGAACCAATCTGGATCAAGCTAGGATCCTTCCCAGTACTTACATTAACAAACATGATCTCATTCATTAAGGGCTTAGCATGCATCTCTTCCTCTCGATTGATCAAATTTTTGCAAATTTCGAGGAATTCCTTCCTCTTTGTTTTCACCACAGTGTTCAAAAGGTTTTGAAAAACTTAGGTCAATGCAATGACTTAAAGGCACATAAGAAGTAGGTGAAAATGCACTGTTGTTTCGTTCGAACTTCTGGCACAACCGGCGCAAGGCAGGAGCAAACACAAGAGTGTGAAAATTACTGCTGTTCCATTCAAAATCTGTTAGCACAACTGGCTCCAAGGCAGAAATAGACTCAAAAGAAAGCAAAAAGACAAACACAAAACAAAATAGTGATGTCTGAGGGATCACCCCCGAAATCACCTGACTCCTATGCAACATGACTGACCCGATACAACAAGACAGACCTAATTGACATAGTACAAAAAGACTGACTATATACAAGATAACAAAACTGACTGAATACCCAAGTCAGAAAGCACAAAAAACCAGCATTCGCAAATGCTCAAAATAGTGCGTGCTATACGCCACATCTGAAGTAAACTGAGTGTCGCCCGCAGGTGGTTCATTCCTTGATCACATCACATTATCCTCCAGATTCACTGATCCAGTGACAATAGACTTCGCTGAACTTGGAGGGAGGACAACTCCGTTGTCAAACAAATCCTGTACTTCGTGGTGAAGACGGAAGCAGTTGTCAGTGGTATGACCAGTCTGTTGATGGTACGCACAGTACTGGGTAGCATCATGGCTAGTTGGAAGACGACTAGGGAGAGGTCGAGGCTCAAGGGGTTTAAGATGCCCCTTTTCAGCAAGGATCTGAAGCGCCTTGGACAAAGGCATGTAGAGGGCATGGAAGACCCTATGACCTCGGGGTAAATACTTCGAGGTTTGCGGATTTTTGCTGGATGCACTAGCAAAACGGTCGGCAGGTGCTGACTTGGTTTTCTGATCTTTTCCGGGTGCAGGGTTAGGGTTGGAAGGAACGGTTCTGGTACGACGGTCCTTATCCCGATTTTCCCCTTGGCTTGAACTACTCTCACTCTGAGTGGGGAAAGTGTCATCCACAATTTTTACAGCAACAGCGAGCACCTACTGTCTATTCAGTCCTCCGACTTTCAAAGCCTCAACAGCCCACAGGAGTTGTTCATAGGGATTGGTGTTCATCTTCACCTTGTCCTTACCACTCGCCTCAGCTTGGTAGAAGGTTTGGGTTGCTACATCAGAGCAGAGCCCCGTTGTTGTCGACATGCCATTGCCGGAACTTGGGATGGCTTCAGGTTGGCTGAGCTCAGTCACAATTCGCCCCAATAGCGGGGGCTCTTCCGACATGAAATTCCCGGCATATGATGCAGTTAGTGGCGGAGCTGACATTCTATAGGCTAAATCAGCCACAGATCTCTGGAGGTCGCCAATCATTCCCATCAACTCAAAAGTGGTGGGCTCACGGGTTTGAAATAACTGGGGTTCCCAGATTGGATGTGCGGCCAGTGACCTAGGCAGTTGCTGCATTTCAACATCGGTTTCACCCTGCATGGTGGTTCTCTGGTTTAGTGCCGCTGCCATGACCACAATTTCTTCTGAATTTTGTGTTATCATGAGTCTGTTGAACAGAACAGAGGTGATGTAACTGGTGGCTGAGAGATCTGACAAGCTGGTGAGCCTGGATTGGCCCCTTTCTGCCTTGTCTCCGCGAAGGAGAACATTGGTTGCTCTGAACTGAATCTCTGAACTGAAAGAGAAAACAAACAGCATCTCAGCCCAATTTTACCAGAACAGACATAAGCATAGCTGAATAACTGTATTCGACCACTGATCATTGTTCCCAAATTCACTGCCCCAAAACTGAATCTGATACCCGCAGATATAACTGATTCTCGAAACACTGATGCCCGCAGGCCTGATACTCAAACTTGCAAATTGATACGTGTATTCTTGTAGAGACACACTCTGACAGCAAATAACATATAAGTAAGAGCCAAAACACCCCTATGTTGGGGTAGGGTTTCCCTGTCCTATTTTGTCAGCGGTTTCAAACAACCTACAAACGGGTAAGCAACCTGTCCTAGCTTGGAATGATCACTACGGATTTCAATATGCACTAGGTCGAATGGTCAAAAAGGGTGCCTCAGTAAAACTGAGGTTTGTGTTCCCGTCGTGGCAGAGCCCGCAACCGGTCCGTCTTATGGCACGCTTCTCAAAGCGAGCCTCCGGCAAACCGTTCAGGAATAGCATACGGCAAACATGGTGTCCTAAGCGCACCAATGCAAATGCAATGCAAAGAAACACATAAGTGTAGTCAAAACAAGATATCATGAGTTCGAGTCAAGTTCTCTAAATCCCCAACAGAGTTGCCAGAAACTGTAGACGCGCCCCGAGGGACTTTGCTGCTACAGTTCGAACTCAGATGTCACGGTTCTGAATCTAATCCCACAAAGTGCAATGCGAGACCGATAAATCACCAAAGAGTCCAAATCCGGCAAATCGTTTTGGAAAATTGATTTTTAAGAAAGAAGTGCCAAACATGGACTGCTTTGCCAGATACAGAGTCGCCACCTAAATATTTTATTTTGGGAAATTTAGGAAACCCTGACTTGTTGCCTAAGGCCACGTGTCCGTCATCACCAAAGTTACCTCGGCTCGGGAACTTGGGTACGATTAGGGAAGGTCATCTATGAGCACCCCCGCTCGCCCAATCAAAGATCGGCCTTTACTAAATATGATATTTTGTTTTGAAGACGTATGCATTCTTATTCCAGTTATTAGCCTAAAATTACTATGTGATGCGCACAACACACAAGTATAGACTAGATCGCCTAAGTTGGAACAAAATATTTCATGTTTGTTTATTTGAAAATGGTCTGATGGTGCCACTCGCAAGTAGGCTAAGACGTGGATTTGCCACCCTCAAGGGGGCTTAAGAAAACATGATTTTGCCACAATCAAGTGGGCTTAAAACTCGCATTTCAATGAATTGTTCCAATTCAAGTAATCTAACCTTCACCCACAGGCATTCAGGCAGTTATATCACATAAGCAAATAGCCTCATGGCAAGCATGCTATCATGGCAACACTCACACTCATGCAAGATGCTAAAGCATAAAAGCTTACCTAGTACTCCGAGCCAAAACAAAAGCTAGTTAGTAATCGATGCATGATCCTAGCTCATGTTAAGATGGCTAATGTAACACATGCAAAATACAACTAGAGATAGACTCGGCTATTCTAAAATGGCATGTGGAATGCGACAACTCGATACACGTATTCAAGTTGGAATTGAAATACTGTGCAGTTAGCATGATGCGCCGAGCCCGGTGCATGCAATACAGATGAATGGATGCAAACATGCAAGCATAAGGATGCTAATTGAAATATGCCCTAGAACTAACCATTGAAAGCAGGTAAGTAAAAGGGAGAAAGACGTGGGGTTGGAAGACATTCACACACGCACGCACACTTATTACAAAATTCGCCCTCTCGACGGAGGATCCGAAAGAATAATACAAATTAACTAATTAACTAACTAATAAGCTAATTAATTAATTACACGACCAAATCGAAATAACCAGCTACAACCAAGTTATTAAAACACTGAAATGGTCTCGAGCCAAGGGATGAATGCATGCTCAGACGGCTTTGCTCGGAAATCCATCGCTATGCTACATGTTGCCTCTGTCTGTACTACTCTACACCTCTGGAAACTGTGCCAACTTCTGTGACACTTTTGAACTACCTTGGGGACATGCTGAGGGTCCATCGGCCAAGAGATAGGGCCATCGGCTAAGGAAAACTGGTCATCGACCAAAGCTAAGGCTCTCGGCCAACAATTTGTAGCCGGCCGGCAATGAAGATGGCCGACCGGCCATCTCTTCCCGCTGAATGCTGTTTTGCTGTAGTAGAGGACAAACAGAGCATGTCAATACATTTGCAAGACAATGTGTGCACAACCACCATCCCTATCATGTCATGAGCTCAAGGGAGTATGGTTCTCGACCCTCGGACCACCAATCACGCATTTCAATGCATGATGGTCAAAGGAGCCAAGTGTGCAATTTATATCAAATGAAATGCACATAAACATATAAGGGGCCCTAACCTCTATCATGGTTGATCAAGAGGCAAGGGATGCAATCATGCAAGCAAAACTAATGCAACATGAAGCATGTCAAGGACAATGCCATACAAGGCTAATGGTAATAAGCATGCCAAATGCAATGCAACCTAAACAAGCATGCAAACATGCAAGGCATGTGACAACACTCAAGGATAGGCAAGCATGTAACAACATGTGGGGCAAGCATGCAACAACATGCAAGGGATAATACATGCAAACATGCAAAGCAACTTAACAAAAGGGGCATGCCAAATGCGATATAACTCAAGTATGCGACAACATGCAATAGGCCAAGTATGCAACAACATGCAAGGCTAGCATGCAACAACATGCGATAATGGTCTTAAACCAAAATGGACAGCTCTCAAATAGGTCCAAATCAGTGGCCAAAATGCAATGGAAATGAGGACAAAAACACATACAAACATGCATGCCAATTGGCCTAACACTTAAGCATAGTAGAACAACTCTTAAGCACACTTAGGAGAGGATAAACATGGACATGTGACAAACATGTTAAGCTCTGAAATCATGTTAGGAGAGGTGCTAAACCGACCAAAGTACATAAGCAAAGCATGCAAGAAAGCTTAAAGCTTGAAACTAGCCAAAGGGTTCAAACCATGGCTATACAAAGCAAGCCCCAAAGGGTCAAGAGGACCTAAAACAGTCCTAAGGCAGGTCCAAACAAGACCGAAAGCAAGCTCGAAACTAGCCAACACAAGCTAGAACACAACGCCAAAACATGAGGCATGCAAGGTTACCTAAGAGGGTGTTACACTACACCTATCAAAACCAAACATGACATGGTTTAGGAAATGAAAAACAGAGTTATGGCATGTCAAAGTAAGCCCAAAAACTCACTTAGATGGCATCCCAAAGACCTAAGCATGGTAGCATACACAATGACACATTCATGAGGCATAAAACACAAACCCTTTAAAGCATTAAAGAAGTGACAAATGCAAGTACATGAGCATACTATATGGACTGAAATACTATTACAAGTGATGCCAAACCACTGAAATGATCCGAATAGAGCATGCTAGTGACTCAAACACCCAAAGCTAACAAGCTAGATTGCATGGTAGCTATACAAAACAATGTAAGCATGACCAAAACAATGAAAAACAGAGCTCAAGCATGTTGAAAAAAGGCTAGAAGTTTCATGGAGTTGAGCCAAAACATGCAAGCATGATAGTCTAAATGCTGGATACATGTTAAGGCAAATGAGGGGATTGCAAGGTAAGTATATGGTGCATGCAAGAGACCACTAAACCAACTTTAAACAGAGCTAAATCATGAAAAAATAACACCAAATACTTCCTGAAATGAAGCTAAAACAAGCTAGGCATACAAGCCACCAACATAAGCCACTTATGCTAGTATTCAAGATGACAAGGAGAGGGGATGACCCTCTCCTATTTAGGACACCAAAACCACCTCTCCACTACTGAAAATCCTCTGGATTTCAGTGGTAGAGAGGCCATGCAAAGCTCAAAGCAAGGGCCAAAAGGGATGGCCTAAAACAAAACCTAACAAGGCCTTGGAGGGGTAAACAACCCCAAACCTCAAAATGACCTTAAACAAAGTTCAAAAGCAAGTAAAAACAGAACTTTTATCAGTTAATAGCTAAGCTTAAAAAAATAAGCAAGAAGGGCTAAAAGCCTAAGCAAGAAAGGGGTATCTAAAGCAAGAATGCTCACCCTTGAAGAACACCTTCGAGAACACAACACCAGCACCTTTCTCTGATCAAAACCACTCCAAGAACCCTAACAACAACTCCTCAGAGCCTCAACAACCAAGGATGGTGTAATGCTAGGTGTTTGTGTGTAATAGCGTGAACAAAAATCACTGTAGGTCACAAATACACACACAAATGATAGAGATAGGGTGATATAGAGATAGAGAGATACAACTTCTTCTAACCCTAATTTCAGAACCCTCTGAGAATGGAGGAGGGCTTCCCCTCTTATAGAAATCCAATTTGCAAAGCTGCTTAGAGAAGCTAAGCAAAGGGCAAATCCCTCTATACACGTGTATGGAGGGGGTTAATTGTGGATGCCAGTTGTGCCAGCTAGCACAAAATATCTGCATAAAGTAGATGAACAGGGTTCGGCCACCAAAAATGGCCGATCGACCAACATATGTGCCGGCCGACCAAATATAGTGCCGATCGGCCAATACTTTTGGCCAATGGGAAGAAAACAGGGCCGATGGCTTCAAGCCTTGGCCGGTGGGTTGAAAGTACGGCAAACAAGCCACCCTCTTCCCTTAGAAGCAAAAACACAAGTGTTTGGTCCACAACCATGCACAAAATAGACAAGTTGAGAGATCTTGAGGCAAGGCGCGTAGCCGAGACCTCCGAGAACTCAAAACGAACACGAGCATGGATGATCATCGAGTGTTCAAACGATGACGTCCAAGTCTTGAGGACGGTCAAAAATGGGGTGTCTACAATGGCCATCGTAATAGTAAACTGTAGCAGTTCCAAACATTGGAACTGACAGAGATCTTTGTAACAGTAGTAGTAACCGTAATAGTATAGTAGCAGTAGCAGTAACAGTAACTGTAAGTTGCTATGGATGCCACGAGTACAGTTCATAAAATAGGACAAACATTCATTCAATAAACGATGTCACTTCAGAAAGTAGTATAGTCAATCGTTCAGAAAATAATTATAATTGAACATATCTTTACAACATTATTACTCACAGATTATTGGGCTATAGGCAGGCTAATCAGCGTCCTCAGGTGCCAACCCTACATAGTTGTAGAAAGAACACACACTAAATTACACACTCGGGATTAATAACTTAGCCCTTAACTTAACTTGGTGTGGTTCTAGAACATTATCCTCATTATGATGCCTTAAACATGGCCTAGGAATGCTTAAGATGGAATGAGGATGCAGAAATGTACTTAAAACATTTTTCAAAACTTGCTAAAAACAGGGGTCTCGCTCGAGCGTGGCTTTCTTCGCTCGAGCGAGCTCACCAAGTGAGAAGGTCGCTCGAGCATAGACTCCCTCACTCGAGCGATCTGCAAAAATGTGAAAAGTACTAGTTGCTGAAATTATCCGCTCGATGCTCGCTCGAGCGTGAGACACAGTTCTTCGCTCGAGCGTAGGTCCCGTCGCTCGAGCGTGCGCCTGCACACGCAAAAACCTAAGAGCTTGCAATTTACGCTCGAGCCAGCATTCCGTCGCTCGAGCGGAATTCTGAAAACAAAGATGGTCGCTCGAGCGTGGAATCCTTCGCTCGAGCGAGGAAGCCAAATTCTGGGTTTTGCAGATTTGCTCCCAAAGCTCAAACCGTGGATCAAACATGCCAAAACTCATCCTTTTGGGCCAATTTTCTGGAAAATACTAAGAAACTCATAACACAACATGTTTTAAAGATCAATTCATAAAATCAGGGCCCCAAAGTATGCCAATTGAACCAAATTTTAGTTAAAACTTTATGAACACTACAAGAATATTACATGCATGAGTTTTCATGAATTCTAGAACTCCAAAGCATGATCAAATGCAAGATTGAACTCAAAAACATGATAAATTCTAGAGTACAACCATAATTTGGGCATGCATGTGAGAATTACATGCAAAATAACTTCAGACTCAATGATGTAGACATACATGCATGAATTAATGTTTCTTAAGCTTAAATCTCATAACTCATAATTCAATTCACTTGAAATCATAGGTGATTCAACTTAAATTCAAGACTAGGGACTTGGTTTCCTTACCTTAGATGTTCAATTGGGCTTAGGACACTAAAATCTTGAGCTAGATGAACAAGTCCTCAAAGTTTCTTCAATCTCTTCAAATTTCCAGCAATTCTCTAATTGCATCAAATTTTCTCCTACTCTCTCTCACTCACGTTTTTGCTCAAGGAGGTGGAAGGTAAATGATGCCAAACATATAAGGAAGCAAGCAAATGGCCTTGTAAAGACCCACTAATGGAAAAAGTGTAAATAACTCAAGCTACAGTAATTTAACATTATTTATTCTAATTTAATCATTCCAAATTGAATTTTAATTAAACCTACCATAAAATCATATAAATCCTAATTACAATATAACACAAATCAATTTCTGAATCGGTTGTCGATAAGGTTTTCAATTCGCAACTTGAAATCAAAACATGAACAGATCGTTTTGTAACAAACAGATGGAAATACAATTGAAACAACACATTCATGTAATCAATTTAGGATTTCATCTTAATCATTTACTTATCATGCTTAAACACAAATTAACGCTAATCAGAGGTGAGGGTAGTCACAATTTGGGTTCTGATTTGTATGAATTTGAAGTTGGGTTTGCAAAAATGGAGCTTCCACTTTGAAGCAAATTTTTGAACTAGTTTTCCACCCAGACCGCTCGAGCGGCCTAGGTCACCGCACGAACGGCCAAACCATTTTTTCCTCAATTTGCAATCTGTAAAAGGACGCACGAGCAGTCGTGGCCACCGCACGAGCGGCCCGGCCACCGCTGAAGCTGCCAGTCATTCCTTATTCAACTTTGCATTCTGCTTGTTAAAGCGGCCAAGGCCACCACACAAGGGGCCAAGCCGCCGCACGTGCGGCCAGCAGGGCCAACTTAGGTTTTTTTCCTTTCTGTTTTCTCTGCTTTTCGAGCCTTCAATTGCATGGTTTTCAACTTTTTTCATATGCATATGCATTGCATGAACACAAGAGAAAATGAAAGAACGAATGGGAACAGGTTAGAGAATAAGTAACGGTTAGGTTATGAAGTGTTTGCATGAGAGGGTTGCATGTTAAACCATTGTGTTTAAATCTGTTTGTGTAGGTCAAACGCCATGTCCTACCCACGCGTTCCAAGGAGCCAATTGTGAATAACAATCGTGTAAAGATATGTTCAATTATAAGTATGTCCTAACTTATACTATATTCCGTTTCCGAGATGATGTTTCTCCTTAAAAGAATGATTGTCTTGTTTTTTTGAATTGTATTCGTGGCATCCGTAACATCTGTTTACTATTACTGTTACAGAGATCTCTATCAATTCCAAATTTTGGAACTTCTGTTTGCTGTATTGATGGCCATCATATATGACTGTTCAGTCTTCATGACCATCTGTTCGATCTTCATGACCGTCTGCACTATCTTGCTATTGGATGTACCACGTATAACTGCTATGTTTTCTGTAAGAAATATAGATCTACTAAGCAGATGATTATAATTTTATGTTTAATGCTATAAACAACTGATTTGGATTACATAAGGACATCATTCATTACCTCTTTATACTTTTGTTATTCACTGGGCTCTAGCTCATTCTTTTATATATGAATTTAGGTAATCAAGTGCAGGAGGGGACATAGTGGCATCGACCTAGCCTTAGTTTTGTCAAGCCAGCTTTTGTGCCTCGTCGCGAGGTTCCCATCGGTCAAGTGTCACAGCTTTTGGGTGGTCTGAGATTCACCCTATTAAGAATGGTTCTAGTGTATGAATGATTTATGATTTTGTGTACCTTCTCGGTAGTGGGATTGGAGACCTTCCCTTTTGTTTATGTTTTTGATATATGAACTTGATATGGACTGTTTATATATATGTCTATATGAAAATTCATTTTGTCTTATTTAAGTCTTCATAGCTCATTGGACATTTTATTTTCTCAATTATTGGCTTCTGCTAGCCCCGTTACTATATTACGGTTATATAGGCCTTTAGTAATCAGAGATTACTAGCTGGTTACGACACTAAACCTATAGGGGCGGATTTGGGTCGTGACATGTCTGCTCAGTAAATGTCGAAAGGTTTATTTACATAAGAGATGACAATAAAGAAGTGTTTGGGCAATTTGAGTCTATAGATTAAATTAGAATCTGATTTTTATTTGAATTTAGATGAGACTGTTTATACGTCATCATTTAGATGGAATTTGATTTCTTTTTCCTATTTGAACAAATCCGGTTATACTTGTTTATTTGGAAAATGAAGATTTAGTCTCTTTCAAAATTCAAATTTTATTAGTAATGATTCTTTGATTGATAATCTACGTAAGTTAAACTTGGATGCCTCTTACTGAAAGTCAAATAAAACTTTGCATGTGATAAATTATGGTACAAAGCAAAGATTAATTAATGAGAGCTCTTTTATGTTGTGGCACAAGCACCTAGGCCATTTCTCTTGACAGAGAATTGAAAAGCTTATGTCGAGTGGAGTTATTGGTCCTCTTAATTTTACAAATTTTAAAATTTGTAATTAATGTATAAAGAGGAAGCAAACAAACATAAGGAAGTTAGGTGCCAACAGGAGTTCGAACATCTTAAAAGTGATTTATATCGATATTTATGATCCATTCCCTACGGTTTCTTAGAATTGTCAACGGCATTTTATCACTTTCATAGATGACTGTTCTCATTATAGGTATCTATACCTAATACATAAAAAATCACAAGTACTAGATGTGCTCAAGGCATTTAAAGCTGAGGTTGAAAATCAGGTTGATAAAAAAAAATAAAAATTAAAGGAATGTGACATCAGGTTGATACTTATAGGAATGTGACATCGTTGAAAATCAGGTTGATACTTATAGGAATGTGACATCGTTCCTCAGTACACCATATCAAGGACCTTGTGTCAAAATGGTGTAGCCGAGAAACAAAATTGGATCCTAAAAGATATGTTAGAAGTATGATAAATCATTCTTCTGTGATAGAGTTTCTTTTGGTGAGAGGCCTTAATGATTCTAGTTTACATCTTATCCAATCATATTGTAAGGCAGTATCTAAAACCCATATGAATTAAGGATTAAAAGAGACCTAATATTAGGCATTTTCATGCCTGAGGTTGTCCAACTAAAGTTCAGCTTTATGAGCCAAATGAAAGAAAATTGGGCTCAAGAACTATCGTTATTACTTTATTGGATACTTGGAAAAGGTTAAGGGGATTAAGTTTTTATTACTCATTCAGTAATACCATTATTGAGATGAATAATGTCTACATTATTAAGAATGCTAAAAAAATAGTGAGAGTTTACAACCCAGTAATACTTTGTTTGAAAGGAAAGTATTGACATTCCTATGGTAAATATTGAAAATAATGAGACTATGACACCTGTTATTGTACATGATGACGGATACATGTCACCAAAATATTCTTGGGCTACCTTCTACTAATGCGAAAGAATTTCAATAACTTTAATTGAAAGTGCCTATAAGAAAATTAAATAGGGAGAAGTAATTAGCGATTTCGGTTGATTATGTCGTTTATCTCCAAGAGCATGAGTTTGATAAAGGATTGAAAAATGTTCCAATTTCTTTCAGTCAAGCCAAACAAAGTGCTCACTCCTTAAAAAGATAGATGCTATAGTTCATGAGTTAAAACATATGAGAGACAATGACATTTGAAATCTTATTGAATTGCCTAAAGGAGTAAAACCAATTGATTATAAATGAGTCTTTAAGACCAAATGGGACTCTAAAGGCAGTATCAAAAGATATACAGTATGTCTTGTCAATAAAGGCTTCACTCAAAAGGAAGACATTGATTCCAAAGAGACTTTCTCTCACGATTTTATTGAAAGACTTGTTAGGATTATTGTGGCACTTGTGGCTCATTATGATTTAGAGTTTCACCAAATGGATGTAAAGACTATGTTTCTTAACGGCAACATTGAAGAAACCATAATGGTGCAACCATAAAGTTTTTTAGACTAAAGGATCAGAACATTTGGTTTGCAAAACTAAAGAAATTCATCTATGATTTAAAAGCAAACATATAGTCAATGGTATCTTAAGTTTTCCAAGTGATTTCCTTTTGGGAATTTAAGGAAACACTATGGATCAATGCGTCTATCATAAGATATGTGGGAGTAAATTTATTTTTCTAGTGCTATATGTTGATTACATTATATGGCTAGCAGTGACATAAGTCTATTGCATGAAACTAAGAGATTTCTTTTAAAGAATTTTGAGATGCACCAAAATCCCGATGCATCTTTTGTGATAGGCATTCAAATTCACTACGATAAATCACGTGATATAGTTGGCATACCACATAAGGCATATGTTGAAAGGGTTCTCAGTAGATTTGGTATGTAAAATTTTGTACACTAGGTGATGCACCCATTGATAAGAGTGATAAATTAAGTTTGCTCCAACACTCCAAGAACGATATAAAGGAGAAACAAATGGAGGACATCCCTTATGCTTCAGCAGTAGGCAGCCTCATGTATTCTCAAGTTCGTACGCATCGGGATATTGCGTATGCTGTTGGAATATTTAGTAAATATTTATGCACCTATAAACTTCAAGTTGTAAATTAAATTGAGAAGTCATTTAGGATTTATTATGATAATAAAGTTACTGAACTTTATTCTAAGAATGACAAGAGTTCATCAAAATCAAACTTATTGACATAAAGTTTTTTGTTGTAAAGAAAATAGTTTGGAATCATCATGTGTTAATTGAGTATATAAGGCAAATTTCATGATTGTGGATCCGCTTACTAAGGGCTTACCACATAAAGCGTTCAAGGAGCATATAGCTCATATGGAAGTGGTTAGTTCTAGTGATATACTTTGTTAGTGGGAGTCTGTATTACTCTCTGTTTTTTTAGTTAATTGACACTTGTAGTGATCACTTTCAGTTTTTTGATGATTCTAAAATAAATATGTTTATTTATTTATTTATTGTGGTTAAATATAAAGTTTGAAAAGATAATACAAGAACTTTTTGAGTTATTATAGCAGCTTGGGTTAGACCCTACCCGTTCATGTTCTTGGATCCGGGATTCGATACTCGTTATCGTTGTCTATACTCATTGTCTTATTATTATGGAGTTTGTTTGATTGGAGTTGTTAGTTGTGTTGTGAACTGGTTGGTAGTTCATTTTTCAAAGGAGTTCATGTCTTTTTTTTTTCTTTTTTTCTTTTTTTTTTTCAAGTTTGCTCAAGCGGTCTTTCCTTCGCTCAAGCGGTCTTTGGGTTCTCTCAACACTTTTGTAAGTTTGCAAAACTATTGGGAGTAGGGTGATCTTCGCTCGAGCGATCTTTTCTTCGCTTAAGCGGTCTTCTACAGCCTATAAAACTTCTGGGAGGGGGTCATTGTGAGCTCAAGCGATATCACTTATTTGTGTCTGACACTCAAGCAGTGGTTTGGTCACTCGAGGGGTCTGTGCGTATATCAGATCGGGGAGAGGTCATTTTCTGTCACTTTTTACTTGCTCTCTCTCTTTCTAAAACATCCCAAAACCTAATTTCTTCACTCTCTCTCTAGTTCTTACCTAAACCCCCCCATACACCCTAATTCATTGATTCCAACATCATAGTGCTTTGGAGTAAAACGTAGAGCTTGTAGAGAAGATCAATCTAATCGAAGAAGATTTTATTTTCTGCTCCGTCAAACTTCAACACTTGTTCTCTTATTTTTTTAATCTCGAGGTAGGGATTTCTTCAACTCTTGTATGATTCTTAGCCTTGTTATTCTCTTTAAAAAAGGGAAAGACGTTAAGAGTTATGGATTCTGAGCTAGGATGTAGAAAAAAGGATTTTCAAATGGATTCTTAGGGGATGTTGTGGAGATGATTGTCTTGCCTATTTGTGTTGAAATCTTAGGAATTTCTTCTTAAAATGCATTATTTGGAGGAAATGAATTTTGGTTAGAAATTAATGAGTCTTTGAAATTAGGAGTAAAGGAAAAGAGTTTGGATTTTGAAATGAGAATATGATTATATCTGTTGGTGATAAAAGTGGAGTTGAATATGTAATATCACTCCTATATTGGAAGGCATGAAATTATAATTGTTGTTGAAATTTTATCTGTTGTATAGAGATATCTGTTTAGGCTATCAGTGGAGGATAACTTTGATTGTTGAAGAAATTACATGAGGAATAATGAAAACCATTTACTTATACATTTTGCACTGAGTATTGTTTCTTATCCTTACATTGAAAATGTATTGTTTGGAAAAAAGGGGATGAATATCGTGGTAAATCTAGTTAGGAGGTGTGGTTGTGGTTTTATTATGTTGACATGTGTGTCCTTGGTGAAAGTCCAAAAACCTGCACGATTAGGTGCCGATCATTTCGGCTAGTACTAGTAAAATGGCTTTGGTAGTGGTTGTATAGCCTATTGGCAGATATGTACCTAGAGATTTCTAGTATTATGTATTCACTACCCTGTTTTCTATTTTAAAAAGAATTGCTTCGTGAATTAATTATCATCATGGCATGGCATTGTTTCTAAAAAAAGAGTTTAATGTTTTGGTAAATTACATGCATATGCATTCACCTTATGACATTGTTAAGCATCACATATTGTGTTAAAGTTTTTCTACTGAGTTTTGGCTCACCCTATGTGGAAAACAATTTTCAGGTGTCGATGATATGCCTCTACCAAAAACATAGCTTGAGAGGACTTGGAGTCGAGAGCTTCTCTTGTACTTTTGTGTAAATATTTCTTGTATAGGCCTAGGGCCTTCTATATATTGAGTTTGACTCACTTTTGTTATACTGAAGCACAGACTTGGAAAGAAGTAGCAATTAAGGCATAAACTTATACATATTTCTTTTTGTTTCATATTATTTCTACATGTCATATGTTATAGATTCATGATCCAGGATTTATGAATTTATGAATGTATACATACATATGTCATCTTTTGTAAGAGAAAAGGGTATTAAAGAAAGGAATATAAATGTGTAAGTTTCTTCTATTCTTGAAATATTATGAAATGGTTTGTTGCTATTATTCTGGGGTGTTACAATTATAAAGTTGGATCAGTTAGAAATAGACATGATAACGGATCATTTTACATGAAATTTTCATGCTACACATCCACATGTCACTGATGACATTGGTATTTGTAACCATGGATGGGTATAATCCTATATTAATGTTTTTAGTGGACCAGATTGTTTCAGAGATCATACTCATAAATTTTAACAATATAAAAAATAATAATAATAATAAAATAAAAAAAATTAAACTGATAAAGTTAACAATGTTTAATATCAAGTTGACCTATGTGGCCCAAGTGGGAGATTGTAAAGAATTTTCTGTAGGTGGGCCTACATAGATCAAATAATTATACATTGTATATTGTTGAATAAAGTATGAGTGTTGTCGGTTAAACCTATTAAATTATGATTTATACAGAAACATGACCGGGTCATGGACACATCTCTAACAGCACATATTTTTGGTTATGCTATGTGCAGAAAAAGAGTATAGGCTAAACCATACGTGTAGAGACCAGTTTAGACCTACTTGTAATTTCATTATTTATGATGGGCTAATATGAAATTGAAACTTTATAAATATGTAGTTAAGGTCCCCCCCCCCCCCCCCCCCCCCAACTCCAACCCTAGACTCCATCTCATATTTTTCCATCGGTATATGAGAGAAACAATAGTAGGATTTTGGAGCGGAAATAGTGTCGGGTATACAACTATTATTATATTTTTTTTTCTATTAATTTAACTTGAAATCTTAGGTTTAGATTTCTATTAAGAAATCCCACAAAAACTTGTTGCTATTATGTAAACATTTATTATTTTATATAATCATTTCATTTATATTTTTTTTTTTTAAATACAGCTGTTCTTTAGTTTGTTTAAAAAATTAGACTGTCTAATTCAAGTTGGTGAGCTCGTTGCCAGACTCGTTTCAATAATCTAATTCATTTTATTTTATTATTATTTTTTTGGTTGTGATAAGTTCCTAACATACTCTACAAAGTTTTATTACAAAATACACTTGATTTTGAAACTCTAACATGTGTTAACTTTTTATTTAAATATTTATTATTTTTTTATAATAAAAGTTGTATTTTGAGAATGCTCTTGTCACATTTATGTTGACTATAAAATTTTGGAAAAACCAAAAAATAAAAATTTACTATCCAAGTTAACGTTGACATTAACAAATTAAGATTTTATTAAATTAACGTTAACTTAGACAGTGAAATTCAACAACCACCACCATCTTGTTGCTTTGGACTGTAATTCCACCAGCACCATCACTAATCACCACAATAATCTCAACATTTTCTTATTTTTCAAATCAAATTCATTATGATTTTTAATATGTACATCTAATAAACAAAACCTAAATTTTTTTTTTTTTTTTTTTTTTTTTTGTTACAGGAAAATCCTCCCTACCCTCCCGCAGGTCCAAGGCAGCGCCCCTTGCAAAGATCACCAAGGTGTCCTGTTAGCCGTTCCGAGCGAGGAGACTATAACCTGGGAACTTGCCCCGACCTCCCAAGACAAGCTCCGCTTAAGTCAGGACTCGCACAGCGGGGGAGCATTGAACCCACACCAAGTGCTGACTAGACAACTTGAGGTCCAACCTCCTAACCAACAGTGCTTCCGCCCAGGAGATTGGCCCAAGGGGGGGTGGGGAGTTGAACTTGTGACCTTGGGGCTTAAACCCCAAGGCCTTATACCACAATGCCACAACCCCTTGGGTTACAAAACCTAAATTTGATATTAAAAAAATCACCTTATTGTTCCAAATACCATTAAATTAATTCTGAAAGTTCATAAATATATGTTTATCATGCACATGAAATAATTGTCAAAAATTCAATTCTATTAATTAGATATTAAAAAAATAAAAGTCTCTACACAATAAATTTTACTATACAGTTATAAAAATATTTGAGAGCAACTTCTCTTGAGTTTGACCTACTATAGACCCAAATTAGGTCCATTTTAATGATCTAAACCTTTCATCCAAATCATAAAACCACGATAAAATTCACTATGCAAATACAAGAACATTTTTAATAACCTTTTAACACAATTCCACCATTTTTACCACCATCACTAACCACCAAATTATCACAACTTATGACTTTTAATATCAAATTTCTTATTATTTTAAATAAAAATCAAACCAAAAGACCCAAAATCGGATTTTTTTTTTTATAAAAAAAATAATCAACTTACTCCAAAAATTGTGAAATTAATTATGAACGTTCCTAAATATATATTTAACATATATGAAATAGTTTTAAAAATTTTAATTCTATTCATTAGATAAACTAAAAAAATAAAAACGAAAATCTGTATAGTAAAATTTCACTCAAGTTTTTCAAAGAGACAATGTGAAAAATTATTTTGTGAGAATTAAATAAGAGACACATACATACACACATTTTTAATGTCGCATCTGCAACTTTCATCTTCGTATATCTGATAGGGAGTAGTTCGTATTATGCTGGTGTGCATCACATATGATTGTATACCTGGATTAGTTAGAGAGAGAGTAGTTGGTCAGGCAGTTATATAGTTTGTTACATAGATACATATAGATATATACATATGGTAGCTAGTATATATAAAGCTCTCTAATGTAACTGATTGATTGAGATGAATGAATAAACTCTGAAGTTCTTCAATATCCACTCACATGGGCTTGGCACAATATTATTTTTTTTTTCTTTTTTCCACCTCTCCCCCTCTCTCGTCAGTAGTTCTTGTTTATATATGTACTTTTTAGATATGCTTAGCTTCAATGGTGCCAGTTTCTATTTTGTGTGTTTATAGAAATGCAATGGAAAAGTTTAAAGCAACATCTTACCTTAATATAAGAGAAAAAAAAATTGTTTATAAAAATAAAGGTCCATGATGATTATGTCATTATTGCAAGGAAAATCTATTTTGGAAGACTTTATACATTAAAAACCAATTAGGGTGTTCTTTTACAATTAGAAAATTATGTTGAGTAATTTTTTACTAAATTTCTATAAATTAAAACTTGAGGACTAGGCTAGTGGACTAGACAATCCAATCTGACCCATTGGGTACACTACAACTGTGTTTAGTTGGAAGATTTGATGAGAAAAATAAAAAGGGAAATAATAAATGCATTCCCATTTTTTGTTTAGTTATAATAGAAAGCACAAGAAAAAAGAAAACAACAGAAAAATGCAATCACACTTTTTGTCTTTAGGATTTACTACCGCTATTTTCTTTCTTCATTTTCCAACTTAACCAAAGATAACTTGAAATTTGAATTCTATCAATTTTTTATCATGTTCTTTCTATTTCCCTTTTCACTTTCTATTTTTGTCATAAAATTTTCCAACCAAACACAACCTACAAGTCTCCCTTTGATGATATTCTATGTTCATGTTTTAGGTCTTGGTGTCTAAATCATTTGTGACAAATCAAAACGATCCGATAAATGTAATCATATGATTTAACATCTTTATCTTTAAAAATTAGATAACAAATATGATTTTAAAAATAAATATTCATTCTTTTGAACACTAAAATAATAAAATCATGTAATCAGGATTTCGAATGAATCAGATTCTTTTATTATTGATAGATGGAATAAATTATCAAAATAAAACTTATGACAAGTTTATTAAGCCACGCTAGACTATCCAATCCACTAAACAACCCATTTCCTTCATATTTATATATATAGTATGCATGTCAAAGTATATTGTACTATTATTTCTAAAATTTGTATTATTGGGGTGTATTTTTAATTGAGTTTTCACTTCTCTATCTCGTATTCTAGACGGTTAAGACTGGTTTCTTAACTTTCAATTTATTTAATAGTTGAATATTTCATTTAGAGAAGTTCTCTCACTAAATATATTTTTCAATGCATTATTATTTTTAATGACAGGGTCAAAATAAACTATAAGCACAAGTGGATGTGCAGGTTGTAAATTAATTTTTAAATTTATTTGTCGAGGACAGGATCAAAGAAGTCAGTTCCTCTGCCTACCCTCAAGTTGATGTAACTGTGAATGATTTTTGAATTACTATTTGGAGCTTATTTTAATTATTAAATAAAAATATCACATTTGAAATGACAACCAAAAAAAAAAATGTCAATGGAAGCTAAAGAAAACTGAAACAAGCCAAGAAAAATGGTTTGTTTTTCTATATTATATGCAAGACTATTTGCTGGTCGAAAGTTAGATCATTGTTTTCTGAAAAATTTTACTATTTACTCTTTGAAATTGGTATATCACATGCATTTCCAATTATACTATTTTTTTTCTTTAATTATGATTATTTTTTTTAATTATAATAATATTTTAACTATAACTCATGAGATCTATAAGTCATATATATGGTACACACCTTTTGAACGGTGTGTACCATAGTCTTTCCTTATTTTCTATTGAATTTATTTGACAAGGAACTAAGAATTAGGAGTCAAATATATTGCAACTAAAATGACATCCAAATTAAAACAAGAACAAAAAAAAAAAAAAAATACAAATACAAATACAAATATCATTTGTGAAATTTGTCCTCAATTTGTATTTTAAGGGCAATATGGTAAAATCCACAATATCTAGCTATTGTTTTATGGGTAGCTCTAAATGCACTCTAAAAATTTAGGTTGGGTACTCCATTATTTTGAGCACCCTAATTGAAAATTTTAAATATTTATTTATTTTTTTGGACACTCCAAATAATACCTATTATAACCCTAAAAATTTCAAAAACCCTAGAAATATACTAGAAATATACTTTCTACACCCCATTAATCTAATAGTTAAAATAAAGGCACAAACTCATCCTTAATGGCACAGTCAACCCATCGTCTCCAACACTCTCATCGCCAACTTGCCATCTCCAACCCGTCATCTCCAACCCCTATCATTTTAGGATATTTTGGCATTCTATCAATTTAGAATTTTTTTTTTTTTTTTTTTGATTCTTTGAAAAAAGTGGATTCTACAGCTTCTTCATATGCTCAATGCTGAATAAATGAAATATGTCCGGATACTTAGTTCCGAACAACATAAAATTAGTTTCAATTTTTTCATTCAGATATTTAGTGCCAAGCAAATTAAATATGTTCGGATACTCAATTCTGAACAAAAAAAAAAATTGGATCTAGCTATTCCATCAGGATACTCAGTCAAACAAACTATACATGTCCAAATATTTAATTCTAAAATTGATTTGAATACTTGGTGTAGAACAAATGAACATATGCAGATACTCAGATCCAAACAACAAAAAATTAAAACTTTTGTAATACCGGATATAATACTAGACTATTCGAATTTGAAATATGAAGAAGTTAATAATAATAATAATAATAATAATAATAATAATAATAATAATAATAATAATAATAAACATTTGGGTAAGTTTTCGAATCATGATTTCAACCAAAAAAATTTAAAACTCATTTTAAAACTCTACTTTTAAAACAAACAAAAAAAAAAATCAAAAATTCTTTTTTTTTTTTAATTTTATTCTCTAAAATTATTTTATTTTTTTATTTTTTTAAATATTTTTTTCAGAAAATATTTATGATGTCCTGGGTTTTGGGCATGAATAGTATTGTACAGTAGGGTAGTATGCTTTTCTTTCGGTGTTTGGCTTACTGTATTGGGTCGTTGAGATCATTTTCTACTCCTACTTAACCTCTTTTAACTTTTCCTAGTTGAAAATTTTGAGTTTTGAGCATTGGAACTTGTTTTGTATTGCAAAAACTAAACCCTGGTTTATGGGCAAAACGGCTCATGTGGAATTAGGAGCCGCCTGAGCGGATCTTTACAAAGTCTCCTTGGTTTTCTGGGCAGAAAACCGCTTCAGCGGATTTTGGTGGAAATTTTTGGGCAGCTCTCTGGAGCAATCTGCCTATGAGGCAGAAAATTTCGCTCGTACAGAATAAAAACCGCTCGAGCAAATTTTGGCGTGTTTGTCTCGATTTTCGTGTTTTTTTTCTCTCAAAACTGATGCCAAAAACGTATTTTGCACAGATTTCACTTCTCTCTCTCTCTCTCTCTATATATATATATATTCATCTTTTCTCTCCCTTCTCTCTACAAAACACATCCAAAATCAACTTCTCTCTAAGATTTAGCTCCAATCTTCAAGAGTTTGAGGGGGGATTTTTACACCAAATTGAAGAGGGCGATGAGGGCTACACTTATAACCGATTGGATCGTGTTTTGTCAACTTTCATTTTTAGGGTTTTCATCATCTTCATGTAGGGATAATCTTTGAGTTATATATATATATTTGCAAGATTATGCTTGTTTGAAACATTTATTACATGTAAATTATAACTTTGAGTCGTCGAACCCTAGGTGATGTTAGAAGATGTAAACTGTTTTCATTTATTTTTTTTTCCAAAAACTTTTGAGAATATGAGTATGTTCTAAGGTGTGGATGTTGTTTTAGAAAAAAAAATTTCAAAAATAGAACAAAAACTTTGTTTTGGTGGAAACCTTAGAATTTGGGGATTTTGGAAAAAGGTTGTGATATTGTGAAATTGATACTTTATAATTTGCTATGTGAGTAAATGATAGAGAAAATTCTATAGTTGTATCAAATGAAGAGATTCATAAGAAAATGAGAAATTGTAAAATTGGAAAGCTTGAGCAATAGCTTCTTGTTGTTATTTTGGAAAGGCCAAATGCTAAAAATGATGATGAATTTATAGACAATATAAAAAGGTTGATATTGTATTATTTATTCTCTTGTGTATCATGATGTTTTTACGACAAGAGATGTGGGAATTTGATCACAATGGAGGATTGTGTGGATGAATTGAGGAATTTCAAGACATTGATATAGAAATATATTGCATTGCCACTTCATTTTATTATCATCACCTTTCGAATTATTGGTATTGGAAAAAGTATTGCTTTGAGAAAGAAAATTGTTTTGTGAAACAAGATGTTAGAAAATAGTACCAAACTATATGGAAAATATAATTTAAAAAATATGTAAACGGTTTTTGGGCAAAACCAAAACTGAAACAAATCAATATAATAACGTAACAAAACTTACAGTACATAAATAGAAAAAACCTAATTGAGTTGAGTGTATGACACTTTTTCCTTAAGACAGATTCGTCATCCCAATGGTGTTCAGGATTCAATGGGCGTCTATCTCACAGGATACAATGATCAATGTCTTGCACTTGCAGCACTACTATTGCATGCCTAGCGAACTTCGTGGTGCCTGCACTTTCTTTAAAGAAAAATCAAACTTAAGAATTATGAAGAATAAATGAAAAGATGGAAAAGAAATGACGAATTCTCTATCTAAATTGAAGTGAGGGTGATGGAATTTATAGATTCCTCCGTAACTCTTCAGAAAGGTTGTGACCCTTCAAAATGATGGAATTTATAGATTCCTCCATGACTCTTCAGAAAGGTTATGACCCTTCAAAAGGACACACTCTTCCATCTCAAGAGATACAACCATTGGAGTAAATTTTAATTCAAATTTTCCAACAATCCCTCACATGTATGAAATTTACGGAAAGGACATGCAACAACATGCAGACAAAGAAAGAGTACATTAAGGAAATACCCTCTATCGGGATAGGTAGCTTTTGGCTTTGAACCTTCCCTAGTGAAAGCCTATCAGACTTACTAGCTAATCAATGGACGTAATGCCTTGAACTGTTCAGCCGTTTGTGGAAGCCAAGACAATAGAATTCACACAGACTATATCCAGACACAACTTAGTTCTCATGATTGTGCCCATTTTGGCCTTGGGCAATTCCCGGTTTTCGTGAGTGCTTTAGAGAATTCAGCCTTATTAATTCTCATAGAAGTGGCCCCTGCATACTCATATAGGTAATTCTTTTTTCGAGTCTCTTAAAAAATTCCTCTTGAAAGATACTCCTCTAGGTTTTTCAAGATATAACTAATCATTAAAAGCATAACTTACCCTAAGTCCCTTACATACAACATATGTTGCAGATATCACTCTTATCATAGGAATGGATAGGAGATAGACTCCTTTAGTGATTTCTAGCAAACCACACATAACTTAGTTGTCCCTTTGAACTTAGTTTTTGGGATCTCCAGCCATCTAAGTAGGGTTACCATTATGATGACTCTGATATAATAGGCTTTAATCACATTCCCCTCGATGAACTTTCTCTCATTTGCTCTCTCGTCAAACTTTTTGTTTAGCGGGCCGCTATTTTCTGTTTGACCTTCTCAATTATATATCATTGAGTAGTTAATGGATCCAATATATTATCCTTAGACAATATTCACAACTGAAAACAAATGTCCTACGGTATTAAGTCTTTGATTACATTAAGACTTACCGTTATTCTATGTCACTTCTATTTTCAAATTTAAATAATAAATATAGAGTTGTTCCTTAAGAGTTAATGAAACCATTTTTGCTTCTACTCCAACTTTGTCCTATAGAAAGGATTGAGATTCTTTGTGGACCTATTATTGGAACCGTTACTTTGGTAAAATCCTCCAAGCATCTCCACATTTCTGAGGTAATTCAAAATATATCATTAATTGGCGTGCTTGAACAAGATGTAAATTACTTTGTGAATATAATCACAATACTAATTTCTCTAAAATACAATTAGACTTCATAAATTTCTTTTGCAGTACAAAGGAAAAATGGCTAATACCGGTTGTGGCCACAACATTTTGTCAGATAACATTTCTTTAGCCATGCATTATTTCTTTTTGTTTACTGCAACCCTTAATTCCAATCTCAACATGGAATATAAATATCATTGTATAATTACATTTATATCTTATTTGTCTTATCCAGTATTAGTGACTACATCGACAATTAACAAAGCGTCTTGCACCATGAAATATTTTAACTCATATAATATTTTATTATGAAGTTATCGGTCACCACACCAATTTCACAATCATTATTCCAAAGAATAGTTAGAATTCCTCTTATGTCAAAACACATAAGTTCACATTTTTATCAATACTTTAATATAATTGACATCATATTAAAAATAAAATAAAATAAATGATGCTATTAATTGTTAACTCTACCACATACTTAGACATGGACAAGATTAACAAGCCAATCAGAATAATAATCATAATTTTTCCATTAATCTCTCTTCGATCCCCAATGCTAATTATAGTATTCTCTTGAAGATTCTCATGAAGATTTTGCCTAAGAATCAAACAATTTCAAACTTCATTTGATTGTATAAATTCTTACAAAGCATTCAAGTTTCAGTGGGCAACTTGTCATAAATCATAATTAGGAGACAACTCTACTTCTCTCCCCCACATTGGTGACAATACATAAATTAGCACAAATAACATGATTCATTTCTAGACAAGTGTCACTGTCACAACTAATAATTCAATTTTGATTAATTTATACTTTATTTATTCAAAATATTTGGGACAAAGAAAATTGAATTAACTCTTCTAATTCCCAAAAAAAAAAAAATTTAAAAAAAAATCCATGGTTAAACCAATTCTACCACACAAGTGAAATAATGATTATAACACAAAATAAAGAACTTTGTATGAATTGAAAAAGACTGAATCTCTTTCTCATATAAAATTATAATAGATAATTTCAAATTTTGTTTTCAAAAGTCCAAAAGCAAACACAGTACACTAGCAATTTATATAGATCCACTATGCTAATTTGACGAATCATGCACAGTTATGGTACAGAAAGATCCAAAAAGCAACTAGCGCAAAAGAAAACATCCTTATTATTTGACACAACAATGGTGAACCGTTGCAAGAAAATAAAATTGATCATGGATCACATACCACAAGGAATCTGGGAGTGGATGGAACCAGTAATAATAATAACAAAATCAAAAGGAAAACCAATGACCAAACAAACGAAACAACCAAGTTGGCCAAAGACTGAAATAACTATATATATATATATATATGTATATATCTATACCTATATATCTACAAGTCATATCAAACTAATCATGGAAAAACTAACCAAAACTAGATTGTAACATGAAGATTACAAATGTAATGCATGATTTGTACAACAGATCATGCTAAACCCATAATTTGTATTTTAAAACAACAAGAACTTGTCCAAACTCAATGCATCATTTCACTAAGAATGTCATAAACTGACATCCGTTCATCAGAAGGCCACACAATGAAAAACCAATAAATCAATTATGTTTTCCCAAAAACCATAAACATGTTCTATCTGTCTTAAGATTGTTAGAAAAATAGTACCAAACTATATGAAAAATATAATTTAAAAAATATGTAAATGGTTTTTGGGCAAAACCAAAACTGAAATAAATCGACATAATAACGTAACAAAACTTACAGTACATAAATAGATAAAACCTGATCGAGTCGAGTGTGTGACACTCTTTCCTTAAGAGAGATTCATCCTCTCACCAGTGCTCAGGATTCAATGGACATCTATTTCCTATCAATGTCTTGCACTAGCAGCACTACTATTGTAAGCCTAGCGAATTTCGCTGTGCATGCACTCTCTTTATAGAAAAATTAAATTTAGGAAAATATGAAGAATAAATTCAAAGATGAAAAACAAATGACGAATTCTCTATCTAAATTGAAATGAGAGAGATGGAATTTATAGTTTCCTCCGTGACTCTTCATAAATGTTGTAAACCTTCAAAAGGACACAGTCTTCTATCTCAAGAGACACAACCATAAAAGTAAATTTTAATTGAAATTTTCCAACACAAGATCATATTGATTTGTTTTGGGGGTAAATACGTTGGTAAATCTTGACTCTGACTCTGAGAATGAGCCGAAGACGATGCAGATCGCCGCCCTCCTCCTCTCTGCAGGCAACCCGAAGACTTGTGGCCCAACTGACCACATTTGCAACAAGTAATGTCTCCCAAACCACCCCTCCCAGAACCCTAATTCGGTTCTGGAAAAGTAGACCTCGATTGGGCTCCCAAGGACGGCTGTAGGTTAGAACCCTTATGCCTCTTACTATCCCCCTGCACATGCTGACTCCTCTTGGAGACTATCATCATCTCCTCCTCCATTTGCATCATGGTCTCAAGGTGAGCCACCGCCTCCACTAGGCGTTCATAATCCCTAATCATTGACCCGGCCACCTTGAACATAATTCTGGTTCTCAACCTCTTCTCAAACTCCAAATAGCGGCGCTCTTCTATCACCACTAACTCTGGTGCAAACCTAGAGAGCCTAGTAAACGTGGCCTCAAACTTGGCCACCAGATTGTTCAACTACACCAGTTTAGAGAACTGCTCTCTTAACTTCTCCCTAACCATGGGAGGTAGAAGCTTATCCTGGAATGCGTTGACAAAAGCCTCCCAAGTTACCCCAATGCGTCCGCTCGCATACTTTCACCACTGACCCGCATCTCTCTTTAGCTGGAAGGATACCAAGGTCGCTCTCAACTGGCCGTCCTCGATGCTAAGCATCTAGAATGTCTTCACTATTTGCTCTAGCCACTCATCTGCCTTCAACGGCTCCTTGGGATCACCTAAAAACTCATCCGAATTAGACCAGAAAAACTCTCGCTTCAGAAATGATGGCCCTACCTCAACTACTTGGGCTTGGACTTAATTCTCAGCCCTGAGAATGTCCATGGATTCCCGTAATGCTCCGGCCATTTGGCGGGCTAAGGCACCCATGGCCTGTTAACTAACCAGTTTGGCCACATTGGCCTGACCAACCCCCTCTTCTTGTGCCAGAATATCATCCGGTATCGGCATTTCCTGCCTTCTAGGCCTACCACGCCTATCACCACGACTACGTCCTGACATCCTAATGAAGGTAACAAAAGAGATTAGCACATTTACAAATATGCCAAAGCTAACTCACTCGCGTCCTAAAAGGGTGGACAACAGTAATTCATTCCACATAAGCAGTCACACAAACCCATACGAATTTTATTCCCAGATAATGACCATCTCGCGGCATTGCCAGAGTTCCAATTAGAAACAACAGTGATCAAATACTCTTCTAATAGGACTTGTAATGACCCAAAAATATTTTTATTTTTTAAATAGTTAGTGTATAAATTAATTGAGTAATATTTGGATTGGAGTGTTGTGTAAAGTAATGTGCGAAAATGATTCAATTTTGTAATAATTTTTTTTAAAAAAAAATATAAAAAATAATATAATTTTCTATCTCAGAAATTATGAAATTTTTATTATGTTGTTCTTATAAGAGTCTAGCTTGCTGGATAAAAATTTCAGAATTTAATGATGAGTATTTATTTTATGAAAATTTGCAGAATAATTGGTGTTTCGTTTAATTTATAGCAGAATTTGAATTTTAGTTTTGGGTGTTTAAACCATGACTTGAGATAAAGTTTGTTGAGTCTACTTTGATATATAATTGGGTGATGTTTGGTTTATGAGTGAGAATTTAATTCAAGATCCATGATTTAGATTTAATTTAATTTTAACTTATTTATGACTCATGTTTAATTGGTTGGTCCTTTTTAATTATGTGATTAGTAATAACTATCTTGGGAGTTGTTATTATTTATTATATAGGTTTATAATAAATAGTTAATAGTTGATTTTATGGTGTGTACCATATGGTGAAAAATTATATATTTTTATAGTGAATAAAATAGGTGTATATTTCATATTGAGCAAAAGATTATATTGTGGTATACAAAAATTTTATATTTTGTAGTAAAAAAAATTATATCATTTTATAATTTATATTATAAAATTTTGAGGTATTATTACAGAGAGGGGGTGAAACCCCTATCCATCTCTCTCTCCCTTTCTCTTTTTCCATAGTTGCTCAAGTTTTAGGGTTAGAGTGGGGGTATTTAAAGTGAGATTTTACAAAATTTTTGTAAATGAAAGTCGGAGAGCTCGTCGTGATCTTGGCAATGGTGGTCTCGGATTCATGATCGAGAGATGTTTGTTTTTTCGGATTTGCTTTTCTTCATATTTTAAGGTAGGGACTTTCTTCATATTATTACTTTAAAGCTATGTTAGGGTTATTTTGAAAAAATATGTCATTTTAGGAGGTATTGCACATACATATTTTTCAGATTTTTGTTTGGTAATTTTTGGAAGAAAAATTTTTGTTAAATGTTAAGAATATTGATATTTTGAGATTGATTTGGGAAAATCACCTTATGTTGAAAATTTTTGCAAAAAACAAAATCAAAAAAAAAATAATTTTAATTAATACTTGTATGGATTGTATTTACATCATATGATGATTAGATAATTTATTTTGAGAAATATAAAATTAAAATATTTTTCATCTGGATTTTGGAATTTATTTTTGAGAAAAATAAATTAATGTTGATGAATATTTGGTAAATTGTTAAGTTAGAATTAGAGTGATTTTGGGATTAAAGACTATAAAAGTGTGATATTCATGATGTTTTGTGAATGTTAATTTATTAATTTTAGAAAAGTTATGAAATTGTTATTTGTAAAGATTTGGGAAAATTGGCTAGGCATGAAATGTGAGCATATTTTGGGTGATGAGACATGTGAAGTTATGTTTGGTATTATTAATTTAGAAGATGGTGAACATAATGGACTTACTAATTTGATGAATTAAATTAGTTTGGTTAATATTCAAAATCCTTCGTAATTAAAGGGGTGTTATTGGGTTTAAATTCCTAACTTTTAATATTATGAGATTAAAAGTGATGATGTTGACCAAGTATGAGATTTGGAAAAATAAGCGAGATTAAGTTGATGTAATACTGTATTTGTTCCCTAGTTTTACTAGTTGAGTTATGTTATCATAATATTACCTAAAATTCATATATAAGATATTTGAATTGTTTTGATGGATTTTGACAATAAAAGAAAATAATATAATTTTAGCTTATTTGGAGCAAATGGATGAATTGGATTAAAACAAGAATGAGTTATCAAAACTTTTATTTATTTATTATTTTCCTTGGTTTAATTTGATGGGGTTGATGTTAATAATTGGAAAGTGAACACTCATGCTATATCTTATAAGTGTAGTTAAGAGGAGATTTTGATATAATTGGTTAAGTGTTAGAATATTCACTTATGCTTATTGAGAGTTATGATTGAACTTGAAGATCTTGATATTTCACTTGCATGAGAAAAATGAGAATTTGATTCTATTTAATATTTGGGATGATGATGAGTTTTAGAAAGATTGTAATTACATTTCATTGATTAAGTATGTGAGTTAGAAATTGATGAAACCTTGAGCCCGTTTTTGTGTTATATGTTATTGAACCTATTGTTTAGAAGTTTGGCTTTAAAAAGTGGAAAATGGATTGTTTCCAAGTATTGGGAATCGTAGGGGATTCTAAGTTATGGTTGCATATTGGATTGTATATCCATGTTGTTATCTTTTAATTAATGCATTAGAAATAACTGTTTTGGCTATCGATGGAGAATAGCATTGATTGTTGTAGAAATTGAATGAGAATTAGGTGAATTGAAACTAATCTCTTATTAGTTGTCATTGAATATGACTATGTTTCAAATACATTGTATATGTATGATTGTTTGGATGAAGAAATGGGATGTACTCCATTGTTTGGGAGGAGATAGGGAATGGACTCTATTGAAATTAAGTTGGTCTGTGTGTCCAGGATGAAAGTCCCGAAACCACGTGTATACATGGGTGCTGATTCCCGCAGACCAAATTTTCGTAAGATGGCAAATAGATGTGTTTGTGTGATAGCTATATTGGTTAGAGACCCACTGAGTTGTATCCTTAGTTTGGTTGATTGAATGAAATAGACACGACTAATGAACTGAGATAAAATGAATTATGATATAAATTGAACATGGCATCGCATTGGTTTTGAAAAGAATATCTTGTTGATATTGAAGTATGTTAATTTATTTAAGTTAACAAGTGTGGTTAATTAATTAAACTTGAATTTAAGGAATTAGGTAATAAAGTCATAAGGTTATGGCATGGTATGACTTTATATGCATATGTTTGGTATCACTGTATGGTTGGACCTGCATGTATTTTAAAGTTATAATATGAGATTGTTTAGTAAGCTAGTGGTTTGCTCAGCCTCTACCTGTACATGTATACAGGGAATGTTTTTGGACTTGAGGATCAAACAGCAGGTTTTACCTTGACATGGTTATGAAGTAGTGATAAGTCGTAGTGCTTTTTAATTGTTTCTTTGGCTGAGTTCTATGCTTTATAAAGGGCAACGCCCTTTTATTTATTGTAAGTCTCAGGGCATTTCTTTTATTTGTATGTAAATGACATTGTTGTATAACAAGATGGAACATGTATATTTATTTATTTATCACTTCATCAAAGGATGAATTATCATTTGTAAATGGACTTAATCAATGAATATTGGTAATGTTATTCAAGTAATAAAATACGAGGCGTCAAAGGACTTCTAGAAACCCTTAGACTCAATCAATATCCTAGAAATTAAACCACATACCCATATAACTACATAAGCATGTCATCATGCAAACATGTCATATATACTAAAGTCTCTATCAAGCAAAACAAACCCATTGTGGTAATAACCACTTCCCACGTACCCAAAATATTCAAATCCGGTATGCTCTGATACCAAGTAACTCCCCCAAAATAATACAATAAACTAACCAAGACCATACGTGAATGACAGTAAGAATCAGAGTATAAAGTCCTTCTATTACATGAGATCCAATTATACAGGTGAGTAGCATATGCAATTATACATTCATGAGCATGTCCCTAAATCTACAGCATATATCATAGCATGAGATAGAACTGGAAGGAAAATGATGAATAAATGCCCTAAAGGCTTACATCTTTTCAAGATAGTTCTTGGTTACAACAAAAGTAGACTTACAGTCCAATACATTAAAGCCCTTTGGCTATACAAAAGTTAGGTACAAAAATAATAAGATTGAGCCTCCAGCTCCACAGTCCTCCCAAGCTAAGTCCTTAGTGGAGGCATATCACCAGCACCTGAAAATAGTTTTTCCCAAGTAGGATGAGCCGAAACCCAGTAGAGACAATCTATCACAATAGATGAATCTTAACAAAGACATAAGTAATATGCACATGTTCAATGTCCAATGACAAAAACTTTACAACTCTTTTCCAAAACCATGTTATGCCAAACTTACATCTCGATTCATTTTGTCCCAGTTCACTAGTTATGCCCACTTCATTTAATCAATCAAACAGAGGATACACCTCACAAGTCTCCAACCAATATAATTCTCATACAAATACATTCGCTTACCATTTTACGGAAATTTCGTCTGCGGGAATCGGCACCCATGTATACGCGCTGTAATGCCCTCAAATAACAATAAGTAAACCCATCAATATTGACATGCATTGATATAAGAGATAAACATTCTTCTATTCATCAGAGTAGTTCATTGAAAAGAGTATTACATGTTAACAACAAAAGCAAATGCCCTGCGGGCTTACAGCTTTCCAAGTTAACACTTGGTTACAAAAAAAAGAGTACTAACTCAAATACACATTAAGTCCTTGGCTTGAATTTACATGTGATACATCCAAAAGATAACAAAACGACAAAAGTCTGTCTGCCTCTAGCCTCCCAAGCTATGTCCTTAGAGGTGGCATGCTACCTGTACCTGAAAATGATGTCCCATATAGGGTGAGCCACAGCCCAGTAGAAATATACCAAACCAACTATAAACAATGACTAAAATAACAGCATTTGATAGGTGGTCCACACTTATATTCCCACTTATCACATTACAGTTTCATGACATTCAAGTCCATGTTACATTTCATTTCCCACTTCTTTTTCAACTTTAAGTTTGAAAACAAGGCTCAGAACCTGGCCAAATAGCTTAATGAGATTGAGACTCATCTTTAAAACACTTTCGAAACTCGTGATGGATACACATTTTGATACTGTATCAATAACACATAAACCACTTCCATACTTTACGAACGATACACATTTTGGTACTGTATCAATATAACATAGAAACACTTCTATGCTTCACAATTGATAACGATATACATTTTAGTGCTATATCAAATCAATTCAAACACTTCCATAATCCACACTTGATACACATTGTAGTGTTGTATCAGTGTCGAACAAAATCCGGTTTAGAGGTCCATCCCCTATCTTCCCCTAAACCGTGGAGTACATCCCCTATCTCCTCCCACACAACACATGTATATAAACATAGATCATATACAATCAATCAATACACAAAGTTAATGTTTTATTCCATCCGCTATATCCTATAGCATACTCAATCAATTAGTTTTTGTTTGCCTAATCCTCATGCATGGTCTACAACAATCAAGACTATCCTCCACCGATAGCCCAAATCAGTTATTTCTAAACAGAAAATAATTGCGCCAAATGGATATATAATCAACATTTCAATTAGGTGAGTGATAAGTAATCCAACAACACCCTTTAATCCCATACATTCCAAATTCCAACATTCTCAATTCAATTCCTCATTTCTCAAATTAATTTCACAAAATTAATTTATCAAAGTAATTAGGGCATTCTTTTCCCATAAGTTACATAACAACCCTAAGGTTCCATTTTTATCCACAACCCATCATTTAACTCATTTCTCCATGCTAAACATGCATATAGGTTTATTATAAATAAAACCCAACTTTTGTAAAATTACACAAAGACCCAAACTTTCTCAAAACTACCCAATGTGGGGAAGTGGTTTTTGGAAATACTCTTCTGATCGAGGAAGACGCTCTTGATTCTCTGCAAGTCACCTGCAAAGACAAATATTCCGGTCGGGGGTGCCGGGATTAGCACTCCGACGGGCAAGTCAGTTCCTCTACTCAAGAAAGTTTGTTTTTTAAGTTTAGTGGAGTATATTTTTCTTACATACCTTCCAAGAACGCTGCTTCCTTTATTTATAGTTGTTCCTCCTGAGGCCTCGGGGCCTGAGCTTGGTTTTCAATCATTACCTGTTCTTATATTCGGCGCCCAACGATCTTTATTAATCGGCTTACGTATCGTATTCGGCCCACCCTAGACTTGCAGGATGGGGCCGATTAATCATTAACCGGACGTCCGGTTAATGTTAGTACTAAGACATGCCCCTTCCGATTTATCCGTATATTCGGCTCCCACAATTGCCCCTCGAACTCCCTATTGACGGTAGTTAATCGGCGTGTTTGGTTTAGAATTCGAAAAGCCCCTTAGATCAGGAGGCTTCGCGTATCCCAAGGCGTCAGAAAATGTCAGAAAGCGCTCGCCTTTTCGTCTATCATTATACTTTCCCGCTTCATTCATGCGTCCCTCGCATTTATTGCGATTTGAAACTTCAGCCCCTTTTTGGTGCACATTTCGTCGATTATCTGATACGTCTGGACCGTCAGCGCGCATCTCTTCTCTCACCCGCATTTTCTGCAACTTTCGTCTGTCTACCTTCGCCTCATCTGCTTCTCGTAAGTTTTCTTCCCCTTTCTTTGTAACCCTATTCTCTGTTTATCGTTTTTTACTTTCGGCGAAACCTTGGACCTCCGTCGAAATGGCTAAACACCTGAAGGACCTCCTTTCTGAGAGTTGCATTGCCGGCTTCCGACGACATTTTTCCATTCCCGATGACGTCCATCTAACTCTTGTAACGGACAGTACTCTGGATATGGAAAGGGAGGATCATAATACAATCGTATTCCCCCTCCTGTCCATAGCAGAAGGCGGAGTCCGTTTCCCCCTACATCCACTACTTAGGGCTGTCCTTCGCCATTGGACTCTGATTCCTTCTCAGCCCAACGTAAATTTCTTTCGAATCGTTATGGGTATTATAGAGTTAAACCGGCGTCTTGGGATCAATCTTGGAATTCCGGCTATTCGGCACTGCTATGCTTTAGCCAAATCCTCAGGTCGGCTGGGTCGGTACTTCCTTAGGGCTAAGGATACTGACCATCATTTGGTGACTATGCTTGCCAGTTCTGGTAAGAGGGTTGACGATGTAATGGTCAATGTCCGAGGTAATTGGGAGTTCGCTGAAGGCGAAGATCGCCTAGACCCCATCCCCAGACATAAGGGTGACCCAGGTTGCCACGTAGTATCTTGTGTTTAATGGTTTACCTTTTAATCGGCTCTCTTTCCTTAATCATTCCTTTTTTACAGGTAATAAATTGAAGAAGATTCTGACTTGCGCTGACGAAACGGTCCTTAGGGATATTAATATTGCACTCGACTACTTTGGCAGCCCAAACGTGCAAAAACAGGGGAGGGCGGCCTACATCTTACTTCGGTACGAGCCCACTTATACCACATTTTCGGCTGCTGACAACATTCCGATTCCATCCGGCGATCAGCAGCTCTCGGCTCTTATCTTCTCCAGCTACAAGAACCTCAGGCAAATCGGTCTCGAAGATTCTGATTCGGGGCGTGACGCAGAGCCGGAAATACAAGTAGCTGCCGATCCGGCGAGAGAGTTTACTGTGGAGGTCGAAGAAGTTGACGTGGCCATCCGCTCTGCGTTTGAGGCTGCCGGACTCGATCAGCCTTCGCCATCCGCGTCGGGTCAGGCAGAAGTCTCTTCCGGAGATATTTTCGTGAATTTGGGCGACCTTCCCGGCGATTTATTCGAAGGTATGGCGAAGGAAAGCCTTTTGCAAATGGCGCGTAGGAAAAACGCCGAGCGAATGGCTGCTCGACAAAAAGCCGAGGCCGGCGAATCTGATCCCAACTTGCCTAAGGCCTCCGTACCCATCGTTGAAGCGCTGGCTCAGGTTACGCCAGTTGAAACGGAAAGAGAGGGTGAACAGCGGGCCATTGAGGATCGGGAAATTCCAGGGGAGCGCGGCCAAAAACGCAGCGCCGAGGGGGAAGCCAGTTCGGAAGTTATTCCTGACAAACGGCCTCGCGTTGAGGAATCGGACGTGATTGCTCCGTTTGTTATTCAGCCGAAGATCAGAGATACGCCGATTTCTTCCAATGCTTCTGCCATTGAGGATCCGGCCGTTGCGTTGAGCTTGGCGGCGTCGATTTCCTTGCCGGCTGACAGTGCAGCCTTTTGCGCCGTGCCGGATATTTTGGCCGTAGCCTTATCTGCGCAGTCGGCACTTCTGGTAGGAATCATATTTCTGAATTTATTTTTTATAAAGGTATCTAATGATCCCTTATTCTTGCAGACCGTCGGCAGGATTGCCGACTTGGGTCGCCATCTGCATGATGCTCTTGGCAGGATTGACCGTCTGCAAGCCGAAGTGGAAGGTCAGAAGAGTAGAACGGAGTTTGAAAAAATGAGGGCCGCAATGGAGAGCGCCCGAGCCGAAGCGGAAAAGGAGAGGGCTCACTCTGCTGAACACCTTCGATCTGACGCTGAGGCTAGAGCGAATTCGAGTGAGGAATCGCTCAAACTCTCAAGGGACGAACTTGCCCAGGCGGAGGCTCAGCTGGAGGAGCTGAAGGCGGCCAAAGAGAAAGCCGTATCTGAGGCTTTCGAGGCGGGAAAGAGCGCCGCTTTCACTGAATATGTTGATGAAGTTCCCAAGTTTGAGAATCGGGGGTTCAAACATGGGTGGCTCAAAGCCCTTGCTGCCGCTGGGGTTACATCGGATTTGCCAATTCCTTATGAGCAAGTGGATGTCGAGCCACTCGAATCTGACACCGAGGAGTGATTTGGGGTTTTTTTTTTTTTTTTTTTTTTTTTTTTTTTTTTTTTTTAGGTTGGGTTTTGTTGGTTTAGGGTAGTTTTCATGTATAAATTGGTTACTAACTTGTACGCAATTTATTAATGAACATTTCCTTGTAATGCCACTACTTCCTGTGCACAATTTGTGTGATTATGTTAATGAAACGTTTTGCTGAGTTTGGCTCAAAGCCTTTTGCTACTTTGCGTAAAATTGTTGCTGAGTTTCAGCTTTTAGGGATTGAATATCCTGCGTCAACATTGATTTCTTTATGAACTGTCAAGTTGTGAGCCGAATAAATTGGTGAATCTGCGGATGTTGACGTTTAGACTCCATTTTCTTCGAATGCCTTGTTTTGATTAGACACGCGAGCAAACGATATTGTATGTACGGCTTTTTAGAATTAGGCAACGCCGAATTATGATCGATTCAGGAGCCGGCTGGGGTACCTGAGCTGAATATATTGATGAATGTGCCCTTGCCCCAGGCGGTTCCTTTGCTAACATGGGCAAACGATATTGTATGTACGGCTTATTTAGAATCAGGAAACGCCGAATTATGATCGATTCAGGAGCCGGCTGGGGTACCTGAGCCGAATATATTGATGAATGTGCCCTTGCCCCAGGCGATTCCTTTGCTAACATGGGCAAACGATATTGTATGTACGGCTTATTTAGAATCAGGAAACGCCGAATTATGATCGATTCAGGAGCCGGCTGGGGTACCTGAGCCGAATATATTGATGAATGTGCCCTTGCCCCAGGCGGTTCCTTTGCTAACATGGGCAAACGATATTGTATGTACGGCTTATTTAGAATCAGGAAGCGCTGAATTATGATCGATTCAGGAGCCGGCGAGGGTATTCGAAGAAGGTAAACCGCGCCCCTGCCGTCGACTCAGCCGGCGTCGGGCGATTCAGGATCTTTAATTAATGAGACTGCCTCGAACATGCTGCTTCTGTGAAGGATAAATAAACAAGGGTGCATCCTTTATGAGCTTGGTATCCTCGAGCTCCTGGAGGAAAACTGGTTGCGCGAATGTCGAACCGACTCTTCTTTAATAGTAAAGGGGAAGCGAAGACCCTAGCTGAGCTGGGCGAAGATATGAACCGAGGTGGTGAACCCTCGCGTGCAGGAAGTAGGAGTACCAGGGGTCGAGAGAGGCGTCAGTCTCCTCGACGTCGCAGTAGATCGCCCAGGCGAGACAAGCAGTCGCAGGGTAAATCTCCACAACCCCGCGTTGAGAGGAGGTCTGACGCGAATCCGCGCCCATTAAGCTTTGCGATATTCGTAAAGAATAGACCCATGACGGAGGCGGATTCGATCGTTCAAGACCCAAACGTAGCGGTCGACTTTGCCCGACAAATATTCCCTCCTGAGGTTCAGCAGTCAATGCTTGGTCATCAGGACTACGAGGTGTTTCGCGAGGGCGTTCACGGCGCGGTGAAGGGGCTTTACACTGCTTACGAAGTCGGCATGCGACTGCGCGCTGCCTGTCAAGAGATGGAGAAGAAGGAAGAACGAATTCGAAGTTTGGAGGCCCGCGCGGAGGCGGCCGAGCGGGAGCTAAGGAAGATCAAGGCGGCACAGCCACAACCCACCGCGCACGCAAACCCAGTTGTGGAGGAGAGGGTTACTAGTCGGCTTATCAGCTCCGCACTCGCCGATCGAGATACGGCAAGTATGTTTGCGATAGAGAGCGCGAAGGGGAGGGCCTATGAGAAAGGTTTTCATGAGGGCCGAAAAGTGGGGATCGAGAAAACCAAGGAGAGATTGGCCGAAGAAGTGTGCCGATGTGAAAATCGCGGGTTTCGGCATGGTTGGATCAAGGCATCTCGAGCCGCGGAAGCTCTTCGGGCGTCGGGAATTGATTTTGCATCACCACGCTATAGGAATAAAGATTTTCCGTTTTCTGCTTTTGAAGTTGAGAAGAGTGAGGATGAAATCGACGCCGTATGAGTTTAGTAGTAAAATTGGAACGCACGGCGCGTTTGAAACTATGTAACTTATTATTTTATTGAATAAAGAACGTTTCATTTTTACCGTCTCGTTGTCATTCGTATTCGGCTTATGTGTATTTTGTGTTGTCTAAATATTGTCCGGCCCAGATGGCTGTTAACTGTTCGGCCATACGCGGGCTTATCGGTAGGATCTGCACGGCCGTTATGGTTTCGACGGCTATTTATCTTGGACTTAAGTTGGCGCATTATTACTTGGCCGGTGGGATTAGTGGGCTGGTAGCTACGAATGTTAATCGACGCTCGTTTTATCCAGTGAATGCGTGGGCTATCAGACTCTCTTGGGATTGGGACCTCGAGATCGCGGTCGTCGCTGAGAATAAAAGGAGCAGGCGCTTCGTACCAATAATCCCACTCGACTCATCATTCCTTGCGTGGGATGGTGATTTTGGTTTCAGAGGGTTAGACTTCGGTCGAATTTGGCATTGCGATGGATTTCATCAGAAAACCTAGGTGTGAAGGGGTTAAGTCGTTCAAAGAGCCTGAGATCTGTAAGTCTCCAAGTCGTCGAAGCAGATCACCCCGAAAGGAGAGGCAACAACTGTTAAGTTCATTCTTCCTTGTCCTGGATCTTTGCCTTGACATTGTCAATGGTATCAGGGGAAGTTTGGTGCTGTGCGAGTCGTGGGCCTGAGCATATCTGGTTCAAGGTATTGCACGCCGTGGAGGTTCAAGGCGGCGCCCGTCGATTCGGCGATGCTGCTTTACCAGCGCATCCTGTTTCTTTTTTACTTGCGATACTGTACTGCTCGAACGCGGGTTGCAACTGTATGATCGAATAAATGGTTGTATTTATGCTTTCAATACTGTAATGCTCGAATGCGGGTTGCGTTTTTTGTAACAACTGTTTGATCGAATAAATGGTTATATTTATGCTTTCGATACTGTAATGCTCGAATGCGGGTTGCGTTTTTTGTAACAACTGTTTGATCGAATAAATGGTTTTATTTTAAATCTTCCTGCCCGTTATTTCGAATGTATGATCTGTTCTAGTGTTAGATATGAGCAATTAATCGTTCGTTCGTGCCGTCTGCTCCGGCCCAATCGGCCTCAAGGAGATGACTCGGTTCCGAATCTGGAGACTTAATCGGCCCTAAGGCGGCATGCGCCAAAAAGGAGGCTCCAAATCTGGAGACTTAATCGGCCCTAAGGCGGCATGCGCCAAAGGGGGCTCCGAATCCAGAGACTTAATTTGGCCAATCGTGATACACGAAGGGCGCTCCGAATTCGGAGACTTGATCGGCCCTAAGGCGGCATGCGCCAAAGGGGGCTCCGAATCCGGAGACTTAATTTGGCCAATCGTGATACACGAAGGGCGCTCCAAATCCGGAGACTTGATCGGCCCTAAGGTGGCATGCGCCAAAGGGGGCTCCGAATCCGGAGACTTAATTTGGCCAATCATGATACACGAAGGGCGCTCCGAATCCGGAGACTTAATTTGGCCAATCGTGATACACGAAGGGCGCTCCGAATCCGGAGACTTGATCGGCCCTAAGGCGGCATGCGCCAAAGGGGGCTCCGAATCCGGAGACTTGATCGGCCCTAAGGCGGCATGCGCCAAAGGGGGCTCCGAATCCGGAGACTTAATCGGCCCTAAGGCGTCATGCGCCAAAGGGGCTCCGAATCTGGAGACTTAATTTGGCCAATCGTGATACACGAAGGGCGCTCCGAATCCGGAGACTTGATCGGCCCTAAGGCGGCATGCGCCAAAGGGGGCTCCGAATCCGGAGACTTAATTTGGCCAATCGTGATACACGAAGGGCGCTCCGAATCTGGAGACTTAATCGGCCCTAAGACGGCATGCGCCAAAGGGGGCTCCGAATCCGGAGACTTAATCGGCCCTAAGGTGTCATGCGCCAACGGGGCTCCGAATCCGGAGACTTAATTTGGCCAATCATGATACACGAAAGGCGCTCCGAATCCGGAGACTTGATCGGCCCTAAGGCGGCATGCGCCAAAGGGGGCTCCGAATCCGGAGACTTGATTTGGCCAATTGTGGCAAGTGCCCCACTGGGAATCGACATATGATTTTCAGCGTCGAGGAAAAGTAGTTCATATTCCAGGGGCAAAATATATTTACAGTTATCAGAGCCCACAGATCGGGTCAGTGATAGGGTTTTTCGTCAGAACTCTGCTTGTGCCGCTTGGGGGGAACCTCGTATTTCTTCAATGCCGCGGGTTGTTAGGAAACGCAGGATCTGATGGTAGGTGCTTGGGACGGCCTTCATGATATGTAGCCAGGCTCTTCCCATTATAGCATTATACGGCGAGGGGAGCTTCACGACCAGGAATTCCACTTCGACCGTTCTAGATCCTGCTCTAACAGGTAATGTGACCTTGCCCAATGAGTATTCCGGGTTCATATTAAAGCCGAACAGTGGGTGAGGTGCCGGGGATAGATCTGCCTCGTTGAGACCGATCTTGACGAAAGTTTGATAGTACATGACCTCTGAACTACTCCCTGGATCTATGAGGATTCACTCAATGACGAACTGATTTATGCGTAATCCAATAACCAACGGATCAACGTGGGAAGCCGTTGCGCCATTGAGGTCGGAGTCGTTGAAGGCAATTGTCGGAGCTTCTTCGGACCGGTCAGTCGAAATACGGCGTCCTTGTAAAATTGGGTGCGATCGAATTGTGTGCATGGCCGGGAGTGTGGGCAGGCTGTAAATTACGTGGATCACGCCGAGTGGGGGAGAGTCCTGCCTTAATGCTAATGCCTTGGTTGGCTTTCCCTGTTTCACATACTGCTGCAGTCGACCGTCTTGCACCAGTTCTTCCAGGTGGTCTTTTAATGCGTAGCAACTCTCTGTTTCGTGGCCGTGATCTCTGTGATATTCGCACCTCCGGTCCCTTCGTCGTGTATCGGGTGGTCCCACCATCTTTGACGGCCATTTGAAGAATGGGAGGTGTTGGATTTTGGTCATTACGGCGGTGATTGGCTCTGACAGTTCCGTGTACTTTTTGTCGGCGCGCCTCGAGCGCCTACTGTCGACTTGCAGTTGCTCATTCGTCGGGTGGAAGCATTGATCGCTCGATCGGCGAGAGTCCCGCCTTTTATCCCGTTTAGCACGTTGTCGCGGCTCGGGGCTCAGAGGTGGCACGGAGCTTATCGGCTGAGCAATGTCAGGAGGTCCCGATTTGGTGGACGTTTGACTGGCTTTGATTCTCAGGGCATCATCTTCCACTTTGCAATACTCTTCGACTTTCTTCATCAACGCCCAGACTGTTTTGGGGGGTCTTCTGGTCAGGGAGTTCCGAAGAGCACTGTCAGGATGTAGTCCCATTTTGAAGGCGGTGACGGCCATGGAGTCATTGCAAGCGTCTTCAACGAGGTTGAAGCACTCCCAATATCGCGCCGAATATGCTCTCAGCGTTTCTCCCGATTGAATTTGCATAGCCCAGAGAGAGTCGGCCTGTTTTGGCTGTACCTCGTTGGTGATGAACCTGGCCCTGAAGGATTTTTGCAATTGATAGAAACTTCTGATCGAAGCCGGCTCTAGCTTGTAATACCATCTGACAGCTAGTGGCCCCAAACTGCTGGGGAATATTCGGCACATGAGGGCTTCGTTGTCTGCATGCAGCGTCATGGCCTGCTTGTAGTGACGTATATGATCGGTGGGGTTTGATTTTCCGTCGTAGAGAGTAAATGATGGAGCTTTGAACTTCTTGGGCAGGACCGCCCTCGCGATTCGTCGGATGAAAGGATCGTGCCGGTCCTCTTCGTCTGAGCTGCTTCTTCTGCGCTTGTTCCTTATACGTGGGCTTTTTTCAGAGGAGCTGGAAGTGTCCGAGCGTCCCTTGTTATGCTCCGTGGATAATGAATTGGAGTCGCTATCAGTTTCCCTTGGTCGGGCTCGAGGTCGTTGTTTACCTGCCCTCGGGGGTCGTTCGGGGTCTTGGCGCGCGACTTCTTTGGATTTTGCTACTTCCAGGGCCAAATCTTGTCGGAGGCGTTCGTTTTCTGCGAGCATATTTTCCAGCCTTTGCTCATTCTGTTTAGCTTGTTCTATGATGGCTTGCATCGTCTCCTGCGCTGAAGTCGTTGGTGAATCAAAATTCAAGGCGCGTCTCGCAGCGATGGTTTCCTTTCCGAGCATATCTGCCGGGGTGATGTCGTCTCTCTGTGTGGTCTCGTCGGTGGCTATCGGAGGATCTTGCGTCACGCCTTCCATGGATGTATTTGAGTATTCCCACAGACGGCGCCAATTGTGGGGAAGTGGTTTTTGGAAATACTCTTCTGATCGAGGAAGACGCTCTTGATTCTCTGCAAGTCACCTGCAAAGACAAATATTCCGGTCGGGGGTGCCGGGATTAGCACTCCGACAGGAAAGTCAGTTCCTCTACTCAAGAAAGTTTGTTTTTTAAGTTTAGTGGAGTATATTTTTCTTACATACCTTCCAAGAACGCTGCTTCCTTTATTTATAGCTGTTCCTCCTGAGGCCTCGGGGCCTGAGCTTGGTTTTCAATCATTACCTGTTCTTATATTCGGCGCCCAACGATCTTTATTAATCGGCTTACGTATCGTATTCGGCCCACCCTAGACTTGCAGGATGGGGCCGATTAATCATTAACCGGACGTCCGGTTAATGTTAGTACTAAGACATGCCCCTTCCGATTTATCCGTATATTCGGCTCCCACACCCAACAACTCCCAACTTATCAAAATGCTAAAATTCAAAGACAAAACTCATAAAGAGGAGTAGGATATCCCTACCCCGAAGCTAGAGCTCAAACGGAGAAGAGACCGAAACCAAAGTGCTCCAAACTCCAAACTTTTCGGATCAAAACGACGCCCTCGACGATCAACACAACTTTTACAAAGGCCGAAGGAAAGAAGAACACTCTAACTAGATTAAACCCTAGAAAGAAGGGAGTTTCTAGAGAGAGAAGCTCTCAAAATCGATTTTTGGAAAGTAAGAGAGAGAAAAGAAAAGTGAAAAGTGATTCAAAAATGCCCAACTGTCATCTGATATACGACAGGTCCGCTCGAGCGAAAAACACAACGCTCGAGCGTCAAGAACAAAAAACATGGTCCGCTCGAGCGCAAGAAGACCCGCTCGAGCGCCAAGACACAGAGATAAAGCACATCCGCTCAAGCGTGAAAACCAGTCCGCTCGAGCGTAGATTTCCCCCTCCCAGAACTTTCACAGACAATGCACTACCCGCTCAAGCACCAAAAGGTCCGCTCGAGCGCAACCCGCTCGAGCGTAAGAAAACCCGCTCGAGCATGAAAAACACAACTGCAGAAGTTTTGCAGGTGCACGAAATACTGGGAGTGTGTAAACTCTGCTCAAGCACAAGAGGACCCGCTCGAGCGGACAACCAAAAGCAAACTCCGCTCAAGCGCAGAATGACCGCTCGAGCGTAACACCAAAACTCTGGGCAACAACATTTGAGACCAAAACTCAACCCACCTGTTCAAAACACGCCCAACACATCCTAGAATTCAAACGTAGGGAATTAAAGGATGACAACAAGATATACAACTACCAACTCCACGGAACTAAACTCCGGAATACAACAATTACAGAAAAGGAAAACCGAGATCGCTATACGCGCGCTTTTTGGGACTTTCATCCTGGACACACAGGCCAACTTAGTTTAATGGAGTCCATCCCCTTTCTTCTCCCAAACATCATACATATACAATGTATACACATCATAATCATTTTCAATGGTAAAGGCTAAGAGATTAGCTTCCATTCGCCTAATCCTCATGCAATTTATACAACAATCATGGCTATTCTCCACTGATAGCCCAAAATAGATACTTCTAAACAAATATACAATCTTTACACAGATAAATCATCAAATTTCCATAGGTGAGAGATGACAATATCCAACTCCACTATTTATGTAAACATCTATCCAATTTCATTAGTTTATACAAAATAGCAATTTGAACCATTTTAGGGCAAAACTCCCTTTTATTCCAAAATCCACCTCGGATGTCAAAATCACCAAATTTACCACAACACAACCTCACATGTACTCCCATAACCATTTTTAATACATACACTTGAAAACCCATCTTTTGATTTTAAACCAAAACCTTAGGTTTGTTCAAAATCACCTCAAGTCCCAATGTTTCTTACACATCAACAAATAACCAAGTTAAAAACCATATGAGAGTGTAGAAAAATCCCTACCTCAAGTTTAGAAGTTGAGAGAGAGAATGGAGACACTTCAAAAACGTCGAAATCTAACTCTATTCAGATGAGAATAAAGCCCTTGAGATGCTCTATCTTTTTATCAAAGAGAGTAGGGTGTAGAAACCACTAAATCTCGGTGAAAAAGTACAGAGGGGGTGAGTTTTAGAGAGAGAGAGTCTCAACTTTAGGCTTTGAAGAGAAATAGATCTGAAAAGTGATGTAAAATGACCTTTTTACGAATTGATATACGCACAATCCCCTCGAGCGCAAGAGTTGATGCTCGAGCGTCAGACACAATAAGTTGTTCCGCACAAGTGCAAGAGGTGACGCTTGAGCGCAAAATATATGCATCCAGTAGTTTTGTAGACAGAAGAACATCACTCGAGCGCAAGAATGGTCACTCGAGCGCACAACCGCTCGAGCGTACGAAACGCCGCTCGAGTGTAGAATACACTTTTCCAGTAGTTTTATAGACCTGCAAAAGTACTGAAAGTTTGCAAAGTCCGCTTGAGCGCAAAAAGTGTCACTCGAGCGGAAGAGCAAAATTTTGGACAACAAGAGTTGGAAAACGAAACAACCAACCTGTCCCGAACACAACCACAGCAATCCAGTAGCCAAGTTTAAGGGAAAAAAAGATAAACGAGACATATTCAACCATACGAAACCAAGAAACCCAAGTCCAAAATGTAACAAGAGTCAGGTCAAAACCAGAATCACTATAGTAAATTTCTTGATGATTATGAATACAAATGTTGGAGATTTGAGGATGATGTCAATATTGGGACTTTATTACCGTTTACTTTAAATAATATAGATTAATGAATCTATATTATGATAATTTTCAGGGCGTGACAATATTTTTTAAGTATTAGCCAAATAATTTGTTATGATTTACGTATATATGGGAGATCCAAAATTTTCTAAAACTTAATATATATATATAATTAAAAATTAAAAAAAATATAAAAAATTAAGAAAATATTTAAAATAAAAAAATAGAATTTTTTAAAAATTTAAATATTTTTAAAAAAATACAATGCACATTAAAAAAAAATATTTACATTCAAAAAATTTACCCTAAAAAAAATAAAATTAAGAAAATTTTGAAATATTTTAAAAAATAAACCCAAAACAATTTCAAAATACAACTCAAAACTTAAAGGGATATTTACTGTACGAGCACGAATTAATCTTCTCGTATAATCCAATTAATCAAGTTTGAACTCCTCTAAACGTTGTCGCTTTGCTTCTTGAAAACACAAACGTGAGCTAGCCGGCGGGTGTATGCCAGACACCTCTTCGATGCCTAAGTCAGCAAATAGACAATAGCCACAAAAGTTCTGTGTATTCTAGAGTCAGAATTTTGATACCTGTACATAGGTTTGTAATGAGCTTTTATAGAATCCAAATGGCGCAATCCTAGTAGGACTTCAACTCTCTTTTAGCAGAGTCCTCCTAGGAATCAGAAAGGCAATGCTCATCTTTCCACACCCTCCCCACTGCCTAACCAAGTGACATGGTTTTACCACGGTAGAATAACAATAGAACCGAACTATCTCTGGCCTTTTGACACACTCAACTCAGCGCTTTCATGGGCAATGCCTAGCTCGGTCACCGTTTAGCTATACCTTGGTTCGGAATACTTGGACCGAGCTAATTGCAGCCATTTCTGACCGAGCTAAAGATCCAGTTACAAGGCCTATTCACTTCAGCCCACAGCTTGGTCCATTACAATATCTGGGCCTAGCTCAGCCCTAGTTCACATAAAATCTCCCTCTCAATTGCCCCTTAATCCCATCTGCAACGCATGATTTGGGATTACTTGTTACCGGCCGAGCTAAAGGTCTAATCCTCATACCGAGCTTATTTGTTACCGGGCCATCGATTTGCCGGTCCAAAAACGTCTTGTCAATTGCTCTACACGTCATTCCGCTTCTCAAGTACGTCTGAATTGTTATCTATTCCCTTGGACACATGGCTTGCTCCCACTGGTCACGTACACCTGCTATAGCTATCTTTCTACCATGAAAATTTGAACAGTCCCGCCCTTTGTATTGAACATTTTGAAATGGAATGAAATCTGCTTTTTTTCTTCAACTGTATGTTCGGTTATTTACAATACTTTTGCACCATGCCAAGCCAGACTAATTTAGCTAGGCTTTACCTAATCCTGCCAACCTTCTTTAGCCTAGATCCTTATCTCGGCTAAAAAAGAGAAATAAATGTTGGTCAATCCTGCCAACCTTCTTCAGCCTAGATCCTTATCTCGACTGAAGAAGAGAAATAAATGTTGGTCAATCCTGCCAACCTTCTTCAGCCCAGATTCTTATCTCAGCTGAAGAGAGCTAAATGTTGGTCAAACCTGCCAACCTTTTTCAGCCTAGATCCTTATCTCGGCTGAAGGAGAGAAATGAAGGTTGGTCAATCCTACCAACCTTCTTCAACCTAGATCTTTATCTCGGCTGAAGAGAAATAAGTGTTGGTCATACCTGCCAACCTTCTTTAGCCTAGATCCTTATCTCGGTTGAAGAGAGCTAAATGTTGGTCATATCTGCCAACCTTCTTCAGCCTAGATCCTTATCTCGGCTGAAGAGAGAAATAAATGTTGGTCAATCTTGCTAACCTTCTTCAGCCTAGATCCTTATCTCGGCTGAAGAGAAATAAGTGTTGGTTATACCTGCCAACCTTCTTCAGCCTAGATCCTTATCTTGGCTGAAGAGAGCTAAATGTTGGTCATACCTGTCAACCTTCTTCAGCCTAGATCCTTATCTCGGCTGAAGAGATAAATAAATGTTTGTCATACCTACCAACCTTCTTCAGCCTAGATCCTTATCTCGGCTGAAGAGAACTCAGTGTTGGTCATACCCGCCAACCTTTCTTCAGTCTAGATCCTTATCTTGGCTGAAGAGAACTAAATGTTGGTCATACCTGCCAACTTTCTTCTATTGCCCCTAGTTGGTACTGACTAAGAACAACTTTTACAATAGAAAGAATTATGCTGAAAAGAAACTACTTGTTTTATTTGAAAAAGAAAAATTACAAGTATTTTAAGGAAAAGCTAAAAATGAAATAGTTTGAGATTGGCTATGTTCCACGGCTTGGGAATAGCTTTGTTGTCTCTATCTTCCAGGTGATATGCCCCTTTTCCTGCTAACCCGACCACTTTGTATGGTCCTTCCTAGTTAGGTCCTAACTTGCCATCTCCAGGTACCAAAGTGTTGCCCATTACTTTGCGTAGTACCCCATCTCCAATCGTGAACTGCCTCGGATGTACTGTTTTATTATATTTTCTGGATAACTCTTGCTGGTATGAAGCAATATGAACTAGTGCTTTTTCTTTTCTCTCTTTTGCAAGGTCGAGTTCTAAGGTTATGGCTTCTTTATTCAAGTTTGGGTTAAAATTTTCACTTCTAATAGTGAGGAGGCCTACTTCCAATGGGATTACTACCTCCATGCCATAGGCCAAGGAAAAAGGCGTTTTTCCAGTTGACCGCTGAGGTGTGGTACGGTAAGCCCATAAAACATGAGGAAGCTCCTCAACCCACTTGCCTTTTGCTTTCTCCAACCTTTTCTTCAAACCATCTAAGAAGACTTTGTTTGATGCGTCTGCCTGGCCATTCACTTGAGGGTATGTTGGTGTAGAGTTCTAGAACTCTATCTTGTATTCCTTGCAAAAGCCCCTAAAAATTTTGCCATCGAACTGAGTGTCATTGTCAGATATTAGAGCCTTGGGCATGCCGAATCTGGTTATGATGTTCTGCCAGATGAACTTCTTAACGTCTTTCTCCTTTATTGATGCGAGTGCTTTTGCCTCCACCCACTTTATGAAGTAGTCCGTTGCTGCGAAAAAGAATTTTCTGTTGCCGGGTGCAGTTGGAAGTGGTCCCACTATGTCCAAGCCCCACATTGTGAAGGGCCATGGGCTAGTTAGTGGTAGGAGTTCTCTGGCTTGTTGATGTATTTGGTGCGTGAACTTCTGACATTTCTCGCACCTCTTGACATATTTCTCTGAATCTATTTGCATGTATGGCCACCAATATCCTTGTGAAATTGCTCTGTAAGCCAATGATCTTCCCCATTGGTGGCTTCCACATACGCCTTCATGTAACTCGAACAAAAATGCCTTGACCTTGCTGGGATGGACACATTTCAGGTAAGGTCCTATGAAGGATTTTTTGTACAACACCAATGATGGAGAGAGCCAAAATCACTGTGATTTTGCTCTAATTTTGTTGGCCTCTTTCTTTTTTTCAGGCAAGATGCCAACTTTTAAAACATTATGATAGGATCCATCCAAGATGGGCCTAGTTCAGCACAATATGCCTCAGCTGCTTCGGGTTCCTCAATACTTGGTCTAGGTAGGAAGTCGATCAGTAATGGGTGTGGGACAGATGTATCAGCCATTGAAGTAAAACCTGCCAACTCATCTACTCTACTATTTTCTTCTCAGCCGATTTGCTCTATCCGAACTACTTCGAACTTCATGATCTCCTTTCTGACTAACTCTTGGTACTTGGCCATCCTCTCATCTTTTGCCTCGTAGTCACCTGAGATCTGGTTTACCACTAGCTGGGAGTCACTGTAAACCATCAGCTCAGTGGCCTTCATGAAAAGTGATGATTTTAAACTTGCTAGCAGTGCTTCATACTCCATCTCATTGTTGGATGCTGGGAAGTCGAGGTTGACTGCCTGTTCAATTGTTAGGCCATCTGGTGAGATGAGGACTATGCCAAGTCCTACACCGTGCCTGTTAGATGTTCCATCCACGAAGAGTTTTCATATCTCTTCGACAAATAACTTCCAGCAAGTAGTGGGATCGGATGATGTCTTGGGATCATGGGTGTTGCTGGTGTTTTCTTCCAAGTCCATATCTATTATTGGGGTTTGATCTTCACTATCTGACTGCCACAAGTCTTTTCTTTTTAATGAGTCCTCACTAGGAATAATATGGTTTGTTCCTTCCTTCCTAGCCTCAGTCCTGAATGGCTTGCAATGTAGTTGCGCACCCTGCATTAGGGGCTGCGCAGTTCCCACGACACTTTCCCCCTTACTTCGGTTGCATCGGTCAAATCGACTGGGCAGATGTGATGGCTTCCTGGTGTGAACTCAGCCACAAAGTCTGCTAAAGCTTGGGCTTTTATTGCGGTTCTGGGTTGAAACTTGATATCCAACTGCCCTAACTCCACTGCCCATTTCAAGATCGATCCAGAAAAATCCGCCCTATCAAACAAGGCCTTTAATGGAAAAGCCGTTAGAACGATTATTGTGTGGGCATAGAAATAGTGTGACAGCTTTCTTGAGGCCATCATCAAAGCTAATGCTAGCTTCTCCAATGGTAGGTACCTTGTTTCGGCGCCCAGCAAGGTCTTGCTAACATAAAAGATAGGCAGGTGTTGGATTCCTTCCGCTCTGACCAACACTGTGCTCACTACATGCTGTGAAATTGCTAAGTACAAAAAGAGCTTTTCTCTTGGTACCGGGGTTACTAACAATGGAGGAGAGGTCATGTAGTCTTTCAAGCCTTCTAGGGCGCGGTCACATTCCTCATCCCACTCAAATTTGGCCTTCGGTGCTTGGAAGAATGGTCGACATCTGCTTGACGACCGACTGATGAACCGGTTGAATGCGGCTGCTAGGCCAGTGAGATGCTGTACCTCTTTGACTGTGTTGGGCCTCTCAAGATCTTGGATTGCTTTGATCTGAGAGGGATCAGCTTCTATACCCCGGTTGGTCACTAGAAAGCCTAGGAATTTGCCTGATCCTACACTAAATGCACACTTAGATGTGTTTAGACGTAACTTGTAGGACTTCAAAATCTGAAACATTTCATCTAGGTCCCTGAGATGGTCCTTCCCATCCTTGCTCTTGACCACCATGTCATCTATGTAAGCCTCCATTGTTCTGCCTAACAATGGTTCAAACATTTTGGTGATCATTCGTTGGAATGTAGCCCCTGCGTTCTTTAGGCCAAAGGGCATAACTTTGTAACAGTACAATCCTCTAGGCATTGTAAATGACATGACCTCCTGGTCTGGTTCATACATAGCAATCTGATGGTAACCTCGATATGCATCAAGGAAGCTAAGTCGATTATGCCCTGTCGTTAGGTCCACCAGTTGGTCTATCCGTGGTAAGGGAAAACTATCTTTTGGGCATGCTTTGTTGACCGTTTTGTAGTCTACACAAACGCGCCACTTGCCGTTCTTCTTTGGCACTACTACAGTGTTGGAGATCCACCTGGGATAGTTTACTTCGCTGATAGCTCCTACCTCCAGCAGGTTTCCTACTTCTTCTACCACTTTCTCTGCGTGGTGGAGTGCCGATCAGTGAGTTCGCTGAATAATTGGTCTGGCAGTTAGGTGGACATTAAGTTGATGGCAGATGAAATTTGGGTCAATGCCAAGCATGTCGTACGTGTCCAGGCAAACATTTCGATGTTAGATGTTAAGAATTCCATGACCTTTATTCTCTCAGTGCTGGACAAAGACGAACCGAGCAAAAAGAACTTTTCTGGGTTCTTTTCATCTATCCTTACCTCAACCAAGTCTTCCACTGCCTCTTGCTCTGCTGCCTTGCTGACATCTGCAAACAGTCTGTTGCTTTCTAGCTCTTCTACCAGCTGAACAAACCCTTTTGCATTACGGCTACCGTTTACTATGATGAAACACTGTTTCGACATGATTTGGTCTCCTAAGACTTCTTCAATCACCCCATCTTTTTTAAGGAATCGTAATGCCTGATGGTAGGTTGACACCACTGAGCGCATGGCATGCAGCCATGCCCTTCCGAAGATTATGTTATAAGTGGAAGGGACCTTCAATACCCAGAATTCCACCTGTTTTGTCATGGTTCATGCCTTGACTGGGAGGATTATCTTGCCCACTAGCCACTCTGGCATTGAGTTGAAACCGACAAGGGGAGACGTCGCAGGTGCCAAGTCTTTGTCCTCCAATTTCAGTTGTTTGAAGATCTCATAGTACATTATCTCACATGAGCTTCCTTAGTCAATCAGAATCTGCTTAATGTTGAAATTCTTGACGCGTAAAGTGACCACCAGCACATCATTGTGAGGGCAATGTAGCCTTGCTAGATCCCTGTCTGAAAATGATATTTCATTTGTAGCCTCTGTTCTGCCCTTTTTGACAGTAGATTGTGCACTTAATACCTCTCTCAAGTACTCAGCCTTTTTGATCATCCCCCTGAGCTCACATATCCACTCAGGTTCGACGATCCTATGTATAACGTTGATTACGCCTTGGGGTGGACCGTCGACCAGCATCCCACTTGGTCTGTTGAGGTCCTGGGGGGTTGGCTGTGTTCCTCCTTCTATATACTGGTCCAGGTGTCTGGCAGCTGCTAACTCCTTCAGATGTTGCCTCAGTGGTGTGCAATTTTCAGTGCAATGCCCCTTCTCATCACGGAAGGTGCAACGGGACCTCTCATTATAGCCCTTTTGTGCTTCTCCCAACGGGACCTCTCATCATAGCTCTCTCACTAAGAATCCGGTAGATAGGTTTATTGAATACTATGGTAATGGCGGTGCGGATTCTTAACTTCCTTTTTTCTGGGTTCTCTCTGTTGGCTCGCCTGCCTCGCTTACTCTGGCTTGGTTGTTCTACCGTGTTGATTTTTGCTGTAGTCTTTTTATCTGGCATCACTGTTGTGCCAGATTTTGCTTTAGCACGAGCGCTATCTTCCTTTACTCGGATATGTTGATGTACTCTCTCCATTAGGGCCTCCATCGTGAGGGGTGGCATCATTGTCATTGAGTCCCTCAATTTGTTACCGACTGGTAAACCTCGTTTGTATTGTGCGATGACGACATTTGTAGGGCAATCCCCAATCTGGTTGAAAGTCTCCCAATATCAATTGTTGTAAGACCTCAATATCTCATTTTCGCCCATGTCAATGGAGAGTAGCTGGTCAATCTCCACTGGTGTCTTGGTATTCGTTTGGAATCTAGTCACGAACGCTTCTCCCAACTGCGCCCATAAGGCTATGCTGCCTTTTGGCAGCCTTTCGAACCAGGTTAGACCTAGGTCGCCAAGGTTGGATGGAAACAGGATACACATTAGAGCCTCGTTTCGCCGGTATACTGCCATAACCTGGTGAAAGTGGCTTAAGTGCATGTAGGGGTTTGACTTTCCCTCATAAGTGGTGAACTTGGGCTGGTGGAAACCTGAGGGTAGTGGTGCGTTCTCAATTGTCGGAACAAACGGCGAGCTTTGTAACCTTGCTAATACTTTATCTGCTGGTTCATAAGCAAGGCACAGTATTGGCATCCCTACCTCGGCACTCCCATGTGTCCTTGGGGCCAATCGCTGTAAGGTTGAAACTCTGCGAAGGTCGTGAGCCCTAGTGTCCTCTTTCTATCGGGCCCTCTCCTTGAGCACTATTCGTAGATCCGCCGAGCTAGGTAACTCCGTGTGCCTAGATGTCATTTGGTGCGTGTGCGAGGGCCGATAGCTGCTTCCCTTTGTATACGACCTTTCAGTCCTCGTTCTCTCAGACCTGGAATAACGAGTCCTGGAAGTCCTTTATTGAGTGTCACCTGTTCTAAGGCTCTGACTTTCTGCTTGCGATGGCGTGACATGTCTGTCACGATCTTTCGAGTGGTAAGAGGGCGTATTGCCTTTGCGCCCTTCTTCTGTCGCCACCCATTTTTTCTTTATCTGGCGCTTCATAGTCTCCATGTCTGCTGCCATCCTCCTTATTAACTCGTCTTGCTCCCTTACACAATCTTCCAGAACTTGAGGATCCAACCTCCACCTCTGTCTTTCAGGACTTTGAGAGCAACGAGGACTAATGCCCCGTCTCTCCCGCGTGTCTCTCCGGGAGTTCCGTCGCTGGGATTCTAATTTTTCCATGGGTGGGATAGAAGGTAAACCTTCGTGCCTCCCACCCCCCTTCGGGGTTTGCTTGTCAATAGCAGATTGTGGTAAGTCTTCATTGTGCACCATTGATTTCAACTAGAGAGGAAAACTCGATCAAAAAGTTTTGTTTTTTGTGTATTCCCACAGACGGCGCCAATTGTACAAGCACGAAATAATCTTCTCGTATAATTCTGTTGATCAAGTTTAAACTCCTCCAAATGTTGTCGCTTTGCTTCCTGAAAACACAAATGTAAGCTAGTCGGCGGGTGTGTGACGAATACCTCTCCGATGCCTAAGTCAGCAAATAGACAATAGATACAAAAGCTCTGTGTATTCCAGAGTAAGAATTGTGATACTTGTACATAGGTTTGTAATGAGCTTTCATAGAATCCAAATGGCACAATCCTAGTAGGGCTTCAATTTTCTTTTAGTAGAGTCCTCCTAGGAATCAGAAAGGTAATGCTCATCTTTCTACACCCTCCCCACTGCCTAACCAAGTGAGATGGTTTTGTCACGGTAGAATAACAATACAACCGAACTATCTTTGGCCTTTTGACACACTCAGCTCGGCGCTTTCATGGGCAATGCCTAGCTCGGTCACCGTTCAGCTATACCTCGGTTCAGAATACTTAGACCGAGCTAATTACAGCCATTTCTAACCGAGCTAAAGATCCAGTTGCGAGGCCCATTCACTTCGGCCCACAGCTCGGTCCATTACAATATTTGGGCCTAGCTCGGCCGTAGTTCACATAAAATTTCTCTCTCATTTACCAATAAATCCCATCTCACAAATAAGTACTCCAATTAGTCTCACAAATAGTGGAGAGTTTCTTTCTATGTGGTCCTATTTTTTATTTTGGTAATGTTTTGGTAGACAGTTATACCTTTTTATTAATGTGACAGGTATGATGTGATACTCCAATGTGACAGGTATTAATATGACACTCCAACGATATGACACTCCAAAAAACTTAAAAACTCCTTTGTGTACTTTTTCTAAATGTGACAACGTGACGGATATGATATGACACTCCAAAACTCTTATTTCAAAAAAAATTAATAACTCCTTAGTGTATTTTTTTCGAACATGAGAACGTAACAAATATGATGTGATACTTAAAAATAAAAAATAAAAACTCCTGAGTATACTTTTTTCAAACATGACAACGTGGCAGGTATGACGTGACACTCTTAAAAAAATTAAAAATTCCTTAGTGTACTTTTCAAAAACGTGACATATGACACTCCAACGTGGTAGGTATGATATGACCCTCTAAAAAAATTAAAACTTTGTAGTGTACTTTTCTCAAATGTGACACTCCAATGTGACAGGTATGATGTGACACTAAAAAACTCTTTAGTGTATTTTTTTCAAATGTGACACTCCAATGTGGCAGGTAAATGAGTCATTACATATCCAAAAGGACTAAATGGGTTACAAGAAAAAATATAGGACTATATGGATTACAAGTCCAAAATATAGGACCTATTGGTCAATCTCCCAAACTTAAAACTCCTTTCAAAACTCATAATCAAACAAGTTTTCTCTTTTTAAAACTCATTTCAAAACATATCTTTCAAAATACAACTCCACACTCAAATCATGATTCTAAAACTAAACCAAACCGAATCACAGAGCTAAACAAAAACAATTGTTCGCATATTAAATACTGAACAATGACCATTATTTCGGAAACACACTGTTGAATATATGAATTTTTTTTATAATGTTTTGAATAGATGTAATTTATTCGATACAAAATTTCTGAACAAATTTCGTAAATCCAACAGGCGGAAACGATGAATATGAATAGAAAACTTAACTTCTCTATAAAAATAAAAATTTTTAAAAAAAAAAATTGCTTTAAAACATCTTCTTCATTGTCCATTGTTAATTTCAATATGTAATAGAATACAAAAATGATAGATTCAAGCTAACAAGATTGAGTATAATGATGCAAAGTGGAGAGAGTAAAAATAAAATAAAAGAGATAATAAAAGATTGAATTTAATTATGAATGGGATGTCCAAAATATTTTAATTTGTATTTTTTTAATATAAAATACTTTTTGATCAGTTTAAATGAGAATATAATAGCAATAAAAAAAGTCATTAAATTTGAATGTCGAACCTAATTTTTAAGGTGTTAATAAAGGGGCAAATTACACTTACGGTCCCTATAGTTTGAAACTTGTGTCACTTTGATCCCTAACTTTTCAATTGTGACACATTTGACCTAGAATTTTGAATCTTGTTTCAAATAAGGACAATTGAATATACTATTGCTTAATTTTAAGGACAAAATCATCAATTTGATAAAATATAAATTAATTTGATAAAAATAAATGTCAAATAAATATTTTTGAATATTTAAAAATTATTTCTACCCACTAAAGATAAAATTATGTAAAATTGATAAATCTTTTAGACATTTATATATTTATTTATTTATTTATATCAAATTAATTTTTACTATGTGTTTGGATGATGATCATATAATGGGCAGTTTTTATTTTCATTAAATTAGTTTCTATTTTTTCAAAAGTCAAATATGGCGACAACTTTAATATCATTATTAAACCAATCCATTAAATCAAAAATCCAAAACTAAAAACATTTCATTTATTAAATATATTGATTACACATTATAATCCTAACAACCACCCATTACATGATCATCATCCAAACATATAATAAAAATTAATTTTGTAAAATAAATAAATAAACAAATGTGTAAAAAAATTATCAATTTTACATTATTTTATCTTTGATGGGTAGAAATAATTTTAAAAAATTTAAAAATATTTTTTTGACATTTATTTTTGTCAAATTAGTTTATATTTTATTACATTGATGATTTTGCCCTTGAAATTAAGCAATGGTATTTTCAATTGTTCTTATTTAGAACAATATTCAAAATTCAGGATCAAATGTGTCACGATTGAAAAGTCAGGGACCAAACTGACACAAACCCTAAATTATAGGGATTGTTAGTATAATTTACCCATAATAAAGCTACTTTTGTTTCATGCGTCACCTATCAATATAGTGACCCCACCCAAACGAGAGAGGAGGGAAACGATTGAAAACTATTTAATAATTTTGAAACAAGATGTCCCAAATTGATTTTTATTTGTTAAATAGGTGTATTTCAATATTTTTGTATTAATTTAAGACAATATAACAAAGGATGTGATTTCTCTCTGATCCATCATTGAATTGGAGGGTGTTGTTGGGTCATGATGGGTCCTGATTTGGGTCTATATCAATAATTCAAACAATTCAATGTATAGAACTCGTCGAGTATATCATCCTTGTAAAAAATTAAATTAATCGAATATTCAATGAATTTTACATATTAAACAATTTAGATTATTGATATGGACCCTAATCAGGCCCACCACGGCTCAACAATATCCTCTAATCTGATGACAGATTGAAGAGGGTTGAGATCTTAGAGCAAACATCAATAAATGAGGCTCAGCTAGCTTCTTAGTCTCCGTTACTATATTCATCCGTAAGTGAGGGACAATTATAATTTTTTTAAAAGCTCATAAATAGCATAAAACATTAAAGACTTTTTCTTCTTCATAATTTGTATAATTTCTCTTTTTTAGTAATTTTCTCTCTTTCTTTTAGATACTTCAATCTGATCAAACAAACGTAAAAGCGAAATGTAATCAAAACACTTCCATTAAATCTTTATTTGTGAAAAGGACAGCCTAATTTATTTTTCTTCATACATCCCAAAGGAGAAAACACATAATTGAGTAAGGACAAAAGTAAATCTTTTTTTTTCCCCTTTCTTGGACAATATTGCCAGAGTAATATATTACTGTCAAATATAGTAACATGTTACTGTGAGACAAAGTAACATGTTACTATCAAATAAAGTAATTATCAAACAGAATAACATGTTACTGTGAAACAGATTAACATGTTATTGTCAAACAGAATAACATATTACGGTTACTGTTTACATCAATTTCAATGATAATAAAAAAATTAAAGAATTTCATAGTCAACATGGATTTTATTTGATAGATCTTGATGAGAGAATTCTAAAAATATTAATTTTATTACAAACAGACATCTACATCAAAAGTTATATTATTTTAAATTTTAGGGTAAATTACACTGACCTCCCCTGAGGTTTACCTTAATTACAGGGACCTCCCCTGCAGTTACAAAAATAACACTGACCTCCCTTACTTTTGAAAATAATATACAGATTCCCCCTTCCCGTTAAAAGAACATGGATGACGTTAAGTTGACAGTTAAATTGACCATAATACCCTTGAACCATATTGTGAAAAGACACAACTAACCCTTCAACCCCCATTCTCTTTCTCTCAGCTTGGCAGTCCTCTTCTCTCAACTTCCCTTCAATCCTCAACCCAGTTCTTCAATCTTTTTAGTTAATTTCAGTTGAATTCCAAACACAACAATTATATATATATATATAGAGAGAGAGAGAAAGAGATAGAGATTTAGAGAGATAGAGATTAAGGAAGGGGCAAATTGGATCTGGTAATCCTAATCAAATCCCTAAATCAAACACACAGATTAAGGAAAGGCCAAATTGGATCTGGTAAATATATATAGAGAGAGAGAAAGAGAGAGAGAGATTTAGAGAGATAGAGAACTGGGTGAACCAATTCTCCCTATATATACATACACACACAGTGAGCCAATTTACCCTCAACCAAACTCAGCTTTTCGAATCTTACTTTTCTATATATATATATATTATACATGCACATAGTGAACTGGTTCGAAGTCGCATTCCAAGCCTTCAAGCTCTAGATCGCCAATCGCGCCGCATTACCACTGCCTTGTGGCGGCATTGGATGGAGGTTTTGGAAGCGGAGGCGTCGGGGTAGTAGAGGATGACGGCAACAGCCACTGCATCCCAATCAACCGTCCGAAGGTAGCTCCGCCGGAGAGCGTACCACCACTCGTGGTAGACGTCGATCAGAGCTAGGGTTTCCTCTTGGGAGTATTGGAATATATGGGGGTGAGAGCAAGAGAGAGAGAGAGAGAGAGGAGATAGCACAGAGAGATAGTGAAAGAGAAAGAGAGAGAGATGCAGAGCAGAGAGAAGGAGAGTAAGAGGAAAGAGTGATGGAATGTATGTGTTTATATATATATATATATATGGGTAAATTACACCTACCTCCCCTGAAGGGTAGTATTGGAATTTGAAGAATAATTATGGATGACATCAGCATAATCTATTTGAATTTGGACGGATGGGTAACAGAAGGGGGTCCTTTTATATTAGTGTCAAAAGTAAGGGAGATCTGTGTTATTTTTGAAATTGCAGGTGAGGTCAGTGTAATTTACCCTAAAGTTTAATATTTTGATAATAGTGATATTTGTTAGACTTTTCAAGAAAAACATTTTGTGCTTATCCTTAATGCATTAAAATTTTATTATGAGGAGGTTTTGATTAAATCCCCCAACGTAAAATAGTTAAATCATTAATGACTTTTTCAACTTCTGTGATTCAACTTTAAAATTCAAATCAAATATTTGATGTATATTTTTGGAGAAAATGCTACATTTACTAAAAAAAAATGGTTACAAAATCCATTTTTAAAAACTATTGTGGCAAACAGTAATAAAACATTATAATTTGAAATGGGACTTAGTGGAAGTCAATAAATTAACGTGATAGGAGGCATATTATTTATGAAAAAAATTGTTGAGAGTTATTAACTCTCCTCACTTTTTAGAATTTTCTCTCTAAAATATTCTAAAAGTTTTCACATTAATCTACAATACTCCAAAAAGATCTAAAAGATTTTAGAAAGACCTAGAGAAATCCGAAAGATTCCAGAAGATTCTAGAACATCGTAGAAGGTTCCAAAACATTGGAGTAATTTGGAGAAATCTAGAGAAATCTATAAAGTTCCGGAAGGTTCTAGAATATTTTAGAGAAGTATAGAAAGCTCTAATATGTACTAAACCGATCTAGATTGTTCTAGAATGTAGTAAAAGTATAAGTGTATTCTACAAAGTTCTTCAACTAATATAACTATGAGATGAGTGGATGTACTAGGTATTGGACAATTGAATGAAAGATGAGTGAGTCCAAAATGAGTGCTCAAGTACTAGAACAGTGATCTAGTGTGAGGTGTCTCATGGTCTTGTGTGAGGAAGACACAAAGTGTGAGTCCTTGAATGTATGTATGAATGGATAAGTGAAGTATATTAGTGTGTGATTGTGTACAAGTGTTTTGTGCACTAGAGTTTTATCAATAAAGGTCATATTTATGCGTTCACTAGTGTTTCAAACTCAAGAATTTGATATTAGAGCTTGGTCGTTCGAGAACCGACACGAAGAGCGATTGAGATTGATACAAAAGATTGTTAAAGTCAATGAGCACAATTGTTATGGCGGGTTTTGGAAACTTCATCAGAGGTATGGAGAAATTAAATTATTATAATTATGATTATTGGCGAATATGCATAAGGCATATCTTCAAGGACAGGATCTAAGGGAGATTGTTGACAGCAAGGAAATTGTGTCACATGGAGAAAAAAATGTAGAGGCCTTGCGAAAGTGGCAGATCAAGACTAGAAAAGCGATGTTCGTGTTAAGGACAACCGTTTAGAAAGAGTTATTGGAGTATGTTCAGGAGGCTATACTACTCCAAAAGCAGTTTGAGACACATTTGTAGCGTTATTTTTAAAGACAAACGATGCACGACTTCAGTAGCTAAAGAACGAGCTTGCAATGGTGACACAAGGATTAATGACTATTAGCCAATATTTTCTCAAGGTAAAGAATCTTTGCAATGGAATTTCACAACTTGATCCCAAGTAAAAAATTAGCGAGTCAAGAATGAGGTGCATTATTACTTGAGGTTTAAGACCCAAGTATAGTTGGCTTATGACCACTGTTGCAGGATGGTCACTCAACCATCTCTAACAAAGCAAATGGCTGGAGTCACACTGAATAATGAAAGTGAAGAAGATGCATTATTTAGTAACAAGAGAAGAGATGGACCAAAGAGGCAAAAATATGAAGGATCGAAGAAAGAAGAAAATTAACAATCACAAGATGAGTTATCAACAAGGGGGAGTTCGACATGATGAAAATGATCAAAGAGTTACTAGATTTGGACGACGCAACATAGAGTGCTTCAACTGTGGCAAGATTGGCCACTACGCAGAAGATTGTTAATTAAGAAAAAGACTAATTGAAGGTAATATGGTAACATCTAACGGTTACCTCCAAACTTCATGTGCAATGTTTGAGAACGTGGAACCAGGGCTCTTAGAATTTGAAGAAGAATGGGATTTTGAAGCATCTCCTACAATGTTCATGGTTACTGAAGCAAATTATGAAGAGATAGATTTTAAAGAAGGCGTACATGAGCAATGCAATGTAGTTACCAAGGAAGTGGATGCATACCCAATCACAGATAAGTCAACTTTTGCAGTTAATTCTCAATCTTTAGGAGTTAAATATCCAGAAGCTCATCTACTAGAGAAGTTAGGGAAGCAAACAAAAGAAGAAGAAGAAGTTGAAGAAGTGATAAAGTTGCAATAACCAATATTTGCATGGCAATGTCAACCCAATCCAAGGTATGATGATACAATCTTTGCCAAGGTGGATGACTTAAAGAAGCATGTAATGTTCCAAGAAACAACAAAATTTAATGATTGGATAAAGATAATAGAAGAAGAAGGTATTGCATTAAGGTAGAGTTAGACTTGGCATTTGGTATCTAATTGGTGTTCCATGAAAGAATAAAGTGCGTAGCGGCGCATCATCACTTCAAAAGAGAGAAGTCAATATTGGAAAAGATGGAGACAAGGTTTATCGTGGCAGAGGACCAAGTTGTAGATATACTAACGAAAGATTTCTAAAATGGCATGGCATGGTTACATAAAGAAATGAGAGTTAGTGCTGAGGGAGAGTATTAAGAGTCATCACTAACCCTCCTCACTCCCTAGAATCTTCTCTCTAGAATATTCCGAAAAGATCTAAAAGATTCTAAAAAGACCTAGGGAAATCCGAAAGATTTTAAAACATCTTAGAAGGTTCTGGAACATTGGAGAAGTTTGGAGAAATCTAGACAATTCCGGAAGGTTATAAAATATTTTAAAAAAGTACAGAAAGCTCTAATATGTAGTAAAGTAATCTATATTGTTCTAGAGTGAAACTATGAGTATATTCTAGAAAGTTCTTCAACTAGTATAAATATGAGATGAGTGCTAGATATTAGACAATGGAATGAAAGAAGAGTAAGTCCAAAGTGAGTGGTCAAGTACTACAAGAGAGATCTAGAGTGAAGTGTCTCAAGGTCTTGTATGAGGAAGACACAAAGTGTAAGTGATTGAATGTATGTGTGAGTGGATAAGTGAAATGTATTGGCGTGTGATTGTGTACAAGTGTTTTGTGCACTACAATAAATGTTGTATTTCTAGGTCCGCCAGCATGTTAAACTCAACAAAAATGACCTCATAATTTTGTGTTTCTTGCTTGCTTTCTCTAATAGTAAATTCTTTAATCTTCAAACAATTGTTTTTTAGTATAACTACTTTCTAATGCGTTTAATTTGTCCAAATTTGAAAAAGGAGATACAACGATTTTTAATATAAAATTAGCATACAAAAATGGATATGAGGATTCTTAATTAGCATATAAGGATTTTTAAATGAAAATTAGCATGTGTAATTCACATGGCAACTCTAAAAGGGCATAACAAAGATAACAGGACCATCCATGTATAACTTTTACCCTTTTAGATAGATATACTGAAAAAACATAAGACAAAGAGTAAGACATGCGAAAAGTTGCATGGTTGTTGCCTCTATAAATTGAAAAAGAGTATAAGACTTCTAGAGTTTGGGGTGTTGTTTTTTTCTTTTTCTTTTTCTTCTTGTTCTTCTTGTTCTTTTTTTTCTTTTTTTTTTTTTTGGTGTTGTCTTTTTTAGGTGTGTTGGTTTTGTTGAGTTTCTAGAGGTCTACCATGTAACACCTCCAAAATAACTACAATAAACCAGCTTTAAACACTAATATGATGTGATATAAATAAGATAAGAAGCTTTCATTAATCAGAGTAAGTATACAAGAGGTGACACATGCGATGTACATTCATAAATAGTTCATCCTAAATCTAAAACATGTGTTACAAGTAGTAATAAGGAATGAAAGCTAAACAGATATTCAAAATGCCCTAAAAGCTTACATCTTTCCAAGACCGTGCTTGGTTACAACAAAATAAGTCAGAAGCTCAATACAACTAAAGCCCTAGGCTTGTGCAAAAGATCAACACAAAGTAAGCAAAAGTGAGCCTTCAGCTCCACAATCCTCCCAAGCTAAGTCCTTGGCGGAGGCATATCACCAGCACCTAAAAATATTTTTCCCAAGTAAGGTGAGCCAAAGCCTAGTAGAAACAATATAACACAATATATGAATCTTAACAAGATATAGGTATGATGTACATATACAATGTTCATGATTCAAAATCGATTACAACTCTTTTACAAAACCATCCCATGCCAAGACTTATATCACAATTCATGTTATCTCAATTCCCTTTTTACTTCGATTCATTTTTATCTCAATTCATGATTCAAGTTCATCTCATTCAACCAACCAAACTGAAGATACAATTCAATGGGTCTCAAATCAATATAATCACCACACAAATACAAACATTTGCCATTTTACGAAAATTTCATCCGCGGGATTGGTACCTATGTATACGAGCGATTTTTGGGACTTTCACCCTGAACAAATAGGCCAACTTAATTCAATGGAGTCCATCTCCTTTCTTCTCCCAAACATAAAATACATCCCTTTTCTCCTCCCAAACATCATACATATACAATGTATTAAAACGCAGTCATGTACAGTGACAATCAATAAGAGATTAGTTCCAATTCACCTAATCCTCATGCAATTTCTACAACAATCATAGCTATCCTCCACCGATGGCCCAAAACAGTTATTTCTAAATAGATATAAACTCTCTAAAACAGATAAATTATCCATAATTCCATAGGTGAGAGGTAATAAGTATCCATCTTCACCCTTTATATAAGCATTCATCAAATTTCATTTTTTTCCCAACACCAATTTCATTGATTTACACAAAATAATTATTTGAGGCATTTAGGGAAAAACTTCATTTCCTTCCAAACTCAATCCAAATATCAAAATTAACCCATTTATCACAACATAATCTCACATTTAATCCTATATCCATGTTAACACGTACATTTGAAAACCTCTCTTTGATTTCTAACCCAAAACCCTAAGTTTGTTCAAAATCACCTCAAGTTCCAGTTTTCTCACACATCAACAAATAACTAAGCTAAAACTCATAGAAGAGAGTAGAAAGTCCCTACCTCAAGCTTAGAAGACCAAAGAAAAAGTTGAGGAACTCCAAAGACGCCAAAACCAAGATCTATTCGGATCAAAGCGAAGCCCTTGAGATGCTCTACCCTTTTAACAAAGGCACACAGGTAGAGAAACCACTAGATCTAGATGAAAAAGTAGAGAGAAGGTAGGTTTTAGAGAGAGAGAGAGAGAGAGAGAGAGGGTCTCAACTTTAGGGTTTTGAGTGAAAAGATATGAAAAAGTGGGCTACTGCGAACTAATATACGCACAGTCCGCTCGAGTGCAAGAAGTGAAGCTCAAGTGCAGAATACACGCTCCCAGTAGTTTTGCAAACAACAGACCAATGCTCGAGCGTAGGAAACGTCGCTCGAATGTAGAATACACTCTCCCACTATTTTTGTAGACCTACAAAAGCATTGAGAGTTCACAAAGCCTGCTTGAGCGCAAGAAGTGCCGCTCGAGCTGAGGAGTAAAATCCTGGACAACAAGAGTTTGAAAACCAAGCAACCAACCTATTCCAAACATACTTGATACAAACCAATAGCCAAACTTAAGTAAGAATAAGGGGGAAAAGACATGAACAACATTCAAAAACTATAAAATCGAGTCTGTAATATCAAATGGGTTGGGTCAAAATCAGAATCGCTATATGCCTTTTAGTTCTTTTTTCTTTTCTTGTTCTGGTTATGGTGTTTTTAAGATATCATTTTTTGCTTTAGCGTTTTGTGTTGGAAAACAATAGGTTTTCAACAACTTTAATTCGAAATTAAAGTGGGACTCAACTGTCTGTTGATGTGGGTCTAAGTGGTTTTTTATTATCTTAAGTGAGAAGATTGCAATACAAAAATAATGAGCTGTAACCATTGAGTTGTGAATGAGAATTGTCTCATAAAGTGGGCATCAATAAAGTTAGGTTTAGATTTGGACTTAGTTTTGGTTTGTACTGAGCCTAGACTTGCACTTGTGTATGTGATGGGTTTGGTCTTAGACTTAGACTTAGACTTGGACCTAGTCTTGAGCTTTGGGTTGAACTATGATGGGCTTAGTTTATGCATGTGTTTGAGATTGGGCTTGGATTAGGTTGTGACCCAACACCCGTATCTATTTTGTAACCCATCTAGTTTAATTCTCAAAACTTATACATTATATACACATTACAATTTATATAATGGTTTTCGAGTTTTGAACCTTTGTAGCTTTAACCCTAATAGCTAGAGTTGATGACATTTGATGACCCCATTGATTTTAACCTTCATGGCTAAGGCTCTTCCCTACTAGTATAAATAATGGTTTTTCTTCTCCAACTTAGTAAGTTGTTTTTTAGAGAGGTTTTATGATGGAAAATGAGATGGTGTTTTGAAATAAAAGTTGGAGACGATTTTTTACGCCAAAAAAATGTTTTACTATCTTCTTTTGCTAGCCCCTTTTTTGGTTCTTTTTGGAGAGAGTGCAATCATTGTCAAGTTCACCGAAACTATTCAAAAGGTGCTTCTATGTTAACTAGTTTCAACCGTCGTATCCTGGGAGATAGACGCCGGCATACCTCCAGCACCCACCGGGACTGTTTTAAGGAAACTGTGGCATTACACAGGTTTCGTTTTGCATTCTTTATCTTTTGTTCTTCAAATTTTTAAATTTAAATAATTTCTCATATATTATTTTATATGTCCATTTGAATTCATCTTGTAATATGTTTCATGGTATAATCTAGTTCATTCTTGTATTTTTTTAGTTCTATAGTTTATTGTATATTTCATTCTTTAATAATAAAAAAAAGTAATAATTGTTTTGTCATTTCTATTTAATTCATTTTATACATTTTTCTTGTATTTTTATGAAAAAATACCAACAATCTTAATACAGATTTTTTATAGATAGTTTTTGAAAAAACAATTTAGCTTTTATTTTAATTTATTCTAGTAACTCTTGGAATTAAAATTAATTTAATTGCCTAGAATTATTGAATTTTTTTGAGTTGTTTATTTCTAATAATATATTCATGTAATTTATTTTATTTCAATTAGTTGTTATTGCATGAGTTATTTGATTATTAGTGTTTAAGTTGGTAGGAGTTTATAAAAATAAAAATTTTATTATTCAAGATTCTTACTATTTTTTTTGATTTGTTTGGTTGTTTTCTTTTGAAACTAACTTTCTTTATAGGTTTACCTAAGTGAGAAAGGATGATATATAATACAAACAAATAAAATAAATTGGAATTAGTAAATTGGACTACTAATTTTTATTTGAACATGATTATCTTTGCTTGGAATGGGGAACAATATTAGACCTTTGAAATTTTAGTGAATTTAATTATTCACTTTATACTTCAGTTTGATTTCGTACTTATTCCATATGTTGTTTTGAAAGTTTGGTAATAATTTCAATTTAATTTGATTAATTAAATTTTGGAAAAAACAAAGAGCTGGATTTTGAGAATGTGAAGAGTTTGGTTAGTCGAGAGGTTTTCGACGGCTCTAAACAGGTTTGTTTTGGAAGAAAATTTAGTAAAATAGTTTTGGGTTTTCTATATAATGGTCTTATTTGTGAGATTGCTTATGATTATGTTGCATTATCGCATGGTGGTATAGCTTGGAATTGTAGTGATATTAACTCTTATTTTTCCTATTTATTTTTGGTTGTATCAATTGTGAGTTCTTTCATGTCTTGATGTGTAATTAAGGAAATTACACCAAAATATTTTTTGTATTCATGGAATGATAAGTGGGAGTTTAACTCTATTGTTATATATATTTGCTCGTAGTTGTATGGTTGGATTGCTAACATTATGACTATAATAGTCCTTTATGTATAATTGATTTATAGCCATGCAACTCATGACATTCTTGTAACTGCAATGCATCTATAGCTATTGAATTACACATTGTGAGTTATAGTTGAAATTTCTTGTGTAATATTCACTTTATTGGTTTATTAACTCATCTTGTATCCAAGTGTATATATGAACAGTGAGCATGGAGATTTAACGGCAACAAGAATAGAGTTTTGTAATGTGTTCATACAAAGATAAACATTACAAGTGAAGAAATGTGTTCTTGGCTAAACAGATGATTCCAGATGCAACCATGAACTCCGTTTTGCAGATTTAGACAATTTGTAATTGTAACAGTTACATTTCCATTTCCATTTGTAGTGGTTTTTATTTTTAATTTGTAATAGTATAATGAAAGGAAATGGAGAAAGAAAAAAAATATAAACCTTCGGGTTTAGAGAAAGTCTTTGGGATTAATTTTATTATTCCCAAAGTGTTTTGGTTTTTGGTAATAGAACCAAAGTTTAGCCTTAGGTAAAGAGTATTTCTGATTTGTTCAGAAATGGCAACTAAGATGGATTTGGTTTCAAAACTTTGTGCTTAGAGGAAGTCTTTGGATTTCATCTTTTTATTCCCAAAGTAGTAGGAAACTAAGTTTTGAGAAAGTCATTAATTATAATTTGATTATTTCCAAAGTATTTTGTTTTGGGGAAATAAACCAAATTTTAGCATTAGCTAAAATATTTCTGATTTTTATTCAGAAATAATGGGCTCAGATCCGAGAGTACCGGTTAACTTTTATGAGTGGTGTAATTCTGATAGCAATTTTTAATTGCTTATAAGTTTTGTAAACTTAGTTTGTTTTAACCTAGTTTATCCTTGAAAAACTTAATTCTAAATTTGTTTCTCATGGATTAAGAGTCAACATGCTCTTGAAAGTTTTGTCTAAGGTTAATTGGGTCTTAAATGAGACTAGTGTGACCCCTCCAGTCTTCTCGAAAACTTTCCTGACCATGTTCAATTCTAGGGTAAGTGGTGAAATCAGTTTTGAATTAAATTTAGAATTTGGGATTTTTTAGTGTTAAGGTTAGTTTCTGGAAAAACAGAATAGTGAATTTTGTCGTGATTTTTCAGAAATGGCTTCAAGAGGTCACAACAGAAAATATTGTTCCACCTGATAACCTTAAGTCTTGCGAGGTTCTTAAAGGAAGATCTATAGAGATCAAGTGTGATTAAAGGAAATCATAAGATTACATGATAATATCTCTGAATTAATCAGAGGCAATTAGTATGTTATCATTGTATCAATTATAGCATGTATGATTGCTATGTGACTTTGTTTGAAAGCAAAAATGAGACAACCCGTTAAGGTGGGTGAATATATTTTTGAATTTTTAAATTCCAAATATATTCTTAAAATGGTGGCTCCTAGTGATTACAAGATCACTGATCACAGAGATAATAATAATAATTTAAAAAAAAAAAAACTGGTGGTTCCTAGGGGGTGTTAGACCACTAGCTACTCAGTTATGAGATTGTGGCTTATAGTAGTAAATAGATTACTGATCATATGTTAAGACATGATGGTTCCTAGTAGTAAAATAGTCTACTGATCATTTGTCAAGACATGATGATTCCTAGTAATGAAATTGTCTACTAATCTTATGTCAAGACGTTGTGATTCCTAGTAGTGGAGTGATTACTGATCACATGTCAAAACATTGTGATTCGTAGTCGTGAAAAGTCTACTGACCACATGTTGAGATATTATTGATTCCTAATGGTGAGACTACTGGCCATGTTATAAAGTTCCGAATAGTAGACTATTGAACACTGGATTTGTGTTTTCTAATAGTAAGACTATTGGCTTCAGAGTGACATGTTGGACCAAACTTGTTTTGATGCCTTGAATTCGAGAAAGACCTAATGACGGCTAAGACCTAATGACGGCTGGGAATATGTTTTCTGTGATATGATTTTGAGAGTTTCATAATCATTGTGACATATGGAATTGTTTAAAGACCTTGTATGAATTTTTAGAGAGGCCGAGAGCCTTCGTATAAATTCTACAAATGTGGGAGTGTCATGCAAAATGTGGCAAATATGGGGGTGTCATGCAAAAGGTTGCAATACCTAAACCTAAGATGGTTAGGATAAGCCATGAAATTCGTTGACTTCATATTCAATGGTTATGCACAATATAGTAGTGCATATCGGTTTTTGTGTGGACAAATCTGTTATTCAGATTTACACAAGAATATTATCATGAAATTGAGGAAGCGATTTCATGAGAAAAGAGATGAGCCTAGAAGATGTTAATATGCTAGGACTTTGAAGTTCTTCTATTTAAATCTTCTTAAACCTATATTGTGGCTAGTGAAGCTAAAAGCTTCTTTGAAGCTGTGATTTCTCTATAAAATAAAATTTTTAAAAAAAAAGTTATTAATTTAGCTTTATCTTGCATAGGTAGTAAGCCTTGGGATACAAGTGAATGAAAGCTGTTGAGATAGGCTTGTTATCAAAGGATACCGGTGAAGAGAATGCCTAGATTACTTTGATACATGATCATCAATTATGGCGAGTGTGATTTCAATTATATGAAGTCTGAAGATACATCAAGATGGATGTTTAGATAACTTTCCTATATGAAAATTTAATTGAATAAATTTTTATGGAACAACCCAAAGGGTTTGTCGGTTCCAAGATGAGGAAAGATTATAAGCTTGAGAATCATTTTATGATTTGAAATAAGTACCGAAATAATAGCATGAGAAATTTGACTACACTATGTTGTCAAGTGGGGTTTTATAATCAATGGGTATTGACAAATGTGTTTATATCAAAGACACTAACAATAGTATATGTCATTTTGTGTCTGTGTATAGGTGACATGCTCATTGTTGGTAGTTATGAGAAGATGTTCAATACTACCAAGTGGATGTTGAACTTTAAGTTTGACATGAGCCTTGCAAATGTATGACTGAGAATTAAGATTTCATGACCATCTGCTGGTAATGTACTTTCTCAATCTCATTATTTTGATAAGAGTCTTGAGAAGTATAAGTCAGATACAAGTGTGTTAAAGACTTCGATAGACTTTAGTCTCCATTTGACCAAAAATAATCGAATATTCTCAGGTCATTGGAAATTTGAAGTATCTGATGAGTTATACAAGGCCGAGGTATAGCCTACTCAATTAGCAAGCTAAATAGATACACGAGTAATCCCAATGCCTATATTTAGAAGGCGTTTGTGCAGGTACTAACATACTTACGATTAAGCCAGAATTATCGATTGCATCACACTTGATAACCAGTTGTACTACAAGGGCACAAAGGCGCCTACTGGATATCTGATATAAAGACTACAAATCCATAGTGGATATGTTTTCTCTAATTTGAGGTGCAACCGTGTATTGGAGATCTTCTAAGCAAATATGTATAATGAGATCAATGATGGAATCGGAATTCAGTGCTTTAAAGCTACTAAAGTAACTGAATGGCTTTGCTATTTTCTTGAGGATATTCCATGTTGATCAAAACTTGGGCTAGCAATTTTCTATACTTTGCGACAACCAATCAAGTATTGGTAAGGCACAAATGGAAGGTCTAGACATTTTTGTCGAAGACATAGTTCCATACAACGACTACTCTCGTGTGTTGTCACTATAGACTATATACAGTCTAAGGACGATATTACGGATCTGTTAGCCAAATGGTTAAATTGAGAGTTAGTAGGAAAGTCATCAAAAGGAATGGGGTTAAGGCCTTTAGTGAATGTTACCGGCCCAACCTAGTTGACTGGAGATCCCAAGATCTAGGTTCAAAGGGACAACCTAATTGCGTGTAACAGGTGAGTCACTGTGGAGGGAAATCCTCGTACCCATTCCTTTATATAGTGATACCTTATAGGGAGGAAGGTTAAGCTGATGCTTTTAATGACCTAAATACTGTGAATAGTCAACCGTGGTATAACGAGATATCTTATGTAGGTCACCTATGTGAGTGCGAAGTGGTGCCGTTTCTTTAAGAATTGATGAGGCCGAATTCTTTACAAACACTCTCTGAACCAGGCTAGTGTTCCATTGCCAATTTGGACATACCAGTTAGAACAAGAACAATGGTTAGAGTAACTCCTGTGTGAGGTCTATTGTCACGATTTACACAAATGGCAAAATAGTTCAAGACATCACATTCACTGGTCAGCTAGTAAATCCGATAGGTGTAGCCCGTTTTTCATTCTCCTTGGAGGGGTTTAACCTCCTCGGATACGATAGCCCTACAGTTCAAACTCTCGTGGTTCTAAATCTGATTTCACAAGTGCAATATGAAATAGAAAAACACAAATGAGAGTCCAAATCCGACAAATCTTTAGAAAATTGATTTTTAATAAAAAATGCCAAAAATGGACCGCATTACCAGATTTCAGAGTCACCACCTAAATATTTTTGGGAAATTTAGGAAACCCGTGACTCGTGCTAAAGGCCACTTGTCCGTCATAACCAAAATGTCTTTGCTCGGGAACTTAGGTATCAGAAGGGAAGGTCATTAATTGAGCACCCCACTTACCTAATCAAAGATCGGCCTCTACTAATCGTGTTGTGATTCTTATGTACATTATATGCTCTTGTTCCGATTATTATGCTATCTTTACTATGTGATGCACATAAGTATAGACTAATTCGCCCACTTTGGAATTTATTTTCGTCATTAGTTTTCGTCTCTAAAGACTATTTTTGTTGTAGTGCAACTTAAGCGAAAAAGCCTTCATCCACTGGCATTCAAGAGGTATATGAACTAAGCACTTAACCTCATGATAAATATACTTGATATGGTAACACCAACAAACTTGCAATATGCTAAAGCATGAAATGTTCACCTAGTACTCAACCGAGGCAAGCCAAAAGAAATGAAACCGTTAGAAAAATGCATGCTCTACTATGCAAGTGACTAATGCAACACATACAAAATGCAACTAATAGGTTCAATTTATTAACATGGCACATGGCTCAATTCAAGGTATGCGATTAGTGCACGTAGTCGAGTAAGTAAGAAATGACAATATGGTTAGAATGATGAACTGAACCCAATGCATGCAAAAATGGATATAACATGGTAATGATATGAAATCAAAAATATGGTACTACATGCAACCATCTTGAACAAGTACATAAAAAGAGAGAAAGAAATAGGGGTTTGAAGATATACACAAATTATAATTTTGCCCTCACACGGGAGGGTCCGAATGAATGTCCTAATTAGTTAAATATTACAAACACCAAATGAATGAATAAGCTAATTTTTAACTAATTATTACAAATTCGAAGGAATTTAATTAACTAGTTACAACACACTAATTAATCTAAGAGCTACAAACTAATGAATTCGAACGGGAGTCGGAGAACCACACGTGCAACCAAGAACATCCTCCCGGAAACTCTGTTTTGTTGCCAGATTCTATTCTATTTACAGTCAGAAAATAATTCTATTTTTGCCTTAGCTTTTGCTCTATTCTACCATGGAAATGACACTATTTGTCCAAAGTAAGGTAGTTAACCTGCTTTGAAAAGTGGTCAGCCGGATAGAAGTGTGGCCGGCCGGTCGGCCAATGTTTTTAGGTACTGCCCTGCTACCACAGAATTAAAACAGAGCAAAAACAGAGTATTTCTAGGAGATGTTTATCCTCTCTACCGCTCCCTATCATGAAACTGATCAAGGGAGGAGTAGAATCAGTCCACAAATCATCAATTGTCGCAAAATATTTGCGTGATGATCTATGAACCAATGGGACAAAAAGATCAATGAAATGAAATGAAAGACCAACAACACCTCTTCCTATCATGGAGTTATCTCAAAGAAAGGAGTGGACATTGCTTCTTGAACCATTGAATGTCACTAAAGAGTACGTAATAAGTCAAGACACAGTAGGTTCAATATAACGTATGATTGATCCCGATTTGATTTTATTACATCTTTCACCACTTTTAGTTCCATTTTATTAGCCCTTTTTATTACCTTTTCATTATTTATTCATTTTTGTCCAAAAGTGATAGTTATGTCCACTAATAAAGATAGTGTCAAACAAGAAGTTGTCCTTAGCATGAGAGAGATATAATGCCCTAGTAATGAACCTCCGAAGAGATTAAACCATTAAGCATGAAAGGTCTCTTTCTCATGCCTTCAACAACAATCCATTGTTTGAAACAACTCTTAAACAACAAAAATAATAATAAATAAATAAATAAATAAATAAATGAGGGAGGGAGGGAGGTTGCAGAGATGATTATTACAAGTGTGAGCATATGTATGAAAACTATGGAATCAAAAGCTATCAAGTCAAATAGGTTGGTGTCTAAAGCTTAAACCACCAAATCTATGAGGACTTACAACAATACAAGCATGATATTCAAAGCATAAACTAAGCAAACAATTAAAACAGTCCCAAAAATAGCAAAAACAGTGTTGGAATTACTTTGAAAAAGCTAAACAAAGTAAGCAAAATGGAATAGACCAAAAACTAGTAAGCAAGCCTAAGGAGGGGTGGCTAACCCCTCCACTTTTTAAACCTTAAAACCACATGTTTAGCCTCTAAAAACTCTAAAAAATTAGCAGCTAAAAGTTGAGAAACAAGTGGAAAACATAAGGATAAAAGCTATGTAATGAGGTTCAAGAGAGGGTGGTTAACCCCTCCACCTTGAGTAGCTTTTAAATCATAAGCTTCGGCCCAGAAAAAACAGTCCAAAACAGAGTATAATACCAAGAAAAAGATGAGTGAAGAGTAGGTAAAAGATGCAAAAAGTTATACCTTTAAAAAGAAGACACTCTTTTGTTTATAAACCACAAGGTGCTGACTCCCAAAGGCTGAAATTTTAGCTCAATAATCTTAGTAAGGAGCCTCAAAATATTAGTTTAGGAAGTGTATGTATAATGTATGTATATTGCAAGATAGGAAGGGAGAGTGTTTAGCAAGATTTGGGCACTTGGAGAATTTTTCTAACTTAAAACCAAGGGGGTGGTCAGCTATTTACAAAAAAATAGGTTCCTCAGTCAGAAATATCTGTATGGAGCCAGCTGGTGCAATGCATGCACATGGGGGGACAGTTGGCAGTAAAAGATCTGCCAGCCGAAGAAACATGGCTGGCCGGCCACTAAAATTGGCCTGTCGGCCACCTGTTGGTTAGCAGGCCTCTTAGTGGTCAGGCTGGAAAAAAATTAGATTTGGTCTCAAGGGGGTGCAAGGTTTTAGGCTCTTAAACTCAAAATTGAAGTTTTTTACTAAAGAAATTGAACGTTATACAGCGTACTAATTCATCATTGAGTGTTCACTATGAGCGCCTAAGTCTTAAGGGCGGTCAAAAATGGAGTGTCTACAATAGACTTTCCCTATGAAAGGTTCAAGGCCGACAGCTACCTTTTCTGATGTAGGGTTATTTTGTGTGCTCTCTCTCAGAGTCTTTGTTGTTAAGCGTTGTCCATTTTTCTTTATTCGGCCAATTTTATTCATGTGGGGAATTGTTGGAAAATAATGGGTTTTCGGCAAGTTTAATTCGAAATTAAACTGGGACCCAACCGCTGGTTGAGGTGGGTCTGAGTGGTTTTGTATTCTTTTTAGTGAGAAGATTGCAATACAAAAATAATGAGTCGTAACCATTGTATTGTGAATAAGAATTGTCTCATAAAGTGGGCATCAATAAAGTTGGGTTTAGATTTGGACTTAGTCTTGGTTTGGACTGGGTCTAGACTTGTACTTGTGCATGTGCTGGGTTTAGTCTTAGACTTGGACTTGGACTTGGACCTAGTCTTGAGATTTGGGCTGAGCTATGCTGGGCTTAGTTTGTGCATATGTTTGAGATTGGGTTTGGATCGGGTTGTGACCCAACACCCGTATCCATTTTATAGCCCATCTAGTTTAATTCTCAAAACTTATACATTATATACACATTATGATTTATATAATAGTTTTGGAGTTTTGAACCTTTGTAACTCTAGTACTAATGGCTCGAGTAGATAACATTTGATAACCCCATTGATGTTAGTTTTCATGGCTAAGGTTCTCCCCTACTAGTATAAATAATGGTCTTTCTCCTCCAACTTAGTAGATCATTTTTAGAGAGGTTTTGTGATGGAAAATGAGATGGTATTTTAAAATAAAAGTTGGAGATAATTTTTTACGCCAAAGAAATTTTTTCCTATCTTCTTTTGCTAATTCCTTATTTGGTTCTTGTTAGAGAGAGTGCAGTCATTCTCAAGTTCGCCGAAACTATTCAAAAGATACTTCTGTATTAGCTGGTTTCAACCATCGTATCTGGGGAGACAAACGCCGACATACCTCTAGTACCCACCGTAACTGTTTTAAGGAAATGGTGTCACATAGGTTTCGGTTTGCATCCTTTAACTTTTATTCCTCAAAGTTTTAAATTTAAATAGTCTCTCGTATATTATTTTATGTCCATTTGAATCCATCTTGTAATATGTTCCATGGCGTAATTTAGTTCATTCTTGTGTTTTTTTTAGTTATATAGTTTATTATATATTTCATTCTTAATAATAATAATAATAATAATAATAATAATAATAATAATAATAATTGTTGTGTCATTTCTATTTAATTCATTTTATATATTTTTCTTGTATTTTTATGAAAAAATACCAACAATTTGTTCCATTGTAGTTGGAATTTGCCCTTTAGCAATGATGCTACTTGGCCTTGGCCTTCTTCTATTGATGTATTTTGTTTGTATTTCTTATACTCTTTTTGCATTAATAAATTCTCTTTTCTTTGCCGATTAAAAAAATAAAAATAAGAGTATAAGACTGTGTTTGGGTTGTAGATTTAGCTAGAAATTTGAAAAAAATATATATATATATAGTTTATATTTCATTCACATCTCTCTCTTTTTTTTTCTTTTCCTTTCAAAATTGTTATACAAATTTATGATTCAAAAACAATATAAAAAAATAAAGAAGAAAGGAAATGTTGGAAAAGATAGAAAAATAAAAAGAGAAATTGAGGTTAATTCGTGGCAAGCCATAAGGAAGAAATTTGTTAATTTCTAGAGTGACCATGTGAGCCACGCGTGCTAATATTCAATTGAAATAATTCACAGCTACTTTTAATTCCACCAATTAAAAACAAATTGCAAAACTTAAAAAGGAAGTTTATCTTTCAATTGAAAATATGGGTTGCTACGTTGCCACAATGAACAAACTATAAGCCCCATTAGTATATTGGAAAAATTACTTGTCAGTTTCATTCTCATAAAAATATTACAAATTAATGAAAACTTTTAAAATTTTAATCATTAATATTAATAAATTTTATCATTGATTTGTAATTATTTTTTAAATTGTACATTGAATAGTAATTTCTCCTAATATATTCATTATTTGATTATTTTCCTATTTGCCTATGCAGAATGGAACACGAGGAGCACATGGTCATTTGTATCAAATATTCCGCCAGTAAACACAAAATGTAACATTAAAAGGTAAATTTGTTATAATGTGAATTACAGAGATTAAATTGATATAAAGAAGAAACTACAAGGACCATTCTTGTAATTTTCCCTATCTTCATAAAAGGGTTCAAACCTCCAACTTTCAAGCTTCCACACACACTACTTGTTACACTTCTTACACACAAATATCTTAAGCCAATTTGATCATTGAGAGTAATGCCATACTACAAATTAATAATTAAGGAAACATCATAATTGAAACACAATATAGTTTAGCATGTAGAAAAACCATAAAATGCAGATAAACCATAAAATTTCTCACAGAAATTGACACAGATTGACAGCTGCACTGATTGCACTATCCATTACTCTATATGCAGTCATCCAGTTTTTCTGAAAACATAATCACATAAGTATTATCAGCAAACTCTGAGTTTTTCAAGTTAATCAAAATCAAAACATATTGATATAAAAAAATTTACAGTGAAGGAAGAGTTTTGAATCATCATGTGACAACTGAGTACATTAACACAGACCTTATGATTGCAGATCTATTTAGTAACGTTGTGTTGGTTGGAGGATTTGGGAAGAAATTTGAAAAGAAAAAAGGAAAAGGTAGATAAAATGTGAATAAAATGTCTATATTTCACCTAATTTTGCATACTTTTTTCTTTTTCCTTTCCAAATCTCTTTTCAAATCTCCCAACTACATACAACGTAAGAGATTGCCATATCAAGTGTTCAAGGAGCATGTAAACTCATGTCAAACTGGTTATGCCACAGTGATATGTTTTGTTAGTCAGTAAATCTCATATTATCATTTAGTTGACATTTTTTATAATTACTTTCGATTTTTTGGATGACTACTGAGTTCTGATTTTTTGAGACAGTTTAAAAAAATTTGTAGAATTTGTTTGAATCATAAAGTTTACCAATTGAAAATAGGCATGATAAGGAATCACTTTATGACATTGATATTTGTGATCATGGATAAAGTGGGAAAAGTGACCATGATCCTTTATTAATATTTTCAATTGACTAAATTATTTTAGAGATGACACTCACGAATTTAGATAGTTGAGTTTGAACTCATAAAATTTACCATGCCTAATTTCAAATTAACCTATGTGGCGTAAGTAGAAGATTCACTACAAGAATTTTCACTTTTGACAATTAAATTTTTAGTCGTTAAAAATAAATTTTTAGTCGTCGAAGGACTTTAGCGACTAAATTTTTTGGTCGCAGAATTAGTAGCCGAAGAGTAGTCGGGAAAGCTAATTGGCGACTAAACTTATTTTAGTCACCAAATGTATTCATTTGCCGACTAAATATTTAGTCGCCAAAAGGTTGGAAAAAAAATTAAATAGCACATTTTCGGCTGCTAAAGTTTTATTCGCCTAAAGTGTTATGTTTTTAGCTACTAAAATTTTAGTAGGCAAATAGTTTGTGTTTTAGCTACTAATATTTTAGTCGGCAAAAGTGTTATGTTTTTGGCTACTAAAGGTTTAGTCGCCTAAAGTGTTATATTTTTGGCTACTAAAATTTTAGTTAGCAAATAGTTTGTGTTTTGGCTACTAATATTTTAGTCGGCAAAAATGTTATGTTTTTGGTTACTAAATTTTTAGTAGGCAAAAGTTTTTTTATTCTTCAGTTTTTGTTTTTAGCTCGAAATATTTTAGTCACCAAATGTTTGACTTTTTTTTGCTACAAAACTTTTAGTTGCCAAATGTTTGATTTTTTTTTGCTACAAAACTTTTGGTCGCCAAATGTTTGATTGTTCTTTTGGCTACAAAAACTTTTAGTTGCCAAATGTTTGATTTTTTTTTTTTTGCTACAAAACTTTTAGTCAGCCAAACTATTTTTCCAATTTCTTTTTAGCTACTAATTATTTAGTCGCCAAAAACATGATCTTATGTTTTATCACAAAATTATAATTTCTCCACAACCTGTCTATATTCCATACAACCTGTAATACGTATGTAAACAAAATAATACATATACTATCAATCATTCCACAATCTGCATCCGTATACAAAAAATGAATAACTTTAAATGTCAAAGTCCATACAAGCCAACTATTGTCCAAACTAAAATAATAATTCCATACAAAATATAGAATTATACAAAAATCAAAACCCTCTGTATACAAAAAATACTTTCACAAAAGCAGAGGAAGACATAGTTAGCAGAATTATACAAAAGTGTCAAGTGTCCTCCATAAACAAAAATGTTGACTATCCACAAATCCACGCCAAAAGCCATCTACAAAAAATAAAAAAAAAAACAAGTGCATCCATTAAAAAATATCAATTCAGAAAAACATAGGAAAAAGGTTGTAATAATATGCATTTAAGGTAGAACAATCTATAAAAACATTTTTTTCGAAATACAATCATATGTATGTATCATGAAAGATTTATTTCAAACTTGATTTCAATTTACAAATAATACAATTTTTAGGAGCATACCTCTTCATAAAATAAATTTTTATGAGTAGAATGTTTTGGTGGTAAATTTCTTTTAACTCTTCTTCATTCTCATTTTCAATCAAAGTAAAATGATTGAGTAATCTACGGGGTTATCACCATAACCATATCATGCTTTCTTAATACGTTTACCACCCAAATGACCACCGTGTACGATGAAACAATGGCATCATTTACAATGAAAATGTTGAACATTTATTGGATGTCAAACTCTCCATTTTTCGAATAAGTTTAAGTCATTTTCGGCTCTAACTCCCAAATTACGTGTTCTGATGACATTCTATCTGTTGTCACAAGTCCTATATGTCACGGGGAAGCTGGCCGTGACATCCCTACGGTGGTTCCAAGGCTGTTTCGATTTTTCGCTCCCTTAACGCCCTTTTTCGGTTAAGCTTAAGGCATTTTTGGCTCTAACTCCCAACCTATACATGCTAATTACATTCCGTCTGTTGTCACAGGTCCTATTTGTCACGGGGAAGGTGGCCGTGACATCTGTACAGTGGTTCGGGGGCAGATTCGTATTTCGGCCCCCTTAACGCCCTTTTTCGGTTAAGTTTAAGGCGTTTTCGGTTCTAACTCCCAACCTAAACGTGCTAATTACATTCCGTCTGCTGTCATCGGTCCTATTTTCCACGAGGAAGGTGGCCATGACATCTGTATGCTAGTTCAGAAGCTGTTTCACATTTTCGCCCAATTAACGCCCTTTTTCGGTTAAGTTTAAGGCGTTTTTGGCTCTAACTCCCAACCTACACGTGCTAATTACATTCCATTTGTTGTCACAGGTCCTATTTGTCATGGGGAAGGTGGCTGTGATATCCGTACAGTGGTTCGGGGGCTGATCCGCATTTTCGCTCCCTTAACGCCCTCTTTCGGTTAAGTTTAAGGCGTTTTCGGCTCTAACTCCCAACCTAAATATGCTAATTACATTCAATCTATCGTCATAGGTCCTATTTTCCATGGGGAAGGTGGTCGTGACATCCCTACGGTGGTTCGGAAGCTGTTTCGCATTTTCGCCTCCTTAACGCCCTTTTTCGGTTAAGCTTAAAGCGTTTTTGGCTCTAAATCCCAACCTACACATGCTAATTACATTCCGTCTACTCTCACAGGTCCTTTTTGTCACGGGAAAGGTGGCTATGACATCTGTACAGTGGTTCGGGGGCAAATTCATATTTCCGCCCCCTTAACGCCCTTTTTCGATTAACTTTAAGGAGTTTTCGGCTCTAACTCCCAACCTAAACGTGCTAATTAAATGCCGTCTACTGTCACAAGTCCTATTTACCACAGGGAAGGCGGCCTTGACATCTGTATGCTAGTTAGGAAGTTGTTTCGCATTTTCGCCCCCTTAACGCCCTTTTTCGGTTAAGTTCAGGGCGTTTTTGGCTCTAACTCCCAACCTAAACGTGCTAATTGCATTCCGTCTACTATCACAGGCCCTATTTTCCACGAGAAAGGTGGCCGTGATGTTTGTATGCTGGTTCGGAAGCTGTTTTACATTTTCGCCCCCTTAACGCCCTTTTTTCGGTTAAGTTCAAGGCGTTTTCGGCTCTAACTCCCAACCAACACATGCTAATTACATTTCGTCTATTGTCACAGGTTCTATTTGTCTTGGGAAGGTGGCCGTGACATCCGTACGGTGGATCGGGGGCTTATTCGCATTTTCGCCCCCTTAACGAACTTTTTCGATTAAGTTTAATGCGTTTTCGGCTCCAACTCCCAAACTACGTGTGCTAATTACATTTCGTCTATTGTTACATGTTCTATTTGTGACAGGGAAGGTGGTTGTGACATCCGCACGGTGGTTCGGGGGTTGTTTCGCATTTTCGCCATCTTAACGCCATTTTTCGATTAAGTTAAGGCGTTTTCGGCTCTAACTCCCAACCTACACATGCTATTACATTCCGTCTATTGTCACAAGTCCTATTCATCACAGAGAAGGTGTCCGTGAGAGTCACACAGTGGTTCAGAGGCTTTTTTCAATTTTCGCCCCCAAAATGCCCTTTTTTGACTAAGTTTAAGGCGTATTGGGCTCTAACTCCCAACCTACGGGTCCGAATTACATTCCGTCAGTTCTCATAAGTCCTATTTGTCATGGGAAAACTATCCGTGTGAGCCATACAGTGGTTCGGGGGCTGTTTTCAATTTTTGCCCCCTAAACGCCCTTTTTCGACTAAGTTTAAGGTATATTCGGCTCTAACTTCCAACCTGCAGGTCCGAATTACATTCCGTCAGTAATCACAAGTCCTATTTGTCATGGGGAAGCTGTTCGTGAGAGCCACATGGTGGTTTGGGGCTGTTTTGAATTTTAGCCCCCAAAACGCCCTTTTTCAACTAAGTTTAAGGCGTTTTCGGGTCTAACTCCCAACCTACGGGTCCGAATTACATTCCATCAGTTGTCACCAGTCCTATTTGTCAAGGGGAAGCTGTCTGTGAGAGCCACACAGTGGTTCGGAGGCTGTTTTGAATTTTCACCCCTGGAACTCCTTCTCATAGCAGTGATATGTCTGAGTAATGCATAAAACTATGATCGACTGAAGCAAGATGTAAATAAAACGAAAAAGGGGGTGGGAAAATGGAAAGAAAAGAAAAAACAGCAGTCCCATCCAATAATCTTTGAGAATGAGGATTGACCTGGGTATCCACAACATTGTTCAACGTGATGCCAAATTGATAATACAACGCCTGCTAAATAAAATAGGTTCAACGATGTCAAATATATGTTTATATATATAAAGAAAAGAAAAACAAGCATGAGCAAAGAAAGTCATTCATAGAGGACTTGTTTAATACTGTATATTCAATGCTTCTTGTTTACATGTGTTTTTGAACTATCATTTGTTTCCCTCTCAACATCATTGAAGATAATTTGCTAGAGGAAAATCAAAAAAATTGACAAGGTTGAGCTACTTATGCACAAAGGAAGTATACTAAACTAATAATATTACTTGGTATATGTAAGACGATAACTACAAGTACTTAGTAACTTGAGAGATTAGTTGGGAAAAGTAACCCATGAGATTAGTAGAGGTGAAGGTATGGACATCCTTGTGGGGTAAAAAGAAAGTATGCTAAACTAAGATTAGAGGATGATGATATATAGTCAATAAGAACCAGCTAGTTAGTCCAACCATATGCTGTGAAGGTTGAAACCATCATTAATATTCCAAGTGCCCTATGTAATTCCTACCCTGAATCTTGCTTTTTATCTTGTAATTTAAGTGCTACATATTTTTAAACACTACCTATAGACTTAAAAGTATATTTATTTTATACTTCAGAATTTTGTTTAATAGCTATTAAAACCTATTATTTAGAGATATATCATAAACATTGATGAACAATAATATCCTTAGTTTTGACTCTCAAATTCAGGTCTTTTGTTCTCATTCTCCATTTCAACCCTCCATCTCATTCTGGTAATGTTGTTATGTCTTCACAATTTGAATTCAAAATTAACTCTATCACTTAAGATTTGTTAAAATTAAAACAATTTAATATTATTTTAAAAAAAATTAAATAGCCTCCATTTGACTTAAATTACGACTCAACCACAACATTAGAAGAGCGAGACAAATAGAACAGAAAATTGGTTGAAATCTGCTTGGTCCATGATTTTGCTCCTATTTTCTTTACATTGGTTGAAATCTTCTTGGTCCATAATTTGTTTTAAACATGATTTTGGTGTTTTTGTATTGATGCATTCTATGTGTTTGTTGAAAGTCCACATAGAAAGATTTTGTTTGTTAAGACAATTGTTATGTGTCAGGTACCTTTATTTCATTGTTGAGAAATGGTGAAGTTTATCACAGAAACCAAACTGTAATGAAGAAATTAATGTAAGATGGATTCAATTTAGGGATGGAAACAAAACAGAAACAGTTTCTTCACAAAGACAAAGTAGAAGCAGAAGCTAAGAACAGAGAACTTACCTTGTCTACAATGAAAATCTCTTATCCATTGAACAAAAATTAAATTGTTTGAACATTAAACAAAAACCAATGATGGACTACCAGATTGAACATTCATTAAGTATTTTTAATTTGGTTCAAGTGTAGTGGCCATCTAGAAAATTAAAACCAAAGAAATAAGAGTTTGATTAAACATAACTTTTATTGAGGCAAAATGTAAGTCTAGAGACAATAATTTGGCCATTCTCAAAGCATTTCATTGAGGCAAAATGTAAGTCTAGAGACAATAATTTGGTCATTCACTAAGCATTTCATTTAGGCATTTTATCATACACTTGCAATGCAAAATGTAAGTGTAGAGAGAATCACACATGCTTCCAATTATCACACATGCCTTCAATTTACCATTTGAACAAGATGATTTTTCTTTCAAAATCACAACAGAACTCGGCAAGTCTATTTTCATAACATTCTTCATGACAGGACTTTTGTTCTGTTTTTCAAAAATCCTTTCCATTTATTCTTACACTTACAAAATTCCTCTCCATATGCATCATGAAAGGAGTTGTTCTGTTTTTGTAAAATCACACAGCTTTTCATCATGGAGATTAAATGGAGAGGATTTCAAAAAAAAAAACGAAAAAAAAAAAACAAATTAATCACTAACCTTTTCATCATGGCGATTAAATGGCAATGATTTATAAATATATATCTATAAAAAAAAATGTAACCTTTTCTTGGTTGTCAATGGAGGCGATTTGGGGATCTAGGGCTTGGAAAACTTTGCAACGTGTCAATGTACAGAAGGGAAGCCGAAAAATGCCAGAAGCCCTCCATCGCCGTTGATGGGTTGCCTGATTTTGCTGTTGTTTGTTGGATCGAAACAATGTTTGGGTTTCAACAGAGTAGAGACAGAGAGAGGGAGAGAGAGGGCATCCCATATTTGGGTTTGAATAGAGTAGAGTGAGATTGTTTTTGGGTTTCAATAAGAGAGAGACGGATGAGAGGAGAGGAGAGAGAGAGAGAGAGAGAGAGAGAGAGAGAGAGGCATTTTTTATATAATTAATAACAATTAGCGACTAAATATTTTAGTCGCTAATTATTTTTTAATCCCTTCAAAATTTAAAATCTCCCCCCAAATATTTTAGTTTTTGGCAACTAAAATATTCTTTTGTCGCTAAAAATATACTTTTGGCAACCAAATTTTTGGTCGCCAAAGATTAAAAAAAAAAATTCTTTTTATTCGGCTACTAAACAATTTTAGTAGCTAAATCTGACTATACGGCTACTAAAATTATTTTTTGTCACTGAAAATAAACCTTTGGCGACCAAAATTTTGGTCGCTAAAAGGTAAAAAATAATTTTTTATTTTCCATTCGGCGACTAAATGGTTTTAGTAGCTAAAAATTAATATAGGGCGACTAATTTTTTTTTTGTCGCCAATTATGACATTTTTGGCGACTAAATTATTTTTTAGTTGCCAATAACCAATATACAGCTACTAAAAAAAATTAGTAGCTCAATATTTTACTTTTGCCATCTAAAAAATTATTTAGTCACCAATTCCACAACTTTTGGCGACTAAATTTTTTTTAGTCGCCGAAGGTGCATTTTGTTGTAGTGATTGTTAACAATTTTTTATAAATAAGTCTACATAGATCATATAATTATATATTATACACTGTTGAATAGGGTACGAGTTGTGTCGATTAGACATATTAAGTTGTGATCTACATGGAAAGTATGACTGGGTCATTGACACATATCTAAGAGCACGTACTTTGGTCATGTTATGTGCACTAAAGTAGGTGCAGGTTAAGCAGGCCATATGCATAGAGATCAATTAAAAGGCCAACTAGAAATGCGATTTATTTATAATGAACAAATATAGAGAATTGGGACTTTATAAATATGTGGTTGAGTTCTCTAATCCAAACTCTAATCTCTATCTCATATGTTTTCTATCTTGTGTAACAAAGATAGAGTTTTGAAAGCAGAAGACAACAACTACTTGGTAATAATCTATCGCTTGAATTATCTCCATCAATAATAGTATCACGTACACATCTGATATTATTATTTTCTTCTCCAAGTCTGACTTAAGGTATTAGGTGTGAGGTTTTATTGAAATCCTACAAGACAGATATCTAGATAACTAGGAAATAGTAATTCTAGGAACTCAAAAAATTTACTTAGAATTTTATTCAATAATGAGTAGTTGAAATTTATCTCTTTTTTTTTTTTTTAATGGTGGAGTCCATAGTTTGAATAAAATTGGGTCACACATTCTTTCTTGATAAAACTTTTTTGGAAACTTGAAATTTAACAAGAATATGAAATCATCTTTCTTATTCAACTGATACAACTATTACAGATATTTATACACTCATGTAGTTACAACCAATCTAACAAAGTAACTAACTATGTCACTGATTGTATATCTAAGACTTAACTCTACGAATCTAACTTGAGTTACTGGAACTAGGTGTGGTGTAGTAGCTCAGTATGCTTATCAGTCCCCCTCAAGTTGATGGGGCATGGAAACACCAACAACTTGTCTTTAAGATAGTGAAACCAAGCTAAAGAGAGGGGCTTAGTAAAAATATATGCTACTTGATCAGCTGTAGGAACATAGGAGAGTGTAATTTATTTAGACACAACACGCTCGTGAATGAAGTGACAATCAATTTTGATGTGCTTAGAGTGAGTGGAAAACATGATTGGAAGCAAGAGCCATAGCTGAAACATTATCACAGGCTGGAATAGCAGAATAAAGAATAAAGAGATCTTTGAGCAACTGCTGAATCCAACACAGTTCAACAGCAGTATGAGCCAAGGATCTGTATTCGGCCTTAGTGGATGATCTAGAGACAGTAGGCTACTTTTTAGCAGACCAAGAGATGAGATTACGACCAAGACAAACACAAAAACCTGAGGTAGACCTCCTATCCACACAGTCCCCAGTCCAATTAAGTCAGAATATGCATGGAGAACAAAGGAACCTGAGCTAAACTGAAACCCATGAGTGAGGGTGCCTTTAACATAGCAGAGAAGCCTTTTAAGAAAAGAAAAATGACCAAGTGTAGGGGCATGCATACGTTGACAAGCTTGGTAAACAGCCAAGGTAATGTCAGGCATGGTGATGGTTAGACATTGAAGAGCACCAACTAGGCTTCTATAGAGGGAATGCTGAGAATAAGGCTGGGCATCTGCAGCAGAAATGACAGGTTGAAAGCCATAGGAGTAGAACATGGCTTGCAGTCTACCATTCCAACTTTGAGCAAAAGATCAAAAACATACTTCTGCTGAGATAAAAAATAACCCTGAGAAGAAGCATAAACTGAGATACCCAAGAAATAAGAGATATCTCCTAATTCTTTCATAAAGAATGCCTGATGCATTTGATGAACAAGATCATGAAGAACAAGAGGATCACTCCCAATAAGCAAGATATCATCCACTGTAGACACCCCTTTTGGACTGCCCTTATGACTTGTGCACCATCACTTGCGCACCCAATGATGGATTTGTATATGCTTGTCAAGTGCTCGAAGTCCTCAGCAGAATGCCACAGCTTTGAGCCTTCAAACCCTACACACCTTTTGCCTTGTTTTGGACCAAAACCACAGTTTTTCAAGCCTAAAAAGCCTAGGACCTACAGGCCCACTAGTGTGGGCTGCGGGCCAACATTAGTGGCCTGCCGGCCATTTGTGTGTTTTTGCAGATATTTATGCCAATTGTTTCCACAAGTGCATGCATCTGCCCGCACGTGTATGTATGAATATTTCTGAGGGAGTTTCATGTCTTTTTATAAATAGAAGACCTCCCTTTCCATTTTTGAGGGTTGGAAATTTTGAAGCAAAAATATTTCTCTCTCTCTACAATTCCCTATCTCTTTTGGAAATTCTTAAGCCTTTGTCTATAACTCTAAACCAAACCTTGTGGTATTTGAGTTGAGGTACTTTTGAGCTTACTTTTAACTATTGAGGGTGTGTAAGTATTGGTTTGTCACCTCGAAAGGGTTCTCCTCTTCAAGAGGTATAAGTCTTGGCTTGTTTCTTTGATTTCTTTGCTATTTTTCTTACTATTTTTGGACTGTTTTTACACTGAATTTTTGGGTGAAACTTGTAGTTTAAGGCCATTAAGGGTAGAGGGGTGGATCACCCTTCTTTGCACCTAACATCTTAGGCCTTTGCCCTTGTGTTTTGCACCTTTCTATTATCTTTTTTTGAGTTTTTTAATACTGAATCTTAGAGGTTTTTCAAAGGCTAAAAGCATGTTTTGAAGTCCCAAAAATGGAGGGGGTAGCCTCCCCTCCTTGTGATTGCTTACTAGCTTAACTTGCTCCATGTTGTAGCTTATCGTTTTAGCTATTTTTTGTCTTAATTCCAGCATGTTTTAGGACTATTTTAGGATTGTTTTTAGTTGTTCATTGCGTTTGAGCTTTGTATGGCATGCTTGCAGTGTAATTTTCCTCGTAGGCTTGGAGGTTTAGGCCTTACCCACCAACCTATTTGAGTTGATAGCATTTATTTCTTACTTTCTATACTTGTGATCACCTCTAATCACTTCTGCAACCTCCCTCCTTTCTTAGTTTTTTATTTGTTTTGAAAGTTATTTTAAACCAAGTGTTTGTTTAAGCATAAGATTGAGGTATTATGCTTAATGGTTAAATCCCTTTGGGGGTTCATTACCAACAGCATAGTGTCTCTCTCATACCCAAAACAACTCTTTATTTGATACTTCTTTCCATTAGAGGATTTAAAGATCACTATTAGACTTAATGAACTAAGGAATGGTTGGTAATTAAAATGAAGTACTAAAATTGGGACTAAAAATGATACAAGATAATAAGCAATTTGGTGTTCAATCGGACATTAATTGAACACATGGAAACTTGAAGCATTTCATATTTGCTAGTAATGAAGTGATTCAAGTTTCCAAGGTCAACCACTTTTCGTGATCAATCCATGATAGGGAGGAGGTTTGAGAGTTTTTTATTATGCATTTATTGAAATTATACATCTTAGTTCATAGGCCATCATGCAATGAAATTGCATTGATTGATGGCTTGCGAATTGAGCTTGCCACTCCTTTGAGCTGTTTGATGATAAGGAAGGGTAAGATGTACAAACATCCCCTGAGGATGCTCTATTTGTACTTTGTTTGTCCTCTATTGCAACAGGAGGAACCAAGCTTTAGTGGCTTGCCGGCCACTTTTTCTGGCTGACAAGCCACTTCTTTTAGACGGTGGGCTACCATTTGCGACTGGCCAGCCACTACTTCTGGCCTGCCGACCACTTTTGTCAAACTAAGCAGCAACTTTTTGGAAAAGAACAGAGCAGAGGCTGAGGTGAAAAGATGTTCTAATTGTGCAACAAAGGCATTCTGGCAGCAGAATAGTGGGTCTTTCAGGTGAAAATCCTTGCATGCATAAGCATTTCCCTTACTTATCGAGGCATGTTCGCTTGTGGACTTGTAATAACTAGCAACCTAGTTCATTTGGTGTTGTAAATTAATTCACTTTGTGTTGTAATTATTAATTAGTTAGAATAGCTAGTTAATTTGTGTTGTAATTAATTAATTAGAGTAACTAGTTAATTTGTTGTAATTAATTAATTAGTTAGATTGATTAATTTTGCATTGTAATTATTTAATTAGCTAGAATAGTTGGTTAAATTTGTTGTTGTAATAGTTAGTTAATTCGTAGTAATTAACTTAACTAGTTAGTTTATCCGGACCCTCCTGCACTAGGGCACAGTTGTAATAATGTATATGTCTTTCAACCCCACGTCTTTCTCCCTTTTATTTACCCGCTTGTGATGGTTAGTTTAGGGCATCATGTTTCGTTTAGCATCTTTCATGCCTTGCATCCATTGTCTTGCATGCATTGAGCTCGGCGCATCATTCTATTCATCATGAGGCTAAGTGCTTAAGTGATAAACTATTTGAATGCCTGTGGATAAAAGCTAGTTGCTTGAATTGGGATAGTTTGATTAATGTACATTTGAGCCAACTCTTTCAAGTGGCACATTCACAAACTCTTTTCAAAAACAAACATGAAATCAAATGTTCCAATTTTGGCAAAATAATCTATCTATGTGTGCACATCACATAGTAAGTTAGCCTAATAAATCGGAACAAGAGCATATAATGTAAATAAGAATCACATCATGATTAATAGAGGCCGATCTTTGATCAAGCGAGCGGGGGTGGTTAATTCATTACCTTCCCCTCTCGTACCTAAGTTCTCATGCCGAGACAATCTTGGTGATGATGGACACATGGCCTTTGGCACGAGTCATGGGTTTCCTAAATTTTCCAAAAATATTTAGGTGGTGACTCTGTATTTGGAAAAGTAGTCAATTTTTGGCATTTTGATTCAAAATTGATTTTCTAAAAAATTTGCCAGATTTGGACTCTTTTGTATTTTCTATTTCACATTGCACTTGTGGAATTAGATTCAGAACCACAAGAGTCCGAACTGTAGGGCTTATCGTTTTCCGAAAGGAGAAAGAAAAGTCAAGCTACATCCACATAAATGAGGAGGATAGTAATGGAGGTAGATGTGTTTCTGACAAATAAAGAAGAATCAGCATGACTGAGAACAAACCCTTGAGAGAGCAAGAAAAAAGAAAAGGTAGAATACCAAGCTCTTGGAGCTTGTTTCAAGCCATGAAGAGCTTTCTTCAATTTGCACACATTTGTAGGATAAGTAGAATCAATGAACCCTTGAGGCTGATCCATATAAACTTCTTCTTCTAAGTGCCCATGGAGGACGGTATTACAGATATCCAATTGTTTATGAGGCCAGTTATTCTGAAGAACCAAACAAAGCAAAATTCGAATTGTAGGTTGTTTAGCTACTGGACTAAAAGTCTCTTGGTAGTCTATGCCCTCTTGTTAAAGATAACCCTTAGCCACCAACTTGGCCTTGTAATGAGCAATGGAGCCATCCGAGTTTTTCTTAATGCGAAAAACCCATTTGCAACCAATTGGAGGATTTAGAGTTTGGTAAAGCAACCAAATCCCAAGTGCCTTGTTTGTGCAGAGCCTGAAATTCTTCAGTCATGGCTTGAACCCAAATGGGAGACTTTAAAGCCTATGCAGCAGTCAAGGGCTTAGTAAGAGATAGATCAAGTGACTAAGAATCAGTCTAAGAAAAGTGAGTTGCCTTAGACCTAGAAATCATAGGATGAAGATTCTGAAGTGAAGAATTATGAATAGAAAGAGGAACTAAAGGCAAATCAATAGAAATGGAGTGAACAGGAATAGAGACTGAAGGAAGACGAAGAGCAGGCTCCAGACAAGAAGAGGTAGGCAAAGGAGAAGAAGTAATAGGACTAGAAATAGGATCAGAGGAATGTATAGGAGGAGCAAGAACATGAGGCAAAATAGGACCAGGAGGAGTGAGCTGAGAAGAAACAGAATCTGTCCAAAAGAAAGAAGGCAGATCAGATAAAGAAGTAGGTTTTGATTTGGAAGAATGAGCAAAAGGGAAGCAAGATTCAATGAACAAAACATGCCTGGACAAATGAATTTTTTCTGTCAATGGATCTAAGCATCTATAGCCTTTAGTAGTAGGATGGTAACCTATAAACACACAAGAAGTGGATCGAGGTTGAAGTTTGTGAGAGACATAAGGGCGAAGCCAGAGAAAACATTGATAGCCAAACACCTTAAGGAAAGAATAATCTGCACAAACCCATTTGCAACCAATTGGAGGATTTAGAGTTTGGTAAAGCAACCAAATCCCAAGTGCCTTGTTTGTGCAGAGCCTGAAATTCTTCAGTCGTGGCTTGAACCCAAATGGGAGACTTTAAAGCTTGTGCAGCAGTCAAGGGCTCAGTAAGAGATAGATCAAGTGACTAAGAATCAGTCTAAGAAAAGTGAGTTGCCTTAGACCTAGAAATCAAAGGATGAAGATTCTGAAGTGAAGAATTATGAATAGAAAGAGGAACTAAAGGCAAATCAATAGAAATGGAGTGAACAGGAATAGAGACTGAAGGAAGAGGAAGAGCAGGCTCCAGACAAGAAGAGGTAGGCAGAGGAGAAAAAGTAATAGGACTAGAAATAGGATCAGAGGAAGGTATAGGAGGAGCAGGAACAGGAGGAAAAATAGGACCAGGAGGAGTGAGCTGAGAAGAAAAAGAATCTGTCCAAAAGAAAGAAGGCAGATCAGATAAAGAAGCAGGTTTTGATTTGGAAGAATGAGCAAAAAGGAAGCAAGATTCAATGAACAAAACATGCCTGGACAAATGAATTTTTTCTGTCAATGGATCTAAGCATCTATAGCCTTTAGTAGTAGGATGGTAACCTATAAACACACAAGAAGTGGATCGAGGTTGAAGTTTGTGAGAGACATAGGGGCGAAGCCAGAGAAAACATTGACAGCCAAACACCTTAAGGAAAGAATAATCTGGCACAGTTTGAAACAAAAGCTCAAAAGGAGACTTATGTCCAAGAGATAGACCAGGCAGTCTATTAATAAGAAAGACAGCAGTAGCAATAGCCTCAAACCAAAAAGAAATTGGCATGGAAGACTGAGATAGCAAGGCAATGGCAGTCTCAGTAATATGTTGATGTTTTCTCTCAGCTATGCCATTTTGCTCAGGAGTGTAAGGACAACTATTTGATGAATGACACCATGTTGAGTCAAATTTTGTTAGCAAACTCAGTACAATTATCAGTCCTTACGATTTGAAGATGAGTAGCAAACTGATTTTCAACATAAGCTTTAAAAGAAAGAAATGTGGAGATACTCTAAACCGAAGTTTGAAAGCTAAGGCCTCGTTTGTTTTCAGAGGTAGAATGGAGGGGATTGATAGTGAGAGGATTAATAGTGAGGAGATTGTTAGTGAGGGGATTGATAGTGAAGGGATTAAGTAAAATTGTGTTTGTTTTGATGATAGTTGTTAGTGTAGAGATTGTTAAATTATTTTTATATAAAATAAATATAAAATAATAAAACAAATAAAAAAAATACAAAAACATTAAACATTAATGTTTTAAAAAAAATTCCCAACATGTAAAAAATTTTAAAAAAATAAAAAAAAATAAAAAAATTTCAGAAAAAAATAAAATAAATAAAATAATGATTTTTACTTAATAAAAAATACAAAAAATTAAACATTAATGTTAAAAAAAATGCCCGACATGTAAAAAATGAAATAAAAATAAAAAATTTCTAGTCCGCCGGACTATTTTTCTCATACCAAATCCCGAAGGTCCATCCGAATCCCATCTGCCAGGCCTATCCTAAGCCCTTCGGCTTAGCAGTCCCTTTATCAACTCTGTAAACAAACAGCACACTAAATGGGGCCCACAGTTATCCTAATCCCAATCCCCCTCTCATACCCCAAAACAAACGAGGCCTAAGGGTATATGGGAATTGTCGGGTACTATCAACAACACCCCTATCCCATAACCGTACTGGTTAGACGCTCCGTCAAAGTGCATGGTCCAGATCTCTTCTTCGACTTGTAGAATAGCCTTATCTGTCTGGGAATAGATACTCTACTGCTTTGTCCCCTTCCGCTGGGTGATTTGCCAGAAACTCAGCTACTGTTCTCCCCTTAACAGACTTGTGAGTCATATATTTCAAATCAAATTCAGATAAAAGAAGCAACCAACGGGCTAGCCTACCCGTAAGTGCTGGTTTCTCGAAGAGATATTTGATAGGATCTAATCTCGAAACCAGAATTACGGAGTGAGCTAACAGGTAGTGCCTCAACTTCCTGGTAGCCCATACCAAGGCCAAGCAAGCTTTCTCCAGCAGAGTGTAACGGGTCTCGTATTCCAGCATCTTGTTACTCAGGTAATAAATGGCTTTCTCCACTCTATCCTCAGATTTCTGCGCAAGCATGCAGCCCATAGTCGTGTCGATTACTGACAGATACAATATCAACGGCTTCCCCGGCTCTAGCGGTGACAACACGGGCAGGTTCTGAAGATACTGTTTGATCTGCTCAAAAGCAAACTAGCACCGGTTATCCCGTTGGAATTTCTTTCCTTTCTTTAAGAGACCAAATAGTAGTTCACAAGTCAAGGTTTATTTTGCAATAAACCATCTTATGAATTGCACTTTACCTAGAAAGGCTCGCATCTCCTTTTCAGTCCTTGGTGGTGGCATTTCTAGGATGACCTTGATTTTCGAAGGATCAACCTCAATGCCCCTCTGTGTAATCAAGAACCCCATCATTTTCCCTGCTGTGACACTAAAAGTGCATTTCTGAGGATTCAGCCTCAACCGATATTCTTTGATCCGTTGGAAAAATTTCTTCAAGGCGGTGTAGTGGTCGTCCACGTACACCTCAACCTCTTTGTGGATCATATCATGCAAGATCGTGGTTCCAGCCCATTGATAAGTAGCCCCAGCATTTTTCAGACCGAACGGCATCACCCTGTAACAGTAGGTTCCCCATGGCGTGGTGAAGCCAGTCTTCTCCCTATCCTCGGGTGCAACGCATGGCCCTCTCTTTCCTTGTTATACCCAGAAAACCCATCCATGAAGGAGAGTAACGCATGGCCTGCGGTGAAGTCCACCAATTCATCAATGTGCGGTAGAGGAAAGTCATCCTTCGGACTAACTTTGTTCAGATCTCTGAAATCTACGCACACTTGAATTCAGCCATCTTTCTTCGGCACCGGAACAATGTTGGCTAACCAAGTAGGATACTCAGATACTAGCAAAAACCTTGCATTTATCTACTAGGTGACCTCTTCCTGAATCTTCAAAGCCGAATCCAGGAGTATTCTTCGAAGCTTCTGCTTGACAGGTCGGGCCTCAGGGTCAAGAGGGATCCGGTGCTGCACAATCTCAGGATCGATTCCAGGCATGTCTTCGTAGGACCACGCGAGAAAATCTTTGAAATCTTTTAATTAAAGCGACTAAGCGCTCGCGTTCCTCCAAAGACAACGTGGACCCAATCTGGACCAAACATGGATCCTTCTTAGTACCCACATTAATTGAAATGATTTATCAACAAGGGGTTTTACAAACCTCTCCTCCTCTCGGTCAATCAAATGTTTCAAAACCAGAGGAATTCCTTCCTCGTCGTTTTTATCAAAATTTTGAAAGTCATGATCAATGTAATATACAAGTGGCACAAAAAAGTACACAGAAACAGCAGTGGTACCATTCTCATTCAAAGCTTCCAGCTCATCTAATTCCTCGGTTACAACCGACTCAAAAGAAAAGAAAAACGACAACCTGGACAAAACGACGACATCCGGGTTATCAACCCCTAGAATACCGGACTCTGACTTAGAAGAACTGGAATTTGATTTCGACTCCACAGACTCTGTGGAATCAAATTCAGGCTCACTACCTGATTCAGAACTGCTGGACAAAAAGCCCTCCTCTAGCTGCCAAACGAGGAAGGGTGCGATAGATGCATCCAAAATACCACCAGAAGGGTCCACACCTGATTGATCTCCGATCATGGAAACGGTGAAGTCATCCTCCAAGCTCTCCGGTTTGATCTGAGGATTTGAAAGGAGACAAGCCAGCGCTACTCCTATCTCAAGTTCACTGCCATTGGACTCATCCTCTGTACTCTGTTCAGCCTCAACTGGCAAGTTAGTCTGTTCCTCTGTGGCTTCATCTTCTGGCAGCTGCAGGTCGAAGAAAATCTCAAAGCCGGGCAAACGCTGCTTCTCAGAGTTCAACCATGGCTCAGGAAAGCCGCAAAATGGGAAGTCTTCTGCCTCCCGAACAAAGCGACCATTTAGAGTTCCTTGAATAGGTCTATGTACCAGCTCATAGTGCTTCCTAGTTTGCTTTGTTTTGGCTCTTCCTGCCATTTCCTTCCCTTTTCTTACCCAGTCCTCTTTGGTAGGCGTGTAACCTAGACCAAAGGTATGAGGGTTATGTGGCACTTCGGCCAATGCAGCAATGCCCTTTCGACTGCTCCTTCCTAATCCTATCCCGGGTACATGCTGTAGCTTATTCATGAGGTAGACTGATTGAGCACTGACGTACAACCCCTCATCAATAGCTAAGATGTCTTGGACCACCCGGGCCTCAGCCAAAGTAAACCCAGACAAGAAGACATCCTCATCGCCGTGTACAATTTCCAGTACCGGTGTAGTGACCTTCGGCGGAGGATGTATAGAAGAATTGCCAAAAACAATGGCTACCCCCTTCCCATGGGGGTACTTCAACATCTGATGTAAGGTGGAAGAAACAACCTTTACTTGGTGCAGCCACAGTCGCCTAAGTAACAAGTTGAAGGTAGCCGGAACATCCAGGACATGAAACTCAATGTCCTGCTGTGCTGGGCCAACCTGTGTTCTGATCTGAACTGTTCCATCACCTTTCGACTTGTGTTATCAAAAGCTCGAATCACCTGGGCCGTTGGTACAAAGTCTGCTGGTTTCAAGCCAATAACATAGGCCATGCACGACGGACACACATTAATTGCAGACCCAGTATCAACCAATATAATCGGCGCCCACTTCTCTTTACATTCAACGGAGATGTATAGTGGTTTGTTATGCGCAGAGCCTTCAGGCGTCAATTCCTTATCTATGAAGGTCAAAGTCGGCGAAGTGCCCCCCGGGAAGACCAGTCCCACTAATTGCTCGGGAGTTGTGTCGATGGAAAGCTTAGCCTTATCCATTGCTAATAGGACGACTTGCCTGTGTACCCATGAAGCCATGAGCAATCCCCAGATGGATATGTCCGCTTGAATCTTCTTCAGCTACTTCAGTATAGCTTCTTATTCTAACAGTTTCTTCCTCTGTTTCTCAGTTTCCTTATCCTTTCCCGATGCTTCTGGTTGGTCCAGGTGTGGGGGCTTGAAGTACAGCCCGCTCCTAGTCATGTGATCCACTTCCTCAGAATACCAGGTATCGTCTGGCAGATTCTGTCCCCAATCTTCGTCAGTATGGGCAAGATGCAAATCATCATCTTCCCATCATATTCCTCCAGCAACCGACAAGCAACTGTCCGGTTCCACTGTAAGTATTCCTGAATCCACATCACAGTCAGTCCCTGTAGGACCTTTGGCTTTTCTAGCCTTCTGATCATTCTCAGTTCTTTCATGTTTGAACCGCTTCAGTGCGACCTCCTGTTCTGTATCGGCTGTACTAACGCTACTCAATTCCTGAGCAGAATTCTTAGTATCGGTGTTCTCCGGTAACTTCCCTTTCTCATCAACTGTTTCGGCCGTTGTAACAGTTCCTGCTTTCAGTTGTTCCAGCTTTGGTTGAGACCTCTCATCCACATCTGGTTCATCACTGAGCCACCCCGAATTATCCGCTGATCCGTTCATATCAAACCAGTCAATCTGTACACTCCCCAAGTCCTGTTCATCGAAGAACTGTAGATTACTGATGTCCTCCTCGAGGTCGGCTAAGTCATCCAGTCCCTGGCTTGGTTCATCTTCCTGGACTACATTAATCTCCATTCCTGACAGCAACTTCAACTCTGGTTTGGCCTGATTGGTTGGCGCAATGTAGCAGCAAGGGTTGTATTCTTCTTCGGATGAGTCCACAGAGCCCTCAGGCATGCCCTCTTTTACCACAGCCACCACCACAGGTTTGAGTTGGAATATGGACGCACTCATCATGCACAAGTCTGTGCTTTCCGGGATGAACAACGTCGGCTTAGGTAGGTGGGAGGGGGTGATGTATATACTGGGGTCGTAAGGGACGGCTAGTGTATGGATAAGATTTACTTGCCTGGGTGGAGGGGGTTGGTTATGTGGTGGGAGGGGATTTGTATTGACGTTAGGCTTTTGAGGAGGTGCTATCACTTTATTGTCAATGAGATCCTGAATCTCATGACATAATCTGAAGCATAGGTCGGTGTCATGACCATGCTATTGGTGGAAGGCACAATATTTGGTCGAGTTGTGTGTAGGAGGGAGGAGATTGGGCAATAGGCGTGGCTCTAGTGGCTTCAGATTCCATTTTTTGATCAGGACCCTCAAGGCTGCAGATAGTGACATATAGAGTGGGATGAAAACCCTCTGGCCTTGGGGTTGGTGCTTCACGGTTTGTGAGGTTGTGTCGGATGTACCGGCGAAGGGATTGGAAGTTTTCGGTGTGGTGGTGACCATACCAACATCAGAAGACCTTGCAGCTGCACCACTACTCGTAGCCGCATTGGAATTGCGTGTGAAAGCCCCTTTGGACTACTCTTTCTCGTGGTCTATCAAACCCTACTTCATTGCATCCTCTATCTGCACCCCTATTTCATGGAGGTCAGCAAAAGTAGGCAGATATATGAATATCATTTTCTGTAATAGCCTTGGTTGCAGATTACGGACCACCATTCTAATTCGGTCCTTTTCAGCTGGCCGAGTGGTCATCATGGAGGCCTTGGCCCTCCACCAAGTGACGAAATCGGAGAAGCCCTCCTTCGGCTCTTGGCGAGTTGCTTCGAGATCACGAGTTGTGACCTCGATTTGAGTATTGTAGAACTATTGAGCAATAAAGGCCTCAGCCATCTCTTCCCAGCTCCTCTTTACAGAATCTTCGAGTTTAGCATACCAAATGGCCGCGATACTTGACAGGGTCCAGCCGAAGAGAGATAATTTCTATAGTCTAGATAGGCCCATCGGCCGCAGAATGTCTAAAAATAGCCGCAAGTGAACCATGGGATCACCTAAGCCATCAAAGCGGTACATATGCAGCATTTTAAACCTATCTGGTAATGTCACCGCCGCATCGGTATAGCCATCCTCTATATTCGGGATCAAATTCACACCATGTGCCTGTTTGAAGAGCTTCTCAAGCTTGCTCACTTTCAGCGTAGTAGGGTCAACCTCAAACTCAAACGGCACCTCAGTTGGGTAAACCGGTGCTTTGGAAGTCTAGGGTGGAACTGGTTCCGCTGGAATGTCCGCATTTTCCTAGACATTAGTTGTATTCCGGGTATTAGAATCCTAACTAGGGGTGGATATGAAGCAGAAGTTGCTTCTTGTTGTGGTTGTTGTTGCTGCTGAAGCCTACGGATCAACTTAGCCTGCTGGGCTGCAATCTCCGCTTGGCAGGCGGTGACTTCTGCTTGGCGGGTAGCATCCAACTGCATATTCTCAATAGTTTGTTGAAGTTGGCAGAGTATTTCTTCCATATTGACTGAGGGGTGCTGATCTATTGGAACTGGTGTGTACTCTCTTTCCGAAGTGGAAGCAGAAAACTGGACTTCGCTGAATGAAGATAACTGTCGAACTGGTGAGTTATGCTTGACTCTCCTCCATCTTGTAACCGGGGGTAGCGAAGCAAACATTGGTTGTCCTCTTACAAGATCCCCAGATCGGTAAAGTCGCCTTACTCGAGTCCAGAGTGCTTGAGGGGTAACTGCCTCATCTGAAGCAATCGTGAAACATTACCTTACAAAAAGAAAAACAAAGCAAAAAGAAACAAAAATCAGAAACCGCACAGTACCTCGGCTTAGACAGAAACAACACACAGTTGCAATCTTAAGCTGGATAACTGTACTCAAACACTAATTTCTGCCCAATAGTTCTGCCTTGAAACTGATATCCTCAAACTGATATCCAGACTTGCAACTGATACATACATTCCTGCGGAGTTTCACTCTAAAAGCACGTATCAAGCAGGTGAGAGCCAAAACACCCCTATGGTGGGGTAGGGTTACCCTATCCTAATTTTATCAAGAGCTAGGGATTCACTATGCAAACAAGCGGTTTCATACAATCCTGTATTCGGGTGAGCAACCTGTCCTAGTTTGGAACAGTCCTTATGGCTTCCGATATGCAACTAGGTCGATTGGTCAACAAGGGTACCTCAGCAAGACTACCTAATATACCTCTCACACATAACACTGAGAAGTGAAAGGAGGATCAAATAGTACAGCAATAGTCCAGATCCAAGGCTTGTGTTCTCATCGTGGCAGAGCCTGCAACCAGTCAGCCTTATTGCACGCTTTTCCAAGCGAGCCTCCGACAAACCGCTCAGGAATAGCAGATGGCAAATACTGTGACTTAGACGCACCGATACAAATGCAATGCAAAGAAACACATAAGTGTAAATAAAACAACATATCATAAGTTCGAGTCAAGTTCTCTAAATCCCCAGTAGAGTCGCCAAAAACTGTGGACTCACCTTTTTCTGCGCCCCCGCTTTTCGGAAAGGGCTTGAAAAGAAGGTCCCACAGTTTGGACTCTACCTGTGGTTCTGAATCTAGTCTCACAAGTACAATGTGAAACTAATAAACAGCAAAGAGTCCAATCCGGCAAATCATTTTGGAAAATCGATTTTAAATCAAATAATGCCAAAATTGGACTGTTTTCCAGATTACAGAGTCGCCACCTAAATATTTTATTTTGGGGAAATTTAGAAAACCCTGACTCATGCCAAAGGCCACGTGTCTGTCATCACCAAAGTTGCCTCGACTCGAGAACTTGGATACGAGAGGGGAAGGTCATGAAATGAGCACCCCCGCTCGCCTGATCAAAAGATCGGCTTCTACTAACCATGATATGATGTTTTATAAATCTTATGTGTTCTTGTTCCGGTTATTAGCTAACTTTACTATGTGACTCACACAAGTAAATATAGACTAAATCGCAAGAATTAGAACATTTCAAGTCATGTTTGTTTTCAAAAATGGTTTGAATTTGCCACCCTCAAGTGGGCTTAAAAGTGCGGATTTGCCACCAAACATAGTGGGCTTAAAACATGATTTGCCACTTCGCAAAGTGGACTTAAAACTCACACTCATTGAATCGTTCCAATTCAAACAATCAAGCCTTCATCCACAAGCAGTCATGCAGTTTAGCATTTAAGCACATAGCCTCATGGCAAGCATGCAAAACATGGCAATATGGCAATCACACTCATGCAAGTATGCTAAAGCATAAAAACTTATCGAGTACTCCAAGCCAAAACAAAAACTAGTTAGAAACAATGCATGATCCTAACTATACAAGATGCCTAATGCAACACATGCAATAATGCAATTAATAGGCTCGGCTACTAATATGGCGTTTGCAACACTTTGATAGCATGCTTTGAAACACGTATTCAAAGAAGTATTGAAATGACTATGCAGTTTGAATGATGCGCCGAGCCTTGGTGCATGCAAGACAAATGAATGGATGCAAACATGCGAACATAAGGTATGCTAATTGAAAATGTCCCTAATCTAACCATCAAAAGCGATTAAATAAAAGGGAGAAAGACGTGGGGTTGGAAGACATACACACACGCACGTACACTTATTACAACATTATGCCCTCGCGAAGGAGGGTCCGAATGAATAAGCTAACTAGCTGCACTAATTAAGCTAATTATTACAACAAAACTAATTAACTGACTTAGTTAACTAATTATTACAAACCAAAATTGAATAACTAGCTATACTAAGCTAATTAAAGCAATTAAACTAATTAACTATCTAAGCTAATTAAATAATTACAAAACTTGAGTGAATGAATTAGCTACTACTAGCTAATTAAACAAAGTAAGTAAACGGCCTCGAGGGCCAAGGGATGCATGCATGCTTGGATTCTCCTCCCAAAGATGCCACTGCCTTGCCATTGCAGCCTCTGTTTGCACATGCTTGAACACCAACAATTCCGCCAACTTCCAAAATGCCTTTGCTCCAACTCAGGAGCACACTTGTGCAAAATTTCATTTCTGGCAAGTCGGCTTACCATTAGTGGCTAGTCGGCTACTGCTGGTGGCCGTCGGCCACTACTAGTGACCGGTCGGCCACCCCTTCCCTGGACTTCTTCTTTTGCTGCAACAGAGAGCAAACAGAGGCAAAGCAATGTATTCTCAAGATTTGTGTGTACTATTACTCTCTTTATCCTCGCACAAGCTCAAAGGAGAGTAACTCTTGGCCCTCGAACCATCAACCAAGCATTTTCCATGCATGATGGCCAAAGAACCAAGCTTGTACAAGCTTAATGAGTGCAAAACAAGACTCAACAAAACCACAACCATATCATGCATGATCGAGCGTGATGGTGACCAAGAAAAGTGGCACGTTTCATCACTTTGAGTATGAAACGTCCCATTTTTCTTGTGTTCGAATTAACGTCTGATTCGAACACATGCAATGCAACACAAAAGATACTTTATCTTTCCTATTTTACTTTGTTCATTTTGTTTACTCATTTTAGTTTACCAATCCATTCTTTAGTTGATTAGTCCAAGGTGAGTGTCCTCTAACGGAAAGAGGGTTTAAACCACAAGTGCCTTGAGCATGAAAGAGACCTCATGCCATTGATTAGTAGAAACCCTCAAAAGAGGATTAAAACCATTAAGCACGAGTGTCTCAATTTCACACTTAAGCCAACAAGGGGTTCAAAGCCACTTTCAAAATGAATGAAAGAGTGGAATAAAGGAGTATGTGATAGAGCTTATGATGCTGAAATTACATGAAAAATAGCACCACAACATGCTCTCGACTCAAAAGAACGATGATCAAAGCATTGAAACAACAAACTAGTGAATGAAATTACACTACAACCACACAATACAAGCCTCAAAGGACCAAACCAGCTCAAAACAGAGCTGAATCTAGTCAAAATAGTAGCAAAAACATGCTAAGATTAAGGTACAAAATGCTAGAAAAACATGCTCACATGCTAAGCTATCTAGGCATGCAAATAAGACACAAGGAGGGGAGGCTAACCCCTCCAATTTTGGACTTCAAAAGAGAGTTTTTGCAACTAAAATAACTCTAAATTTCAATGGTTTAAAGGCCCAAAAAGTTTGATTTGAATATGCTAAAAGATGGTGCAAAAGCTCACACAATTAAGCAACAAGAAGGGTGGATCACCCCTTAGCACAAAATAGCCTCAAACCATCATATTAAACCTCAAAAACTAGAGTTTTTTTGTAGTTAAAAACCAACTCAAAAACAATACGAAAGGATGGCAAAATGAATAGTCAAAGCAAGTACACTAAGCAAGTGAACTACCTCTTGAAGCTCAACCACAAAATAGCCCCTAATTCTAGCTCAAACCTCCTTCAAGAGCTCAAACTAAACTCCAAAGAACCTCAGCTCAAAGGTGAGAGTGTTTGGTTAAGGCTTTACGTGCAAAGGTGTAGAGAAACTAGAGTTTAAGGCACAAAATAAGAAGAGAGAGAATTCTAGAGAGAGAGAGAGAGAGAGAGAGAGAGAAATTTGATCCAAATTTTTTAACCCCTCCAAATGGGGGAGAGCACCCCCTATATATAGAAAATCCAGGTTTAGGCTTGAAATCATCCTACCATACACGTGTATGGAGATGCACTTCAGTGAACAACAGCTGGCACAACTAGCAAACAAATATCTAAAAAATGAGACAAATGCCCATCTGCCACTATTAGTAGCCGACCGGCCACCACTAGTGGCCGACAAGGCCTAGGACTGGCCGACAAGTTCCCTCCCCCTTCCAGGCAAGAGGCAACAAGGTTTTGGCCCAAAAACAAGCACAAAACAAATAGGTTTAGAGGCTTAAAGACAAGGCGTTCTGCCAAGGACTTCGAGCGCTCAAAACGAACACAAACAACCACAATCATCGAGTGCACAAACGATGACATCCAAGTCTTAAGGACGATAAAAAATGGGGTCTCTACACCCACCCAGCAAATTATTCATATAAAAAATCAGGTTGATTGAACATTGTTAGCAAAAGTGTGCAAAATACCATCCAATCCGCTAAAACCACCCAATTTGCACCTATCCATCCACTAAATACGGGTTAGTTTGATTCGACGTTTGAAATTTATAATCTATCTTAGAAACCACTCAACTCCGCCATAGTTAATACATATTTTTTTAATCTCTAATGAAATACTAAAATAAAAATTAGTGTCAAAGAGATTTAGAATGTGTAATTTGTTGCAAAATTAATTATATATATCAAAAAATATTCTGTAAAATAAGTTGGTGTTATATTCATGAAAAATATTATACAAATCAGTATTTTATATTATGCAAATGATTGATAATTGTTTACGATTATTCTTCAATCAGCTAAGAAATTGAAACCACACGAATCGCACTTTGGTTATTTGTCAATACATCATTTACGATTTGGTTTATAATTTTACCTTTAAGCCATACCAAACCACACCGCGTACACCTCTATCATTGGCCACTTATCAAATCATAGTTGTCTAGAAAAACAAAGGAGGGGGGGGGGGGGTAAATTACACTGACTTCCCTTGAGATTTGAAGAAAATACATTAAGTCCCATAGTTTTGACATAACTACATTGAATTTTCTTGAGATTTTAATTCATATAATATTTAATCCATTTTTATCAATATTTGTTAGTTATATCGATGGGGAAAAAAAACAAAAAAAACAAAAAACAAAAAACAAAACAAAACAAACAAACAAACAAACAATATTGCCATCTCTTTTACACAAAAATGTATACTTTACCATGTTTATTTTTGTATTTTCGCATCATGTACATTACTTTCATTTCATTTAAATTTACTAAAAGGAAGATAAGTGTAATTATGTCAAAATTGTAGATTTTTTTTTTCAAACTCTAGAGGAAGTCAATGTAATTTACCAAAAAAAAAAAAAAATAGACAGATTGCTTTTTAAATCATATTGTATGTTGATTATCTTTTAGACAAATATAAACTAATCAAGTAATTATCAATATCCGATTAATCTGCTTTTCAACATGAATGATCAGCTCAAATTGTCAAGAATATCAACATAGGTGTCACAGTGAACTGGACTGAGTGGTACAAATGCCCACGCCAACTAGAGATTGTCCCAGAGGCTAAATAAATATGCGAAAATATCAAATCAGTGAAATTTTTTTTAAAAATAATTATGAATTAGTAAGAAATTTTATAGATACAAATTGAAAACTTTTTCATGAATTAGGTTGTTTTTTTTTTTTTTTTTTTCTAACAGTCATTGGAAGGTAATTGTCCCATCAAATAAATAAACATGAAGACAATGCTCACGGTTGTCCCAAATGAGTGGTTGATAAGTGTGCTCCCTACACAATTGTTCACAATTCGATTCTTGGGGCAGGCAAACATTGGGGAACATAAGCCAAAGTTCAACAATAAGAAAAGGAAGCATCCCGGAGAGAGCTCCAAGCAAGGTATTAAAAGTGGAGACAGACAGAATTTTAATGGCAAATGCTTTGTGTGTGACAAAATGGGACATCGTGTCAAGGATTGTTGCAAGTGGACTTAAGGGAACTATAAGAAAAAACCCACTCAAGCCAACTTAACTGAAGAAGAGAATATTTGTGCAATGGTTTCGAACTTGAATATATCTGGCGTCATGTCTGAAGTCCATTTGGTGGACAACCCCAAAGCATGGTGGGTGGACAAAGTGTAGCTCGGCTTTTTTGCACCCCCCATTTTGGAAGGTTCGAAAGAAAGCCCTACAGTTCGGACTCCCGTGGTTCTGAATCTAATCTCACAAGTGTAATGTGAAATTGATAAACACCAAATAGTCCAAATTTGGTAAATCTTTTGGAAAATCAATTTTGAATAAAAAATGCCAAAATTGGACTGTTTTGCCAAATACAGAATCGCCACCTAAATATTTTATTTTGGAAAAATTTAGGAAACCCATGACTCATGCCAAAGGCCACGTGTCCGTCATCACCAAAATTGCCTCAGCTCAGGAACTTAGGTACGAGAGGAGAAGGTCATGAATTAAGCACCCCCGCTCGCCCGATCAACGATCGGCCTCTACTAATCACGATATGATTTTTTATCAACATTATGTGCTCTTGTTCCGGTTATTAGACTAGCTTTACTATGTGATGCGCACAAGCAAGTATAGACTAGTTTGCTCGAATTGGACTAATTCAATTTTATGTTTGTTTGTGAAAAAGGTTTGAATTTGCCACCTCAAGTGGACTTAAAGTTTGTGAATTTGTCACTCAACAAAGTGGGCTTAAAATTTGAATTTGCCACTAGACATAGTGGGCTTAAACATATATTAGTTGAATCGTTCCAATTCAAATAACATGCCTTCATCCACGGGCATTCATGCAATTTATCAAGTAAGCATTTAGCCTCATGGCAAGCATGCTAGTCATGGCAATCACTCACACTCATGCAAGTATGCTAAAGTATTAAAAACTCATGCAAGTATGCTAAAGCATTAAAAACTCACACTCATGCAAGTATGCTAAAGCCTTCATCCACATAGATAATTGTTATATATGTGGCTTTTCAATACTGTTAAGACAATTTTGTTTTAACCGTAATAGTGTTTCAATGAAACTCTGTTCTTCTGTATTCTGATACATTATGTCTAGTCGAGTATATAAGAGAGAGTGCATGGCACAAATTGGTTCGCTATACACACAAAAAGTTGTGCAATTTCTGTGTAGGGTGATTGTTGTTTCCTAGAGGCAGGACTTCCATTAATCGCAAGCACCAGAGGCGAGGGCGATATTCTATCTTAAACACACAGTGTTCAAACACTGGCCTTGGTCACAATCTGTGCTACGTTTATAGAATTTCTGTAAGGAATTTCTTGCGTTTTATTTTATTATTTATTTGCATTAAATTAATTTTTTTGAAAATATTTTCCAACAATTTTAAGATTCGTGACATATAGAATGATCATGTCTCTTAGGTTCACACCCTTTCATATGAATAGACACCATGAAGGGTTACACCCTTTCATTCAAATGGAGTTCAATTCCATTCAATTCTAAATTTTCCAACATTTACCACCCCATTGTCTAAATTAAACTTTCATGAAGAAAATGAACTTTAAATGAAATATTGCATGGACTTCAAAAGAAATTGAGAACTTTGACATTTGAACCAAGCTGTAGACACCCCATTTTTAACCGCCCTTAAGACTTGGGCGCCACTATTTACTTACTTGATGGTGCAGGCTATCTTGTGCAAAGGGTTCAATTTCTTCGACAAGGAGAGAGTCAAATCCCAACCTTACACCCCATTTTTGGACTAAAACTAGTTTGACCAAAGATTTTAGACCTTAAAACCCTCTCTTTCAAAATATTTTTGAAAGAAGTTTCTACGATGTTCCGAGGCTCGCATTTCGTTAAATGTTGCGTTTTTTGGTAAACCGAGCAAGGACAAAGTGGAAATGCATGAAAGAGAGGTGAAATTTTTTAAAAATCTTTCAAAACATCTTGTTTAGAGGTTTGTATTTGAAGAAAGTTGGAGGAGAGGGAAGAAACTAAGTTGGGGGAGAAGATGGGCATGAACCGCTAAAAGAGAGTCGGGCAGCCCTCACTAAATCAGGCCTATCCATTTGTACACTTAGATTTCAGCTATGAGGCCACCACCGTTGGAAAGTGGGCTTCCAGGGGTTCATTTTGCACTCAAGAATCTCTTAAAGCCGTGTCCGAATGAGGGAGATATGGTTGATTGAAGTTAGGCATCAATCTGGTTGGACCGAAACTGAGCAGTATTCACTAAAAAAGATATATCTCTTAGCACACTTGGAATTTTGATGTCAGGCTGCCACCATTGGAAAGACAACTTCCGGGGCTTCAATTTAGGCACAAGAATGACCTGAAAATGAGTCCATATGAAGGAGATATTCTGTTTGAAGTCAGGGCCAGAACTAGTTTTTGCTGTCGGCCACTGGGGGAGTGTGCGGCCAAAAATGGAGTTTTCCGGCCATAGGTCGGCCAGAAGTGATCCTTGTCGGCCACCATTCGTGGCTGGTCAGCCACCAATGGTGGCCGGTCGGCCACAAGTGTCTAGAAAGCTCAGAATTTGTAGATATTTTGCTCCAGCTGTCTTCCAAATGCTCCCGCTGTCTCTAAATCAGATATTTTCGACCTGAGCTTGCATTTGTCTATATATAGAGAGCCTTTCCTATGGTTTGCAAGGTTAGAACAATTTAGGAGTGAAATATTTTGGGAAGCCTCTCTCTCTACAATCCTCTTTTTCTCTAGAGCTTTTGTGCTTAGAAGCTTGCATACACCAAACTTTAACCTATCAACCCTTAATCAAAGTTGTTGATCTTTGAGCTGAGGTTGCTTGAGGCTCTTTTGGAACTCCTTAAGGCGGTTTTGCTTGGTTTTGTTGCCTAAAATTGTGTTGTGCTTCAAGAGGTATAACTCTCTCCCTTTAAGCTTGTTTTTCATACTTGCTTTGCCATCTTTTTCCACCATTTCAACGCTAGTTTTGGCATGTAAAGAGTTCTGTTTTTCAGCCCTAAAAGTGGTGGTTTGAGCCTTTGTGAGTTAGGGGGTTGCCCCCTTTTGTGCTCTTTAGCTTGTTAAGCTTTTTGCACCATTTCTCATCACCTTCAAATCAAACTTTTTGGGCCTTTTTACCACTGAAACTCAGAGGTTTTTAGTGACAAAAACCTTGTTTTGAGGTCCAAAATAAGAGGGGATGGCCTCCCTCCTTGCGTCTTGTTTGCATGTGTTGATAGCTTAACATGTGAGCATGTTTTCCTACCATTTTGTGACTTGATCTCAGCATGTTTTTGCTATTATTTTGATTTGTTTAAGCTCTGTTTTGAGCTAGTTTGGTCACTTGAGGCTTGCTTTGAATGCTTGTAGTGCAATGGTGCTTAATAATCTAATTTGTGCTATGTGTTGGCCACTCATTCTAGCTATTTTTTTAGCTTACTTCAAGCATGTTTTAGGACTTCTTTTAAGTTGTTTTAGGACTATTTTGGACTATTTGTCCCTTTTGAGCTTTATTTTGTATAACTATAGTGCAAATGCCTTCACTAGCTTAATGTTTTAAGGCCTCTAACATGTTGTGCATGTGTTGATTGCATGTTGTAGCATCATTTTACATGTGATTTCAGTGCATATAACTCTGTCACACTTTCACTTATTTCACTCTTTCATTGTTTTTGAGAGTTGTGCCTTGAGCCTTGTTTGTAGCCTAACATGTGAGCATGTTTTTCTTGCCTTTTGTACTTCCATCTCAGCATGTTTTAGCCACTATTTTGGCATGTTTTAGCTCTGTTTTGAGCTAGTTTGGTCAGTTGACCTTGATATTACATGCCTCTAGTGTAGTGCTCTTCACTAGTTTGATGCTTTTGGCTTTTGAACATGTTGTGTATGTGTTGCTTGCATGGTTTAGTGCCATTTTTCATGCCATGTTAGCATTGAAAAGTCTACAACCTCCCTCTATTCTTCACTTTTTAATTTGCTTTGAAAGTGGTCTTGAGCCCCTTTTTGGGTTGAGTGTGAACTTGAGGCTCTCATGCCTAATGGTTTTAACTCTCTCTTGAGGGTTCCTCCTAACCAACAACATGAGGCCTCTTTCATGCTCAAGGCACTTGTGGCTTAGGCCATCTTTCCAATTAGAAGACTTTCACATTGGACTTAATTGGTTAAAGGATTAATCGGTAATGTAAAATGTGTAAACAAAATGAGCAAAGTAAAACATGAACAAGATAAGAATTTGTGTTGCATTGCATGTGTTTGGATCGGACGTTAATCCAAACACAAGAAATGTGGGACGTTTCATACTCAAAGTGATGAAACGTGTCACGTTTCTTGGTCGCCATCACCCTTGATCATGCATGATAGGGTGGTGGTACTTAGAGTCTTATTTGTGCATTCGTTGACTTTGTACAAGCTTGACTCTTTGGCCATCATGCATTGAAAATGCTTGGTTGGTGGCTTGAGAGCCAAGAATTACACTCCTTTGAGCTTGAGAAATGATAAGGAGGGTAATAGTACATATATTGTTTGAGAATACACTGCTTTGTCTTTGTTTGCTCTCTATTGCAGCAAAAAGGAGAATTCCAGGGAAAGGGTGGCCGACCAGCCAGTATTTAGTAGCCGATCGGCCATCAGTGGAAAAGTTGTTCAAAGTGTTCCTGAGGTGGAGCAGAAGTAGTCTGGAATTTGGTGTAATGTTTAGTAATCAAAGCAAAGTGCAAACAGAGGCACCCAAAGGCAAGGGGGTGGATTTTCGGAAGGAAGCCAACCGAGCATGCATGCGTCCCTCGCCCTCGAGGCCATTTAATTGTTTCAATTAGTTAGCATAACTAATTATTCGATTCAATCGTTGTAATATTTTAATTAACTTAGCATAGCTAGTTATTCATCTGTGCTGTAATAATTAGCTAGAATAGTTAATTAGTTGGTTTGTAATAATTATCTTAGCTTATTTATTTGGACTCTCCTTCGAGAGGGCGCAATGTTGTAATAAGTGTGCATGTGTGTGTGCATGCCTTCCAACCCCACTTCTTTCTCTCTTTTATTTAACCGCTTTCGATGGTTAGATTAGGGCACGTTTTGATTAGCATTCCTTATGCTTGCATGCTTGCATCATTCATTTGTTTTGCATGCACCAAGGCTCGGCGCATCATTCAAACTGCATCGTATTTCAATACTTATTTGAATACGTGTGTCAAATTGTTGCATTCATATGCCATATTAGATAGCCAAGCCTATTTAATTGCATTATTGCATGCGTTGCATTAGGCATCTTAGCATAGTTAGGATCATGCATATTTCTAACTAGCTTTTGTTTTAGCTTGGAGGTGAGTTTTATGCTTTAGCATGCTTGCATGAGTGTGAGTGTTGCCATGATAGCATGCTTGCCATGAGCCTATTTGCTTAAATGCTTAAACTGCATGAATGCCCGTGGATGAAGGCTTTGTTGCTTGAATTAGAACAATTCAATGATTGTAAGTTTTAAGCCCACTTTGCGAAGTGGCAAAATCATGTTTTAAGCCCACTTGAGGGTGGCAAATCCGCGCTTTAGCCCACTTGCGAGTGGCAATTTCAAACCATTTTAAAAAACAAACATGAATTGTTTTATTCCAATTCTCGCGACTTAGCCTATACTTGTATGTGTGCGTCACATAGTAAAGTTAGATTAATAACCAGATAAGAACACAAGAGGTTTATAAAATAACATATCATGCTTGAGGCCGATCCTTTGATTGGGCGAGCGGGGGTGCTCATTTCATGACCTTCCCCTCTCGTACCCAAGTTCCCGAGTCGAGGCAACTTTGGTGATGACAGACACGTGGCCTTTGGCACGAGTCAGGGTTTTCTAAATTTTCCAAAAATAAAATATTTAGGTGGCGACTCTGTAATCTGGAAAAGCAGTCCAGTTTTGGCGTTATTTGATTCAAAATTTGATTTTCCAAAATGATTTACCGGATTGGACTCTTTGGTGTTTATCAGTCTCACATTGCACTTTGTGAGGTTAGATTCAGAACCGTGACAAGAGTCCGAACTGTAAGACCAACTCGCGCCTCTCCGAAAGGGGGGCCCGCAAAGAAAGTCGAGCTACACTAGCATGGCATTGCATGACATTTGAGCCTGACATGACATTACATTCATGTATATGAGATTACTTAAAACATATATTTATTGGGTTTTGTGCTCACCCCTAGTGGAATTGTGTAGGAAAGAATGTCGTGACTCGACCTAGTTGAAGGTGTGGAGTGATTTAAGGGCAAGAGGATCTCCTTTTTGTATGATCTGTTTACAAGCCAAGGGCTTAATTTGTTTGGGTTTTAACAACGTTTTTGTGTAATCAGGCTCAAGCCTTGGAATTTATAGCCTTAGGGCATCTACTTGTTCATTTCTTTTACTTTTATATAGTTACACATGCTATGGATTCATCTTTTTAAGAGGGTGAATATGTATTGCATATGAACACTTTTGTATACTTCTTTTATAAAATGAAATATTGATTGAGGGAGTTGGTTGATCGAGGAAGGATTATGTATTTATCCTATCTAATTTATTGTTTATGTTTTGGGGGCGTTACATATAGTATTAGGATGATGACCAAATTAAAGTAAGGTTAGATACGATTTATTGCATACCTAATGTTTACTTTATTAAATCTTGATGTATGTTATCATATAGGTCAAGTGAGAGAATGTAAGACCAAATTTAATTATTTAGTCATTATGGTGACCCACATGATATGGCAATAGATTTAATAAGATTATAGTTTCATATCTTAAACCATAAGTGATTAGTCAATAGATGGAGTAGTTTCCAAGTCTCCTACATTGATGGGCAAGTGGAATAAAATTGAATAAGAAAACTAGTCATCTCTCTACCTATAAAAGTATATTTAGATCACCTATCAATTATTATGAATATAATGTATTATAAAGAGAGTTAAGAGAGAAAAAATTTTCCACTAATATTAATATTAGGTTTATGTTCAATAAATTTTAGACCATTCGAAGGTTTCACATAATTGATCTGGGTATATTATTTATTTTTCATATTATGTTATTATTTGTGAAAATCATGATGGTTCAAGATTTTAGATTATAAAAATTGTTATATGTATAATACCATAAAAATTATTTACAAATTTCTCTTCCTATATTTGTTGACAAAATTCAAAATCACAATATCTTGAATGTTAGAAGTCATCAAATATACACCAAATTTTTTTTTTTATCAATAAAAGAAAATTTATTGATATAAAAATAGAGTACAAATAATACACAACAATGCATCAATAAAAAGGATAATTGTGTTGTTGGTTCTATTTACTTAATTTATAATGTATTAGGAATAGATACTGCGGGTGTGTTTGGTAACGTTTACGTTTTCAGTTTATATTTACAAAATTTTTATAAACTGGTTTTTGTTTATTTTTAGAAAAACATAAACTACAAGCGCGTTTGGTAATTGACAAAATATTTAAAAAATTTTAAAAATATAAAAAAAAAGTGAGAAATGGCAAGTGGTGGCAAGTGGCGGCGGAAGACGGTGGTGGAAAGTGGTGACGGTGGGTGGTGGGTAGCTGGTGGTGGTTGGTGGAGGTGGTGGGTGGGTGGGTGACGGTGGCGGGTGGGTGGTGGTGGTGGGTGGGTGGGTGACGGTGGCGGGTGGTAGCGAGTGGGTAGTGGTGGTGGTGGTGGCGGGTGGTGGGTGGTGATGGCAGGTGGGTGGCGGATGGCGGGTGGTGGTGGGTGGTAGCGGGGTGGGCGGTGGGTGGTGGTGGGCGGTGGGTGGGTGGGTGACGGTGGCGGGTGGTGGTGGGTGGGTGACGGTGGCGGGTGGTGGTGGCTGGTGGTGGCAAGTGGATGGCGGATAGCGGGTGGTGGCGGGTAGTGGTGGTGGTGGGTGGGTGGGTGACGGTGGTGGGTGGTAGGTGGTACCAAGTGGGTGGTGGTGGTGGTGGGTGGTGGTGGTGGTGGGTGGTAGTGGCGGGTGGGTGGCAGGTAGCTGGTGGTGGTGGGTGGCTGGTGAGTGGTGGTGGCAAGTAGGTGGCGGGCGGTGGATGGTAGTGGTGGGTGGTGGGTGGTAGCGGGTGGATGGCAGGTGGGTGGTGGTGGCGGCGGGGGCGAGGGGTGGGTGGTGGTGGCGAGTGGGTGGCAGGTGGGTGGTGGCTGGTGGCTGGTAGTGGCAGGTGGGTGGTGAGTGGTGGTGGTGGTGGGGGGTGGGGGGTGGGTGCGGAAGACGGTGGTGAAAAATGGTAGTGGGAGGTGGCTAGTATTGGATGGTAAAAAAAAAAATAAAAATAAAAACTCAAAACGCAAACACATTTTTTGTGTTTTCATTTTTTGGCCAAATTTATAAACTGAGACCACTGATTTATAAATAAAAATTTTTACCAAACAAGTTTTTATTTGAATTTTTAAAATTTTTGTAAATATAAACTGAAAACGTAAATGTTACCAAACGACACCTACATGTTTATTTGTATTTATAAAGAGGAACAAAAGTTCGTCATCAATTGTGTAGGCTTTTTTCTTTTCATTTTTTTTATGTAGCGAAAAAAAACATTGTGTAGGTTTATATATATATATATATATTAAATGAGACTCCAAAAAAAGGATTAAATGAGACATTGACATTATATAATCATATAAAATAAAAACCTAGAAGGTTAACAAATGACTCCTATGTTGACTTAAAGAGAACGACAGAGTCTACAATATGATGATGACAATTAGGAGTGTTTTAGAAAGATGATTAAAAATTATTTTTTTATTTTTTTAAAATTTTTTGTGAGAGAAAAAAATAAATTAAAAGTTAAGAAATGACTTTTAACTCACTTTCCAAAATAGACTTTAATAGATAAAGAATGATACTTTGTAATCATCAAAACTTTCCAAATAGATAGAACCCATTGTCGATTTGTAATCATTAAAAATAAATATATATTTATATAATAAAAAAAATTTCAAACCTTTCCAAACAGATAGAACCCATTGGTTTTTTAATTTTTTTTTTTTTAATATTTGTTTTTTAGATTCATCTACACAAGATAAACACGAAAAGTAGAAAAAAAAAAAATTTGACATCATTCAACTAATAAAAATAACCAGAGATTAAAAAAGAAAAAAATTAGAAAAATAAGTGGCTTATTTAGCTCATCTGAAAGACTTATTTTATTTTCTTAAAAAAATAAAATAAAATAAAATGAAAAGGACGCCATTTCTTAAAGTTTGTTGATTGAATTGAAATTTTTATGATTCAGTTATCTGTACAATGTTTTGAAAGAATATTTTTTTAATATTTTTACTATGTTATATTTTAAACCGATCTATAATAAATCTTTTGTGTTGATATTTATTTTTCCCAATTATAGAAGTTGCTGGGCTTGGGCTTAGTGAGCTTACTAATTGATTCTTAAGTAGACTTTGTCAACTTTCTTAAGTCAGCTTGTAATTCCTCTTCTATCAATTGAAAATAAAAATTAAAAATATATATCAATAATAAAACAAAAATGTATGCTCAAATTTTGTTGAGGAGGGCCCTTAGGCATGATTATCTTTAGTATAGATATATATAAATACTAGTTGCAACTATTTTGTAGGCGAGTAGATATGCGTTTTTTTTTTTTTTTAAAATTAAACGAAATTAGTTAAAAGTGAAAGGGACAATTAAAATAATAACAATAATAAATCTCAAGATTTGAGTCTTATAGCAAAGTAAAATTTGAATTTTATCAATTTAAATGGTAATTTTTTTGATTTTTTTTAATTTAAACCATTTGCTTATTTTTATTAGGTAAAACCGACAAAAAAAAAAAAAGTATTTTAGTTATTAAACTCAATGTAAGTATATATAAAATGTCTAAAATACTCTATTTCATTGAGTTTATTAATGACTAAAATGTTATTTTTTCTGTCAATTTTAGTAATGAAAATAGGAAATGATTTAAATTGAAAATAAATAAATAAAATTAGTGTTTAAATTGATAAATTAAAAAATTAGAATTTAACTAGTTATAAGGGTCAAACCCTAGAATTTTATTTTATTTTATTTTATTATTTTATTATTTTTGTCATTTCCCAAAGTGGAATTAACAATGAAAAATTCATTTGACATAAAGAAGTAAAATTTTCAAGACATCAAAGTCAAGCCTTGATTTTATGTATATATCTATATATATAAGAATTGCTTTGCTAATGATGGCTTGTATTTTCATTCCCATTTTACCTTCCATTTTCCTTTTATTTCACCATATGCACGATTGTCATCATGTGATAACTAGGACAAAGGCACATCCACATACACTACCACAATTATTATTTTGTCCAAAAAAGCTAATTTCACTAATACCATAATTTTTATGGTATTTAGTTAAGCGTGGGCTTAGGGTTTTTGTAACGTTCCAAATAAATTAACACAAATAGACTCATTATATTCTAACAACATAATCTTGTTTTCCAATTTAATAGCTTCCATTGCTTAAAGTATACGGAATATAAAGCATCATCATTAACATCATCACCAATCGCTCACATTTGTAATCATTAAACTCTAGAGATTTACAAATGCTCCACATGCGATTTATACATTCAACATTCGTATAATATGAATCTATAACATGTTGCACAATGAGTTAAGTACAAATTAATGTTCTCAAGGGCTACAAATTCCAAGGTTTATGCTCGGTTACACAAAAATTGTTTTTGAACACATACATATAAAGCTCTTGACTTGTCAAAAATAATTACAACAAAAGAAAAGAGCCTTGTGCTCTCAAAATACATTCCACGTCTTTAACTCAGTGGGATCACCACATCATTTCCTACATTAAATCTCATAGGGTGAGTACAAAACCTAGTAGAAAGATCTTAGCAAAGTATATACATTTTATACAGTTTTTTGAGATGAATGCATATGCCATGTCATGCTCAAAACATATATCTCTATATTTTAAAAATCTTGTGCTCAATGCAATTTGAAAACACAATAATTCAATAACTTCAATGTAGTTCAAGGGGTGGTAAATGCGACTTAGGTAATCTCTAAATTGGTATCTACAAGTAGACATATCAAGCTCTAAATCACCACTTTACCGGTTCCTAACCGAAAGGCACGTGGTACCTCCTCCACGTGTGTTTTTAATTTTTCACCATGGATACTTTGGCCAACTTAACCAATACCAACTACACCCGCTATTCAGACTTACCAACGTATTTACCCTAAAACAAATCAAAATGATCTTGTTTCACAAAGCAATTCCTTTCTCAAAGCAATAATTTTCCAATGCAAGATTCAAAATCAATCGTAACAATGATAATATGGAATGACAATGCAAAATGTAACAATGCATTAATATAGTTCCATTTTCAATTCCACCATACAGTCATTCATTGTGATCAAATTTTCACATCTCTTATCAATGTAACATCATAATACATTTTTACAAGAGATAATATAACAATATCATCATTCATGCATTCTCCACATATTAATCATCATTTTTTTTTAAATTTAGTCTTTCTAAGACAAACAACAATAAGCTATTCATCAAGCTTCCCAAGTTAACAACTCTCATTTTCTCATGAAATTTCCTCATTTGATACAACGTTAGAAATTTCATCCATCATTATTCACATAACAATTTATCAAGCATAAATTTCACAATATCTTAACATCTTTTCCAAAATCCCCAAATTTCTAGGGTTTCCACCAAAACTAGGTTTTTGTTCCATTTTTGAAAAGCATTTTCCAAAATAACACCTACACTTTAGAATATAGCTCATACTCTCAAAAGCTTTGGGAAAAATAGAGAAAATCCACTTCTAATATCATCTAGGGTTCATCAACCCAAAATCATGATCCAAACATGTAAGAAATACTCTAAACAAGCATAGACTTGCAAAAACATATGTATAACTCTAAGGATATCCCTACCTCAAGCTTGGAAGAGAAAGGAGATGAAAACCCTAGAACTCAACATTGATGAAAACTCGATTCAATTGGTGTAAAAGTAGCCCTCGTCACCCTCTTCGATTTGGTGTAAAAAGTCTTCTCAATTTCTTGAAGAGTTTTGCTAAATCTTAGAGAAAAGTTTGGATTCGGGTGTGTTTATAGAGAGAATGAGGAGAAAAGATTATTATACAGAGAGAGAGAGAGAGAGAGAGAGAGAGAGAAGTGCAAAAGTGCCTCAAACACGTTTTTGGCATCAGTTTTGAGGAAAAGAGTTCAAATTTCAAGACAAACGCGCCAAAATCCGCATAAGCAATTTGAATTCCGCATGAGCGAAATCCCAAATCTGCACAAGCAGATTTTGATGCCTCCACGGTCGGTTTCCTCCAGAGAAAACCTAGATTTTTTTACAGAAAACCTAGATTTTTTATAGAAAATCCGCTCGAGCAGAACCCAAATCCGCACGAGTGGTTTTTGCCCAAAAATTTCCAGAAGACTCTCTGTGATTCCGCTTGAGCAGTTGCCAAATCCGCACGAGCGATTTTGCCTAGAAAACCCATAATTTGATTTCACATACCAAAACAAATTCCGACGCCTAAAACTCAAAATTTTTAACCTAGAAATATAGTGATTCTAGTTTTGACCCGACCCTTGTTGTATTCTAGACTCGGGTTTCATGGTTCCGTATTGTTGTTCATATCTTGCTTCCCTTGTATTTCTTTAAAATTTGGCTATTGGGTTGTGGTTACGTTTGGGACAGGTTGGTTGCTTAGTTTCTAAACTTTTGTTGCCCAAAATTTGGCTCATTCGCTAGAGCGGCACTTCTTGCGCTCGAGCAGGCTTTTTGAATTCTCAGTACTTTTGCAAGTCTGCAAAACTACTAGGAGAGTGTATTCTACACTCGAGCAGTTCTTTCTGCCCTCAAGCGGTCCTTCTTGCGCTCGAGCGTAGGTCTGTTGTCTACAAAACTACTGGGAGTGTACATTCTGTGCTCGAGCAGAACAACTTATTGTGTCTGACGCTTAAGCGTTAACTCTTGCACTCGAGCAGACTGTGTGTTTATCAATTCATAACAGCCATTTTTTTACATCATTTTTTCATCTCTTTCTCTCTCCAAAAAATTTCAAAACCCTAGATCTTGAGCTTCTCTCTCTAGAACTCACATTCTCTTTATATTTTCATCTAGATTCATTGGTTTATCTACCCTAGTGTCTTTGGGGAAAAGGTAGAACATCTCAAGAGCTCCATTTTGATCCGAACTGGAGTCGGTTTTGGCGTCCTTGAAGTTTTCTCCTTGCTTTCCTTGTCTTCTAACTCTGAGGTAGAGACTTTCTACACTCTCCTATGACTTGTAACTTAGTTATTTGTTGATTGCGTAAATAATGTTGGGATTGGAGAATTTTAGACAAACTTAGGGTTTTGGTTTAAAATCTAAAACGAAGTTTTCAAATGAAGGTATTGAAAATGGTTATGGATATAGATATGAGGATGTGTTGTGTTAAATTTGTTGATTTTGATACATGGGTTATATTTGGAAGAAACTGAAGTTTTGCCCTAAAATATTTCAAATAATTATTTTGTATAAATAATGAAGTTGGTATTAGGAATGTGAAATTAGATGAATGTTTATATAAATGGTAGAGTTGGATGTGTGTTATCTCTCACCTATGGAAATTTGGATAATTTATCTGTCTTGGATATTGTATATTTGTTTAGAAATATCTATTTTGGGCTATCGGTGGAGGATAGCTATGTTTGTTGTAGAAATTGCATGATGATTAGGTGAACTGGAACTAATCTCTTTTTTGTTGTCATTGAATATGACTGTGTTTTAATACATTGTATATGTATGATGTTAGGAGGAGAAATGGAATGTACTCCATGTTTAGGAGAATAAAGGGGATGGACTCCATTAAATTAAGTTGGCACGTGTGTTCAGGGTGAAAGTCCCGAAAACTGCGCGTATACATGGGTGCTGATCCAGCGGACGAAATTTCGTAAAATGGCAAATTTGAAGTGTTTGTGTAATGATTGTATTGGTTAGAGAACCACTAAGTTGTAGCCTCAATTGGGTTGTCTGGATAACAGTAGACTTGACTCATGGATTAAGGTGAAATGAATTGTCATGAAATGAATTAAGATAAAATTGCTTGAAATATGAAACTTGGCATATAAACTTGGCATATTATGATCTTATCATGGGCATTGTATATGCATATCATACTTATATCTTTGTTAAGATTCATATATTGTACTAGATTATTTCTACTAGGCTTTAGCTCACCCAACTTGGGAAAAACATTTTCAGGTATTGGTGATATGCGTCCGCCAAGGACTTAGCTTGAGAGGATTGTGGAGCTAAAGGCTCACTTTTGTTTACTTTGTATTCATCTTTTGTACAAGCCTAAGGCTTTATTTGTATTGAGCTTATAACTCATTTTTGTTGTAACCAAGCACGGTCTTGGAAAGATGTAAGTCTTTAGGGTATATGAATATCTGTTTAGCTTTCATACCTTATTGCTTCTTGTAACACATGTTGTAGATTCAGGATGAATGATTTATGAATGTATATCGCATGTGTCACCTTTTGTATATTAACTCAGATTAATGAAAGCTTCTTATTTTATTAATATCACTTTGCACTAGTGTTTGGAGTTGGATTCTTGTATTTATTTTGGGGAGGCATTACAACTTGGTATCAGAGCGTACCGGGTTTGAATACTTTGGGTACGTGGGAAGTAGCTATTACCATAATGGGTTTGTCTCGCTTGATAGAGACATTAGTGTGTATGGTATGCTATATGATAACATGCTTATGTGATTATATGCGTATGGGATTTAATTTCTAGATGTTGATCAGTCTACGGGTTTCTAGGAGTTCTATTAGAAAGGCACTTGATCACTGCTATTTCTAATTGGGACTCTGGCAATGCCACGGAACTGTCATTATCCGGAATGAAATTCGTATGTGTTTACATGACTACGTGCTTATGTGGAATGAATTACTATTGTCCACCGCATTAGGACGTGAGTAAGTCAGCTTCGGCACATTTGTAAATGTGCTAATCTGTTTTGTTACCTCATTAGGATGTCAGGATGTGGACGTGGTGGTGGTAGTAGGCGTGGTAGCCTAGAAGGCATGAAGTGCCTTTACTGGATGAGATTCCAATGCAGGAGAAAGGGGTTGGTCAAGCCAACGTGGCTGAGCCAGTTGGTCAACAGGCCATGGGTACCTTAGCCCGTGAAATGGCCAGAGCATTGCGAGAGTCTATGGATATTTTCAGGGCTGAGAATCAAGTCCAAGCCGAAGTAGCTAAGGCATGGTCGTCCTTCTTGAAGCGGGAGTTTTTCTGGTCTAATTCGAATGAGTTTGTGGGTGATCCTAAGGAGCCACTGAAGGCGGATGAGTGGCTGGAACAAATAGCGAAAACGTTCGAGATGCTTGGCATCAAGGACGACCAGCTGAGAGTGACTTTGGCATCCTTCCAGTTGAAGGAAGATGCGAGTCATTGTGGAAGTATGCGCGTGGGCGCATTGGGGTGACTTAGTAGGCTTTTGTCAGCGCCTTACAGGACAAGTTTTTGCCTCTCACTGTTAGAGAGAAGTTGAGAGATCAATTCTCCAAGCTTGTGTAGTTGAATCCTCTGATGGCTGAGTTTGAGGCCACATTTTCTAGTTTGTCTAGGTTTGCACCAAAACTCATGATGACAAAGGAGCGTCGTTGTTTGGAGTTCGAGAAGAGGTTGAGAATCGGGCTCATGTTCAAAGTGGCCAGGTCGATGATTCAGGATTATGGACACCTTGTGAGGCGGCGGCTCATCTGGAGACCGTAATACAGATGGAGAAGAGATGATGAGGGGCTCCAAGAGGAGTCAGGATATTTAGGGGGACAGTAAAAAGTAGAGGGGTTCTAACCCCCGGTCGTCCCAGGGGGCTCAATCGAGATTTACCTTTCCAGTGCCGAGTTCAGGATCTGGAAGAGGTGCTCAGGGAGATATCACTTGTTACAAGTGTGGCTAGTTAGGCCACAAGTCTCCAACTTGCCCGCAGAGATGAGGGGGGCAGCGATCTGCTTCGTCTTTGGCTCGTTCTTAGAGCCAGAGTCAGAGGAGATGCCAGTCACTCACTTGTTATCAGTGTGGGCAGACGGGGCACATGAAGAGGTTTTGCTCTCTGTTGGGCGGCACATCTGGTGCATCTAATTTGAGGTAGACATAGAGCCACCAGCCAGTACAGTCAGCACAAGCCTCGAGGGACAATTAGGGAGGCTCTTCGACTCAGTCAGTGCATCAGGCTTATTCTCCGAGGGGTGAGCAGCTTGAGCAAAGACCTGCAGGATATATATATGCTGTTACCGCGCCAGATTTAGTACCAGCACCTTCGGTAGTGAGAGGTACCTTCTTGTTTTGTAATTCATTTACTAATGTGCTGATTATAACAGGTGCATTCCATTCATTTATGTCGTCTACATTTGCATAGATTTTGGGGTTAGAGTTGGCTCAGTTAGCATCTCCTATTTGTGTAGAATCACCTATAGTGGTGATATTGTTTTGAAGCAAGGGTGTCGGGGTTGTGGCATAAAGGTTGTCGGTTGTCGACTTCTTTTTGTATTTGTGTTGATTGACATGTCTAGTTTTGATGTTATTTGGGTATGGATTGGTTGTCATCATACCAGGCTATCATAGATTGTTATCGGCAGAGGGTAACTGTATGTACCTTCAGCGGTGATTGTTTTTATTTCTTGGGGGAACGGGTTAATAGAGCCTTATCACTGGTGTATGATCCGCATGGGTGGAGTGAACTTAGTTGCCTTCTTGCCAACTTCTTGAGTACTGAGTGTGATGAAGTCCGAGTTGAGTTGCTAATGGTAGTTTGTAAATACTCGGATGTTTTTCCCGGGGATCTTACTAGTTTACCACCTCCTCGAGAGATCGAGTTCACTATTGATCTAGTGTTTGGTACGGCTCCGATTTCCATGGCACTGTATAGGTTTGCACCCGCTGAGTTGAGTGAGTTGAAGATTCAACTCTAGGAATTGTTGGATAAGGATTTTATCCGCCCTAGTACTTTACTTGGGGAGCACCGGCTCTTTTTGCCAAGAAAAAAGATGGTGCATTGCGACTTGTATAAATTACCGGAAGTTGAACTGTGTAACTATTAAGAACAAGTACCCAATGTCTCATATAGATGATTTGTTTGATCAGTGGAAGGGGTCTTGTTGCTTCTCTAAGATAGACCTGAGATCGAGTTATCACCAGTTGAGAGTAAGGAAGGAGGATATCCCAAAGACGGCATTCCATACGCGGTATGGTCATTACGAGTTTCCAGTGATGCCCTTTGGGCTAACCAATGCACCAACTGTGTTTATGGATTTGATGACCAGATCTTCTGTGAGTTCCTAGACCATTTTGTGGTCGTCTTTGTAGAGGACATCTTGATTTGCTCACCCTCTGAGGAAGAGCATGAGGAACACTTGCAAGTGGTGCTTGAGTTGCTTAGAGCCACAAGCTGTATGCTAAGTTTGGGAAATATGAATTCTAACTGAGAGAGGTTAAGTTCTTAGGTCATATGGTATCCGGGGAAGGGTGACTATGGATTCATCCAAGATAGAGGCAGTGCAAGATTGGAAACAACCTAAGAATGCATTCGACATCCGTAGTTTCTTAGGGTTGGCTGGGTATTATCATAGATTTGTGAAGGATTTTTTTAGGTTGGCCTCACCATTGACTATGATTGACGAGGAAAGGGATCAAGTTTGTGTGGAATAAGACTTGTGAGAAGTCTTTTCAAGAGCTTAAGGTTAGACTTACCACTGCTCCGGTATTGATTATTCCGGAGAGAGGTTTGGGCTATTCGGTATATTATGATGCCTTACGGGAAGGTTTGGGTTGTGTTTTGATGCAAGAGAGGAAGGTAGTGGCCTATGCCTTGCGGTAGTTGAAAACATATAAGAGGAATTACCCTACTCATGACTTAGAGTTAGCAGCGGTGATCTTTGCCTTGAAGATTTGGAGGCATTATTTGTATAGTGAGAAGTTGAAGTGTTTTCTGATTATAAGAGTCTGAAATATTTGTTTACCCTGAAAGACTTGAATTTGAGGCAGAGGAGGTGGATGAAGTTTATAGAAGATTATAATTTTGAGTTACATTACTATCCGGAAAAGGCTAATGTTATGGCCGATGCTTTTAGTAGGAAATCTATTAGTAGTGTTGCTGAGTGTACCATTCGGAATGGGAGATGTTGGGTGCTATTGGGGAGTTTGACTTGTATCTTGCGAGTCTGTTGAGTCTACAGCCTTGTTTTCGGTAGTTGCACAACCTACACTTGTGAACCAAGTGATAGAAGCATAGAAGGATCACCTTAAGGTAGAATCCCTCTGGAAAAGATTTCCAGTGAGAAGGTAGAAAGAGGCTTGAACGTGTACTCCCACTTGAGTGTTGGATACCTTGACCATCTCTTCGTGCCAGAGTCTTGCCGAGAGGAAGTATTCCGAGAGTTTCACCATTCATGCCTTGCGGTGCATCCGAGAGGCACAAAGATGTATCACGATCTTAGTCACCAATTTTGGTGGAGGGGTATGAAGAAGGATGTGGCCATGTTTGTATCGAAGCACCTTACTTGTCAACAAGTGAAGGCCAAGCATCAGTGGTCAGCAAGTTTGTTATAACCCTTGCCTATAGCCGAGTGGAAGTGGGTGCATGTCACTATGGATTTTGTTATGGGATTTCCGAGGACTCAACGAGGTAGTGATGTCATTTGGGTGGTAGTTGACCGGTTGACTAAGTCAGCGTACTTTATACCTATACACATAAGTGACTCGGTAGATTATCTTGTTGACCTTTACATCAGGGACATAGTAAGGCTGCACAGATCTCAGTGACGATTGTTTCAGATAGAGATCCGCGTTTCACAACTCGGTTGTGGCAGAGCCTACAGAGTGCCTTGGGCACGAGATTGACCTTTAACACCGCGTATCATCCTCAAACTGATAGGCAGTCAAAACACACCATTCAGATTTTAGAGGATATGCTTCGAGGTTGTGTCCTTGACTTTAAGGTTTGTGGGAAGACATTTTCCATTAATGAAGTTCGCCAATAATAATAGTTTCCAATCGAGTATTGACATAGCACCATTTAAGGCCTTGTATGGCCGACCGTGTAAATCACCTGTGTGTTGGGCTGAGGTGGGTGATGCATCTATGTTAGGTCTAGAGTTTGTCCAGGAAACAATGGAGAAAGTTTCACTAATCTATAAGAGGTTAGCTACGGCTCAGAGTCGCTGGAAAACTTATGCTGACCGTAGGAGGAGACCCTTGTCTTTTGAGGTAGAAGGCCATGTGCTCTTGAAGATATCACCTAGAAGAGGTTTGATGAGGTTTGGAAAGGGTGGGAAGTTATCCCCTCGATTCATTGGGCCTTTTGAGATCCTTGAGAGGATTGGAGAGGTAGTTTATTATTTGGCCTTGCCGCCATAACTTTACAGGATTCATGATGTGTTTCATATTAGCATGCTCCGGAAGTACGAGCCAGATCCATCGCACATGTTGGATTAGACCGACTTAGAGGTAGATAAGGATGCCTCGTATGAGGAGACACTAGTGAAAGTTTTGGATACCCGGGACCAAGTCTTGCGAGGCAAGACAATTCCCTTGGTTAAGTTATTGTGGAAACATCACGGGATTGAGAAAGCAACTTGGGAACGTGAGTTGGAAGTCCGTGAAAAATATTCGGATTTATTTGTTGATGGTTGATCATGTATTGAAATTTTGTTATATTAATGAAATATGAAAACATTGTATATTTTTTGAGAATATGGGCACATTGTATACGTTGTATATGTTGCATATGTTTTAGAAACACGAATTAATTTAAAACATTGCATATGTTTTGGAAAAATGTAAATTGTGCTTTCAATGTTGGAACTTGTATAGCCAATCGATGAGAATGGATGACCGAAGAATGGATCATGGTAATGGAATTGGTTAATTATCGTTATTGTGTTTGGTTCAAGAATAACTTTAAATCTTGATTTGAAATTTCGAGGGCAAAATTCCTTAAGGGGGGAGATTATAGCGATTCTAGTTTTGACCCGGCCCTTGTTGTATTCTAGACTCGAGTTTCATCGTTCCGTATTATTGTTCTATCTTGCTTCCCTTGTATTTCTTTAAAATTTGGTTATTGGGTTGTTGTTTTTGCGTTTAGGACAGATTGGTTGCTTAGTTTCCAAACTTTTGTTACCCAAAATTTTGCTCCTCCACTCAAGTGGCACTTCTTGCACTTGAGTGGGCTTTGTGAATTCTCAGTACTTTTGCAGGTCTGCAAAACTACTAGGAGAGTGTATTCTACGCTCAAGCGGCCTTTCTTGCGCTCGAGCGTTGGTCTGTTGCCTTTAAAACTACTGAGAGTGTGCATTCTGCACTCGAGCGTCACTTCCTGTGCTCGAGTGGAACAACTTATTGTGTTTAACGCTCGAGCATCAACTCTTGCGCTCGAAACACTCGATCGAACTATGCGTATATCAGTTCATAACAACCACTTTTTACATCACTTTTCCATCTCTTTCTCTCTCTAAAACATTTCAAACCCTAGATCTTGAGCTTCTCTCTCTAGAACTCACCTTCTCTTTACATTTTCACCTAGATTTGTTGGTTTCTCTATCCTAGTGTCTTTGGCAAAAAGGTAGAGCATCTCAGAGCTCCATTTTGATCCGAACAAAAGTCGATTTCAGCGTCCTTGAAGTTTTCTACTTGCTTTGCTCATCTTCTAACTTGAGTAGAAACTTTCTACACTCTCTTATGACTTTTAACTTAGTTATTTGTTGATTGTGTAAATAATGTTGGGATTTGAGGATTATAGACAAACTTAAGATTTTTGTTTAAAATCTAAAGAGGGGTTCTCAAATGAATGTATTGAAAATGGTTATGGATGCAGATATGAGGATGTGTTGTGTTAAATTTGTTGATTTTGATACATGGGTTGGATTGGGAAGAAACTGAAGTTTGCCCTAAAATGTTTCAAGTAATTATTTTGTATAAATAATGAAGTTGGTATTGGGAATGTGAAATTTGATAAATGTTTATATAAATGGTGGAGTTGGGTGTGTATTATCTCTTACTTATGGAAATTTGGATAATTTATCTGTCTTGGAGATTGTATATCGGTTTTGGGCTATCGATGGAGGATGGCTATGTTTTTTGTAAAAATTACATGAGGATTAGGTGAACTAGAACTAATCTCTTATTTGTTGTCATTGAATATGTCTGCGTTTTAATACATTGTATATGTGTGATGTTGGGAGGAGAAAAGGGATGTACTCCATGTTTGGGAGAAAGAAGGGGATGGATTCCATTGAAATAAGTTGACATGTGTGTCCAGGGTAAAAGTCACAAAACTGCGCGTATACATGGGTACCAATCCCGCGGACGAAATTTTCATAAAATGGCAAATTTGAAGTATTTGTGTAATGATTGTATTGGTTAGAGAACCACTGAATTGTAGTATCAGTTGGGTTGTCTGGATAACAATGGACTTGACTCATGGATTGAGGAGAAATGAATTGTCATGAAAGAATTAAGAGAAGATGGCTTCAAATATAAAACTTGGCATATTATGATCTGGTAAGAATACGAATGATCTTATCATAGGCATTGTATATGCATATCATACTTATATCTTTGTTAAGATTCATATATTATGCTAGATTATTTCTACTAGGCTTTGGCTCACCCTACTTGGGAAAAACATTTTCAGTGCTGGTGATATGCCTCCGCCAAGGACTTAGCTTGGGAGGATTGTGGAGTAGAAGGCTCACTTTTGTTTACTTAATATCTTTTGTACAATTTGTACAAGCCTAAGGCTTTATTTGTATTGAGCTTATAACTCATTTTTGTTGTAATCAAGCACGGTCTTGGAAAGATATAAGCTTCTAGGGCTTATGAATATTTGTTTAGCTTTCATACTCTATTGCTTCTTGTAACACATGCTGTAGATTCTGGATGAATGATTTATGAATGTATATCGCATGTGTCACTTTTGTATATTAACTCAGATTAATGAAAGCTTCTTATTTTATTAATATCACTTTGCACTAGTGTTTGGAGTTGGATTCTTGTATTTATTTTGGGGGGCCGTTACAGGAAATGTTAAGGGAGGTTAAGTAAGAGCAGAAAAGAATTCTCAACGACCCAATACAATAAACAAGACGTTGAAAGTAAAGCACACTATTTTACTACTCAAAACCAGTCAAGTCCAAGACCCGGACATTACAAATTTGTAGAGCCTATCATGAACCTCGTTTTAATTATTCAAATCATTTTTTATGTAGGATATTACATGTATATCATTCATAAAAATAAAAAATAAAAATTAAGTCGATCTAATAATTGTAACATTATAATTTTGTTATATTTTTATTCAAAAATGGGATGGTTTATTTTTAAAATGGTCATTCATTTTTTAAATGCACACGCGACAAAAGAAAAATACTATGATTATCAAATTAACCTAATTCTTTTCGGGGATAATATACACAGAGGGCCTTACAAAATAAATAATTCAGATTATCGAAATAGGATTCATGATAGGCTCCATACCTCTCAAGTTGAGGTTTTTTTTTATATTATTATTATTATTGAGATTTGAATATGAAAGAAGTCAAACCCTTTACTTAATCCTTTATTTTCTCTGTTAATATAGTATATCGAGTATATTAGGATATTATTTGTACTTATCTGTTATAGTATTTTCTCTATATATACTTATTTGCTCTCCTATATAAAGGAGTGTGTACCTATTCATTAATATAGATTGAATACAAGAGTTCTCTTTTCTCTTCTCTTTCTACTCTCATAACATGGTATTAGAGCTTAGGATTTTTTCCTAGCCTCCTCTTCTTCTGCAACACGATTTTTTCTGTCTGGCAAATTGCTTCCTGTTCACGTTGGTTTCTGCATATCTAGTCTTTTTCTATTTCACAGATTTGAATACACCAGATTCTTCGTCTCTTTAAGACAAAGCCAACGCCACCAGATTCATCTTCATCCGATTCTCCATGCGCCGCCATACGATTTGCCGTGCACTGTCCCGTTCTCCTATACACCCTATGCGCCTTCTGCCCTTGTCTCGTGCTATTGTGCGCCGCGGCCTCATCTGCTAACGTGAGCCGCGTGTTTCTGACATCATCTAACGTCAGCCCTGGTTGTTTCCATGCGCCGCTGCTTCTCCCCTGCTATCGTGCACCACGTGCCTTGCTGCTAATGTGCGTCGCGCCTGCTGACATCATTTTTGCCACTGTGACATCAGTCCTGGTCAACTCACTTTGACCAGCCAATTCACTACCTTTCTGGTCATATTTTTGGTCCGTTCAACCTTATCCCCACTATTTTCGGCCTCTTGAATCTACTGGTGTGTTCTGTTTTGGCAAAATTAGCCTCTACAAAGCACCTTCTTCTTTGTTTTTGCTCTATTTGAGCATCATGGATCGTTCTGACAATATCCATTCTGTCTCTGGTACACTTGATGGGTCTAACTATGTTCTCTGGGCCCAAGCTCTCTCTGGATTCATCAAAGGGAAGCGGCTTTGGCGTTTTATCACTGGCGCTCTTTCTAAACCCATCCAGGAAGACAAAGAGACTACATCTGCTTTCGATGAACGTCTTGATGAATGGGAAGGGAAGAACTACCAGATTATCACATGGTTCCAGGCTACTTCTGTTCCTTCCATTAACCTTCAATTTGGCCACTTTGAGGATGATGATTCCATTGTCTCTCCTGCTAAGGCAATTTGGGATTTCTTGAAGGAACGCTATCAGACTACTGGCCATGCTCACCAATATCAACTCCTACAAACTTTTCATCACATGCGCCAAGAGCTTGGTTAGTCCATCAACGATTTTTTATCCCAAATGTCATATGTCTGGGACCAGTTGGCAATTTCTGAACCTACTTGGGCACATTCGGAGGATGCACAGTTATTTATTGTTCATAGGAATCATCAGTGGCTATTGCAGTTTCTTATGGCTCTTCATAGCAACTTTGAACATGTGCGTGTTTCCTTGCTCCATCGTCTGCCCTTACCGACTTTGGAGCAAGCCATTACTGAACTCTTGTCAGAACAAACTCATTTTGGGATGCTCAAACCTCCAACTTTGGATTCTGCTCTTGCTACGCCATCATCACGAGGTTCTTCATCTTCACAGCCTCCTAGCTCATGCATTTATTGTCGCAACCGTGGCCTACCTGCCAATCATTCTTTACTTTAGTGCCAAGTTCATGACTGCTTGACTTGCCACAAGACTGCTCCTGGTCATCACCAAAGCAATTGTCCTCGCGCTCCCCTTGCTTCATCTTCCAAGAAAGGATCTTCATGTTCTGGGCCTCAGTCCAAATCTACTCATGGTTCTCGTCCTGCTGCTACTACTGCTGCTACCTCAAAGAGTTCTTGCACTCTCCACCCTACGGATCCAATTGTTCCATCATTTTCTATGGATGATGTTAAGTCCATTATCCAGCAGGTGCTTGCCAAATCTGGTACTCTTCCTTCTCCTGCTCTTTCAGTCACATCAGGTAATCCTTCATGGTATTTTGATTCCGCCTGCTGTAATCATATGACCTCTGATTCTACTATATTTTCTTCTATCTCATCATTCTCTTCTGTTCCCTCTATCCATACTGCTGATGGCTCTCATATGTCCGTTAGTCACATTGGTCAAATTTCTACTTCCACTATATCTCTTTCTAATGTTTATTGCATTCCTACTCTTAAATTAAACCTTATCTCTATTGGTCAATTGTGTGAACTTAGTCTCACCGTCACTTTTTCTGCTAATGGTTGTTTGGTGCAGGACCCTTAGATGAAATAGATCCTTGGGATAGGCCGTAGGCATGGACATCTATTCGAGCTTCTTCATCTTCGCATTCCATCTACATCATCCACTGCTGCTTCTGTTGCCTCTTTCGCTACTTCTACTTCTATGTCTTCTTTTTACCTTTGGCATTGTCGTTTAGGCCATGTCTCTTTTGGTCGTTTAAAAACTTTGGTTTCTAGTGGTCGGTTAGGTCATGCTAGTTCTGAAAATGTTGATTATTTACCTTGTCAACTTGCTAAACAGCCTGCATTACCTTTTAATAAAAGTAATTCTATTTCTACTGCCCCATTTGCCCTTGTGCATTCTGATATATGGGGACCCTCCCCCACCCCGACCATGGGGGGGTCTAGATATTTTGTGATTTTTGTTGATAATTTTTCTTTTTATACTTGGATATTTCTTCTCAAAAATCGGTCTAAACTTAAACAGGTTTATTATGATTTCTCTGCCATGGTCCATACTCAGTTTTCTCAAACTATTAAAACCTTTCATTCTGATAATGCTATGGAATACTTGGATTCTGATTTTCTTTCCTTTCTTCGGGCCCATGGTACCCAATCTCATCGTTCTTGTGCAGGCATGTCCCAACAAAATGGTCGCGCTGAAAGAAAGCATTGTCATATTCTAGACACTACTCAAGCCCTTCTCATCTCCCCTTCGTGTCTTGAAAAGTTTTGGGAAGAAGCTGCTCTCACTGCTGTCTACACCATAAATCGCGTGCCTACTCCTCTTATAGCCAATCTCTCTCCTTATGAATGTTTGAATGGTTCTCCTCCTACATACACCACTCTTAAAGTTTTTGGCTCTGCTTGTTTTGTTCTCCTTTAACCCCATGAACACACTAAACTAGAACCTCATTCTTGTCTTTGCTGTTCTCTAGGGTATGGTATAGAACATAAAGGCTATCGCTGTTGGGATCCAGTCTCTAAGCATCTTCGTATTTCTCGTCATGTGGTTTTTTGGGAACACAAAATATTCTCTACTTTGTCTAAGTTTCACTTACCACAGTCCACCCATTCCCTATTTTTTACTGATCTTTCTATAGACTTGCTGTCTCCTGAATTTGATGCAGATTCCGATTCAACGCCTTCATAGCTGTTGTAGACACCCCATTTTTGACCGTCCTCAAGACTTGGACGTCACCGCTTGAACGCTCGGTGATCATCCATGTTTGTGTTCGTCTTGAGTTCTCGGAGGCCGTGGCAGCGCGCCTCGCCTTAGGACCTCTTGACTCGATTGTTTTGTGTCTAGTTTTGCACCAAACACTTGTGTTTTGCCTTTGAGGGGCAGGGTAGGGCTTGTAGACCATCCCCACCCATCACCGGCCCTGGCTTGAGGCCACCGGCTATGTTTTGTTGCCACCGGCCAAATGTTTGGCCGGTCGGCACTATAGATGGCCGGCCCGCTATATTTTTTTGGTCAATTGCATGTTTGGCCGGCCGGCTACTGTGCATCTACTTTTGCAGATATTTTTGTGCAGCTGGCATGCACTGTCACCCAGTGTATGGAGGGATTTCCCTCTTGTTAGCTTCCTTTGGAAGCTTTACAAGACAAATTGTCTATAAAAGAGGGGCTCTTCTCTCTTGTTAAGGGGTTAGACAATTTAGACAACATTTTCAGAGCTTGAGCTTTAGGGTTAGGGTTTACATATATCCTCTATCTCTATATCTCCCTCTTTCTTGTGTTTGGTGTGTGTTTAGTCTCATTTTTGTGCACAAACACCCACCATCACACCTTTTCTTGGTTGCTGAGGTACCAGAGGTCTTTCCTTGAAGTTTTTGGACTGGTTTGGAACCAAAAAAGCTGCTGGAATATTGTTTGTGAAGAGAGTCTACAAGGGTAAGACTTTTGTCCCTTTTTACCCCATTTTTACAAAGCTTTTTAGCCTATCTTGCATCTATTTTTGAGCTTAGCATATAACATAGAAAAGTCTTATTTTTGTCTGCTCTAAATAGTTTGTTAAGGGTGTTTTAAGCTTTGGGGTTGTTTGACCCCTCTTAAGGCTTGTTTGGCCTTTGTTTTATGCCATTTTGGTTGAGCTCTGGGACCATTGTGTTTGGGCCTCCTCACCACTGAAATCTTGAGGGATTTCAGAGGTGAGGATGGTGTTTTGAGGTCCTAGGAAGGAGAGGGCCACCCCCTCTCCTTGTTGTCCTTGAAAAGGGCTATTTTTGCCTCTTGAGGGAGCATCTAGTTTAGGTGTATGTTGACCATGCCTTGACTGATATTTATGCTTATTTTGCCATGAAATAGCATTGTGTTGAGTTGGTTTAGACACACCATGCATGCTTAGCATACTTGTCTTGTAATGCCATGAAATTGCCTTAACATGTATCTAGCATTTGTACCACCATGCTTGCATACTTTGGCTTAGCTTTGTGAAGTTTTTGGTCATGTTTTAACATGCTTAAGGTCTGTCTTGGGTCTTTGGAGTCATGCTTTCCATATTTTGTATAGCTTCTTTGCATTCTAGCTTACTAGCCTTGGGTATGTGGATCACTAGCATGCTTTACTTGGCCTATTCTCATGATTTGGCATCATTGGAAACCATATTTCAGTCCATGTTCCATGCTTGCATACTTGCATTTTCCATCCCTTTCATGTTTTGAAGAGTTGATGGCTTATGGTCCATGTTTAGGCTCTTGTGCATGCATGCTTGTGTGTGTGTGTTTTCATGCCTTTGTTGCATCGTTTTGGCCGCTGTTTTGGACCTAGTAGAGAGCTGTCCAAATGAGTTTAAGACCATCCCTTTGGCATGTTGTTGCGTGCTATACATGTTTGTATGTTTAGGTACTTAGCCTATTAACATGTTGCATGTTTAAGTGTCATCGCATTTGGCATGCTTCTTGTGTTAAGTTGCTTTGCATATTTACATGTGTTATGCCTTTCATGTTATTGCATGTGTGTCATTAACATTGATGTTATATGCCTTGCATGCTTACTTGTTTAGTTCATGTGCCTATTGCACATGGTTTTGTTGTTTGCATGATCATGTTGCACACTTAGTTCACATGCCTAGGTTGCATTACATTGGCATGCATGCTTTGCCTCTTGAATTGAGTATGATAGAGGTTGAGCTCATTGTTTGTTTATGCGCATTTCATTCTACATTGAAAATGCATACTTGGTCTCTTGGGCCATCACGCATTGAAATGCGCGATTGGTGGTCCGAGAATCGAGCACCATACCCCTTTGAGTCATAAATATGATAAGGGATGTGGTGGTGCATACATTTGCTTGAAATGCATTGCCATGCCTTGTTTTGCCCTCTGCTGCTGTCAAAACAGGTTCTGCAGGAAGCTTTGGCCAGCCGGCCATCTACACTGCCGACCGGCCATCCATTGTTGGCCGATGGCTTTACAGATGGTCGATGACAATCCGGACATGGCCGGTGGTGTTCTGTCTTAGCCGGTGGTGTTCCACAGTGTCCATAGAGTCCTCCCTGGGACTTGTGCAATTTTCAGAGGAGCAGAGCAGGGAAAACAGAGGCAAACTTGTGCATGGCGTTAGATTTCCGAGCAAACCCGAGCACGCATGCATTGGACCCTCTTCCCAAGGCTGTTGTTTACTGCTTAATTAGATTAGTTAATTTGCCAAGCTAATTTAATTGATTTGTAATATTTAATTAGCTTGTTGGTAAGTTAAATTGTATTATTCTTCGGTCCCTCCGAGCAAGGGTAAATTTGTAATAAGTGTGGGTGCGTGTGTGCATGGCTTCCAACCCCCACTCCTTTCTCCCTTTTACTTACCTGCTTTCGATGGTTAGTTTAGGGCATGTTTACTTTAGCATACCTTATGCTATGCATGCGTGCATCCATACATTTGTCTTGCATGCACCGGGCTCGGTGCATCATGCTAACTGCATAAGTAGTTCAAATCTAACCTGAATACATGCTATCTGTGCATTTCACATGTCATTCTTAGATTAGCCGAGCCTATTCTAGTGACATTCGGTATGCGTTGCATTAGCCACTTAACATGAACTAGGGTCACGCATGTTTGCTAACTAGTTTACTGTTTTGGCACGGAGTACTTTGTAAGTATTTTGTGCTTTAGCATCTCGCATGAGTGTGAATGTTAACATGACAACATGCTTACCATATGGCTATGTGCTTATGTGATATACACTGCCTGAATGCCTGTGGGTGGAGGTTGGGTTGTTTGAGTTGGAGCAACTCGTTGAAATCCGTGTTTTTAGCCTACTTGCGAGTAGCAAATTCCAAAGCGTTTTCCAAAAAACGGATATGCAATGTTTCGTTCCAAATTAGGCAATCTAGTCTATACTTTTGTGTTGTGCGCATCACATAGTAATTCTAGCTAATTGACGGGAATAAGAACACATAATGTTTTCAAAAACGGATATCACGGTTAGTAGAGGCCGATCTTCGGATCGGGCAAGAGGGGGTGCTCATAGCTGACCTTCCCCAATCGTACCCAAGCTCCCGAGCCGAGGCAACTTTGGTGATGACGGACACGTGGCCTTTGGTACCGAGTCAGGGTTTCCTAAATTTCCCCATTAAAAAAAATATTTAGGTGGCGACTCTGTATCTGGCAAAGCAGTCCATGTTTGGCACTTCTTTTCTAAAAATCTGTTTTCTCAAAACGATTTGCCGGATTTGGACTCTTTCGTTCAAGATTAAGAACCGACACAAATCGAGTCCGAACTGTGGGGTGAGGCCCTCACGCGGGGCGCGTCCACAGTTTCTGGCGACTCTGCTGGGATGTTAGAGAGCTTGACTTGAACTCGTGATATCCTGTTTTGATTTCACTTATGTGTCTCTTTGCATTGCATGTGCATTGGTGCGCCTAGGACACCGTGTTTGCCATCTGCCATTCCTGAACGGTTTGCCAGAGGCTTGACTTTGTCAAAGCATGCCCTAAGGCTGACCGGTTGTGGGCTCTGACAGTATGGGAACACAAACCCCAGTTTTACCGAGGCACCCTTTTCGACCATTCGACCTAGTGCATATCGAAATCCATAGTGACCATTCCAAACTAGGACAGGTTGCTTACCCGATTTTAGGTTGTTTGAAACCGCTGCGTGTGTAGTAAAACCCTAGCTCCTGACAAAATAGGACAGGGAAACCCTACCCCAACATAGGAGTGTTTTGGCTCTCTTTTACTTGCAATGTGTTTTTAGAGTGTATCTCTACAGGAACGCACATATCAATTTGCAAGTTTGAGTATCAGGCCTGAGGGCACCAGTGTCAGTTTGTGGGAATCAGTTATATCTGTGGGTATCCGATTCAGTATTTTGGGACAATGATGCAGTGATTCTGAGGAACAGTGATCAGTAATAGAGTACAGTTGTTCGGCTACATCTGTGTTTGATCCGTTTGGGCTGAAATGTTGCTTGTTTTTCCTTTCAGTTTAGAGAGTTGATACAGAATAGCTAGTGTTCCCCCTTGCTGAGGCAAGACTTATGATGGCGCAGAATTCGGAAGAGATCGTGGTTATGACAGCCGCATTAGATCAAGGAATCACTCTGCAAAGTGAGACCAATGTTGATGTACCGCATCCACCCAGGTCGCCTGTTGCGCACCCGGTCTGGACCCCCCAGTTGTATCAAGCTCGCGAGCCCACCACATTCGAGTTGATGGGGATGATAGGTGATCTCCAGAAGTCCGTGGCGGATCTCACCTATGAAATGTCAGCTTCACCACCAGCCGCACCGTATGCTGGGAATTTTGTATCCCAGGAGCCCCCGCTGTTGGGACGGATTGTGATCGAGCTTAGCCAACCGGAGATGGCCTCCAACTATAATAATGACGTATCAACATCAACCCAAACCCTCGATCAGGCTGAAGCCAGAGGTAAAGACAAAATGAAGGCAGATGCCGATCCCATTGAACAACTGCTGTGGGCAGTCGAGGCTTTGAAAGCCAGGGGGATGAGTAAACAGCAAGTATCCTCAGTTGTGACCAAGGTTGTGGATGATGTTTTCCCCGCTCCAACTGAAGGCAGCACCAGCTAGTCCGGAAACCGAGATAGGCCCCGTCATGCCAGAAAGGTTTCTTCCACTCCCAACCTTGCACCTTGGAAAGATCAGAAGGTCAAGACAGTGCCTGCTGACCCTTTCGCTAGTGCGTCTAGCAAGAATACTCAGGCTCCAAAGTACCTGCCCCGAGGGCGCAGAGTCTTTCACGAACTCTACATGCCGTTGTCAAAGGCACTCCAGATCCTGGCCGAAAGAGGGCATCTTAAGCCCTTAGAGCCTCGGCCTCTCCCGAAGAATCTCTCTCTCACACATGATGCTGCTTTGTATTGCGCGTACCACCAGCAAACCGGTCATTGCACCGATAACTGTTTTCGCCTCCGTCATGAGGTACAAGATTTGATCGACAATGAGGTTATCCTCCCACCCACCTCAGCCAAGTCCGTTACTACCCAGTTATTGGATTTTGAGGATACTGATACTATGAGTATGTAATCAAGAAGTGAACCACCTGTGGGCGGCGCTCGGCGTATTTTGGATGTGGCGTCTGGCACGCATTTTTGAGTATCTGCGAATGCTAGTTTTGTAATTTCTGGCTTGGGTATCAAGTCAGTCCTTTGTTTTGTTTTGAGTCTGTCTCATCATCTTGAGTCAGTTCTTTTTGCTTAAGGGTCTGTTATGTTGTAGCGAGTCAGTCCCCTCGTATAGAATGCCAGGTGATTCCGGGGTTGTTGCCTTGAACACCGTTTTGTTTTGTAATTACCCTTTTGTTTTCCTTTGAGTTTGTCTCTGCTGTGGAGCAAGTTACAAACCAAGAAATCTGAATGAAACGGCTGCGGCTATCTTGTTCCTGTGCTTATTGCTATTTTGAGCTAATTGTGCCAGAGGATTCGAAAGGGACGACAGTACATTCTACTTGCTCTCTTGTGCCCTGAAAATCATTGTAATGACCTAAGTTTTTTTAAAACCGTTTTGAACACTGTGGTGATGAAAACGAAGAGGAAGGAATTCCTCGGGTTTTGTAAAACTTTGATCAATTTGAGAGAAAGATAGGCGTGCTAAGCCTCTTTAATGAATGAAATCGTGCTTGTTAGCGTGAGTACTGAGAAGGACCCTGGCTTGACCCAGATTGGTTCCACACTATCTTCAGCGCGAGCGATTTGTCGCTTTCTTAAAAACTTTCAAAAACAAAATATTTTGCGCGGTCTTGCGAAGACCTGTGTGGAATCGCTCTTGAGATTGTGCAACCTAGGATCGCTCTCAGCCTCAAGATTCAATCCGTTTGTTTTCAAGCCTTGACCACAATTCGGACTGTTTGACGGTCAACCGCCATGTAAGGCCTATATCGCCAGATTTGAAGCAGCCCTCAAACATGAGGCCCCAAAATCAGATCAAGAAGGTCAGATCTCACCGTAAGGAGCTCGTAAAGCAACCGTGATGGATCCTTCTGCAAATCAATACAACAGCCATTCTCCTGGATGCAGAGAGGCTTCAATCTCAAAACCATTTGGCATGGACTTGTTACACTTTTACCCTTTGAGAGGCTCGCTGGGCCGAAGACCCGGGAGGGCGACCCAGGCAAAAGTTAGAGTAAGAAAAAAAAAAGAGAAAGAAAAAAGAAAAAAAGAAAACATACAAAAAATAATACAAAAAAGAAAGCAAAAAAAGAGAAAGAGAAAAAGAAAAAGAAAAGAAAAGAAAAGCAAAGCTCGCAAGGTCGAAAACCCGCATTGGGCGCCTTGGCAAAAGTTAGAGCCTAAAAAGTGAAGGTTAAAATACCCGAGTGTACCTTAACCGGAACTACGTAAGGCTTGATTCCCATGTTTGGGATACGTAGGCAACTTCGTCCTGAAGTCTAGCCCCCAACGCTTTCATAGCGCCTCAGTCCATGTAATGGTTTTGATTATCCTTGCCCTCCCCGAATCCGATAGTTCGGTTGTGACAACCAGATACGTAGGCAACTTCATCCCGAAGTCCAGCCCCCAACACCTTCGAAGTGACTGTGTCCATATATTGGTCCAGACCATCTCCGTCTTCTCTGCATCCGAGAGTTCGTTTGCAATCATCACTGACGAAGACTGTTTACCAAATGCTGCGGCGTCATCCAAACAAGGGGCAACTTTCCGTTGCCATGAATTGCCACGAGTCACCTTTTAAACCAAGCGCAACTTTCCGTTGCCATCCACCGCTTCCAAGCCAGGGGCAATTTTCCATTGCCTCCGATCCGAGGTTGCGCATCTCGAGGGTAAGTTCCGAACTCGTTTAGCATCGGCCGTTTGCAAAAATAGTTTTTGAAAATTTTTATTGAGGTTGACTATTTTCTCGAGAACTATTTCATTTTCCAAAATCGGACCATTCTCTTGGACCAAAAAAAAAGGGAAAATTTTCAGTGCTTACAGCCTGACTTGCGTGATTTTCGAATCAAAAAGTGAACAAGTATGTTAATACGACTCTCATTTTGGTCAAAACTGTTTTAGGAAGAAAACCAAAACAAAAAAAAATGGTCAAAATGATGAACTAGGGGCACAGTTGAGTCAGGTGTTCTGTCTTTCCCCGTCGTCAACATACCCGCCAGAAAGGGCACAGCTGAAGCTGTTAGTAAAGGGCTGAAAGCTCTCTCAACAACCTCCAAGTAACGAGGTATCAAGCCAAGTGCGAAGCACAAATCGGAGTAGGTCAAGATACTTCACTCCCCATCCGGAACCTCGACTGGATGTCACCAGAAGGAATAGCCACGAGCTGATACTGTTGGGCGTGAACCCACAACTTCCTATTCATCTATCAACCACCCTGGGAAGGGATTGAAAAATGAGAGAATAAAGAATAGAGAGGTGTAAGTCGAGAGAAAAGTGAAGAAAAGGGTTTTGAAAAAAGAAAAACGAGCCTGAGGGCCGAGTGTTGTGAGAATCACAAATCAGAAAGGGTGGCAAACATACCCGCTCCTCGAGATCTGAGGTCTTTTGGTTTTTGTGAACACATCCGTGTGTCGTGTCTTTTCTTTTGATTTGTCTACCTCGACTTCTGTTTTGAGTCTTTTCCGAGTGTGTCTCATTGTGTTCAGGTCGTGTATCCTTTTGTTGAGTCTTTCTCGCTGTGTTCAGTTGTAGGCTCGGTACCCCGGTTGAAAACCTGTTTTTTTAATTTAATTTCAAAAGTTAAAATCGTTTATGCTTAGAATGTTGTGCCATTCTCCACATTTTTGCGAAGCAAAAGAAGAAAAGGGAAAATTTGGGGCATCTGAGTGCGCTTCAACTTCAACTGGTTTCACCTTTGTAGTCCGTCTTGTCAGATTGGGCTGTTTGTTCAGGGTTTGCCGTGTGCAGAATGAACTGAATGCTGTGTTACGGGCTGTATGTAGTCTAATCCCCAGTAGAGCATGGGCTGTGTGTTCAGAATATAGTAGTGGGTTGCTGGGGTTTGTTTTTGCTATCGGCTGGTTAGTCATCTGATTATTGCAATACAAGTGCTCAATTTTTAGACAACAGATCAATTTCATTTGAAATGTAACATGATGCAATGCGATGCAACATATAGAAATGTATAAATGTAACACTTTTTTTTTTTTAGATAAAAAGTTTGTTTCATTTCATCGTCGGTTTCAAGTACATAGCTTTGAAAACAAAATCTGCCTGCGGCAATACAAGGTACCCTAGCCACCAACAAAAAAGTACAAAAAGAAGAAGAAAAACAGCAAAAATCTGGATCAATGACAAAGGATCTCTGGCCTAGGAGTCCGTCCTAGTCCTCTTCCTGGACGAAGGTCCAGGAGCATCATCAGCACTGTCATCTGAGCCCGAGTCCAAGCCGTCTCCGATCTCCTCCTCCGACGACTCTGCCTCCGCCTCCGCCTCTGCCTCCGCCTCCACCTCCGCCTCCGCCTCCGCCTCCGACTCCTCGTCATCGTCATCAGGGACTGGAGCCCGCGAGCTACTCCCGACGTGAGTGCGCCCCGCCTTGGTGCGAGGGAATACTCTGCCCTCTCCATCTCCTCCGGTAGGAATAGAAGGCCTGGCTGGAACACCTCCCACAGTGGGAATCTGGAAGGGAGGCTGAAAAGTATAAGAGGCAAACGCATCAGTATGCCGTGAGCAGTTTATCAGTGCAGAATGTAGTGTATGAGTACAGTGTGCGTATGTCGTGAGCAGTTTATCAGTGCAGAATGCAGTGTATGAGTACAGTGTGCGAATGCCGTGAGCAGTTTATCAGTGCAGAATGCAGTGTATGAGTACAGTGTACGAATGCCGTGAGCAGTTTATCTTTGCAGAATGCAGTGTATGAGTACAGTGTGCGTATGCCGTGAGCAGTTTATCAGTGCAGAATGCAGTGTATGAGTACAGTGTGCGAATGTCGTGAGCAGTTTATCAGTGCAAAATGCAGTGTATGAGTACAGTGTATGCATGCCGTGAGCAGCTTATCAAGTGTTGTGTTGTGCATCAGATTATGTGAAGCAGTTTATGTGTATGGTTTGAGACCGTGATCAGAAGAACATACCAGAATACTATAGAGGGCCAGGAGGTCGAAAGTCCGCTGCAACATCCCCATCATGGAGGCATTCAGCTCCAAGGACTGTCAGGTATACTCGGAAGAAGCCTGCAAAAGTATCAGATGCATCAGTATTCTGCGGAATATCAAATAAACTGAAATGAAATGCCAATACAAGATGCATAAAATGTAGTAATACATACCGGAGGCAAGTCATGGAAACTGACCAACTCATGGTCAGCCGGAGGAAGAGCAAAGGGGATCTGGTAGGTCGTCCCACCCTGCCCTCTGTATGTCAGTGAAGTGGGCAGTGCAGGCCAGCCACCCCCCCGCCCTTTCTGAACTCCACCCCTGCCACGGACCCGAGCTCTCCTCGATGCTCCTGCTCCAGCCCCCACTCCTGTCCTAGCTGCCGGCGCCGCGGGCCTCTCTCCCTCAACTCGACGGCCGACGCTCAGAGGTCGCATGATATACGTCTGCACGTACTCTCTGTAGTCGCCTATGCCTCTGAAGCGGATCGCGTCCCAGCCGATCGTGTAGTCGGCCATCTGCTCGGCAGTGAATCTCTCGGTCTCCCTCATATGCTCAGGAGGGTGAACCGTGACTATCTGCTCTGGTAACCCGAGGGTCTGGCGTAGGAACTCACCCAGGTACCAAGCCCGATAGACCGGGCCCTCCAACAAAATCCGAAAAACGTGAGGTCTCCTCAGCACCGGCAAATCGATCCCGAATCACGGCTGGCAATGGAGCCCAAGGCTGCCAGGTGATCTGAAAAATGAAATACAGATTGTTATCTACTATTATTGAAAATATAGTGTAAAGCAAAGCTTAAATGAACTGCAAGTAAAACATACCTCTGCGGGAGTGATGGTGTCAAAATAGCGGCGGAAGAAGCTAAACGTCTCCTGAGGCCTCCGCATGCATCTCCCGTCGAAACGGCGCGAGAATGGAACGACGAGAGGGGTCTCCGCGTCCGGCATGGGGGTGAGTCTCGGAAAGTAGGCGTAGACCCACAACTGCAAAATAAATACCAGTATGCTTATCAGATAAAGCAGAATACGGAATAAGACAAAGATAGCAGAGCCGTGTGCAGTGTATTCAGCAGAGTGTGCCATGTGTACAGTATACAGTCAGTGTAAAGCAGACCACAGTGTGTGCAGTGTACAGAGTACAGATAATAGAAAGCAGAAATGAAATGTAAAAAAAGAAAAAAAGAAACGTACCTCCCAAGCGCGCCAATAACCCTCGAGCAACTGTCCGCTGCCATGGGAGGCTGAGCTCATGTATCCGTAAAGCGTAGCCAGACCGGCGCCACCTCAGTCATAGTGCAGGATCTGTGTGACATCCTCTAAGGCGCTGAGCAAGCAGAGGGGCACGGTATTCGCCCGGTCGGCGACAATAGTCGTCCCCAGCAGGAACATGAGAAAGCCGCGGGCGTACTGCTCTACCGCCTCCTGGGTCATCGGAGCCTCCTTGGTCAAAGCTGGCTGGACCCTGAACTGGACCTCGAACCATGAATACCGGACGAAGCCTAGACGGGCGAGAGGTGGCACCTCACCAAGCAGATATATTTGAGCAGCCGTCCACTCATCCATATCGGTGTCAAAGGGGATCGGATCACCCCCTACCCCGATGCCTGTGAGGATCGAGAAATCATAGGGAGTCATCGTCATATCTCCCGTCGCAGAGAGGTGGAATGAATCGGTGGTGTCCCACCACCTCTCCGCTAGAGTAGCGAGGAGAGGCCTGCTCGTGGTAAGCCTGGATAGCCCTCTGCAGAATGCGCCGAAGCCGGCCTGATCCACGATGTGGCGAACCGCATCGGGTAGCTCTGCGTACCAATCTCGAGCAGCAATGTTCCCATACCCCCGAACGGTATGGGAATCTCCCTGTTTTCAAAACAAACAATTGCGAAGCAATGCTAAATATACCAGTTTTGAAAGGCATTCAGAATTAAGGCAAATATAGCATGTGTGCAAGTTTTTCAGATTCGAATAGATACCGGGTGCCGGTGTGCTTACAGTGAACTACAACGAGTGATGTATCAGCCTGTTTGAGTGGTTCAGTGCAAGTATAGCATGTGTGCATGTTTTCAGATTCAAACAGATATCGGGTGCCTGCGTATTTGCAGTGAAATACGGTGTGTGCCGTGTGTTTGAGTGGTTCAGGGCCAGTGCAGTGCGTGTGCACATGACAGTTTTGAACAGATATCAGTTGCGAGTGCATTCAACTACAGTGTATAGTGCATCAGTGTATCTGAGCTAAGCAGTCAAAGAACCTAATCAGCTATGGTAGTTGGCAGTTAAGTGTTCTACGTTGCGGAAAGTAAAACAGAGGAAGGAATGTTACATCGGAAGCGCCGAAGGACAGATGAGATGTAGGCTCATGCAGGAGGAGCTCTGGACGCATCGCCCTGTCAAAACTCCGAAACTTACGAAGACCGTCAGGAGGCAAGACGTGGATCGCCGGCCGATAGGTCGCCGGGTCGAATGGGCGGACGCTCAAAGGCAAAAGCTCGGCCTCGGGATCCATCTCGTGATTCGGGGGAGTCCCGCCCTGTGGGATGTCATCCGCCATGTCAAAGGTCGTGCAAAAATGGCCAGGAAAGTGGAAACGGGGCTAGAATGCGAAAGGTCAACAGAAAGTCAACCCCCGAGAGGGTGGAAAATGGCCAGAAAAGCCGGGAAGTGGAAAATGCACGGATATCGAGAGAAACTCGGGGAGAACAAACCCCAAAAAGTGGAAATAGAAAAGGAAGCACCAAAACGAAGTTTCGATCAGATGAAAATGTTCGAAATGCGAAGGAGATCGCGAATCGGACGATGAAACGGGGGCTAAAACACAGGAAAACGAGAGAATAAGGCACGAGAAATGCTCTAGAGAGAGAGAGAGGATGAGTTTTCGGCTAGGGGAAGTGAAGAAAATAGGGTTTGAAACCCTATTTTAAAAGACCCGAGGCAAAAAGTCAAAATTGCCCCGAATCAGGCATTTTTGGCCAGTCGGCTACATTTTTGGCTGGCCGGCCAAATATTTGACCGGTGATGTTTTTTTTTGGTGGCCGGTGGATGGCCGGTGGCTTCCCCTTCCGGCCGGTGAGCCTCCTACAACCTTGTTTGGGTCAAATGAGTGGTTTGGCACCTTCATTGCTCAAGTCAGTGCAAGAACAGTGCATTTCCGAAGCTCAACCGGCCTCCGTTCCAACCTCGGGCCGTGTCTTCTGTGCGTGGCACTCGAATTCGTGCAAGGTGTATCCTTTTCGTATCCTTTTGTCTTTTACAAGATTCGAAAGTTGCCCCATGTGCATTTCAAACGCATCGCGCTGTTTTGCGCATTTCATTGCATTTGGCATGCATTCAATCGCGCTGTTTTGCGCGTCTCATTGCATTTGGCATGCGTTTCATCGCGCTATTTTGCGCATCACACTGCCCTGTGCACAAACAGTCTGGCGAGACCTTAAAACCGCTCGGTTGCATTGTCATGCATTTCAAAGTCACGCGTTGTCACGCATTCTAAGTTCACTTGCATTATTATGCATTTCCCTGGCAGACGGTCTACGAGACCTTAAATCCTCGGAAGGTGCGAAACCTTTGGTGCTTGCATGTCTGCATATGTTGTAGCACTCATCATCCCTTGAATCGTTATGCATGCATACACGCATCGTAACACATACAACTTGTATTGATGTGAATGCTGCTCACGTGCATTGTCATGCATCTTAAGCCGCGCGTCGTCGCGCATTAGAAAATTCATGCATTGTCATGCATTTCAAGCCGCACGTTGTCACGCATCAAAAATTCATGCATTTCGAGCGACTTGCGTTGTCGTGCATTCCATGCAACATGCATTCCATGCATCATTTGCATTTCAAAAAAAAACAACAGAAACAAGACCAAAAATCATGCATCGTTTGTATTTTCAAGAAACAAAACAAAAAAACAACAAACATGCACATGTCATGCATTTCATTTTAATATATTGAATATGTCATGCATTTCCATTGTAAATATCCATTGCATATTGTATATAGTGCATTGTAGCTTGCATGCATTCACTGCATCACCTCCGCCTATGGCTTGCGCCTTTCCATGTTGAGCTTGGTCTGGTATGTGCCCATACTTTTCACGACGAAGCATAGTTCAGTCGACCGTTCTATGTTAGACGCGGCTTGTTTGCGCCCATGCCTTTCCTAGGCAAGACTTGGTCTAGCTTGCGTGCCATATCCATTGCATCATAACCATTCCATTCACTGCATCACCTCCGCCTATGGCTTGCGCTTTTCCATGTTGAGCTTGGTCTGGTATGTGCCCATACTTTTCACGACGAAGCATAGTTCAGTCAACCGTTCTATGTTAGACGCGGCTTGTTTGCGCCCATGCCTTTCCTAGGCAAGACTTGGTATGGCATGCGCGCCATATCCATTGCAGCATATCCATTCCATTGTATATTGCATATAGTGCATTGTAGCTTGCATGCATTCACTGCATCACCTCCATCTATGGCTTGCGCCTTTCCATGTTGAGCTTGGTCTGGTATGTGCCCATACTTTTCACGTCGAAGCATAGTTCAGTCGACCGTTCTATGTTAGACGCGGCTTGTTTGTGCACATGCCTTTCTTAGGCAAAATACGGTTTGGCCGCAGGCCTTATCCATTGCATCCATCGCCATTCTCCCCAGTAGACCGCATTGTACATATTCCATTATATATTACATTGTAGTGTAATTCTTGCATCCAGCATTAGGATCATTGTTCTTTTGTTAGCGGGTTGTTTCCCCACTTATGTTATCCCACCCCATTACTCGTTCTTGTGTCCGTCTGCATTACTCATAGTTCTGTTGATCGTTCTATGGTAGACGGACTTGTTACTTCCATCCATCTATTTGACATTTGTGTGGTTTTGAACCGCTCATGATTTGATCATGATCCAATTGCATTGCATTTTCATTTGCATTATTATACATAGTTTTGTATATATTGCATATCATTTTGCATGTTATGCATGTCGCTAACGATATTGTACCTGTTAAAGTTGCTTTCTTCGCAGGCACGATATTGTATGTACGGTTCATTCGAGGCTGGTGCAACCAGACGAACCGGACAGGTATCGTATTCTCCGAGTGAGACGTATCCAGAATTGCATAATTCTCTTACATCCTTTCTGCATTGTAGTGTAGTCTGGTGTATGCTAGCTTAAAACTGTCGCATGTTATGCTTCGTTACAGCGTCCTTTGCATGATCATAAGTTATGCTCGGCTTTGTGCATTGTCTTGCATTTCGCCCCTGCCTTCGGGCGCATATCTTGTTTGTCTTGCATGTTGGTCTAAGTCTTCGGCCTTGTCAAAAATGGGTCGTCTCTGGGCTTTGACATTCACTCCCGTCATTGTTATGACTTTCGAGTTCTGTCAAAGAGGGGCAACTGTAGACACCCCATTTTTGACCGTCCTCAAGACTTGGACGTCACCGTTTGAACGCTCGGTGATCATCCATGTTTGTGTTCGTCTTGAGTTCCCGGAGGTCGTGGCAGCGTGCCTCGCCTCAGGACCTCTCGACTCGACTGTTTTGTGTCTGGTTTTGCACCAAACATTTGTGTTTTGCCTTTGAGGGGCAGGGTCGGGCTTGTAGACCATCCCCACCCATCACCGGCCCTGGCTTGAGGCCACTGGCTATGTTTTGTTGCCACCGGCCAAATGTTTGGCTGGCCGGCTATATTTTTTTGGTCAATTGCATGTTTAGCCGGCCGGCTACTGTGCATCTGCTTTTGCAGATATTTTTATGCAGCTGGCATGCACTGTCACCCCCTCCATACACGTGTATGGAGGGATTTCCCTCTCGTCAGCTTCCTTTGGAAGCTTTACAAGACAAATTGTCTATAAAAGAGGGGCCCTTCTCTCTTGTTAAGGGGTTAGACAATTTAGACAACATTTTCAGAGCTTGAGCTTTAGGGTTAGGGTTTACATATATCCTCTATCTCTATATCTCCCTCTTTCTTGTGTTTAGTGTGTGTTTAGTCTCATTTTTGTGCACAAACACCCACCATCACACCTTTTCTTGGTTGCTGAGGTACCAGAGGTCTTTCCTTGAAGTTTTTGGACTGGTTTGGAACCAAAAAAGTTGCTGGAATATTGTTTGTGAAGAGAGTCTACAAGGGTAAGACTTTTGTCCCTTTTTACCCCGTTTTTACAAAGCTTTTTAGCCTATCTTGCATCTATTTTTGAGCTTAGCATATAACATAGAAAAGTCTTATTTTAAGCTTTGGGGTTGTTTGACCCCTCTTAAGGCTTGTTTGGCCTTTGTTTTATGCCATTTTGGTTGAGCTCCGGGACCATTGTGTTTGGGCCTCCTCTCCACTGAAATCTTGAGGGATTTCAGAGGTGAGGATGGTGCTTTGAGGTCCTAGGAAGGAGAGGGCCACCCCCTCTCCTTGTTGTCCTTGAAAAGGGCTATTTTTGCCTCTTGAGGGAGCATGTAGTTTAGGTGTGTGTTGACCATGCCTTGACTGATATTTATGCTTATTTTGCCATGAAATAGCATTGTGTTGAGTTGGTTTAGACACACCATGCATGCTTAGCATACTTGTCTTGTAATGCCATGAAATTGCCTTAACATGTATCTAGCATTTGTACCACCATGCTTGCATATTTTGGCTTAGCTTTGTGAAGTTTTTGGTCATGTTTTAACATGCTTAAGGTCTATCTTGGGTCTTTGGAGTCATGCTTTCCATGTTTTGTATAGCTTCTTTGCATTCTAGCTTACCAGCCTTGGGTATGTGGATCACTAGCATGCTTTACTTGGCCTATTCTCATGATTTGGCATCATTGGAAACCATATTTCAGTCCATGTTCCATGCTTGCATACTTGCATTTTCCATCCCTTTCATGTTTTGAAGAGTTGATGGCTTATGGTCCATGTTTAGGCTCTTGTGCATGCATGCTTGTGTGTGTGTGTTTTCATGCCTTTGTTGCATCGTTTTGGCCGCTGTTTTGGACCTAGTAGAGAGCTATCCAAATGAGTTTAAGACCATCCCTTTGGCATGTTGTTGCGTGCTATACATGTTTGTATGTTTAGGTACTTAGCCTATTAACATGTTGCATGTTTTAAGTGTCATCGCATTTGGCATGCTTCTTGTGTTAAGTTGCTTTGCATATTTACATGTGTTATGCCTTTCATGTTATTGCATGTGTGTCATTAACATTGATGTTATATGCCTTGCATGCTTACTTGTTTAGTTCATGTGCCTATTGCACATGGTTTTGTTGTTTGCATGATCATGTTGCACACTTAGTTCACATGCCTAGGTTGCATTACATTGGCATGCATGCTTTGCCTCTTGAATTGAGTATGATAGAGGTTGAGCTCATTGTTTGTTTATGTGTATTTCATTCTACATTGAAAATGCATACTTGGTCTCTTGGGCCATCCCGCATTGAAATGCGCGATTGGTGGTCCGAGAATCGAGCACCATACCCCTTTGAGTCATAAATATGATAAGGGATGTGGTGGTGCATACATTTGCTTGAAATGCATTGCCATGCCTTGTTTTGCCCTCTGCTGCTATACTGCCGACCGGCCATCCATTGTTGGCCGATGGCTTTACAGATGGTCGATGACAATCCGGACAAGGCCGATGGTGTTCTGTCTTAGCCGGTGGTGTTCCACAGTGTCCATAGAGTGCTCCCTAGGACTTGTGCAATTTTCAGAGGAGCAGAGCAGGGAAAACAGAGGCAAACTTGTGCATGGCGTTGGATTTCCGAGCAAACCCGAGCACGCATGCATTGGACCCTCTTCCCGAGGCTGTTGTTTACTGCTTAATTAGATTAGTTAATTTGCCAAGCTAATTTAATTGATTTGTAATATTTAATTAGCTTGTTGGTTAGCTAAATTGTATTATTCTTTCGGTCCCTCCGAGCGAGGGTAAATTTGTAATAAGTGTGGGTGCGTGTGTGCATGGCTTCCAACCCCCACTCCTTTCTCCCTTTTACTTACCTGCTTTCGATGGTTAGTTTAGGGCATGTTTACTTTAGCATACCTTATGCTATGCATGCACCGGGCTTGGCGCATCATGCTAACTGCATAAGTAGTTCAAATCTAACCTGAATACATGCTACTGTGCATTTCACATGCCATTCTTAGATTAGCCGAGCCTATTCTAGTGACATTCGGTATGCGTTGCATTAGCCACTTAACATGAACTAGGGTCACGCATGTTTGCTAACTAGTTTACTGTTTTGGCACGGAGTACTTTGTAAGTATTTTATACTTTAGCATCTCGCATGAGTGTGAATGTTAACATGACAGCATGCTTACCATGTGGCTATGTGCTTATGTGATATACACTGCCTGAATGCCTGTGGGTGAAGGTTAGGTTGTTTGAGTTGGAGCAACTCGTTGAAATCCGTGTTTTTAGCCTACTTGCGAGTAGCAAATTCCAAAGCGTTTTCCAAAAAACGGATATGCAATGTTTCGTTCCAAATTAGGCAATCTAGTCTATACTTTTGTGTTGTGCGCATCACATAGTAATTCTAGCTAATTGACGGGAATAAGAACACATAATGTTTTCAAAAACGGATATCACGGTTAGTAGTGGCCGATCTTCAGATCGGGCGAGAGGGGGTGCTCATAGCTGACCTTCTCCAATCGTACCCAAGCTCCCGAGCCGAGGCAACTTTGGTGATGACGGACACGTGGCCTTTGGCACCGAGTCAGGGTTTCCTAAATTTCCCCATTATAAAAAATATTTAGGTGGCGACTCTGTATCTGGCAAAGCAGTCCATGTTTGGCACTTCTTTTCTAAAAATCTGTTTTCTCAAAATGATTTGCCGGATTTGGACTCTTTCGTTCAAGATTAAGAACCGACACAAATCGAGTCCGAACTGTGGGGTGAAACCCTCACGCGGGGCGCGTCCACAGCTGTCTATGCCTACTGTCAATCATAAGGTTTCTGTCTCTGAAGATGGTCCTATGCTTCCTCAATTACCTCTTGTGGAGCCTCCTCCATCATCTCCTGTGGAGCTTTCTCCATCTCCACCACTATCTCCTCCAGTAGATCGTCATTCGACTCAAGTAAAACAACCTTTTGTTCTTCTTCGTGATTATATTGTTGGTTCCACTGCTTTTTCCTCTCATGAACCTACTTCCTATCGTGAGGCTTGTTCTAACCCTCTTTGGCAACAAGCTATGACTAATGAACTGCAAACTTTAGATAAAACTCATACATGGGACGTGGTTGATCTTCCTCCTGGCAAGACTGCTGTTAGTTGTAAATGGGTTTATAAGATCAAAACTCATTCAGATGGTTCCATTGAACGTTACAAAGCCCGACTTGTTGCCCGGAGATTCACTCAAGAGTATGGGATTAACTATGAGGAAACATTTGCTCATGTTGCTCGTCTTACTTCAGTTCATAGCTTATTAGAAGTTGCTGCTACTCGCCACTGGAGTCTTTCTCGGATGGATGTCAAAAAGGCCTTTCTCAATGGTGATCTCACTGAGGAAGTTTATATGCAACCTCCACTTGGTTCCTCTGTTCCATCCATCAAAATTTGCAAACTTCGCCGTACTTTATATGGTTTGAAACAAGCTCCTCATGCCTGGTTTGCCAAGTTCAGTTCTACTATTCATGACTTCGGTTTCTCCTCCAGTGCTTATGATTTTGCCTTGTTTATCCGACAGACTGAGCGTGGCATTATTCTTCTTCTTCTCTATATGGATGATATGATCATCACTGGCGATGACATAGTGGGCATCTCTAGTCTCAAATAGTTCCTCAGTCACCAGTTTAAGATGACAGATTTGGATTTGCTTAGCTATTTCCTCAACTTGGAAATTTCTCATGATCCTTCTGGTTACTTTATAACATAAGCCAAGTATATCTCTAATCTCTTGGCTCATGCTGGTCTTACCGATTGCAAGACTGCTACTACTTCAGTTGATCCTCAGCCTCGTCTCACACCTCTTGATAGTCACCTATTATCTGATGCTACTTTATATCGTCAGCTAGTTAGCAGTCTTGTCTATCTCACGGTTACTCGTCCAGATATTGCCTATGTTGTTCACATTGTCAGTCAGTTCGTGGTTGCTCCTCGCTCTCCGCACTATGATGCTCTAGTTCACATTTTGCGCTATCTAAAAGACACTATGTTCCATGGTCTTCACTACTCAACACACTCTTCTCTACAGCTACATGCATTTTCTAATGCCGATTGGGTCGGGGATCCTACTGACCGCCGCTCTACTACAGGGTTTTGCTTCTTCTTGGGTGATTCTCTCATTGCCTGGCGTAACAAAAAGCAAACTCTTGTTGCTCATTCTAGTACTGAGGCTGAGTATCGTGCTCTTGCAGATACTACTCAAGAACCTGTGTGGCTTCATTGGCTTCTTACTGATATGGGAATTCCCCATCCTACTACCACTACCCTCTATTGTGACAATCAGAGTGCTATTCAGATTGCACATAATGATGTCTTCCATGATCGCACCAAGCATATCAAGATTAATTGTCACTTCATTCGACAACTTGTTACTAGTGGCACTGTTCATCTTATCTTTGTTACCTCTGCTGGTCAGACAGCTGACATCTTCACCAAGGCTCATCCTCCAGGACGATTTTTTGATTTATTTTCCAAGCTCAACTTGATATCTGCTTTACCACCTTGAGCTTGAGGGGGGTGTTAATATAGTATATCTAGTATATTAGGATATTATTTGTACCTATCTGTTATAGTATATTCCCTATATATACTTATCTGCTCTCCTATATAAAGGAGTGTGAATCTATTCATTAATATAGATTGAATACAAGAGTTCTCTTTTCTCTTCTCTTTCTACTCTCATAACATTCTCTATTTAACCTTTTATTTGAATATTAAAATTACATAAATTTTGTACCTAATAAATAAACGTTAGACTAAAAAAATAATTTATTTTAATCTTGACTTAGAGCATCTCTACTTAAATTATCAATTTTGAGGTGGCACTTCTAAGACTAAAACGTATATTGTTGTGGTCCTTTCAAACATATAAAATTAAGTTGCTAATTAGTATGTCTTAATACTAAATTTGGCATAGCAATAAAAAAGATGTCAAATTTTTTAATTTTCATTATAGTAACGACTTATAAAAGATTTTAAAAAATATAGTAAAAATAGTAACCATTATAACAGTCCCAAAAAAAAATTGTACAGATAACATGAATATTTTCATCTCTATGTTACTTCTTGACATATGAAGGTTTATAAATTTGTTCAAATTGTAAGTGATTCTTCCAATGGTATAGCAAAATGATGTTAGAATATCTCTAATCATGTCCCAAATCTTTGATCCAAAGTCAATTTTAATTATACCCTCATAAAATGTAAAATAAAAATAAAAACTCTATTAATCTTCCAAATCTTCAAACTAAAATTTGTTAAAGTTAAATTTAGTATCAAATTTGTCACTTTAGTAGTGACAAAGTCAATTTTAATTATACCCTCACAAAATGTAAAACAAAAATAAAAACTCTATTTATCTGCCAAATCTTCAAACTAAAATTTGTTAAAGTCAAATTTAGTGTCAAATTTGTCACTTTAGTAGTGACAAGCATGATCAATAGATTTTATTTATTTACTTTTTTTTTTTAGCATTACCTCCACTACCATTACTACTAGCACTAATATAACTATTAATGCATTAGTTTTAAGGTTGCAACGTTATCGCACTTTGTCTGTTTGTACATTATGCATAAAAGCGAGTGTAATAAAAAAATGTACAATATTTTTAAGCTTCCTTATCATGTGCCCTTGGGCACATGTTAACAAAACCCTTTAAGTAAATCTTCAAAGGTTTACTTGTAATTTACGCTTAATTTTTTTTTTAAATTATAATTTTGATTTTTTACGTTTAAGGTAGTGTTTTTTTAATGGATGGTTGTGGACGTCCTCGAACGTCCTTGGGAAAAATCTCGTTTTGTTCATCGAGCTTACTACAGTTCTGACTCAATGTCACGGTTCTTAATCTGATCTCGTAAAGTGTAATACGAGATTGATAAATCACCAAAGAGTCCAAATCCGGCAAATCGTTTTGAAAAACTGATTTTTAGAAAGAAGTGCCAAAATAGACTGCTCTGCCAGATACAGAGTCGCCACCTAAATATTTTATTTTTGGGGGAATTTAGGAAACCCTGACTCGTGCCTAAGGCCACGTGTCCGTCATCAACAAAGTTGCTTCGGCTCGGGAACTTGGGTACGATTGGGGAAGATCATGCAATGAGCACCCCCGCTCGCCCGATCAAAGATCGGCCACTACTAAACATGATATCTGGTTTTTGAAAACATATGTGCTCTTATTCTGGTTTATTAACCTAGAATTGCTACGTGATGCACATAGCATACAAGTATAGACTAGATCGCCTGAGTTGGAACAAAACATTTCATGTTTGTTTATTTGAAATGGTTTGATGGTGCTACTCGCAAGTAGGCTAAGACGTGGATTTGCCACCCTCAAGTGGGCTTAGAAAACAGGGTGATTTGCCACTCTCAAGTGGGCTTAAAACTCGCAATCGATGAATTGTTCCAATTCAAGTAATCCAATCTTCACCCACAGGCATTCAGGCAGGTATATCACATAAGTAGTTAGCCTCATGGCAAGCATGCTATCATGGCAGTCACTCACACGCATGCAAGCATGCTAAAGCATAAACACTTACCGAGTACTCCGAGCCAAAGAAAGAAGCTAATTAGAAAACATGCATGAATCCTAACTACGCTAAGAATGCCTAATGCAACACATGCAAAATGCAATTACAATAGGCTCAGCTATTCTAAGATGGCATATGAGATGCAACAATTGATACATGTATTCAACTTGGAATTGAAATACAATGCAGTTAGCATGATGCACCGAGCCCGGTGCATGCAATACAGATAAATGAATGCAAACATGCGAACATATAGGATGCTAATTGAAACATGCCCTAAAACTAACCATCATAAGCTGGTAAATAAAAGGGAGAAAGACGTGGGGTTGGAAGACATACATCACACACACGCACACTTATTACAACATTGCCCTCTCTCGGAGGGTCCGAATAAACAATACAACACCAACTAGCTAATCTAAGCTAATCTAATTAAACTAGTTATTGCACAACCAAAATGAATAATAAATTACAGCTAAATATTACACAACATTAATTAACAAATTAAACTACGGAAACAAATAAATTAGTATGCAAGCTACATGAAATGGACTGCCTCAGCTCTGTTCCGAATGATAAAGGATGCATGCATGCTCGAGTCGCCTTGTCGGGAAATCCATAGCGATGTCTCAACTCGCCTTCGTTTGCAATTGAACTCAGAAACTTGCACAAAGCCCCAAGGAGATGAAACTCCACCCTGGGAATCTGGGGGAAGGCTACCAACCAGCTATAGGCATTGGGGACCACCTACCAACCACCCTTGGTGGTGAAAACCAGAAAAGGTGGTCGGCTTGCCAGAAAACCTGGTCAACCGGCCAGTTTCTTCTCCTGGTTTCTGCATTTTCTGCAACAAAGGCAAGAGAGAGAGAAGGGAAAGTATTTTCAACACATGTGTGCCCGACCACTCTCCCCGTCATTGCATAAGCTCTAGGGAGTGTAGTCCTCAATTCTCGTGCCATCAATCACGCATCCCAATGCATGATGGCCGAGAAGTCGAATTGCATGACTCAATGGGACATGAATGCACATATAAGCAACTAAAACCAACAACTCCATCATGGGTGGTAAAGAGTGTCAGCAACCGGGAATCAAGGCATGTTTCATCACTTGGAGTACGAAACGTTCCTCGTTTCCCGTGTTTGGACTAACTCCTACTCCAAACACGATGCAACAAGTAGAATGGCATGGCATGTAAAAATGCAACTCTAGTATGCAATCCTAAATGTAATACGACTAGGTGATGCAAACATGCAAAGGATGACATGCAAGCATGCAAATGGCATACACAATGCTATGAGCTAATCAATGGGATACTCAATGCACATAGATTATATGGCATGCATACACAATGCACTAACATACGCAATGTTATGAACGAGACATACGCAATGCAATGATCAAACATGCGATAACATGGACTATAGGGTATACACAATGCAAGATGGACTTAAACCAAGATGGATGGGCCTCGGCCACACCCAAATCAGTGGCCAATGGATGATGAAATCGAAGCAATAAGACACACACAAGCAAGCACAATGCAAAGGCTCCAAGCCAAGGGCACAAGACACAACTCTCCAAAAGCATGGCAAGGATGAAACATGGAACACAATGACACATGTTCCAGCTCTGAAATGACATACAAGATGGTCCCGAATCATGCAAACAACTCACCCGATGCATGTTGAATGGCACAATTACCGAAACTAGTGAAGTGCATTACACTAGAGGTATGCAAAGTGATGCCGAAATGACCAAACCAACCCCAAACAGTCCCTATGCAGACCCAAAACAGTTGCAAAATGGACTAAAATGATGGCTTGCAATGCACAAAAATGAAGCTCATGCAATAGCCCAAAAATGAGGCATACAAGCACAACTCTCAAACGCATTTAAAGAGTGGAAAATATGGGAATATGGCACAAGTATAAGCTCTGAAATAACATTCTCAATGATGCCAAGACATGGAAACAACTCAAGTTAAACATGCAAGAGACTTCAAAACTCGAAGCTAGGGAAGGGTATTACACTACAAGCATGCATGGCAAGCATCATTCGACTATGGGACCTCAAAACAGAGCTAAGGCAGCCCAAAAAAAGAACAAAATCAGTTTGGAGCATGCCCAAAATATGCTAGAATCAAGGGCCAAAACTTCATGCATTGTAAGCTAGTAGGCATGGTTTACACTACAAGTATATGAAGCATGTGAGGGACTACCAAACCAGCCAAAAACATAATCATGGCATGCCAAATGATGGCCAAAAACCCACTGAAACATGACCAATACATGCAAGAATGACATGCTCCTTTGATAAGCTATGAAAGGGATTACTCTACACATGCAAGAGGCAAGCCAAGGGTGACCAAACCAGCCATAGACAGAGTCTAGACAGTCTTAAAAGTCACCAAAAAGGGACTAAACCAAGCTTTGAAAGTATGCAAATGTATGCTCCTTTGGAAGGCCAAATATGCTAGTAAACAAGACAACAAGAGAGAGGGTCACCCCTCTCTGATTTAGGCCCTCAAAACCACATACCCACCACTGCAAATCCACTGGATTTCAGTGGTAGGAAGGCCAAGCTAAGATTAAATCAAAGGCTTTATGGCATGGCTCAAAACAAGGCAAAATGAAGCATGCAAGGGGGTAGATGACCCCCAACAACAAAATGACCTTAAACAAACATCAAAAGAACCTCAAAACAAGACTTTTTTCAGTTGATAGAAAAGCCCAAATATGCATGCAAATAAGGCTAAGATAAGGATCAAAATAGGGCTTAAAAAGGGAGAAAGTGTGTTACCCTTGAAGCTCAAGAAGACCAGCAACTTCTGGACCAAAGAAACAGCTCCTCAACCTCTGAAAATGGCCTCCAAGATCCTTAGGTTGACGGTGGAAGTGTTAGGCTAAGAGGTGGTGTGCAAAGGGGCCAAGAACCTTACACTTCTAAGCCTAAAATGGAGAAATACAAAGAGATATATGCTATGCCTTCTACAAATTTTTGAACCTCTCTAAAGGAGAGGAAGGGCCTCTCTTATAGAGAAAGGGGGCCAAAGCTTCTCAAAGAAGCTAAAAACCAAGGTTGAAGATCCTCCATACACGTGTATGGAGGATCCAGTCTGTGGCTTCCAGCTGGCACAGCTGGCAACAACTCATAGAGGCAAGACTGGAGAAGGCAGGCCAACCAGTTCAGGTGGTCGGCCAGCCACTTTAGGTGGTCAGCCGACCAGTTCAAAAGGGTCAGGTGGTCGGCATCCCCAATTGGTGGTCTCCACATTGAATTCAAGATTGTGGTATGGTGGGAGACCTGCAAAAGTGGCTCAAAGACCAAGGAGACCAGCTTCCTGACAAGAAAACTGGCTGGCGGAGAGAGAAGTAGTCTCCAAGAGAAAAGGTGGTCTCCCACCCTTGTACCACCTTCCAAACAATGAAAACAAGGTCCATGCCAAAAATGAACCAAGACAGATGCAAAACGAGGGTTTGGGGGTCGAAACGCGCAGCCGGGTGCCCCGAAAATAAGCCGTGAAGCATCGAAAATGGCGTGAGACCATGAAGGTGGTCTCCCGGGCCACAGTGTCCCTCTAGGCAGAGGAAACAAGGTGTGTGCCTACAATTGGAGCAAACGGCGAATGTTAAGCGGTCCCAAGCCGAGGCGCACGACCGACGGCTCCGAAAACTAGAAACTAGTCTCCAAACAGGAATAGTGGCCTACGACCACGAAAAGCAGTCTACGACCACCGAGAGATGGTCTACAAGACCTCTCCCTCCCTTCGGGAAGAGAAAACAAGGCCTAGTCTGCAAACCGAGTCAAAGCACAAAAAAGTTCCGAGGCCCGGAGGTAAGGCTCTCAAGCCAAAACTCCGAAGACTCGAAACGAGCACAACATGCACCATCACCGAGCGCTCAATCAATAACGTTTGAGTCTTAAGGTCAGTCAAAAATGGGGTGTCTACAGTTGCCCCTCTTTGACAGAACTCGAAAGTCATAACAATGATGAGAGTGAATGTCAAAGCCCAGAGACGACCCATTTTTGACAAGGCCGAAGACTTAGACAAACAGGCGAGACAATCAAAGAAATGTGCCCGCAGGCAGGGGCACAATGCAAAAGACATGCACAAAGCAAGACATGCACAAAGCTGGACATAACTTATGATCATGCAAAGAAAACTGTAACGAAGCACATCATGCAATAGTTTTAAGCAAGCATATGCAAATCTAACTACAACTCATGCAAAAAGGGTGCAAGAGAATTATACAATTCTCGTTACGTCTCACGCAGAGAAAACAATACCTCTCCAGTCCGTCTGGTCGCGCCAGCATCAAATGAACCGTACATACAATATCGTGCCTGAGAAAGAAAGAAGACTTAACAGGTACAATATTGTTAGGAACACGCATAACAATGCGATTGAAACAAGCATGACAATGCAAGTAAGATGTGCGCGACAATGCGGGTGAGGAGTGCATAACAATGCAATTGAGGCATGAACACATGTAAGTGAAGTACACACGACAACGCCTACAATGTGTGAAACAAGATGTAGACACATGTAAGTAGAGCATACGTGACAACGCATGCAATGTGTGAAGCAGGAATTGAACACATGTAAGTAAAGCATACGCGACAACACATGCAATGTGTGAAACAGGAATTGAACACATGTAAGTAAAGCATACGCGACAACGTATGCAATGTGTGAAACAGGAATTGAGCTCATGTAAGTAAAGCATACGCGACAATGCATGCAATGTGTGAAGCAGGAATTGAACACATGTAAGTGAAGCATACGCGACAACGCATGCAATGTGTGAAGCAGGAATTGAACACATGTAAGTCAAGTATACATGACAACGCATGCAATGTGTGAAACAGGAATTGAACACATGTAAGTAAAGCATATGCGACAATGCATGCAATGTGTGAAACAGGAATTGAACACATGTAAGTAAAGCATACGCGACAACGCATGCAATGTGTGAAGCAGGAATTGAACACATGTAGGTAAAGCATACGCGACAACGCATGCAATGTGTGAAGCAGGAATTAAACACATGTAAGTAAAACATACGCGACAACGCATGCAATGTGTTAAGTAGGAATTGAACAGATGTAAGTAAAGCATACGCAACAATGCATGCAATGTGTTAAGTAGAAATTGAACACATGGAAGTAAAGCATACGCGACAATGCATACAATGTGTGAAACAGGAATTGAACACATATAAGTAAAGCATACGCGACAACGCATGCAATGTGTGAAACAGGAATTGAATACATGTAAGTAAAGCATACGCGACAACGCATGCAATGTGTGAAACAGGAATCGAACACATGTAAGTAAAGCATACGTGACAACGTATGCAATGTGTGAAGCAGGAATGGCATTCGTGACAACACAAGCAAAGAAAGTACATAACAATGCAGGAGAGGTATAACTTTAATAGCATGCTTGAAACAAAACGCTAAGTAAAGAAATACGAGCCTCGAAGAGGGCAACTCAAATGCGATCTCCGATTCACCTCTCAGAGGGGTTACAGCGTGCTCAAAAGGATACACCTTGCTTTTCGCGAATAACAACAAGCCACACGTCGAAGACTTGAATTGAAGTTCCCGCAGAGAGATTTCGCGCCGAAAAGTGCACTTTTCTTGTACTTTCTCGAGAGCCGGGGACTCCAATCATCACCATAATTCACAGGGAGAACAAAGCGACCTGGGAGACCACCCCTAAGGGCCACTGACCACCTGCCAAAGCCACTGACCATTTTTTGTTAAAGGGGTGGTTGGCCAGCTAGAAAAGCTGGTCGACCGACCATTTTACCAAAATAGGGGCAGTTTTGTCCTTTCATGCTCGGCTCTTTAAATCCACTTGTCCAAATCAGTGTTGCTAATTAGCTCCTCTTCCTTCCTAGACCATTTTCTCCCTTAGATCTGTGCTTTATACGCGTTTTCCAACGCCCCACGCAAAGTTGTTTCGCGAAAACTTTTGGTTCTCTTCACTTTGAACCGATTAAAATTTGATTTCGGAGCTTCTTTCTCCATTTTCACCATTTGAGGTATGTTTGTCTCGAAGTTTGGTACATTTTCTCGGGAGTTGAGTTTTGTTGACTTTTTCCTTTCCCGGGAGTTGACTTTTGTTGACTTTTTTCAATTTTGGCTCATTTTGCTCATTTTTGCTCATTTTCCTCATGGTGGAGGTCCTCCAGGTGCCGGGGATGAGCCAGACATCATGTCCTTGCCTCCGAGAGTTCGGCCTTTTAACCCCGAGAGGTATCATCCTGAGGAGCACGTCCTACCTCCGACCACTTTCTATCACTTCACTGACTTTGATCGACGAGCACCCGCGGATCTGCTACTACGGGAGCCAGAGTCTCATCTCTCTCATCGGGCGCGAGAGGTATGTACTTCACTTTTACATTCTCCGCAATGTATTCTGCAATTTCTACACATTCCATGCTTTCGATATGTATTTTTATCTGCTCGTTCTAAACACATTCACACACCATACTTCTGCTTATTTGGCACGCAGCTCACAACACAGTATTTTGCTAAGTTGGCACATAACTTGTTCTGAACACCCAGTTCATTCTTATCACACAGTTTGTCTCAGGCACACAGCTCATTTCTCGGGCACACAGCTTACTTTTTCGGGCACACAGCTCATACTGAACACGCAGTCCATTTACTTCATTTGCACGCAGCTCATTCATCTCATTCTGAAAACTGAATACATCTGTTAATTCTGAATGCAGGTATCTTCTCGTTCTACGTGAGGTTATGGCTCGATCATCGCTAGGGAGTGGAATGCAGAACTCCCAGATATCGTTCGTCATATGGTTGACGAGGCGGGGTTCGGCCCATTCTGCGCAAGGCTATCACGTTACCCGGCGAGCAGGACCTTAATGGGGGCACTTGTGGAGAGATGGTGGGACACCATCAACTCGTTCCACTTTTCGGCTACTGGGGATATAACGATGACCCCGCTTGACTTTGCCATGCTGACTGGCCTTGACGTGGCCGGCCGACCGATCCCCTACGATGCAGACATGGGCGAGTGGGAGGCGACTTGGATTCATCTGCTGGGAGCCCGCCCGCCGATTGACAGATCTTCGGGTAGAGTTAGGTATACCTGGTTTTCCGTGCAGTACAAGGGGACTATGCCCGAGACTCTCGAGGAGATAGAGCAGTACACTCAAGGGTTTTTGATGTTCCTCCTTGGGACCACTTTGTTCTCTGACAGGGGGAACACAGTTGGACTGTATCTTCTCGGTGCTTTAGTGGACCTATCACAGGTCAGCTAGTATGACTGGGGTGGTGCCGGCCTTGCTACCCTTTACTGTTACATGAGTGCGACCTCCCGCGGGCGGGGGAACATAGTTTGTGGCTACTGGAGAGCCTGGGAGGTACTTTCTGCCCTCTTGATTTACATTCCTGTTTTTCATTAGTTGTACACTGCACACGGCACACCTTACATTCGGTATTCTACATTCTGCACTCAGCATTCTGTATCCTTCATCTTGTATTCATATTATGCATTCAACATTCTGTATTCTGATGGCTATTGCCCTGTTTTCCACAGTTATGGGTTTATGCATACTTTCCGACACTAGCCCCGGAGCTCGAGGTGGAGGCGCCTCTTGTGATTCCTTACTCTCACGTATTTGAGGGCTGGTACCGGCCGAGGGCTCGGGAGTTTCTACCCTACCTGTGGCAGTTCTTTGATACGGTGCGGGCGACCGAGGTAATTCAGAACTCTCAGTTCTCCATGTTTTCAGCTTTGATTCATCTTGCATATTTATGATATCTAATTAGCTCATGCACTGGTTATCCGCAGATCACTTGGCAGCCCTGGGCGCCCTTGGGAAGAAATATCCGTTTCCGATTCCCTAGGGGCTGGGCCTCTTCTCTATACAGGACTTTATTTGAGGGGCCGGTTGACAGGGCCTGGTTTCTGGGGGATCGCTTCATGCATCAGACGATGGGTGTCCCTGATCAGAGTATCCCCTCAGCACCTCCAGAGGACATGCGGTCCACTGAGGGACTTACTCCCGAGGAGGTCGACGTCGCTATGTTGGGTACTGATACGATTCTGCACACGGAGGAGGGGGAGTACGCGACTTACCGCCATACATACTTGATGCCTCCACCGACGGGTATCCGTACTCCCACGAGGAGGGCTACTAGTGCATCACCGTCGAGTCGAGTCCAGGCTGCGGATATGCCTTCGACTAGCAAGGCCGGCACATCGAGAGGTGGGACTAGACAGATTCCCCCGATTCCCCCAACTTACTAGCATGCTGGGTGGCCAGATCTTCCAACCGAGCTGACAGGTTGGCGGTATGGGACATCTTACCCGATTCCATTGGAGCCCCCATTGCCTGATCACCGATACATCAGAGACCCTGACTCGCCACCAGTATACTTTACAGTTTTGATTTATCACTTAGATATTTGGACATTCATTCATTCACTAATAACTTGCACTTGCATCTGTAGCCTCCCAGTAAGTACATGGATAGGATGCTCGGAGTGATGGCCTCGCTCGAGGGCATGGTTCTGCGGAGGGAGACGCAGCTGTTCATCATCGGTGTTTCGGTACTTTTCAATTTTCTTGCATTTATCATACTTCTGATGACACGCTGAATTTGACCGTTTCACTGCATTGGTTGACTATATGTGTTGAGCACATCTGACACACACCCCATTCATACACCGTATCTGCATACATCCACTCTATGTAGCTTTCTTGTCTCTGCATCTAGTATACATATTGGCTAATGCATTCAAATTGTCTTCCTTTTCAGATGCCACCGCTACAGGCTGGGCTATCTTGGCCTTCTCGAGGAGCTAGGAGAGGGGACTTGACTCGCAGCCGAGGCAGGCGTAGAGCACCTATCAGAGATGATGAGAAGTCTAGCGAGGATGAGGAGTCTGCGCATCCTCAGTCGGAGACATCCGCAGGCAGAGAGGAGGACTCTGGCTCCGGTTCTGAGAGTGGAGGTGATGCCGGGGAGGGTTCCGAGGACAGCAGCTCCTATTCGGATGGTGGTGCTGGTGGAGGTGGTGCAGGGACTTCTCAGCCAAAGAGGACGAAGAGAGCCTCCTATTATTGAGCTTGAGAGCACTGATGCAGATGTTCCTGCTTTATTTTCCCTTTTTTTTTGCTAGTAGTTGTAGCACACTAGGTTTAGGCAATTTTATTTTCTTTAAAACTTGTACCCTGTTGCAAGATGTTGTAACAAAAGGATCATGATGGAATGAAACAGCTTTTTGCTCAAAAAGTGTTGTATTTTGTTTTCTGAGCATCGCATTGCATCATTTTGCACAAAAATGAGATTGAATGAAAATTGAGCATTGTAACCAACACAACAAACTAAACAACTTAACTCGCTAAGAAGCAACAAAACCTTAGCAAGTTTACAACTCGATAAGCAAAACACAACAATGTTGATTAAACAAAGAGTAACAACTCGATGCACAAAACTCGACAACTCGATAAGCAAACTTAACAACTCGATAAACAAAACTTAACCACTCCAGAAGCAAAACTTAACAACTCGATAAGCAAAACTTCAACAACAACTCGATAAGCAAACGCATTTCGGACAAACCGGGCGACGGAACGCACCCGAAACAGAGGTAAACACGGACCTTCAATACTCCCAACGCATGGAAAGGCTAGGAGCTCTCTTCTAGAGACTAGAAAAAGACCAAAGACCAACTTTCCTCCATGGCGGACCACCAGAGAAGGCTGGCCGACCAGCTTTCTGCCTTGGAGACCAATGAGGTGGTCGGCTGACCAGAAAAACTGGCTAGCCGACCAGAAAAAGTGGTCGGCCGACCAGTTGGCCCGGCGACCTCCAGATTTTTGACACGTGTCTCCCGAACAGTGCCTTATCCTCCATAAAGGTTCCAGCTTCGTAGTTCACTCATTCCATCTCAGTTTTGCATCAAAATGGAGGCATTTCTCATCCAAAGTCTCACAGCTTGGATTGCTACTTTAGATGGCTTGAAAAAGTTGAACTTCCGGGGCTTCGGCGTAAATGCACTATTCACGCTGAGTTGCACTCCGCTGTATCTTCTGTTCCTCCATGCCGCAGCAAGGTTTTGGAATCTGGTAACACACGTCTTTAGCTTCGGCGGGCAAGAGGTGTGTCCTACTTTCGAAGATTTCCAGGCTTTGATGGAGTCCGAGTGCAACGAGGAAATCTTGCCCCAGCTTCGTTTCGGCCACGCCCAAGCCTTAGGGCAAATGTGTGGGCTCACTATGCACGACGCTCAATCTCTGATTTGTGACGGAATGCTGGATATTCCGAGTTTGATTTGTCAGTTTTCCGACGCTGGTGACCGCGGTGACCATCATTGGCAAGGCTTTCGGCGACATGCCCTTTGTTTGTGCATGCTATCTCATTTCTTGCTTGCCTCAGGCTCCGAAGGATCTACTGTCCGGTTGATCGAGGTTGCCCAAGGCTTAAGGAAAGGCAAATGCTGCATTGCCATGTCATTGGCTGAGACATTGATGGGCTTGGATGCTTTTCATCGCCGAGAGATGACCAGATTCGCGGGGAGCCCACTACTGCTGCAGGTAATGTTTCCCACCCTGTCTCACATATATATTGCTCACATCACTCGCCCCTCAGGGTCAGTTTTTCTCACAAAACCCTTTTCTCACTTTTCTCTCAACGTACACCTCTCTATTCTTTAATCTCTCATTTTTCATCCCTCCCCAGGTGTGGTTGATGGATAAGTTACAGGTTGTGGACTCTTGCCCGGCTTACTCAGCTGGTGGCTACTTCTTCTGGCGACGTCAAGTCGATGCCCTTGATGAGGGATGGTGGTTCAACTGGATGTGTAGTTTGTCCGCAGACCGCATTGCCTGGCACTGCCCTTCGCTCAATCTACCGGCAATGAGCTATAGCATGTCTCGGCAACTCGGGATTCAGTTGATTGGCCTGACACACTGCGTGTTCTACTTTGCTTTCCGGTTCCAGTGCTAGCTCGGCCATGATCAGATTTGCCCGGTGGAGGGGATAGAGTATCCAGCTGCATTTTAGGTCCGAGGCGTGCAGCTTGCTCGGTATGCCACAACATGGAGGACTAGAGAGCTTCTGGCCCCCGCTCCCACTTTCAGTTGCACTTTGTCTGATGAGTGCATAGATTGGCTCAATGAAGAGGGGCAGATTGGGTCCAGCTTGGCATCAGAAGCTTCGACCAACTCTGGGAGGAGGCGCAGAAACACCTGACTTATCTATGCCCTGAATTTATTGCTTTAATCAGTACTTTCAAGTTTTTCTTTATGAGTGTAATAAAAAGCAACTTCAATTTGTATGCAAGAGCAGGAGAACCCTGTACTGAAATCAATATAATTGAAGGTTGTGGGTACTGAAAATTTTCCATTTGGTCCAAAAATGGTCTAAGTCGTAAAAAGATTAATTTGAGCAAAATCAACTTTTATTAAAACTTTTCAAAACCATTTTCGATATGAATCAGAACTGGACACGCCTGAGATCTGTCACTAAGATGCACAACCCCGAATCCCAGCAACTGGAAAGTTGCCCCTAGTCTGAATAGCACTGCACCGAAGATCACAACCGAAGCTCTTGAATGCTGAATAGACAAAGATGACTGAGATGATCAAATGGACAAAGTTGATCGGGGAAAAGTTTATGGCTGGACTTCAAGATGAAGTTGCCTACGTATCCCAAAGATGGAAATCAAGCCTTACGTAGTTCGGCTCAGGTTCACTCGTGCATTAACCCTCACCTTTTACGCTCTAACTTTTGCCAAGGCCGCCCTTTGTGGGTTTTCAACCTTGCGAGCTCAGTTTTTGTAATTTCAAATTTTTCACACTCTAACTTTAGCCTAGGTCGCCCTTTCGGGTTTTCAGCCTAGTGAGCCTCTCAAGGGTAATATTTCTTCAACTTGTCTATGTTGATCGGCTGTGAGAACTCTAGGCCATCTAGGTCCATTAGAACGACAGCTCCACCTGACCAGATAGACTTGATGATGTAAGGACCAGTCCAAGTGGGTCTGAACTTTCCCCTAGGGTCGTGGATGGGAGCTTGGTTGTCTTTGAGCACCAAATCTCCTTCTTTCAAATTCCTGGACTTAACATTCTTATTAAAAGCCCTGGCAATTCGTCGTTGATGACCCTGAACATGGTACAGTGCTTTCAGCCTTCTTTCACCAAAGAGCATGAGTTCTTCGAATCTGCTCTGTTGCCAATCTGCTTCGGCTATCTGACACTCAGCCAGCACTCTTAAAGACGGAACTTCAATCTCGATAGGTAGAACGGCCTTCATCCAATAAACTAGTGAATATGGAGTCGCCCCAGTAGACGTTCTAATTGAAGTCTGGTAGCCCCACAGAGCAAATGGCAACTTATCTGGCCAGTCCCGGTAGGTTTCCACCATCTTCTGCAGTATGTGTTTGATATTCTTGTTGGCGGCCTCAACTGCTCCATTGGTCTACGGCCGATATGTAGATGACTTGTGAAAAGCCACGTTGTATTTCTCCAACAAGTCAATCACTTCCTTCTTGAAGTGGGAACCATTCTCTGAGATAATCTCGTTCGGGACCCCATAGCGACAGATGATGTTGTTTCTGATGAACTTCGCAACATGTGAAGCCTCCAACACCGCATAAGATTGGGCCTCAATCCACTTTGTGAAATAGTCTATCGCGACCAGAATGAACTCATGCCCATTAGACCCCTTCGGAGTGACAGCCCCGATCACATCGATTCCCCAAACTGAAAATGGCCATCGCGAAGTCATATTGTATAGCTTCGACAGCGAGATGTTCATGCGGCTTGCATGGATCTGACATTTGTGGCACTGCCGAACAAAGCCAATACAATCCTCCTCCATGGTGGACCAGTTATAACCTTGTCTGAGAATCTTCCGAGCTAGCATTACCCCACTCATGTGCACTCCACATTCTCCTCCATGAATGGCCTCCATCAGGCTTTTTGATTCTTCGGCGTTGACACACAGCTTATGCATTCCCAGATGACGTCTCTTGTACAGTTTTCCTCCACAGATGATGAACTGAGCAGCCATTCTTCTTATTGCCCTTTTATCCTTGGCATTTGCCCCTAGTGGATATGCTTCCTTCTCCAAGAAGTTCCAGACATCGTAATACCAGGGGTTCTCATCTTGAACCTCTTCTATGGCAACAATCGACTCATAGGCCGGCGTAAACTTCTGGTCAATGATGATCGGACGCATCCGGACTCCAAAAGGGATGTCTATCATAGAAGATAGAGTTGCTAGTGCATCTGCGAACCTGTTGTTCTCTCTTAACAGATGAGCAAAGTTCAGCTTCTCAAACCGAGGAATCAACAAGTCCAAGGTCTGATGATAGATTGTCATCTTTTCTTCTTTGACTTTCCAATCTCCTTTTGGTTGAGACACAACAAGGTTCGAGTCCCCGATGACGTCCAACCGTTTTGCCCCTAGTTGTAGGGTTGCTTCTAAACTAGCAATGCATGCTTCATACTCTGCTTCATTGTTCAAGACTTTGAACCGGAGTTTAAATGCTAGAGGGATACGGGACTTGTCGGGTGCTATCAGCAACACCCTTATCCCATACCCGTACTGCTTTGACGCTCCGTCAAAGTACATCGTCCAAAACTCATCGTCGATATGCAAAATAACCTCATCTGGGAATAAGTACTCGACTGCTTCATCTCCTTCAACTGGGTGATCAGCTAGGAACTCCGCTACCGCTCTCCCCTTTACTGACTTGCGAGCCACATACTTCAGATCGAATTCAGAAAGCAGAAGCAACCAACGGACTAGCCTACCCGTAAATGCTGGTTTCTCGAAGAGATATTTGATGGGATCTAATCTTGAAACCAACATTACAGAGTGAGCTAACAGGTAGTGCCGCAGCTTCCTGGTAGCCCATACCAAGGCTAAACAAGCCTTCTCGAGTGGAGTGTAGTGGATCTCGTAATCCAACATCTTCTTGCTCAGGTAGTAGATAGCTTTCACCACCTCATCCTCAGACTCCTACGCAAGCATGTAGCCCATTGTAGTTTTAGTTACTGAAAGGTACAAAATCAATGGTTTCCCCAACTCAGGCGGTGATAACACGGGTGGGTTCTGTAAGTATTGCTTGATCTGTTCAAAAGCAGCTTGGCATCGACCGTCCCATTGGAACTTCTTTCCTTTCTTCAGGAGGCTAAAAAGTGGTTCACAAGTCAAGGTTAATTTTGAGATAAACCGCCTTATGAATTGCACTTTACCCAGAAAGCCTCTTACCTACTTTTCAGTCCTTGGTGGTGGCATTTCTAAGATGGTCTTGATTTTGGAAGGGTCGACCTCGATACCTCTCTGTGTAATCAAGAATCCCAGCATTTTCCCTGCTGTAACACCAAACGTACACTTCTGAGGATTCAGCCGCAACCGAAATTCTTTGATCCTTTGAAAAAACTTTTGCAAGGCGGTGTAGTGGCCCTCTCTTTCTTTGGACTTGACAATCATGTCGTCCATGTACACCTCAACCTCTTTGTGGATCATGTCATGTGATATCGTGGTCGCGGCCTGTTGATATGTAGCTCCAGAATTCTTCAACCCAAATGGCATCACCCTATACCAATATGTCCCCCACGGAATGGTGAAAGCAGTCTTCTCCCAGTCTTCAGGTGCCATCACAATCTGATTGTAGCCCGAAAAGCCATCCATGACTGAAAGCAAAGCATGCCCCGCTGTGAAGTCCACTAACTCATCGATATGCGGTAAAGGAAAGTCGTCCTTCGGACTGGCTCTATTCAAATCCCTGAAATCCACGCATACCCAGATCCTGCCATCCTTCTTTGGCACCAGAACGATATTGGCCAACCAAGTTGGGTACTCAGATACCAGCAGGAACCCTGCGTCAATTTGCTTGGTGACCTCTTCTTTAATCTTGAGAGCCCAGTCCAGGCGGATTCTTCTGAGTTTCTATTTAACGGGTCGGGCCTCGGGGTCAAAAGGGATCCGGTGCTGTACGATCTCAGGATCAATCCCAGGCATGTCTTCATAGGACCACGCGAAAACATCTTTGAAATCTTTTAATAAAGCGACTAAGCGCTCGCGTTCCTCCAAAGACAACGTGGACCCGATCTGGACCAGCTGTGGGTCCTCCTAAGTACCCACGTTAACTGTAGTGACTTTATCAACCAAGGGTTTAACAAATCTCTCCTGCTCTTGATCAATTGGACGTTGTAAAACCGGAGGAATTTCTTCCTCGTTGTTTTCATCAAAATTTTGAAAGTCCTGATTAATACAATAAATCAAAGGCACAGAAAAGTACTCAGAAACCACAGCCATTCCATTCTCATTAAGCACATCCAAATCATCCGATTCCTCTGTTACAACAGACTCAAAAGAGAAAGAAAAAGACGACGTAGACAGGACTGTGGTATCCGGGTTATCAACCCCAAGATTATCGGACTCAGACTCAGACGAGATGGAACCTGATTCCGACTCTACAGACTCGGTGGAATCAGATTCCGGCTCACTACCTGACCCGGTGCTGCTTGACAAAAATCCCTCCTCGTACTGCCAGATGAGAGAGGGTGCGATGGATGCATCCAAAATGCTTGACGGTGGGCTCGTAGCCGTTTCATTCCCAATCATAGACACCGAGGAGTTATCCGCCAAGCACTTGTGTACGATCGGAGGATCTGAAAGTAGACAAGCCAGCGCTACCCCCATTTCAATTTCGGCATTCACAAAATCCACTTTCTTGCACTGCTCAACCTCAGCTGATGGGTCTGTCTGCTCCACGGCAACATCATCCCCGGATAACTGCAGGTCAAAAAAGATCTCAAACCCCGACAGGTGCCTCCTCTCGGCATTCAGCCATGGCTCTGGGAAACCACAAAATGGAAAGTCCTCCCCCTCCCGGACGAAGCGTCCGTTTAGGGTACCCTGGATGGGTCAGTGCATCAACTCAAAAGGCCTCCCCGCCTACTTCGCTCTGGCTCTCCCAGCCATCTCCTTACCTTTCCTTACCCAATCCTCTTTGGTGGGCAGGTAACCTAAGCCAAAGGTATGTAGGTTGTGCGGCACTTCGGCCAATGCTGCAATGCCTTTCCGGCCACTCTTCCCCAATCCCATCCTGGGGATGTATTAGAGCTTGTTCATAAGGTACACTGATTGTGCGCTGACATATAACCCCTCATCAACAGCTAAGATGTTCTGTACGACCCGGGCCTCAGCCAGAGTAAACCCTGATAGGAACACATCCTCCGTGCCGTGCTCGATTTCCAAAACCGGTGTAGACACTTCTGGCGGCGGATGGATTGACGAATTCCCAAAAACAATAGCCACCCCCTTCCCGTGGGGGTATTTCAACATCTGATGCAAGGTGGAAGAAACTGCCTTCACCTGGTGCAGCCACGGCCGCCCCAAGAGTAGATTGAAGGTTACGGGAACGTCCAAGACATGAAAGTCAATTTCGTGTTGTCCCGGACCAACCTGAGTTTGAATTTTCACAGTCCCCATCACCTCTCTGCTTGTGTTATCATATGCCCTTATCACCTGGGTTGCTGGCACGAAGTCCGCGGGCTTCAACCCGATCACATACGCCGTCCTCACCAGGCACACGTTGATAGCTGATCTGGTATCGACAAGAACCACCGGTATCCATTTGCTTCTACATTCCACAGAGATGTAGAGCGGTTTGTTATGACTTGCGCCCTCAGGGGGCAGTTCTTTGTCAGAAAAGGTCAACGTCAAGGAACCTCCTCCCAGAAAGACCAATCCCACCAGCTGTTCAGGCATGGTGTCTATTGAGAGCTTGGCCTTGTCCATGGCCGATAGAACAGCCTGTCCGTGAACACGTGAAGCCATAAGCAGTCCCCAGATAGAGAGGTCTGCTTGTATCCTTTTCAACTGCTTCAGGACGGCCTCTTCTTCGAGTTGCTTCTCTTTCTGTTTCTCCACCTCCTTGTCCTTCCCGGACGCCTCTGGCTGATCTAGGTGTGGGGGTTTGAAATACCGTCCGCTCCTAGTCATATGATCAACTTCGCCAATGTACCAGGTATCGTCCGACTGGTTACTCCCCCAATCCTCATCTGTGTGGGCAAGACATAAATCATCGTCTTCCCACCACATTCCTTCGGCAGCCGACAGACACCGGTCCGGCTCCGTTACAACTGTCCTTGTATCCGCAGCACCTCCCTCCGTCTATGTGCTCGTAGCACCCTCTGTTCTTGTGCACGCAGCACGTTTAGTCCCTATGGGGGCCTTGGCTTTTCTGGCTCTCTCAGAGTCCTCGATTTCTTTTTGTTCCAACTGCGTCAGCACAGTTTTCTGTTCAACATTCCCTGTATTCAAAATGCCCAGATCCCGAGCAAAATTCTTGGCACCGGCGCTCCCCGGCAATGTATTCTGATCCCTGGCCCTTCCGGCCACAATTGATGTCCTTGCCCCTGACGGGCCCTTTTCCAGCTGAGATTCTTCAACAATATCTGGTTGGTCATCAAGCCACCCTGTGACCTCTGCTGACTCCTCAAAATCGAACCAGTTGACTGTCATGTCTCCCGGATCTTGTTCGTTGAAAATCTGAAGGTCAGCAATGTCCCCTTCCAGAACTGCTAAGTCATCTATACTCTGATCATGTCCATCCCCCCGTAGTACACAAATTTCTACCTCCACCGGCAATTCCACACTTGGCCTAATCTGACCCGCTGACGCAATGTAGCCACTCGAATTGTACACTTCCTCAGCAAAGCTCCCCAATTCCTCAGTCCCTGAATCCACTGTACCACTTTCCTCTGAAATCATCCCTATTCTGTCTTCGACAGCCACCACCATTGGTTCGGGTTGGGTTCGGGAGATGTCCAACATGCACAAGTCAGTGCTGTCAGGAAGGAACACCTTCGGCTTGGGTAGGTGAGATGGGGTGATATATATCCTGGGGTCGTATGACATGACCCCGGTCTGGATAAAGTTGATTCGTTTGGGAGGTGGAGCTTGGTTGTGTGGTGGGAGAGGGTTGGTTGTGACATTGGGTTTCTCTGGAGGCACAATCACCCTATTGTCAACGAGATCCTGAATCTCGTGACGCAATCGGAAGCATTGGTCGGTGTCATGACCGTGCTATTGGTGAAAGGCGCAGTATTTAGCTGGGTTGTGGGAGGAGGGAAGTTTTTCTGGTAACGGTCACAGCTCTGGTAACGGCCGTGGCTCTAGGGGCTTCAAATGCCCTTTCCTGATCAAAACTCCTAAAGCCTTGGACAAGGACATGTATAGTGGAGTGAAAGTTCTTTGGCTTTTGGGTGCGTATCTGGCTGTTTGCGAACTACTACCAGACGTACCGGTGAATGGCGTAGCTGCAAGGGTTCTTGGGGGATTGGTGGTGACCATGCTTACTTCTAAAGCTCTGGCAGTTGCGGCATTGCTTGTGCCTGTATTGGTGTTGTGGTTGAAGGTTCTCCTGGGTTGCTCTCTGTCTTGGTCAATCAGACCCTGTTTCATCGCATCCTCAATTTGTACCCCCATCTCATGTAAATCTGAAAATGTGGAGAGTTGAGGTAGAATCGGGGGCAGAGCTGGCCCTGTTAGGATGTTTGTATCCTCCTGGACATTCTGGACATTTGCCATTTCCCCGGGTATTGGAACTCTTGGTGGGGGAGGAGCTTGGTGTGAAGCTGATGCTCCGGCTTGCTGCTGTAGCCGGGTAATTAGCTCTACCTGTTAGGCCATGACGACGGCCTACTGTTTGGCAAATTTTGCTTGACGAGCAGCGTCCTCCTACATGGTTCTCATGCTCTCCTGGAGCTAACGCATCATTTCTTCGATTCTTGCCATACTAGCTTGATCTAGCTGTACTGCCGGTATATGTTCCCTCCCTGCAGGAGAAACAGAACTCTGATCCCTACTATACTCAGGTGGGGTAGACAAAGCCCTCTAAACTGACTACTGAACTGATATCCTCTGCCTAACTGCCCTCCATCTAGTAACCGGAGGTAAAGAATGAAACACTGGTTGTCCGTCTACCAGATCCTCAGATCGATGGAGTCGACGACCTCTAGTCTATAGTGCTTGGAGAATATCTGCTTGGTCAGAAGCAATTGTGCTAAACTACCTAGCAAAAAGATAAATAAAGCATAATAAGGAAATAAACAACCAGAAACGGACAGCATAACAGTTTAAATAAACACAACACACAGTTGGGTATGACAACACACAGTTGGCACGTGTAAGCTGAATATACTATTCTCAAATACTGGTCATTGTTTCCCAAATCACTACCCCCAAATCTGAATCTGATACCCGCAGATATACTGATTCTCAAAACACTGGTGCCCGCAGGCCTGATGCCCAAACTTGCAAACTGATACATGCATTCCTATAGAGGCCAACTCTAAAGTACATAACAAACAAGTAAGAGCCAAAACACCACTATGGAGGGATAGGGTTTCCCTGTCCTATTTTGTCAGGAGCTAGGGTTTCACTACGCACGCAGCAGTTTGAAACAACCTACAATCGTGTGAGCAATCTGTCCTAGTTTGGAATGGTCACTACGGATTCCAAATATGCACTAGGTCGAATGGTCAAAAAGGGTGCCCCGGTAAAACCGGGGTTTGTGTCCCCATCATGGCAGAGCTCGTAACCGGTCAGCCTTATGGCACGCAGCCTCCGGCAAACCGTTCAGGAATAGCAGACGGCAAACACGGTGTCCTAGGCGCACCAATGCAAATGTAATGCAAAGAAACACATAAGTCTAGTCAAAATAAGATATCATGAGTTCGAGTCAAGTTCTCTAAATCCCCAGCAGAGTCGCCAGAAACTGTAGACGTCCCCAAACGTCCCCGGGAAAAATCCCGTTTTGTTCATCGGGCTTACTACAGTTCCGACTCAATGTCACGGTTCTTAATCTGATCTCGTAAAGTGTAATACGAGATTGATAAATCACCAAAGAGTCCAAATCCGGCAAATCGTTTTGAAAAACTGATTTTTAGAAAGAAGTGCCAAACATGGACTGCTTTGCCAGATACAGAGTCGCCACCTAAATATTTTATTTTTGGGGGAATTTAGGAAACCCTGACTCGTGCCTAAGGCCACGTGTCCGTCATCACCAAAGTTGCTTCGGCTCGGGAACTTGGGTACGATTGGGGAAGGTCAAACAATGAGCACCCCCGCTCGCCCGATCAAAGATCGGCCACTACTAAACATGATATCTTGTTTTTGAAAACATATGTGCTCTTATTCCGGTTTATTAGCCTAGAATTGCTACGTGATGCACACAGCATACAAGTATAGACTAGATCGCCTGAGTTAGAACAAAACATTTCATGTTTGTTTATTTGAAATGGTTTGATGGTGCTACTCGCAAGTAGGCTAAGACGTGGATTTGCCACCCTCAAGTGGGCTTAGAAAACAGGGTGATTTGCCACTCTCAAGTGGGCTTAAAACTCGCAATCGATGAATTGTTCCAATTCAAGTAATCCAACCTTCACCCATAGGCATTCAGGCAGGTATATCACATAAGCAGTTAGCCTCATGGCAAGCATGCTATCATGGCAGTCACTCACACGCATGCAAGGATGCTAAAGCATAAACACTTACCGAGTACTCCGAGCCAAAGAAAGAAGCTAATTAGAAAACATGCATGAATCCTAACTACGCTAAGAATGCCTAATGCAACACATGCAAAATGCAATTACAATAGGCTCGGCTATTCTAAGATGGCATATGAGATGCAACAATCGATACATGTATTCAACTTGGAATTGAAATACAATGCAGTTAGCATGATGCACCGAGCCCGGTGCATGCAATACAGATGAATGAATGCAAACATGCGAACATATAGGATGCTAATTGAAACATGCCCTAAAACTAACCATCATAAGCTGGTAAATAAAAGGGAGAAAGACGTGGGGTTAGAAGACATACATCACACACACGCACACTTATTATAACATTGCCCTCTCTCGGAGGGTCCGAATAAATAATACAACACCAACTAGCTAATCTACGCTAATCTAATTAAACTAGTTATTACACAACCAAAATGAATAATAAATTACAGCTAAATATTACACAACATTAATTAAAAAATTAAACTACGGAAAAGAATAAATTAGCATGCAAGCTACATGAAATGGACTGGCTCAGCTCTGTTCCGAATGATAAAGGATGCATGCATGCTCGAGTCACCTTGTCGGGAAATCCATCGCGATGTCTCAACTCGCCTTCGTTTGCAATTGAACTTAGAAACTTGCACAAAGCTCCAAGGAGATGAAACTCCACCCTGGGAATCTGGGGGAAGGCTACCGACCAGCTATAGGCATTGGGGACCACCTACCAACCACCCTTGGTGGTGAAAACCAGAAAAGGTGGTCGGCTTGCCAGAAAACCTAGTCGACCGGCAAGTTTCTTCTCCTGGTTTCTGCATTTTCTACAACAAAGGCAAGAGAGAGAGAAGGCAAAGTATTTTCAACACATGTGTGCCCGACCACTCTCCCCGTCATTGCATAAGCTCTAGGGAGTGTAGTCCTCGATCCTCGTGCCATCAATCACGCATCCTGATGCATGATGGCCGAGGAGTCGAATTGCACGACTCAATGGGACATGAATGCACATATAAGCAACTAAAACCAACAACTCCATCATGGGTGGTCAAGAGTGTCGGCGATCGGGAATCGAGGCACGTTTCATCACTTGGAGTATGAAACGTTCCTCGTTTCCCGTGTTTGGACTAACTCCTACTCCAAACACTATGCAACAAGTAGAATGGCATGGCATGTACAAATGCAACTCTAGTATGCAATCCTAAATGTAATGCGACTAAGTGATGCAAACATGCAAAGGATGGCATGCAAGCATGCAAATGGCATACACAATGCTATGAACTAATCAATGGCATACTCAATGCACATGGATTATATGGCATGCATACACAATGCACTAACATACGCAATGTTATGAACGAGGCATACGCAATGCAATGATCAAACATGCGATAACATGGACTATAGGGTATACACAATGCAAGATGAACTTAAACCAAGATGGATGGGCCTCGGCCACACCCAAATCAGTGGCCAATGGATGATGAAATCAAAGCAATGAGACACACACAAGCATGCACAATGCAAAGGCTCCAAGCCAAGGGCACAAGACACAACTCTCCAAGAGCATGGCAAGGATGAAACATGGAACACAATGACACATGTTCCAGCTCTGAAATGACATACAAGATGGTCCCGAATCATGCAAACAACTCACCCGATGCATGTTGGATGGCATAATTACCGAAACTAGTGAAGTGCATTACACTAGAGGTGTGCAAAGTGATGCCTAAATGACCAAACCAACCCCAAACAGTCCCTATTTAGACCCAAAATAGTGCAAAATGGAGTAAAATGATGGCTTGCAATGCACAAAAATGAAGCTCATGCAATAGCCCAAAAATGAGGCATACAAGCACAACTCTCAAATGCATTTAAAGAGTGGGAAATATGGGAAAATGGCACAAGTATAAGCTCTGAAATAACATTCTCAATGATGCCAAGACATGGAAACAACTCAAGTTAAACACGCAAGAGGCTTCAAAACTTGAAGCTAGGCAAGGGTATTACACTACAAGCATGCATGGCAAGCATCATTCGACTATGGGACCACAAAACAGAGCTAAGGTAGCCCAAAAATAGAACAAAATCAGTTTGGAGCATGCCCAAAATATGCTAGAATCAAGGGCCAAAACTTCATGCATTGTAAGCTAGTAGGCATGGTTTACACTACAAGTATATGAAGCATGTGAGGGACTACCAAACCAGTGCAAAACAGAATCATGGCATACCAAATGATGGCCAAAAACCCTCTGAAACATGACCAATACATGCAAGAATGACATGCTCCTTTGATAAACTATGAAAGGGATTACTCCACACATGCAAGAGGCAAGCCAAGGGTGACCAAACCAGCCATAGACAGAGTCTAGGAAGGTCCTAAAAGTCACCAAAAAGGAACTGAACCAAGCTTTGAAAGTATGCAAATGTATGCTCCTTTGGAAGGCCAAATATGCTAGTAAACAAGACAACAAGAGAGAGGGTCACTCCTCTCTGATTTAGGCCCTCAAAACTACATACCCACCACTGAAAATCCATTGGATTTCAGTGGTAGGAAGGCTAAGCAAAGATTAAATCAAAGGCTTTATGGCATGGCTCAAAACAAGGCAAAATGAAGCATGCAAGGGGGTAGATGACCCCCAACAACAAAATGACCTTAAACAAACATCAAAAGGACCTCAAAACAAGACTTTTTTCAGTTGATAACAAAGCTCAAATATGCATGCAAACAAGGCTAAGATAAGGATCAAAATAGGGCTTAAAAATGGAGAAAGTGTGTTACCCTTGAAGCTCATGACCAGTAACTTCTGGACCAAAGACACAACTCCTCAACCTCTGAAAATGGCCTCCAAGATCCTTACGTTGATGGTGGAAGTGTTAGGCTAAGAGGTGGTGTGCAAAGGGGCCAAGAACCTTACACTTCTAAGCCTAAAATGGAGAGATACAAAGAGATATATGCTATGCCTTCTACAAATTTTTGAACCTCTCTAAAGGAGGGGAAGGGCCTCTCTTATAGAGAAAGGGGGCCAAAGCTTCTCAAAGAAGCTAAAAACCAAGGTTGAAGATCCTCCATACACGTGTATGGAGGATCCAGTCTATGGCTTCCAACTGGCACAGCTGGCAACAACTCACAAAGACAAGACTGGGGAGGCAGGCCGACCAGTTCAGGTGGTCGGCCAGCCACTTTAGGTGGTCAGCCGACCCATTCAAAAGGGTCAGGTGGTCGGCATCCCCAATTGGTGGTCGCCACATTGAATTCAAGCTTGTGGTATGGTGAGAGACCTGCAAAAGTGGCTCAAAGACCAAGGAGACCAGCTTCCTGACAAGAAAATCGGCTGGTGGAGAGGGAAGTAGTCTCCAAGAGAAAAGGTGGTCTCCCACCCTTGTACCACCTTCCAAACAATGAAAACAAGGTCCATGCCAAAAATGAACCAAGACGGATGCAAAACCAGTGTTCGAGAGTCGAAACGCGCAACCGGGTGCCTCGAAAACAGGCCGTTAAGCATCAAAAATGGCGTGCGACCACGAAGGTGGTCTCCCGGGCCACAGTGTTCCTCTAGATAGAGGAAACAAGGTGTGTGCCAAAAACCGGAGCAAACGGAGAATGTTAAGCGGTCCCGAGCCGAGGCGCACGGCCGACAGCTCCGAAAACCGAAAACTAGTCTCCAAACGGAAACAGTGGCCTATGACCATGAAAAGCAGTCTACGACCACCGAGAGATGGTCTACAAGACCTCTTCCTCCCTTCGGGAAGAGAAAACAAGACCTAGTCCGCAAACCGAGTCGAAGCACAAAAAAGTTCCGAGGCCCGGAGGTAAGGCTCTCAAGCCAAAACTCCAGAGACTCGAAACGAGCACAACATGAACCATCACCGAGCGTTCAATCGATGACGTCTAAGTCTTAAGGTCGGTCAAAAATGGGGTGTCTACAGTTGCCCCTCTTTGACAAAGCTCGAAAGTCATAACAATGACAGGGGTGAATGTCAAAGCCCAGAGACGACCCATTTTTGGCAAGGCCGAAGACTTAGACAAACAGGCGAGACAATCAAAGAAGTGTGCCCGCAGGCAGGGGCACAATGCAAAAGAAATGCACAAAGCTGGACATAACTTATGATCATGCAAAGAAAACTGTAACGAAGCACATCATGCAACAGTTTTAAGCAAGCATATGCAAATCTAACTACAACTCATGCAGAAAGGGTGTAAGAGAATTATACAATTCTCGTTACGTCTCACGGGGAGAACACAATACCTCTCTGGTCCGTCTGGTCGCGCCAGCTTCAAATGAACCGTACATACAATATCGTGCCTGAGAAAGAAAGAAAACTTAACAGGTACAATATTGTTAGGAACACGCAAAACAATGCGATTGAAACAAGCATGACAATGCAAGTAAGATGTGCGCGACAACGCATGTGCGCGACAATGCGGGTGAGGAGTGCATAACAATGCAATTGAGGCATGAACACATGTAAGTGAAGTACACACGACAACGCCTACAATGTGTGAAACAAGATGTAGACACATGTAAGTAAAGCATACGCAACAACGCATGCAATGTGTGAAACAGCAATTGAACACATGTAAGTAAAGCATACGCAACAACGCATGCAATGTGTGAAACAGGAATTGAACACATGTAACTAAAGCATACGCGACAACGTATGCAATGTGTGAAATAGGAATTGAGCACATGTAAGTAAAGCATACGCGACAATGCATGCAATGTGTGAAACAGGAATTGAACACATGTAAGTAAAACATACGCAACAACGCATGCAATGTGTTAGGCAGGAATTGAACACATGTAAGTAAAGCATACGCAACAACGCATGCAATGTGTTAAGTAGAAATTGAACACATGCAAGTAAAGCATATGCGACAATGCATGCAATGTGTGAAACAGGAATTGAACACATGTAAGTAAAGCATACGCGACAATGCATGCAATGTGTGAAGCATGAATTGAACACATGTAAGTAAAGCATACGCGACAACGCATTCAATCTGTGAAACAGCAATTGAACACATGTAAGTAAAGCATACGCGACAACGTATGCAATGTGTGAAGCAGGAATGGCGTGCGCGACAGCGCAAGCAAAGAAAGTGCATAACAATACAAGAGAGGTATAACTTTAATAGCATGCTAGAAACAAAACGTTGAGTAAAGAAATACGAGCCTCGAAGAGGCAACTCAAATGCGACCTCCGATTCACCTCTCGGAGGGGTTACAACGTGCTCAAAAGGATACACCTTGCTCTTCGTGAATAACAACAAGCCACACGTCGAAGACTTGAATCGAAGTTCCCGCAGAGAGATTTCGCACCGAAAAGTGCACTTTTCTTGTACTTTCTCAAGAGCCGGGGACTCCAATCATCACCAAAATTCACAGGGAGAACAAAGGGACCTGGAAGACCACCCCTGAGGGCCACCGACCACCTACCAAAGCCACCGACCAGTTTTTGTTAAAGGGGTGGTCGGCCGGCTAGAAAATCTGGTCGGCCGACCATTTTACCAAAATGGGGGCAGTTTTGTCCTTTCATACTCGGCTCTTTAAATCCACTTGTCCAAATCACTGTTGCTCACAACCCCAAGGCCGAAATTAGCTCCTCTTCCTTCCTAGACCATTTTCTCCCTCAGATCTGTGCTTTATACGCATTTTCCAATGCCCCACGCAAAGTTGTTTCGCGAAAACTTTTGGTTCTCTTCACTTTGAACCAATTAAAATTTGATTTCGGAGCTTCTTTCTCCATTTTCACCATTTGAGGTATGTTTGTCTCGAAGTTTGGCACATTTTCTCGGGAGTTGACTTTTGTTGACTTTTTCCTTTCCCGGGAGTTGACTTTTGTTGACTTTTTCCAATTTTGGCTCATTTTGCTCATTTTTGCTCATTTTTGCAGATTTCTTCAAATGGCGGGTCATTTTCCTCATGGTGGAGGTCCTCCAGGTGCCGGGGATGAGCCAGACATCATGTCCTTGCCTCCGAGAGTTCGGCCTTTCAACCCCGAGAGGTATCATCCTGAGGAGCACGTCCTACCTCCGACCACTTTCTATCACTTCACTGACTTTGATCGACGAGCACCCGCGGATCTGCTACTACGGGAGCCAGAGTCTCATCTCTCTCATCGAGCGCGAGAGGTATGTACTTCACTTTTACATTCTCCACAATGTATTCTGCATTTCCTACCCATTCCATGCTTTCGATATGTATTTTTATCTGCTCGTTCTGAACACATTCACACACCATACTTCTGCTTATTTGGCACGCAGCTCACAACACAGTATTTTGCTAAGTTGGCACACAGCTTGTTCTGAACACCCGGTTCATTCTTGTCACACAGTTTGTCTCGGGCACACAGCTCGTTTCTCGGGCACACAGCTTACTTTTTCGGGCAAACGGCTCTGTTTCTCGAGCACACAGCTTGTTTCTCGGGCACAAAACTCATACTGAACATGCAGTCCATTTACTTCATTTGTACGCTGCTTATTCATCTCATTCTGAAAACTAAATACATCTGTAAATTCTGAATGCAGGTATCTTCTCGTTCTACACGAGGTTATGGCTCGATCATTGCTAGGGAGTGGTATGCGAAGCTCCCAGATACCGTTCATCATATGGTTGACAAGGTAGGGTTTGGATCGTTCTGCGCAGGGCTATCGCGTTACCCGGTGAGCAGGACCTTGATGGGGGCACATGTGGAGAGATGGTGGGACACCACCAACTCGTTCCACTTTTCGGCTACCGGGGATATGACGATGACCCCGCTTGACTTTGCCATGTTGACTGGCCTTGACGTGGCCGGCCGACCGGTCCCCTACGACGCAGACATGGGCGAGTGGAAGGCGGCTTGGGTTCTTCTGCTGGGAGCCCGCCCGCCGATTGACAGATCTTCGAGTAGAGTTAGGTACACCTGGTTTCCCGTGCAGTACAGGGGGACTATGCCCGAGACTCTCGAGGAGATAGAGCAGTACGCTCGAGGGTTTTTGATGTTCCTCCTTGGGACCACTTTGTTCTCTGACAGGGGGAACACAGTTGGACTGTATCTGCTCAATGCTTTAGTGGACCTATCACAGGTCAGCCAGTATGATTGGGGTGGCGCCAGCCTTGCTACCCTTTACTGTTACATGAGTGCGACCTCCCGCGGGTGGGGGAGCATAGTTGGTGGCTATTGGAGAGCCTGGGAGGTACTTTCTGCCCTCTTGATTTACATTCCTATTTTTCATTAGTTGTACACCGCACACGGCACACCTTACATTCGGTATTCTACATTCTGCACTCAGCATTCTGTATCCTCCATTCTGTATTCATATTATGCATTTAGCATTCTGTATTCTGATGGCTATTGCCCTGTTTTCTACAGCTATGGGTTTATGCATACTTTCTGACGCTAGCCCCGGAGCTCGAGGTGGAGGCGCCTCTTGTGATTCCTTACTCTCACGTATTTGAGGGCTGGTACCGGCCGAGGGCTTGGGAGACTCTACCCTACCTGTGGCAGTTCTTTGATACGGTGCAGGCGACCGAGGTAATTCAGAACTCTCAGTTCTCTATGTTTTCAGCTTTGATTCATCTTGCATAGTTATAATATCTAATCAGCTCATGCACTGGTTATCCGCAGATCACTTGGCAGCCCTGGGTGCCCTTGGGAAGAGATATCCATTTCCGATTCCCTGGGGGGTGGGCCTCATCTCTATACAGGACTTTATTTGAGGGGCCAGTTGGCAGGGCCTGGTTTCTGGGGTATCGCTTCATGCGTCAGACGATGGGTGTCCCTGATCAGAGTATCCCCTCAGCACCTCCAAAGGACATGCGGTCCACTGAGGGACTCACTCCCGAGGAGGTCGACGTCGCTATGTTAGGTACTGATGTGATTCTGCACACGGAGGAGGGGGAGTACGCGACTTACCGCCATACGTACTTGATGCCTCCACTGACAGGTATCCGTACCCCCACGAGGAGGGCTGCTGGTGCATCACCGTCGAGTCTAGTCCAGGCTGCGGATATGCCTTCGACTAGAAGGGCCGGCACATCGAGAGGTGGGGCTGGACAGATTCCCCCGATTCCCCCGACTTACCAGCATGCTGGGTGGCCAGATCTTCCGACCAAGCTAACAAGTTAGCGGTATGGGACATCCTACCCGATTCCATTGGAGCCCCCATTGCCTGATCACCGATACGTCAGAGACCCTGACTCGCCACCGGTATGCTTTACAGTTTTGATTTATCACTTAGATATTTGGACATTCATTCATTCACTGATAACTTGCACTTGCATCTGCAGCCTCCTAGTGAGTACATGGATAGGATGCTCGGAGTGATGGCCTCGCTTGAGGGCATGGTTCTGTAGAGGGAGACACAGCTGTTCATCGCCGGTGTTTCGGTACTTTTCAATTTTCTTGCATTTATCATACTTCTGATGACACGCTGAATTTGACCATTTCACTGCATTGGTTGACTGTATGTGTAGAGCATATCTGACACACACCACATTCATACACCGTATCTGCATACACCCACTCTATGTAGCTTTCTTGTCTCTGCATCTGGTATACATATTGGCTAATGCATTCAAATTGTCTTCTTTTTCAGATGCTACCGCTATAGGCTGGGCCATCTCGACCTTCTAAAGGAGCTGGGAGAGGGGACTCGACTCGCAACCGAGGCAGGCGTAGAGCACCTATTAGAGATGATGAGGAGTCTAGCGAGGAGGAGGAGTCTACGCATCCTCAGTCGGAGACATCCACAGGCAGAGAGGAGGACTCTGGCTCCGGTTCTGAGAGTGGAGGTGATGCCGAGAAGGGTTCTGAGGACAGCAGCTCCGATTCGGATGGTGGTGCTGGTGGAGGTGGTGCAGGGACTTCTCAGCCAAAGAGGACGAAGAGGGCCTCCTATTATTGAGCTTGAGAGCACTGATGCAGATGTTCCTGCTTTATTTTCCCTTTTTTTTTTCTAGTAGTTGTAGCACACTTGCAGGCAGTTTTATTTTCTTTAAAACTTGTACCCTGTTGCAAGATGTTGTAACAAAAGGACCATGATGGAATGAAACAGCTTTTTGCTGAAAAAGTGTTGTATTTTGTTTTCTTAGCAACGCATTGCATTATTTTGCACAAAAATGAGATTGAATGAAAAATTGAGCATTATATATCACCAAGTCAGGTAGTGAACCAACACAACAAACTAAACAACTTAACTCGCTAAGAAGCAACAAAACCTTAGCAAGTTTACAACTCGATAAGCAAAACACAACAATGTTGATTAAACAAAGAGTAACAACTCGATGCACAAAATTCGACAACTTGATAAGCAAACTTAACAACTCGATAAACAAAACTTAACCACTCCAGAAGCAAAACTTAACAACTCGATAAGCAAGTCTTCAACAACAACTCGATAAGCGAACGCATTTCGGACAAACCGGGCGACGGAACGCACCCGAAACAGAGGTAAACACGGACCTTCAATACTCCCAACGCATGAAAAGGCTAGGAGCTCTCTTCTAGAGACTAGAAAAAGACCAAAGACCAACTTTCCTCCATAGCGGACCACCAGAGAAGGCTGGTCGACCAGCTTTCTGCCTTGGAGACCAATGAGGTGGTCGGCCGACCAGAAAAACTGGCTAGCCGACCAGAAAAAGTGGTCGGCCAACCAGTTGGCCCGGCGACCTCCAGATTTTTGACACGTGTCTCCCGAACAGTGCCTTATCCTCCATAAAGGTTCCAGCTTCGTAGTTCTCTCATTCCATCTCAGTTTTGCATCAAAATGGAGGCATTTCTCATCCAAAGTCTCACAGCTTGGATTGCTACTTTAGATGGCTCGATAAAGTTGAACTTCTGGGGCTTCGACATAAATGCACTATTCACGCTGAGTCGCACTCTGCTGCTTCTTCTGTTCCTCCATGCCGCAGCAAGGTTTTGGAATCCAGTAACACATGTCTTTCGCTTCAGTGGGCAAGAGGTGTGTCCTACTTTCGAAGATTTCCAGGCTTTGATGGAGTCCGAGCACAACGAGGAAATCTTACCCCAGCTTCGTTTCGGCCACGCCCAAGCCTTAGGGCAAATGTGTGGGCTCACTATGCATGACACTCGATCTCTGATTTGTGACGGAATGCTGGATATTCTGAGTTTGATTTGTCGGTTTTCCGACGCCGGTGACCGCGGTGACCATCATTGGCAAGGCTTTCGGCGACATGCCCTTTGTTTGTGCATGCTATCTCATTTCTTGCTTGCCTCAGGCTCCGAAGGATCTAGTGTCCGGTTGATCGAGGTTGCCCAAGGCTTAAGGGAGGGCAAAGGCTGCATTGCCATGTCATTGGCCGAGACATTGATGGGCTTGGATGCTTTTCATCGCCGAGAGACGACCAGATTCGCGGGGAGCCCACTACTGCTACAGGTAATGTTTCCCACCCTGTCTCACATATATATTGCTCACATCACTCGCCCCTCAGGCTCGGTTTTTCTCACAAAACCCTTTTCTCACTTTTCTCTCAACGTACACCTATCTATTCTTTAATCTCTCATTTTTCATCCCTCCCCAGGTGTGGTTGATGGATAAGTTACAGGTTATGGACTCTTGCCCGGCTTACTCAACTGGCGGCTACTTCTTCCGGCGACGTCTAGTCGATGCCCTCGATGAGGGATGGTGGTTCGACTGGATGTGTAGTTTGTCCGCAGACCGCATTGCTTGGCGCTGTCCTTGGCTCAATCTACCAGCAATGAGCTATAGCATGTCTCGACAGCCCGGGATTCAGTTGATTGGCCTGACACACTGCGTGTTCTACTTTGCTTTCCGGTTCCAGCGCCAGTTCGGTCATGATCAGATTTGCCCGGCGGAGGGGATAGAGTATCCAGCTGCATTTCCGGTCCGAGGCGCGCAACTTCCTCAGTATGCCACAGCATGGAGGACTAGAGAGCTTCTGGCCCCCGCTCCCACTTTCAGTTGCACTTTGTCTGATGAGTGCATAGATTGGCTCAATGAAGAGGCGCAGATTGGACCCAATTTGGCATCAGAAGCTTCGACCAGCTCTGGGAGGGGGCGCAGGAACACCTGACTTATCTATGCCCTGAATTTATTGCTTTAATCAGTACTTTCAAGTTTTTCTTTATGAGTGTAATAAAAAGCAACTTCAATTTGTATGCAAGAGCAAGAGAACTCTGTACTGAAATCAATATAATTAAAGGTTATGGGTACTGAAAATTTTCCGTTTGGTCCAAAAATGGTCTAAGTCATAAAAAGATTAATTTGAGCAAAATCAACTTTTATTAAAACTTTTCAAAACCATTTTCGATATGGATCAGAACTGGACACGCCTAAGATCTGTCACTGAGATGCACAACCCCGGATCCCAGCAACTGGAAAGTTGCCCCTAGTTTGAATACGACTGCACTGGAGATCACAACCGAAGCTCTTGAATGCTGAATAGACAAAGATGACCGAGATGATCAAATGGACAAAGTTGATCGGGGAAAAGTTTATGGCTGGACTTCAGGATGAAGTTGCCTACGTATCCCAAAGATGGGAATCAAGCCTTACGTAGTTTGGCTTAAGCTCACTCGTGCATTAACCCTCATCTTTTACGCTCTAACTTTTGCCAAGGCCGCCCTTTGTGGGTTTTCAACCTTGCGAGCTCAGTTTTTGTAATTTCAAATTTTTCACGCTCTAACTTTTGCCTAGGTCACCCTTTCGGGTTTTCGGCCTAACGAGCATCTCAAGGGTAATATTTCTTCAACTTGTCCATGTTGATCGGTTGTGAGAACTCTAGGCCATCTAGGTCCATTAGAACGACAGCTCCACCTGACCAGATAGACTTGATGATGTAAGGACCAGTCCAATTTGGTCTAAACTTGCCCCTAGGGTCGTGGATGGGAGCTCGGTTGTCTTTGAGCACCAAATCTCCTTCTTTCAAATTCCTGGACTTAACCTTCTTGTTAAAAGCCCTGGCAATTCGTCGTTGATAACCCTAAACATGGTACAGTGCTTTTAGTCTTCTTTCATCAAAGAGCATGAGTTCTTCGAATCTGCTCTGTTGCCAATCTACTTCGGCTATCTAACACTCAGCCAGCACTCTCAAAGACGGAACTTCAATCTCGATAGGTAGAACGGCCTCCATCCCATAAACTAGTGAATACGGAGTCGCCCCAGTAGATGTTCTAATTGAAGTCCGGTAGCCCCACAGAGCAAATGGCAACTTATCTGGCCAGTCCCGGTAGGTTTCCATCATCTTCTGCAGTATGTGTTTGATATTCTTGTTGGCGGCCTCAACTGCTCCATTGGTCTGCGGCCGATATGTAGATGACTTGTGAAAAGCCACGTTGTATTTCTCCAACAAGTCAATCACTTCCTTCTTGAAGTAGGAACCATTATCTGGGATAATCTCGTTCGGGACCCCATAGCGACAGATGATGTTGTTTATGATGAACTTCACAACATGCGAAGCCTTCAACACCGCATAAGATTGGGCCTCAACCCACTTTGTGAAATAGTCTATTACGACCAGAATGAACTCATGCCCATTAGACCCCTTCGGAGTGACAGCCCCAATCACATCGATTCCCCAAACTGAAAATGGCCATCGCGAAGTCATATTGTATAGCTTCGACGGCGGGATGTTCATGTGGTTTGCATGGATCTGACATTTGTGGCACCACCGAACAAAACCAATACAATCCTCCTCCATGGTGGACCAGTAATAACCATGTCTGAGAATCTTCCGAGCTAGCATTACCCCACTCATGTGCGCTCCACAGTCTCCTCCATGAATGGCCTCCATCAGGCTCTTTGATTCTTCGGCGTCGACACACAGCTTATGCATTCCCAGATGACCTCTCTTGTACAGTTTTCCTCCACAGATGATGAACTGAGCAGCCATTCTTCTTATTGCCCTTTTATCCTTGGCATTTGTCCCTGGTGGATACGCTTCCTTCTCCAAGAAGTTCCAGACATCGTAATACCAGGGGTTCTCATCTTGAACCTCTTCTATGGCAGCAATGGACTCGTAGGCCGGCGCAAACTTCTGGTCAATGATGATCGGACGCATCCGGACTCCAAAAGGAATGTCTATCATGGAAGATAGAGTTGCTAGTGCATCTGCGAACCTGTTGTTCTCTCTTAACAGATGAGCGAAGTTCAGCTTCTCAAACCGAGGAATCAACAAGTCCAAGGTCTAATGATAGATTCTCATCTTTTCTTCTTTGACTTTCCAGTCTCCTTTTGCTTGAGACACAACAAGGTTCGAGTCCCCGATGATGTCCAACCATTTTGCCCCAAGTTCTAGGGCTGCTTCTAAACCAGCAATGCATGCTTCATACTCTGCTTCATTGTTTGAGACTTTGAACCGGAGTTTAAATGCTAGAGGGATACAGGACTTGTCGGGTGCTATCAGCAACACCCCTATCCCATAGCCGTACTGCTTTGACGCTCCGTCAAAGTACATCGTCCAAAACTCATCGTCGATATGCAAAATAACCTCATCTGGGAATAAGTACTCGACTGCTTCATCTCCTTCACTGGGTGATCAGCTAGGAACTCCGCTACCGCTTTCCCCTTTACTGACTTGCGAGTCACATACTTCAGATCGAATTCGGAAAGCAGAAGCAACCAACAGACTAGCCTATCCATAAATGCTGGTTTCTCGAAGAGATATTTGATGGGATCTAATCTTGAAACCAACATTACAGAGTGAGCTAACAGGTAGTGCCACAGCTTCCTGGTATCCCATACCAAGGCTAAACAAGCCTTCTCGAGTGGAGTATAGCGGGTCTCGTAATCCAACATCTTCTTGCTTAGGTAGTAGATAGCTCTCTCCACCTCATCCTCAGACTCCTGCGCAAGCATGTAGCCCATTGTAGTTTTAGTTACTGAAAGGTACAAAATCAATGGTTTCCCCGGCTCAGGCGGTGACAACACGGGTGGGTTCTGTAAGTATTGCTTGATCTGTTCAAAAGCAGCTTAGCATCGACCGTCCCATTGGAACTTCTTTCCTTTCTTCAGAAGGCCAAAAAGTGGTTCACAAGTCAAGGTTAATTTTGAGATAAACCGTCTTATGAATTGCACTTTACCCAGAAAGCCTCTCACCTCCTTTTCAATCCTTGGTGGTGGCATTTCTAAGATGGTCTTGATTTTGGAAGGGTCGACCTCGATACCTCTCTGTGTAATCAAGAACCCCAGCATTTTCCCTGCTGTAACACCAAACGTACACTTCTGAGGATTCAGCCACAACCGAAATTCTTTGATCCTTTGAAAAAACTTTTGCAAGGCGGTGTAATGGCCCTCTCTTTCTTTGGACTTGACAATCATGTCGTCCACATACACCTCAACCACTTTGTGGATCATGTCATGTAATATCGTGGTCGCGGCCCGTTGATATGCAGCTCCAGCATTCTTCAACCCAAATGGCATCACCCTATACCAATATGTCCCCCACGGAGTGGTGAAAGCAGTCTTCTCCCGGTCTTCAGGTGCCATCACAATCTGATTGTAGCCCGAAAAGCCATCCATGAATGAAAGCAAAGCATGCCCCGCTGTGAAGTCCACTAACTCATCGATATGCGGTAAAGGAAAGTCGTCCTTCAAACTGGCTCTATTCAAATCCCCGAAATCCACGCATACCCGAATCCTGCCATCCTTCTTTGGCACCGAAACGATATTGGCCAACCAAGTTGGGTACTCAGATACCAGCAGGAACCCTGCGTCAATTTGCTTGGTGACCTCTTCTTTAATCTTGAGAGCCCAGTCCGGGCAGATCCTTCTGAGTTTCTATTTAACGGGTCGGGCCTCGGGGTCAAGAGGGATCCGATGCTGTACGATCTCAGGATCAATCCCAGGCATGTCTTCGTAGGACCACGCGAAAACATCTTTGAAATCTTTTAATAAAGCGACTAAGCGCTCGCATTCCTCCGAAGACAACGTGGACCCGATCTGGACCAGCCGCGGGTCCTCCTCAGTACCCATGTTAACTGTAGTGATTTCATCAACCAAGGGTTTAACAAATCTCTCCTGCTCTTGATCAATTAGACGTTGTAAAACCGAAGGAATTTCTTCCTCGTTGTTTTCATCAAAATTTTGAAATTCCTGATTAATACAATAAATCAAAGGCACAGAAAAGTACTCAGAAACCACAGCCATTCCATTCTCATTAAGCACATCCAAATCGTCCGATTCCTCTGTTACAACAGACTCAAAAGAGAAAGAAAAAGACGACCTACACAGGATTGTGGTATCCGGGTTATCACCCCCAAGATTACCGAACTCAGACTCAAATGAGATGGAACCTGATTCCGACTCTACAGACTCGGTGGAATCAGATTCCGGCTCACTACCTGACCCGGTGCTGCTTGACAAAAATTCCTCCTCGTACTACCAGATGAGAGAGGGTGCGATGGATGCATCCAAAATGGTTGATGGTGGGCTCACAGCCGTTTCATTCCCAATCATAGACACCGAGGAGTTATCCCCCAAGCACTTCTGTACGATCGGAGGATCTGAAAGTAAACAAGCCAGCGCTACCCCCATTTCAATTTCGATATTCTCAAAATCCACTTTCTTGCACTGCTCAACCTCAGCTGATAGGTCTGTCTGCTCCTCAGTAACATCATCCCCGGATAACTGCAGGTCAAAGAAGATCTCAAACCCCGGCAGGCGCCTCCTCTCGGCATTCAGCCATGGCTCTGGGAAATCACAAAATGGAAAGTCCTCCCCCTCCCGGACGAAGCGTCCGTTTAGGGTACACTGGATGGGTCGATGCATCAACTCAAAAGGCCTCCCCGCCTGCTTCGCTCTGGCTCTCCTAGCCATCTCCTTACCTTTCCATACCCAATCCTCTTTGGTGGGCAGGTAACCCAAGCCAAAGGTATGCGGGTTGTGCGGCACTTCGGCCAATGCTGCAATGCCTTTCCGGCCACTCTTCCCCAATCCCATCCCGGGGATGTGTTGGAGCTTGTTCATGTGGTACACTGATTGCGCGCTGACATATAACCCCTCATCAACAGCTAAGATGTTCTATACGACCCGGGCCTTAGCCAGAGTAAACCCTGATAGGAACACATCCTCCGTGCCGTGCTTGATTTCCAAAACTGGTGTAGACACTTCTGGCGGCAGATGGATTGACGAATTCCCAAAAACAATAGCCACCCCCTTCCCGTGGGGGTATTTCAACATCTGATGCAAGGTGGAAGAAACTGCCTTCACCTGGTGCAGCCACGGCCGCCCCAAGAGTAGATTGAAGGTTACGGGAACGTCCAAGACATGAAAGTCAATTTCGTGTTGTCCCAGACCAACCTGAGTTTGAATTTTCACAGTCCCCATCACCTCTCTGCTTGTGTTATCATATGCCCTTATCACCTGGGCTGTTGGCACGAAGTCCGCGGGCTTCAACCCTATCGCATACGCCGTCCTCACCGGGCACACGTTGATGGCTGATCTGGTATCAACAAGAACCACCGGTATCCATTTGCTTCTACATTCCACAGAGATGTAGAGCGGTTTGTTATGACTTGCGCCCTCAGGGGGCAGTTCTTTGTCAGAAAAGGTCAACGTTGGGGAACCTCCTCCCGGAAAGACCAATCCTACCAGCTGTTCAGGTGTGGTGTCTATTGAGAGCTTGGCCTTGTCCATGGCCGATAGAACAGCCTGTCTGTAAACACGTGAAGCCATAAGCAGTCCCCAGATGGAGATGTCTGCTTGTATCCTTTTCAACTGCTTCAAGACGGCCTCTTCTTCGAGTTGCTTCTCTTTCTGTTTCTCCACCTCCTTCTCCTTCCCGGACGCCTCTGGCTGATCTAGGTGTGGGGGTTTGAAATACCGCCCGCTCCTAGTCATATGATCAACTTCGCCAATGTACCAGGTATCGTCCGATTGGTTACTCCCCCAATCCTCATCTGTCTGGGCAAGACATAAATCATCGTCTTCCCACCACATTCCTTCGGTAGCCGACAGACACCGGTCCGGCTCCATTACAACTGTCCTTGTACCCGCAGCACCTCTTTCCGTCCATGTGCTCGCAGCACCCTCTGTTCTTGTGCACGCAGCACGTTTAGTCCCCAAGGGGGCCTTGGCTTTTCTGGCTCTCTCAAAGTCCTCAATTCCTTCTTGTTCCAACTGCGTCAGTACAGTTTGCTGTTCAACGTTCCCTGTATTCAAAATGCCTTGATCCCGAGCAAAATTCTTGGCACCGGTGCTCCCCAGCAATGTATTCTGATCCCCAGCCCTTCCGGCCACAATTGATGTCCTTGTCCCTGACGGGCCCTTTTCTAGCTGAGATTCTTCAACAATATCTGGTTGGTCGTCAAGCGACCCTGTGACCTCTGCTGACTCCTCAAAATCGAACCAGTTGACTGTCATGTCCCCCAGATCTTGTTCGTTGAAAATCTGAAGGTCAGCAATGTCCCCTTCCAGAACTGCTAAGTCATCTATCCTCTGATCAAGTCCATCCCCCTGTAGTACACAAATTTTTGCCCCCACCGGCAATTCCACACTTGCCCTAATCTGACCCGCTGACGCAATGTAGCCACTCGGATTGTACACTTCCTCAGCAAAGCTCCCCAATTCCTCAGTCCCTAAATCCATTGTACCACTTTCCTCTGAAATCATCCCTATTTTGTCTTCGACAGCCACCACCATTGGTTCAGGTTGGGTTCGGGAGATGTCCAACATGCACAAGTCAGTGCTGTCAGGAAGGAACACCTCCAGCTTGGGTAGATGAGATGGGGTGATATATATGCTGGGGTCGTATGACATGACCCCGATCTGGATAAAGTTGATTCGTTTGGGAGGTGGAGCTTGGTTGTGTGGTGGGAGGGGGTTGGTTGTGACATTAGGTTTCTCTAGAGGCACAATCACCCTGTTGTCAACGAGATCCTGAATCTCGTGACGCAATCGAAAGCATTGGTCGGTGTCATGACCGTGCTGTTCGTGAAAGGCGCAGTATTTAGCTGGGTTGTGGGAGAAGGGAAGTTTTTCTGGTAACGGCCGCGGCTCTAGGGGCTTCAAATGCCCTTTCCTAATCAAAACTCCTAAAGCCTTGGACAAGGACATGTATAGTGGAGTGAAAGTTCTTTGGCTTTTGGGTGCGTATCTGGCTATTTACGAACTACTACCAGACGCACTAGTGAATGGCGTAGCTGCAAGGGTTCTTGGGGGATTGGTGGTGACCATGCTTACTTCTGAAGCTCTGGCAATTGCGGCATTGCTTGTGCCTGTATTGGTGTTGCGGTTGAAGGTTCTCCTGGGTTGCTCTCTGTCTTGGTCAATCAGACCCTGTTTCATCGCATCCTCAATTTGTACCCCCATCTCATGTAAATCTGAAAAGGTGGAGAAGGGGAGAACAATCATTTTCTGCATAAGCTTGGGCTGGAGAATGCGCACAATCATCTGAATCTGATCTTTGTCAGTGGGCCTAGTGGTCATCATTGAGGCCTTGGCCCTCCATCGGGTTACGAAGTCAGAAAAACTCTCCTTAGGCTCCTGCCTAGTCGTCTCGAGATCACGGGTTGTGATCTCGATCTGTGTATTATAGGAGTACTGAGCGACAAAAGCCTCGGCCATCTCATCCCAATTCCTCTTAACATCGTCCTCCAGTTTTGTGTACCAGATGGCCGCCACACCCGACAGGGTCCGGCCGAATAAAAAAAGCTTCTGTAGTCTGGTAAGGCCCATCAGCCTTAATATGTCTGAAAACAGCCGTAAGTGCACCATGGGATCCCCGGACCCGTCAAAGCGGTCAATATGTGGCATCTTAAATCTGTCCGGCAGCGTCACGGCTGCGTCGGTATGCCCATCCTCGATGTCCGGGATGGAGTTCACACCCTACAACTTCTTGAACAGCTTTTCAAGCTTGCTCACTTTTAATGTCGTGGGGTCCACCTCGAATTCGAAGGGAGAATCCGGTTGATTAATAGGAGTGGGTGCCTTGGAGAGTTGAGGTAGAATCGGGGGCGGAGCTGGCCCTGTTGGGATGTCTATATCCTCCTGGACATTCTGGACATTTGCCGTTTCCCCGGGTATTGGAACTCTTGGTGGGGGAGGAGCTTGGTGTGAAGCTGATGCTCCGGCTTACTGCTGTAGCCGGGTAATTAGCTCTGCCTGTTGGGCCATGACGACGGCCTGCTGTTGGCAAATTCTGCTTGACGAGCAGCGTCCTCTTGCATGGTTCTCATGCTCTCCTGGAGCTGACGTATCATTTCTTCGATTCCTGCTATACTGCCTGATCTAGTTGTACTGCCGGTATATGTTCCCTCTCTACGGGAGAAACAGAACTCTGATCCCTACTCTACTCAAGTGGGGTAGACAAAGCCCTCTGAACTGACTGCTAAACTGATATCCTCTGCCTAACTACCCTCCGTCTAGTAACCAGGGGTAAAGAATGAAACACTGGTTGTCCGTCTACCGGATCCTCAGATCGATGGAGTCGACGACCTCTAGTCCAGAGTACTTGGGGAATATCTGCTTGGTCGGAAGATTGTGCTAAATTACCTAGCAAAAAGATAAATAAAGCATAATAAGGAAATAAACAACCAGAAACGGACAGCATAACAGTTTAAATAAACACAACACATAGTTGGGTATGACAACACACAGTTGACACGTGTAAGCTGAATATACTACTGGTCATCGTTTCCCAAATCACTGCCCCCAAATCTGAATCTGATACCCGCGGATATACTAATTCTCAAAATACTGGTGCCCGCAGGCCTGATGCCCAAACTTGCAAACTGATACATGCATTCCTATAGAGGCTAACTCTAAAGTACATAACAAACAAGTGAGAGCCAAAACACCCCTATGGAGGGATAGGGTTTCCCTGTCCTATTTTGTCAAGAGCTAGGGTTTCACTACGCACGCAGCGGTTTCAAACAACCTACAATCGGGTGAGCAACCTGTCCTAGTTTGGAATGGTCACTACGGATTCCGAATATGCACTAGGTCGAATGGTCAAAAAGGGAGCCCCGGTAAAACCGGGGTTTGTGTTCCTATCGTGGCAGAGCCCGTAACCGGTCAGCCTTATGGCACGCAGCCTCCGGCAAACCGTTCAGGAATAGCAGACGGCAAACACGGTGTCCTAGGCGCACCAATGCAAATGCAATGCAAAGAAACACATAAGTGTAGTCAAAACAAGATATCATGAGTTCGAGTCAAGTTCTCTAAATCCCCAACAGAGTCGCCAGAAACTGTAGACATCCCCAAACGTCCCTGGGAAAAATCCCGTTTTGTTCATCAGGCTTACTACAGTTCCGACTCAATGTCACGGTTCTTAATCTGATCTCGAAAGTGTAATACGAGATTAATAAATCACCAAAGAGTCCAAATTCGGCAAATCGTTTTGAAAAACTGATTTTTAGAAAGAAGTGCCAAACATGGACTGTTTTGCCAGATACAGAGTCACCACCTAAATATTTTATTTTGGGGGGAATTTAGGAAACCCTGACTCGTGCCTAAGGCCACGTGTCCGTCATCACCAAAGTTGCTTCGGCTCGGGAACTTGGGTACGATTGGGGAAGGTCATGCAATGAGCACCCCCGCTCGCCCGATCAAAGATCGGCCACTACTAAACATAATATCTTGTTTTTGAAAACATATGTGCTCTTATTCCGGTTTATTAGCCTAGAATTGCTACGTGATGCACACAACATACAAGTATAGACTAGATCGCCTAAGTTGGAACAAAACATTTCATGTTTGTTTATTTGAAATGGTTTGATGGTGCTACTCGCAAGTAGGCTAAGACGTGGATTTGCCACCCTCAAATGGGCTTAGAAAACAGGGTGATTTGCCACTCTCAAGTGGGCTTAAAACTTGCCATCAATGAATTGTTCCAATTCAAGTAATCCAACCTTCACCCACTGGCATTCAGGCAGGTATATCACATAAGCAGTTAGCCTCATGGCAAGCATGCTATCATGGCAGTCACCCACACGCATGCAAAGATGCTAAAGCATAAACACTTACCGAGTACTCCGAGCCAAAGAAAGAAGCTAATTAGAAAACATGCATGAATCCTAACTACGCTAAGAATGCCTAATGCAACACATGCAAAATGCAATTACAATAGGCTCGGCTATTCTAAGATGGCATATGAGATGCAACAATCGATACATGTATTCAACTTGGAATTGAAATACAATGCAGTTAGCATGATGCACCGAGCCCGGTGCATGCAATACAGATGAATGAATGCAAACATGCGAACATATAGGATGCTAATTGAAACATGCCCTAAAACTAACCATCATAAGCTGGTAAATAAAAGGGAGAAAGACGTGGGGTTGGAAGACATACATCACACACACGCACACTTATTATAACATTGCCCTCTCTCGGAGGGTCCGAATAAATAATACAACACCAACTAGCTAATCTACGCTAATCTAATTAAACTAGTTATTACACAACCAAAATGAATAATAAATTACAGCTAAATATTACACAACATTAATTAACAAATTAAACTACGGAAACAAATAAATTAGCATGCAAGGTACATGAAATGGACTGGCTCAGCTCTGTTCCGAATGATAAAGGATGCATGCATGCTCGAGTCGCCTTGTCGGGAAATCCATTGCGATGTCTCAACTCACCTTCGTTTGCAATTGAACTCAGAAACTTGCACAAAGCTCCAAGGAGATGAAACTCCACCCTGGGAATCTGGGGGAAGGCTACCGACCAGCTATAGGCATTGGGGACCACCTACCAACCACCTTTGGTGGTGAAAACCAGAAAAGGTGGTCGGCTTGCCAGAAAACCTGGTCGACCGGCCAGTTTCTTCTCTTGGTTTCTGCATTTTCTGCAACAAAGGCAAAAGAGAGAGAAGGCAAATATTTTCAACACATGTGTGCCCGACCACTCTCCCCATCATTGCATAAGCTCTAGAGAGTGTAGTCCTCGATCCTCGTGCCATCAATCACGTATCCCGATGCATGATGGCCGAGGAGTCGAATTGCACGACTCAATGGGACATGAATGCACATATAAGCAACTAAAACCAACAACTCCGTCATGGGTGGTCAAGAGTGTCGGCGACCGGGGATCGAGGCACGTTTCATCGCTTAGAGTATGAAACGTTCCTCATTTCCCGTGTTTGGGCTAACTCTCCAACTCCTAACAACGATGCAACAAGTAGAATGGCATGGCATGTACAAATGCAACTCTAGTATGCAATCCTAAATGTAATGCGACTAAGTGATGCAAACATGCAAAGGATGACATGCAAGCATGCAAATGGCATACACAATGCTATGAACTAATCAATGGCATACTCAATGCACATGGATTATATGGCATGCATACACAATGCACTAACATACGCAATGTTATGAACGAGGCATACGCAATGCAATGATCAAACATGCGATAACTATAGGGTATACACAATGCAAGATGGACTTAAACCAAGATGGATAGGCCTCGGCCACACCCAAATCAGTGGCCAATGGATGATGAAATTGAAGCAATAAGACACACACAAGCATGCACAATGCAAAGGCTCCAAGCCAAGGGCACAAGACACAACTCTCCAAGAGCATGGCAAGGATGAAACATGGAACACAATGACACATGTTCCAGCTCTGAAATGACATACAAGATGGTCCCGAATCATGCAAACAACTCACCCGATGCATGTTGGATGGCACAATTACCGAAACTAGTGAAGTGCATTACACTAGAGGTATGCAAAGTGATGCCCAAATGACCAAACCAACCCCCAAAAAGTCCCTATGCAGACCCAAAACAGTGGCAAAATGGACTAAAATGATGGCTTGCAATGCACAAAAATGAAGCTCATGCAATAGCCCAAAAATGAGGCATACAAGCACAACTCTCAAACGCATTTAAAGAGTGGGAAATATGGGAATATGGTACAAGTATAAGCTCTGAAATAACATGCTCAATGATGCAAAGACATGGAAACAACTCAAGTTAAACACACAAGAGGCTTCAAAACTCGAAGCTAGGCAAGGGTATTACACTACAAGCATGCATGGCAAGCATCATTCGACCATGCGACCTCAAAACAGAGCTAATGCAGCCCCAAAACAAGAACAAAATCAGTTTGGAGCATGCCCAAAATATGCTAGAATCAAGGGCCAAAACTTCATGCATTGTAAGCTAGTAGGCATGGTTTACACTACAAGTATATGAAGCATGTGAGGGACTACCAAACCAGCCAAAAATAGAATCATGGCATGCCAAATGATGGCCAAAAACCCACTGAAACATGACCAATACATGCAAGAATGACATGCTCCTTTGATAAGCTATGAAAGGGATTACTCTACACACGCAAGAGGCAAGCCAAGGGTGACCAAACCAGCCATAGACAGAGTCTAGGCAGGTCTTAAAAGTCACCAAAAATGGACTGAACCATGCTTTGAAAGTATGCAAATGTATGCTCCTTTGGAAAGCCAAATATGTTAGTAAACAAGACAACAAGAGAGAGGGTCACCCCTCTCTGATTTAGGCCCTCAAAACCACATACCCACCACTAAAAATCCACTGGATTTCAGTGGTAGGAAGGCCAAGCAAAGATTAAATCAAAAGGCTTTATGGCCATGGCTCAAAACAAGGCAAAATGAAGCATGCAAGGGGGTAGATGACCCCCAACAACAAAATGACCTTAAACAAACATCAAAAGGACCTCAAAAAAAGACTTTTTCAGTTGATAAAAAAGCTCAAATATGCATGCAAATAGGGCTAAGATAAGGATCAAAATACGGCTTAAAAAGGGAGAAAGTGTGTTACCCTTGAAGCTCAAGAAGACCAGCAACTTCTGGACCAAAGACACAGCTCCTCAACCTCTAAAAATGGCCTCCATGATCCTTAGGTTGATGGTGGAAGTGTTAGGCTAAGAGGTGGTGTGCAAAGGGGCCAAGAACCTTACACTTCTAAGCCTAAAATGGAGAGATACAAAGAGATATATGTTATGCCTTCTACAAATTTTTGAACCTCTCTAAAGGAGAGGAAGGGCCTCTCTTATAGAGAAAGGGGGCCAAAGCCTCTCAAAGAAGCTAAAAACCAAGGTTGAAGATCCTCCATACACGTGTATGGAGGATCCAGTCTGTGGCTTCCAGCTGGAACAGCTGCAACAACTCACAGAGGCAAGACTGGAGGAGGTAGGCCGACTAGTTCAGGTGGTCGGCCAGCCACTTTAGGTGGTCGGCCGACCAGTTCAAAAGGGTCAGGTGGTCGGCATCCCCAATTGGTGGTCTCCACATTGAATTCAAGCTTGTGGTATGGTGGGAGACCTGCAAAAGTAGCTCAAAGACCAAGGAGACCAGCTTCCTGACAAGAAAACTGGCTGGCGGAGAGAGAAGTGATCTCCAAGAGAAAAGGTGGTCTCCCACCCTTGTACCAGATTCCAAACAATGAAAATAAGGCCCATGCCAAAAATAAACCAAGACGGATGCAAAACGAGGGTTCGGGGGTCGAAACGCGCAGCCGGGTGCCCCGAAAACAAGCCGTTAAGCATCGAAAATGGCGTGCGACCACGAAGGTGGTCTCCTGGACCACAGTGTCCCTCTAGATAGAGGAAACAAGGTGTGTGCCAAAAACTGGAGCAAACGGAGAATGTTAAGCGGTCCCGAGCCGAGGCGCACGGCCGATGGCTCCGAAAACCAGAAACTAGTCTCCAAACGGGAACAGTGGCCTACGACCACGAAAAGCAGTCTACGACCACTGAGAGATGGTCTACAAGACCTCTCCCTCCCTTCGGGAAGAGAAAACAAGACCTGGTCCGCAAACTGAGTCAAAGCACAAAAAAGTTCCGAGGCCCGGAAGTAAGGTTCTCAAGCCAAAACTCCGGAGACTCGAAACGAGCACAACATGCACCATCACCGAGCGCTCAATCGATGACGTCTGAGTCTTAAGCTCGGTCAAAAATGGGGTGTCTACAATGGTTATTTTGTAGAGGTTAAAAAATAATAATTTCATTCAATTTCATCTAATTCAATGACATTTTACCTTTATATAGATTTTGAAAATTATAAATATTTTCTTGTCATAATTTTTTATTTAACATAATTAGCACATAAAAAAAATAAATAAATAAATAAATAAAATCCGAACGACTCTTCTATACAACAGTAAAATTAGGAAAATATTATAGACCCCAAATTTTCTACCAAACAAATGACCAAATGTCTCACATGGGTGTGTGCAGACCTCACACCTATGTGAGACATTTGGTCATTTGTTTTGTAGAAAATTTGGTATCCCTAGTATTACCTATAAAATTACTTGAATTTTTTATTTAAAATATATTTATGATATTATTAAAAATTGTTAATTTACCTAATGAATCATCTATTATTAGAAGCGTCTAGCTTCTCTCCAGTCCCAGATCAAATTGGAGGGTGTTGTTGGGCCCATGGAGGCCTACCATGGGACCCGTTTCGATAATCCGAACCATTCAATACGTAGAACTTGTCGAGTACTATATGCTTGTAAAAAGTTACATTGACCAGATATCGATAGTTATGTGATCAAATCAATTTTGTATAAACAAAAATGGACGGTGAAAAAATAAACAATTGACAACAAAATTGATTCGATGAGATAGCTATCGATATCTGATCAACGTGATTTTTTATTGGCATATAATACTTGACGAGTTCTACACATTAAACGGTTCGGGTTATCGAAACGGGGCCCGTGATCAGCCCCCACAGGCACAACAGTACCCTCTAGTCCAATCTGGGACTAAAGGGAAGCCAATGCCTTATTAAAAACTGTTAATTAACAAAATGAATCATCTATTATGCAATTAAGAACTTAAAAGGGTGAGATGTAGTAGTTTCTATAACTATAAAAGGCAATCTATATTTTAAATAAAGCTTATGAAATATATTTTTAATTTACTTAAAATTCAAATATTATGTGTAAATAGCCCGTGCCTTGTACTAGCATACTTACCAGTGTGTATATATATCTATATATATATATAAAGAGTACATAAAATCGAGATATGTATAGTATTTTTTTAAAAAAAATGTCAAATATTTGGGATATATTTCACTCAAACACTTGCATTTTAAAAGAAAATTTCATCAACCTATTGTCACTTTAAAAGTAAAATAACCATCTAAAAAAAATAATAAAAGTAAAATAAAGGAAAACTCTACGGTGCGCACTTTCATAGGGGTGTATATCATATGCATCCTATAATAAATTAGCATAATTTTATCATAAACTTCATAATATCAATTACAAAATGCATAATTTTATTACAAATTAACATAACAAAAAATGTCATAATCAATTCACAAATTTTTATAATATCAACTGAAAAATTTTAAATATTTTATTACATTAATTTGTGACGAGATTACTCATTTTGTGATTGATATTACAAAATTTTATGATAAAATTACGCTAATTTATGATAGGATACATATGGTATACACTCGTTATAAGGTGCACACTATATGCATTCTGATATATAAATTGTGGTTTCTACATATATAATGTATTTTTATGCATTATATTTTGTGAATTTTGAGTAATTTGAGATGTCACACTAATTACACTTTGAATTTCTCTTCCCATCTACCAAAGCTTAAAATGAATGTATCCAATCTCCCCTGCAAATTATATTCTCAAGTGCCAGGAGAAAAAATTAAGAAAGGTAAATAGAATCATTTAAAATTGTCAGAATTTACACTTCTCTCACATGTTCTTTGATAAATACCAATGACATGACATCTACTTGTCAAATACTTTAAATTGTTGAATTATATATATTCAATCTCACGTGCGTGGAGAAAAATTAAGAAGTGCAAATAGAACCAATCAAAATTGTCAGAATTCACGCTTCTTTCACATGTTCTTAATTGTTAAATTTTTGTAATTCAGAATTTCGTTTGATAAAATTCTTGTTTGCTATAATTTTATTTGCTTTTTTATTTTAATGAGACTGTGAGTGTTTAAATACAAATCCAATTCAAATTGTGCCTATGTAGAGAAACTTGTGCTGACATTCTGTATCTTGAGTATTCTTTGTTTGCCACGTCACTAATTATATATGGGGATCCAGTCAGTTCGCAGGGGCCCTGGAGACAACCCTCCTGGCATGTCCGAGGCTGCGCCGAAGAAGGATCGAAGGACAATGCCCCCAAAGCCAAAAAGAAGTTAAAGTGGTCTGACCACTCGAGCAGTCTTTCGTGTGCTCAAGTAGTGATGTGGTTCATCCAGTATCTCTACTTGTGCTCTAAACTTCTGGGAAAGATGTTTCACCGCTCAAGCGGTGGATGTTGCGCTCAAGCAGTTGCCCTATATGTTTGCACTGCTTTTTACTCGCACCAGTCAAGTGGTAAAGTGTGCGCTCAAGTGGTATTCGCGAATCTATTTAATTTAAAGTGCGTTGTTTGCTGTTTTTAAGATTGAACCAGTCCAGATTCTCAGAAATGAGAGCTACCAAGGTTTCTTTATATTGAAGGGTGTTTATATATTGGTTTTCTTGATGATTTGAGAGTGACCAATGAATTTACGAGTTTCATATTGACATCATCAAGGTTTTTGTTTTTATTATTTCATTCACAAAAGAGAGAGGTGTTCTTCAGTGGATTCTGGGAAACTTGTGCCTAAAGTTTTGGTGAATCTCAGAGTGGCTCATCGTTGTGGATTTGACATCGGCATTGTAGATTCAAAGTTGGGCAAAGCAATTCCGAGGTGAAGACGGTGGTGGAAGAGGCACACCGGGTTTGGTTCAATTCGGACGTGGATTCGCTAGGTAATTGAGAGTACTCATGTGTAATTCTTTTTTGTCTTCTTAGTAAATTGTTTTGTGACTTCGACTCGTGATTTTTTTATCAGAATCGGAAGTGCTCTAATTGTGATTTTTTTCACGTTAAATCGTTGTATCAATTTGTTATTAATTGTTTGATTGAGATTGATATTCACTAGTTAAAATTAAACATAATCACGACTCAATATTTTGAAAAAAAAATTAGATTTTTCATTAATAATCACCAATGACTTGACATCTAATTGTCAAATACTTTAAAATGTTGAATTATTTTGATCTAGACAATTAGAGAAGACATGACAATTACATGATAATATTTTAAAACTTTAAATTAGATATAATTTAGATGACCCAACATATGCATAAATTTAAATTAATAAACTTTGAATTGTATTAATTATATAGATATATGTACATAGATATAGATATAATGGAAAGTTTTGAATTATATATGAATAAAATTTGATGTTAAACTTACCTATTAAGACTTTTCAAATTTCATATGATTTATATATGATTATAAATTTAATTTTTACTATCTGTATTAATATTTTCAGAATTTTAAATTTAATAGAGTATATGAACCAATAATTTTATCACACTTGTAATTCTTATTTTTTTAAAATTACAAAATTAAATTTTTTTTAAAATTACAAAATTAAAAAATTGAGATTAGTTTTGGAATTCTTTTAATCTTTCCTTTTAAATTTTTGTGAGAGATGATAGATTTTAACAAAAGATGAAGAAGATTCTTTTATCTTCCGTTTTAAAAAAGTATAAATCATGGGATAATTAATATTTTATATTTACTGGTTGAATGGATTATCCAATAGGATTTTTTTTAAGGGGAATTTTTCAAAGATCCCTGGTATTAAGATTTTATAGAATAAAAGATACGGAATATTTTCATAGTGGTTGGGGTCCCTCAACATTTTCTCAGAGAAATTTCAAAACTTAATTTCTTTGTGTTTTGAAATTTCTCTATGTTTTGATCAATTTTCTCTAATTTACTCACAATTTTCTCTGTATTTTTGACCAAACTAGAAAAAATTACAAAAACCGATTCCAAGCACACAAGGTGATTCTCTCTCTCTCTCTCTCTCTCTCTCTCTCTCTCTCTCTCTCTCTATCTGCAAAGAACTTCATCGAGCCTGACCCTGATTGGGGTCTGACAAATAAATCAAAACCCTTTTACAAAAACACCAAATTTCAACTCAAAATAAGCTCATCAATCACTCTACTCTATGAATTCAATGCAAGCACACATATAATATATTTGATTAGGAAGTGAGTGTGTATTTCTCTGCTTACTTTTGCAACAAATCAAGAACCGAAAACCTCATTTAATGGAGGGATTTTGTATCGATGATAATCAATAGACGACACAACATGATGAAAAGATTAGGGTTTGAGGGACTTCAGGCTTAAAAAAAATAAAAAATAAAAAAAATAGGATTAATTACTTAAAAGTCCTAATGATGGTTGGTGTGGTAGCTCTGTGTAATAGTTTTTAGACGCACAAGTCCCATTTTGGAATGCAATTGACGTTTCCACCATTTTCAATCTAACGTTTTAGAGATGCAACTTCAGAGAAATAAAAGGACTTGGAATGTCCCTAAGAAATTCTACAACTAGGAGGAGCAAAGTCTGCATCTTCATCGATCTTTTCAAACACTAGATGATGGATGATCGTTTGGATTATTCGAAAAATTTTAAGTTGGAGGTTTGCAATGCCTCAACCTTTTACGCTTCCGGTTCAATCTGTTCTCTTCCTTCTATGTGTGTGTGTGTGTGTGTGTGTGTGTGTGTGTGTGTGTGTGTGTGTGTAACTCCAACCCTTAAAATGCTTGATTGGTCAACTTCAAGGTTCATAATAGAGCATATTAAATCAACTAAAGAGAAAGGCTTGGACATTTGGTTTGTAGGTAAGAACTGAGATATTCTCAGTTCCAAAACTAAGAATATTCTCAATTTTAATGATTTCAGTTTGCAAAAATATCTAGCAAAATTGAGAAAATTTTCAATTCTTTTCAGTGTTAAAACTAAGAATATTATCTTCTTTTTTTTTCCTTGTTTTAAGTTGATAATATTCTCAATTTTAAAACTATAAAAAATTGAGAAATTTCTCAGTTTTGCACAACCATCAAAAATCGCACGGTGAGAATGAACTACCCCTTTCGAGGAGGAAGTGGTCCTAGAGGTGTAGTTTAATGTGATCAAGTCCCACTCATTTAAGGGACAAACCCAGTTGAACCCAGAATCATAATTCTTCACCAAGCTCTCATAGTCACCAATGGCAGATGATGAGGGGATTAGGTCTAAAACCACATCATCCATGATGAGGATGAGCTTAGGATGTTGTATATTTGGTGGGTACATAGAGAGAGCTTCGAGGACTAGTGATCAAATATAGAAATCAACAAAGACGAGCTTTGATTTGGCATGGTGAAGGAGAATGGAGATGGTGTGGGAGTCGATACAGGTGTTGACGTATTAAGAGAGAAAATGAGAGAAATAGAGTCAAAAAGTTTGGGCTCCATTTTTTATATGTATGTGAGAGAAAGAGTCTGAAACTAAAAAAATAAGAGAGAAAACAAATGAGAGAGAAGGGGATGTTTGGTTGTTGTTGTTGTTAGGGAGTGGGTGTAAAAGTAAGAGAGAGAGAGAATGAAAACAGTAACTTAGTGTCACACCAAGCATGCAGTAAGACATCTGGCAACAATTGAGGAGGTCTTGGAAGGGTAAATTGGTTTATTAAAAATTAATGGAACTTGAGGGAGCAAATAATTTTATTTAGGACTTAATAGATTATAAGTTCACAAAATGTGACTTGTATATAAATTTCTATTATTAAAAGTTGGAGAGAGATGTTAGACTAAATATCTGTTTTTTAAATTATATTTTCATTAAAAAATTCACTAATATTGTTAGGAATTTTGGAGCTCCTACTAGCAATAATAGACGAACCGAACAAACCGAATAGTTAATTGTTCATGTTTGGTTAACGAGTGTTAAAATTTGTTCAAGCTTGGTTCATTAAACTTTTGAACAGATCTCAAAAGAGTTTTTATCTAGTCGAGCTTGAGTAGTTTGATATTCTATATAATTTTAGGTTTATTGAACCGAGCCAAACAAGCAATTGACTATTTAAACTTAGTTTCAAAACTTTAACGAGCTCTAAAATCTTGTAACGCCCCAAAATAAATAAACATTCTACTCCAATATAATATTACTAAACATATGGAATCCACCAATAATACAATTACACAGCAACGTTTCCAATACACGCCTCTTTACATTCTTTTAGCTCAATAACATGAATTCTTATTATAATGAATAAAACTAAACTATTACAAGTCAATGCCTTAAAGGCTACAAATTTCTGTAGACGTCCCCGAACGCCCCGGGAGGATGAGTCCCGTTTTGTTCATTTTGGGCTCACTACAGTTCGGACTCAAGTTGTCACGGTTCTCAATCTAAACCAAAGAGTCCAAATCCGGCAAATCGTTTTGAGAAAACAGATTTTTGAAAGAAGTGCGAAACATGGACTGCGTTGCCAAATACAGAGTCGCCACCTAAATATTTTATTTTGGGAAATTTAGGAAACCCTGACTCGTGCCTAAGGCCACGTGTCCGTCATCACCAAAGTTGCCTCGGCTCGGGAACTTGGGTACGATTGGGGAAGGTCACTTCGTGAGCACCCCCGCTCGCCCGATCAAAGATCGGCCTCTACTAACCATGATATCTAGTTTTGAAAACATTATGCGTTCTTATTCCGGTTATTAGCCTAGATTTACTATGTGATGCGCACAGTATACAAGTATAGACCGAATCGCCTGAATTGGAACAACACATTTCATGTTTGTCTATTTTGAAAATGGTTTGATGGTGCTACTCGCAAGTAGGCTAAGACGTGGATTTGCCACCCTCGGGTGGGCTTAGAAAACATGATTTTGCCACTCTCAAGTGGACTTAAAACTCGCAATCGATGAATTGTTCCAATCCAAATAACCCAACCTTCACCCACAGGCAATCAGGCAGTTATATCACATAAGCAGTTAGCCTCATGGTAAGCATGCTATCATGGCAGTCACTCACACACATGCAAGGATGCTAAAACATAAAACTTACCGAGTACTCCAAGCCAAAACAGAAGCTATGTTAGAAATCCATGCATGATCCTGACTATACAGAAATGCCTAATGCAACACATGCGAAAATGCAACTACAATAGGCTCGGCTATTCTAAAATGGCATATGATGATGCTACAGCTAACATGTATTCAACTTGGAATTGAAATTCAAATGCAGTTAGTATGATGCGCCGAGCCCGATGCATGCAAGACAGATGAATGAATGCAAACATGCTATCATACTGTATTCTAATTGAAACATGCCCTAATCTAACCATCATAAGCTGGTAAATAAAAGGGAGAAAGACGTGGGGTTAGAAGACATACATCACACGTACGCACACTTATTACAATTGTGCCCTCGCTCGGAGGGTCCGAATAAATAATACAGTCCGAATAAATAATTACAGTCCGAATGAATAATTAAATATTACAAAACCCTAATTAATTAACAAATTAACTAGGAAAGCAAATAAACTAGTATGCAAATTCATGGACCGCCTCAGCTCTGTTCCGAATGATGAAAGATGCATGCTCGAGTTGCCTTGCGCGGAAATCCATTGCGATGCCCCGATTCGCCTCTGTTTGCAATTAATCCCAGAATGTTGTGCGAAGCTCTAGAAGGCTGTTGATTTCTAATTTGCTACAACAGAGAGCAAGAAAGGGGCATGGCAAAGTATTTTCACATATGTATGCACACCTCGATCCTCGTGCCACCAATCACGCATCTCGATGCATGATGGCCGAGGAGTCAAATTGCACGACTCAATGTAAAATGAATGTACATGGAAACACAACAAGGCCTAAACTCCATCATGGGTAATCCGGAGCATCGGCGACCGGGAATTGAGACACGTTCCGTCACTCAGAGTACGAAACGTCCCTCGTTTCTCGTGCTTGGGCTAACTCCTATCCCAAACACAATGCAAATGAGATGGCATACACAATGCGACTAACATACAACCTAACATACGCAATGCTATGAAATGGCATACACAATGCTCGATGTATCATGGCATACACAATGCTCTAACATGCAACCTAGCATACGCAATGCTATGAAATGGCATACACAATGCTCGATGTATCATGGCATACACAATGCTCTAACATGCAACCTAGCATACGCAATGCTATGAAATGGCATACACAATGCACGATGTATCATGGCATACACAATGCTCTAACATGCAACCTAGCATACGCAATGCTATGAAATGGCATACACAATGCACGATGGACTTACACCAACATGAGTGGACCTCAGTCACACTCACATCAGTGGCCATTAGGTGAAAAAGAGACAACCGAAATGCGTGCACACATGCACAAATACCGAGGACCGAACCTAAGGCATCAAATGCCACTCTACCAAAGCATGGCAAGGGATGCAATATGGCATATAAACACATAAGTTCCAGCTCTGAAACATGATACACAATGGTCCCGAAACATGCAAACATGGCACACAATGTAAGCTAGGAGGCCCGGGTACCGAAACTAGGCAAATGCATTGAACCACAAGTATGCAAAGCAAGCATTATTTGATCATGAGGCATGAAAACAGAGCCAAGGCAGTCCAAAATAAGCACAATATCAGTTCCAAGCATGGCCCAAAAGTGCTCACATGAAGGGCTAAAACAACATGCAACCTAAGCTAGTAAGCATGGTTTACATGGCATGTATATGAAGCACAAGAGAGGTCACAAAAACAACTAAAAACAGAGATATGGCATGTCAAATAAACCCCAAATAACTACTGAAATGCATCCAATGCATGCAAAAATGCTGAGCTCCTTTGGAGAGCTATGCAAGGGGTTGTTAAGCACATATAAGATAGACATGCAACATGGAAAAACCACCTCTGGAAATGAGTTATGACAGCCCTAAAACCCACCAAATAGGCCCTGAAATCAGTCTAGGAAACATGCAAAGAAAGGTCCCTTTGAAAGGCTTTGAATGGGATTGCTCTACACATGCATCATAGGCATAAAATATGACCAAAGGGGCACCGGACAGAGTCAAGGCAGACCTTAGAACTCACAAAATAAAGCCTGGAATGTGACTTCAATGCATGCAAAATAGGGTCCCTTTGGAAGGTCAATCATGCTAGTAAAGAGAATAAGGGGTGAGAGGGTCACCCCTCTATGATTTCAAAGCTCAAAACCTCATCAAAGCCACTGAAAATCTGCTGGATTTCAGTGGCTAAGAGGCCAAAACAAGGCTAATGCAAATGCTCAAATGCATGGCTCAAAGCATGTGGGAATGAAGCATGCAAGGAAGGAGATGACTCCAAACAGAAAAGTGACCTCAAGAAAACTTAAACAGGAGGTCAAACAAGACTTTTTCCAGTTTATAACAAATCTCGAAAATGTTCACAAGTAAGGCTGAAATAGGATGCAAAAATAGCCCTAAAAGAGAGATTGAACAAAAAAAGAAATAGATGACTTCAAACAGCAAAGTGCCCTTGAACAAAGTTGAAGAGGGGCTCAAAATAAGACACTTTACAGTTTGGGTCGAAGCCCAAAAATGCTTGCAAATAAGACTAATCAATCATGCAAAATAAAGCAAGAAAAGGAAAAATAGGGACTCGCCCTTGAAGAGCAGGTTTCTAGGAGCTTTTGGTCCAAGATTCTGAGCTTTCAACCTCTGCAAATGGCCTCCAAGGTGTTGGAATGGATGATGGAGGTGATAGGCTATGGGTTGGTGTGCAAATGGTGCAAGAATTTTAGGGTTTGGAGGGTTGAAGTATAGATATAGGGGGAGTTGTATGTATGCTCCAGCCAGTTTTTCTAACCCTTGCAAATGGAGAGGAGGGTTCGTTTTTATAGAGGAGGAGAGCCAAGGCTTCTTGGAGAAGCCTCAAGAAAGGGTCAAAGCTTCTCAAATAAGCTTAAGCAAAAGGGTCAAGCTTCTTGGAGAAGCTAGAGCAAAAGGTTCAAGCTTCCTCAAGAAGCTAAAACAAGGGGTTCAAGCTTCCTCAAGAAGCTAAAACAAAGGGTTCAAGCTTCCTCAAGAAGCTAAAACCGAGGGTTCAGCCAAAAAAAAAAAAAAAAAAATCCGCCAACCAAGATGGCCGACCGACCATCAATGGTACCGACCGACCGTCCATCAATGGTGCCGACCGACCGTCCATCAATGGTGCCAACCGACCGACCATCAATGGTGCCGACCGACCGTCCATCAATGGTGCCGACCGACCCGACCATCAATGGTGCCGACCGACCGTCCATCAATGGTGCCGACCGACCGTCCACGGCCGATGGTAAGAAAACAGGGCTGGTGGCCTCAAGCCATGGCCGGTGGGTTTAGGGAATGGCAGACAAGCTACCCTCTACCCTCCAAAGCAAAAACCAACAAGTGTTTGGTCCAACCAAGCACAAAACAAACAAGTTAAGAGATCCTGAGGCAGGGCGCTCGGCCGGGGCCTCCGGGAACTCAAAACGAATGAACACGGATGATCATCGAGTGTTCAAACGATGACGTCCAAGTCTTGAGGACGGTCAAAAATGGGGTGTCTACAATTTCCAGGGCCTTACTTGATTATAACAAATGAGTCACTACTCAATACAAAGAAGCCTGTGGCTTAAATTACAACCAAATAAACAAACAAAAAAAAACAATAAATACGAGCCTCAAGCTCCAAGATTCTCCTAAGCCATTGCCTTGGTGGAGGCACACCAGTTCACCTAAAAGTGATTTCCTTCATAGGGTGAGTATAAAACTCAATAGAAATAAACTTAATGACATGTATGAAGCTTAACAATGTCATAAGGTGTATGCATATGAAATGTCATGGTAAAACTTGCATTTTCTCTTTGAAGGAATGCAATGCGAGATTTCCAAAACATTTTTCCCAATATTCTTTCAAAACAAGAAGTGGCAAGTGTTCATAATAAAGCGCTATACAAGCCGCTATGCCATTTTATCGGGATTATCCGGATGGAATGGCACCTACTATGTGGGTTTTAGGTCTTATACCATAGACACACAAGCCAACTTAATTCTTCTTTAATACCCCCTTACAACTTTACCACTTTGTTTACCCTTCCAATAATACAATACATGCATTTCAAAACAATAATACGTTTTCAAAACATAAAATTTTCAGTTTACAAATCCATGATATGCTCAATGCAATGTATGATTTGGAAACATTTCCATTCCTAATCCACATGCAATTTCTACAATAATCAATACAACCTTCCACCGGTTGCCAAAACAATTATCTCTAATGTCATTATTAAAAGATAACAACAATCAGTGTGTTTGGTTTGAGTTTTCTGGATTAAGTTTTTTGAAAACTGACTTTTTTGGTTTTTGTGTTTTTTTGTTTTTAGTGAATATTTTTTAAATTTTAAACATTTTTTTTTACTTTTTTAGATGCACCTTACTTAGATGTATCTAAAAAGTAAAAAAATTGTGAAAAAATATTTTAAAAAATTAATAAATACATAAAAATACAAAAAATGTACTGAATTCTTGTATTTTTTTTGTATTTTTGGTATTTAGTGAATTTTTAAAAGATCTTTTTTACAATTTTTTTACTTTTTAGGTGTATTTATGTTAGGTGTGTCTAAAAAGTAAAAAAATTGCTTAAAATATGAAAAAAATTCAGTAAAAACAAAAAAACACGGAAAACAAGAAAGTAGAATTTTCTGAAACGTGTTTTTTGAAAAGTTTAAACAAGAAAGGTGATAATATTCAAAATCATAACAAAACTGAAATCCCAACGATTTATACAAAATCTCCCGATTCCTAAAAACACATTCACACTCCCTACGAGTCTTGTGATTCTCAACTAAAAATATACAATTTTCCTAAAACCGTTCACATTGTTTTCCATCAAAAACCACTATTTCAAAAGAGTGACAATACTCAATATTTTCCAATGGTTCGAAAACATTTCTCAAATGAACCCTATTTCAACCAAAATCCCACAAAAATTCCAATTCATTTCCCTTCCATAAAATGTCCAAACCCTAGTTTTCACAAACTTTTGGGGACTTTTTCAAAACACTATTTTCTATAAAATCTTCTTATACAACAACTACTATATTACCAATTTTAAATCACAACTAAAAACAAAGCTTTTCCCCTCAAATTGATGCATTTATATAGTATAACCAAAACCTAACTTTTCACAAACACTTAATTATCAAAAATAGTAGATAATGAAGCTGCGAAGCATGCACATCAATAAGAAAATCCGTACCTCAACTCCAGAAAAGGAGAAAGCCCAAAAGCCCCAAAATTCAACGTCGATGAAAACACGAACTTTTCAGACTAAAACGAAGCCCTCAACCTCCTCTACCCTAAAGTCTAAGGCACTAAGGGTGTGAAATGATTAAAAAGAGATGAAATCATGGTTTGAAGCTCAAAGAACTCAAAAATGGCGAAACAAAAGAGAGAGAGAGAGAGAGAGAGAGAGAGAGAGAGGGAGAGGAGATGAGGCTAAAAATAGATATTTTCAGACACAGCCCCCATTTATATAGAAAATAGGTCATGGGCACGAACATAAGGTTGCAAATAAGATCCCTTCCCTTCGCAACCACGGTCACCCCTACCGCAGCCTCAACTACATAGGCCGCGGCCTGCACCGTGGCCCCTTTCATGGGCAATGCACCTTCCCCCATATATCAAACCTGAGAACACATCTTGGTCATAGCCCATTGCAAATGCAACCATCAACAAGGCACAACGCAGATGCGACCAGTTCAAAACAAAACTCCTAGGCTACTGCCCAGCAACCAACCCAAGACAACCCCAAGGTTCACATCCATTAGACATGACTCACACACCTGGACAACCACTTGTCCCAACCAGAAACTTCACATGAAAAGGGTTTTTCTGAACTAGGCCACTACAGATGTGTTCAAGCTTTGATTGTTTATTTAATGAACCAACCGCGAACGAGCTTTTAACAAGCTAATTACGAGTCGAACTCAAGCTATTTGGTTCATTTATCACCTCTAATTCCTATAAGGCTTCTCACGAAAAGTGACTTTGATATAATATATAGTATAGATAGATAGATAAAAGTCAAACTTTCATATTTCATAAATACTAATATTATTATTAAATAAAATATCTTATTTTTCATATACAAAGTATAAAATCTTAACATCATTTTATTAAGGGTTGACAGATTAGGTTGAGTTAGATAGCCTCTCATCCGTCATTTGTCCAACCATAGCGGATTTGAAAATTTTTCATTTGTCCATACTATTGAAACTGCTTAAAAGCAAGTGGATTAGATTAGTGAGGTTGTTAGGATGTGCAAGTGATTAAATTGTGCACGTAATATACACCTAACTTTTAAACCATTAGATATATATAAATTAATCTGAACCAATAAATAATTTTATTAGAAAAATTGAATACCTTTTCAATCCGTTTTTTTTTTTTTTATTTACTGCTTGTTCTTATCCCACAAAGCCTTACGTTGTTTTGGTCTGAAACCCTCTTTTCTTCAGACAAAACTCCGACAATCTTCTTTGCCCTAAAAGACCATCCTGCGAAGTGCAACTCCAGTGATCTTCTCTGCCCCTATTTGCATCTGAAAACTTACCCATAACCCATGAATAAGAATATTTTAACGGTATACATCCGAAAGTAGTCCATACTTAATCATCATACAAAAAAAAGATTTTGCAACATCTACGTAACCCATTTTATAGAACCTTGACGTGAGGGTATTGAATGAAGCAACACAGAGCCCAAAATGCTTCCCTTCATTCTCACAAGAACGCTACTGCTTAGTAACCCCAAAATAATAATAATAACTCACATCATAATATTCCATAGAATTGATCACTAGCATTATATTTAACATTCCATTTATACTCCTTGATCATACAACAGATGACATATCATAAATTCTAGATCCTGAATCTATGGCATATGACATGTGTACAAGAATTGAAATAAAATAAGAATCAAGTAATTTTATGCCCTAATGGCTACATCTTTCTAAGTCAATACTTGGGTACAACAAAAATGAGTTCAACTCAATACAGTTAAAGTCCATAGCTTGTACAAAAATAATTACATCAAAAGAAGCCAAAGAAGCTCTTGACTCCAAGTCCTCCTAAGCTATGTCCTTTGTGGAGGCATATCATCAGTACCTAAAAATTGTTTTCTACATAGGATAAGTTAAAGCCTAATAGAGATACTTTAACACAATGTATAAAATCTGAACGAAATCATAAGATGAATGCATATGCGTGCCATTTTTCAAACGTTTTACATTTTTATCTCAAAGCAATACTGTAGACTCGACTTTCTTCGCGCGCCCCCCTTTTGGAGAGGCGCGAATTGGTCTTACTACAGTTCGGACTCCTATCACGGTTTTGAATCTAATCTCACAAAGTGCAATGTGAGATTGATAAACATCAAAGAGTCCAATCCAGCAAATCATTTTGGAAAATCATATTTTAAATCAAATAATGCCAAAATTGGGCTGCTTTGCCAAATTACAAAGTCGCCACCTAAATATTTTATTTTGAGAAATTTAGGAAACCCTGACTCGTGCCAAAGGCCACGTGTCTGTCATCACCAAAGTTGCCTTGGCTCGGAAACTTGGGTACAAGAGGGGAAGGTCCTGAAATGAGCACCCCCGCTCGCTCGATCAAAGGATCGGCCTCTACTAAGCATGATATGTTGTTTGATAAACACATGTGTTCTTATTTTGATTATTAGCTAACTTTACTATATGATGCGCACAGCATATAAGTATAAACTCAATCACGAGAATTGGAACAAAACAACTCATGTTTGTTTTTTTAAATGGTTTGAAAGTGCTACTCACAAGTAGGCTAAAGCATGGAGTTGCCACCCTCAAAGTGGGCCTAAAACATGATATTGCCACTTCGCAAAGTGAGCTTAAAACTCACATTAATCGAATTGTTCCAATTCAAGTAATCAAGCCTTCACCTACAGGCATTCATGCAGTTAAGCAAGTAAGCAAATAGCCTCATGGAAACACTCACACTCATGCAAGTATGTTAAAGTGTAAACACTTACAGTGTACTCCGAGCCAAAACAAAAGCTAGTTAGAAAACAATGCATGATTCCTAACTACGCTAGATGCCTAATACAACACATGCAATATGCAATTAAATAGGCTCGACTATCTAAGATGGCATATGATGCGACGACTTGATACATGCTATGAAACATGTATTCAAGTAAGTGTATTAAAATACAATGCAGTTTGAATGATGCGCCGAGCCCAGTGCATGCAAGACAAATGAATGATGCACGCATGCAAGCATAAGGATGCTAATTGAAATATGCCCTAAAACTAACCATCGAAAGCGGTTAAATAAAAGGGAGAAAGAAGTGGGGTTAGAAGATATGCACACACACACGCACCCTTATTACAAATAGCGCCCTCTTGAAGGAGGGTCCGAATAAATAAGCCGAGCTACGCTAAGCTAAGCTAATTATTACAAACCAACTAATTAACTAACTTAGCTAATTAATTATTACAAACCAAATGAAATTGAAAAACTAGCTAATCTAAGCTAATTAGAATATTACAAAGATGAATTAAATTAGCTAAACACATTAACTAATTGATTGTAAAACCGGTAAATTAACTAGCCAAGTAAAGTAGTAACATGGCCTCGAGGGGAGGGAGACATGCATGCTCGGTTTGCTTTGCTCGAAAATGCATTGCCTTGCCATAAGTTGCCTCTGTTTACACTCGCGGTGATCTCAGAACATCATATGAACTTCCAGATTGCATCTGTCCCAACATAGGAACACTTTGGACAATTTTTCTGCAAGTGGCCGGCTGGCTACCTTAACTGGTCGGTAGGCTACCTCAACTGGCCGGCTGGCCAATGCAAGTGGTCGGTAAGCTAGTGCAAGTGGCCAGCCAGCCACTTCTCTTTCCAGAATTCTACCTTTGCTGCAACAGAGAGCAACAGAGAGCAACAGAGCCAAGACAATGTATTTGGCAAGAAATGTATGTACTACCACCCTCCTCATCATGTCTCAAACTCAAAGGAGTGTGGTACTTGGCTCTCAAGCCCCCAATCAAGCATCTCAATGCATAATGGCCGAAGAACCAAGCTTGCACAAGCTTAGTGAATGCGCACATAAGACTCAAAGTGCCTCCACCCTATCATGTATGATCAAGGGTGTTGGCGACCAAGAAATGCAACACGTTTCATCACTTTGAGTATGAAACATCTCACATTTCTTATGTTTGGATTAACGTCCGATCCAAACACATGCAATGCAACACACAGATGTTATCTTGGCATATTTTACTTATCCACTTCCTTGTTTATACATTTAGCTTACCAATTAGTCCATTAACTGGTTAAGTTCAATGTGAAAAGTCCACTAATTGGAAAGATGGTCTAAGCCACAAGTGCCTTGAGCATGAAAGAGGTTTCATGCTGTTGGTTAGTAGAAATCCTCAAGGGAGGATTAAAACCATTAGGCATGCGAACCTCAATTCCACATTCAAGCCATCAAGGGGCTCAAGACTACTTTCAAAGCGAATGAAAGATTGAAACAATGAAGTGCAATGACACAGATTTCAGGACTAAAACAACATACTAAATAATTCAAAATCATGCAAACAACCCATGTAATGCATGTTTAAAGGCCTAACTCATTAAGCTAATGAAAGGGGTTGTACCACAACCTTGCAACACAAGCATCAAAGGGCCAAACCAACTCAAAACAGAGTTAAAGCATGCCAAAACAAAGGCTTATTCATGCTGAGATTGAAGCTTAAAAGGCGAGAAAATCATGCACACAAATTGGCTCTCAAGCAAGGCATAATACACAATCCTCAAAAGCAATGAAGAAGTGAAGTATGTGAGAGTGTGACAAAGGTATATGCTCTGAAATCACATGCTAAATGATGCCATATCGTGCAAACAACTCAAGCAAAGCATGTTAAGGGCCTTGAAACACAAAACTAGTGAAGCTAACTTCACTATGGCTATACAAAGCAAGGCTCAAGGGACCAAGACCACTCAAAACAGAGCTTAAATATGTCAAAGCAAGGCCAAAAACATGCTGGAATGGAGCCAACACAAGCTAGAATAATAGGTTACAACATCAAGTAAGCTAGGCTAGTAAGCACGATTACACTACAAGTGTAAGAAGCAAACAAGAGGTGCTCCAACCAGCCAAAAACAGAGTTATAGCATGTCAAAAAAGTCACAAAAACATGCTGAGAACAAGCCATGAGATGGTAGAAAAATATGCTCAACTACTAGGCCAATAACACATGCAAACAAGATATGAGGAGGGGGACCACCCCGCCCCCCCTATTTTGGTCCTCAAAACCAAATTTCTATCACTAAAAAACCTCTGTGTTTCAGTGGTAGAAAGGTCAAAAAAAGAATTGTTTTAAAAGCTTTAAAGGATGGCACAAAGCTTAGCAAATAAAGCTACAAGGAGGGTAGACCACTCCTAACTCCAAAAGGGCCTCAAACAACCATTTTTAACACTTAAAAATAAAGGTTTTTGCAATTGATAACTAGGCCAGAACAGCATGCAAAGGTGGCCCAAACTAGCATACAAAAACAAGCTTAAGAGGGGTAAATGCTTACCTTTGAAGCAAAACAGCAAACAACACAACTTCTGAGCCAAAACCAACTTTAGGAGGTCCAAACAAGCCTCCAAGAACCTCAGCTCCAAGGTGGTGGTGTTTGACTAGGTGTTTTAGTGCAAATATGTAAAGAAAACTCACTTTTAAACACAATATAGCACAATATAAAGAGAGAGAGAGAGAAAGAGAGAGGAATCTAGAGAGAGAGGGAAATTTAGCTTCTAAAATTTCAGAAACTCTAAAAAATGGGAGGAGCCTCCCCTTATATAGAAGAAGCAAGCAAAAAGCTTGCTTCATCTCCCCATACACGTGTATGGAGATAAGCCTCAGTGGCCAACAGCTGGCTCAAAAGATCTGAAAATATCTAAAAAATGAGAAAATTGGAGTGGCCGGCCGACCACCTCCCCTAGCCGGCCGACCACTTCAAGTGGCCTACAAGAGAGAAAAGTGGCCGGCAAGTGCCATAAGTGGCCGGCAAGGCCTTCCCCTCCCCCAAGCAAGAGGGATCAAGGTTTGGCCCAAAAACAAGGCCAAAACACAAAGTGTTAAGAGGCTCAAAGACAAGGCACTCAGCCGAGACCTTCGGCCGCTCAAAACAAGCACAAACATGCGCAATCATTGAGTGCACAACCAATGACGTCAAAGTCTTGAGGTCGGTCAAAAATGGGGTGTCTACAGTTGCCCCTCTTTGACAGAACTCGGAAGTCATGAATTGACGGGAGTGAATGTCAAAGCCCAGAGACGACCCATTTTTTACAAGGCCGAAGACTTAGACAAACAGGCAAGATAACTAAATAGATGCGCCCGCAGGCAGGGGAAAAATGCAAGTGATATGCACGATGCAAGTGCATAACTTATGATCATGCAAAGAGGGATGTAATGAAACATCTAGATAGACATGTTCTGCAAGGAAATGCCACAGCAAACTCGTACATAAGCAAGTTAACACGAACCAAATGACATCGCATGCAGAAAGGATGTAAGAAAATTGTGCAATCTTCACTGCGCCTCACACAGGGAAGGCCTAAAGCGACTGTCGGGCGTACCCGAAGTCTTAAACGAAACACCTCTTAGCGTGTCACAAGCGAGAGGGGAAAAAGAAGCACCCTTTAGCATATCACACGCGAGAGAGGGAAGAAAACACCTCTCAACGTATCACACGCGAGAGAGGGAAGAAAACACCTCTCAGCGTATTACACGCGAGAGGGAAAGGAAGCACCTCTCACCGTATCACACGTGAGAGAGGGAAAGGAGACACCTACAAGATGTCGGTGTAGACATCAGGTGTACCCGAGTGTCTCTAACCAATGAAATGTCAGTGTAAACACAGGCGTACCCAAATGTCTCTAACCAACGAGATGTCGGTGTAGACACCGGGCGTACCTGAATGTCTCTAACCAACGAGAGTGTTCAAAGGACCGGAATGATCTTACTCAGAATTCCTCTGAATGAACCGTACATACAATATCGTCTGGTTACATCAGCTTTGAATGAACCATACATACAATATCATGCTTGCACAAGAAAGAAACTTTGACAAGTACAGTGCAATAGGAATGCATGTTCTATGCGAGATTGACAGCATGACACAATGCTTCACGAGGTATGTTTCATACACACCATGCGAGGGACAAAACAGAAGCATATTTTATGCAACAAAACCTGTGACATGTTCTATGCAACACCGAATGCATGCACAATACAATAGGTACAAGGTGAGAGCCTACACAATGCCATACAACATGACATGTATATTCTATGCAGGATTAGCGGCATATGTTATGCGAACAAAAAGCATATATTCTATGCGAATGTAAGGGTATGCGCAGTGCAGTACAACATGACATAACGATGCACATGCAATGCAACATCAATAGCATATTCAAAGCAAAACATTGAGTAAAGAAATGTGCGTCTGAAAGAGACCGATTCAGTTGCAACCTCTGAGTTACCTCTCGGAGGAGCCACAATGTATCTCAAAAAGGATACATCTCGTCCATGCCAACTGACGATGAATCATGCATCGAAGACATGAGTTGAAACTTTCGCAGAAAAACTTTGAGCTGAAAACTGGGCTTCTCTTTCACTTTCTCAAGAACCAAGGACTCAAAACAGTCTGAAAACACACAGGGGGAATACTGGGCACCTACCAGCCACCCTAGAAGCTTGCCGGCCACTTGATCAATCTATCGGCCACTTAAGTGGCCGGTCAGCCAGTTTAGGCAAACACGGGACAGTTTTGTCTTTTGGCATGGAGGGCTTTAAAAACACAAACCCAAATCATTTTTCTCACACCCACAGTGCCGAATCTCCTTCCTTTTTTGCCTCTAAGCAGTTTTTCCTCCCAGATCTGTGCTCCATACGTGTGTTCCAATGCCCCTCGCGAGGTTGATTCACTAAAACTCTTCGGTTCTCTTCGTTGTGAACCGATCAAAATTCAGTTTCAGAGCTTCTTTCTCCATTTTCACCATTTGAGGTTTGTTTCCCTCGACTTTGTCTTGAGTTTGGCGCCCTTTTCCCGGGCTTTGACTTTCTTTGACTTTCCTCTTTCCGAGGGTTGACTTTTGTTGACTTTTTGCATTTTTTGCCCACTTTGCTCATTTTTGCCTCATTTTGCAGATGGCAGACGATGTTCCACCCGGCAGGGGTTCTCTAAGGATGGAGGACGAGCATGACATCATACTGTTGCCACTGAGAGTTCGACCGTTTGATCCAGCGACTTACCATCCTAAGTTACATGTGCTACCGGCTAGCATAGTGCACCATTTCACTGGATTTGCACGGCACGCGCCCGTAGATCTTCTGTTACGGGAGCCTGAGTCTCATTTATCCCACGACGCCTCTGAGGTACACACTGTACTCTTATATTTCCTGCGATGTACTTTACTTTCCTTGCATAGCTCGCACTCTTGCACTGTATTTCATCCGCTCATTCTGAACACATATATACACTGTACTTCTGCTCATTCTGAACACATGCATACACTGTACTTGTGCTCATTCTGAACATATTCACACACAGTATTTCTGCTCACCCACACAGGTTGACTCCCATTTTACCCGCGGGTACGGGTCCACCGCAGCGAAGGAGTGGTACATAGAGCTCCCTGATGGCGTCCGACAGATCATTGACGAGGCGGGGTTTGCCCTATTCTGTGCGGGGCTCTCGCGTCTCTTTGCGAGTAAGACTATCTTAGTGTAGCCGCGCCCGAACGTCCCGGGGCTCCGCGCGCGAAATATCAGGCGCAAAATCCCGTTTTGTTCATTTGGGCTTACCACTACAGTTCGGACTCAATGTCACGGTTCTGAATCTGATCCCGCAAAGTGCAATGCAAGATCGATAAATCACCAAAGAGTCCAAATCCGGCAAATCGTTTTGGAAAACTGATTTTATAAAGAAGTGCCAAACATGGACTGCTTTGCTAGATACAGAGTCGCCACCTAAATATTTTATTTTGGGGGAATTTAGGAAACCCTGACTCGTGCCTAAGGCCACGTGTCTGTCATCACCAAAGTTGCCTCGGCTCAGGAACTTGGGTACGATTGGGGAAGGTCATGCAATAAGTACCCCCGCTCGCCCGATCAAAGATCGGCCACTACTAACATGATATCTTGTTTTTGAAAACACATGTGTTCTTATTCCGGTTATTAAACCTAGAATTACTATGTGATGCGCACAGCATACAAGTATAGACTAGATCGCCTAATTTGGAACAAAGCATTGCATACTTGTTTGTTTTGAAAAACGATTTGAAGTTTACTACTCGCAAGTAGGCTAAAACGAGGATTTGATGAATTGTTCCAATTCAAGCAATCCAACCTTCACCCACAGGCATTCAGGTAGTTATATCACATAAACAATTAGCCTCATGGCAAGCATGCTATCGTGGCAACATTCACACTCATGCGGTATGCTAAAGCAAAAAAAATACCTAGTACTCCGAGCCAAAACAAGAGCTAGTTAGTAATCAATGCATGATCCTAGTTCATGTTAAGATGGCTAATGCAACACATGCGAAGATGCGACTAGAAATAGGCTCGGCTATTCTGAGATGGCATATGAGATGCGATTAGATAACATGTATTCAATTTGGAATTGAAATACAATGCAGTTGGTATGATGTGCCGAGCCCGGTGCATGCAATACAGATGAATGATGCAAAACATGCATAGCATAAGGATGCTAATTGAAACATGACCTAAAACTAACCATCGAAAGCGGTAAGTAAAAGGGAGAAAGACGTGGGGTTGGAAGACATTCACACACTCACGCACACTTATTACAACAATACGCCCTCTCGACGGAGGGTCCGAATGAATACGCTAAGCTAAGTAATTAATCTAATTAAGCTAATTAGACTAATTATTACACAACCAAATTGAATAACTAGTTACAACTAATTATTACAACACTTAATTAATTAACAAATTAACTAATTAAATTACAAATTGAAGCTAACCAACAAGTAAGCAAAACAGTAAACAATGCTGTTCCAGCTCTGGTTGGGGGAGAAGAGGATGCATGCTCGGTTGCCGTCCCGAAAAGCTCTCCGGTTGCTCTTTAGAGGCTCTATCTGCAGGGTGTCCTCAAGGAATTCCTGCTGAATCTTACCAAAACCAGTCTAGGGAATACACCAGTGGCCTGCCGGCCATGGGGACCCACTGCCGACCATCTGCCGGCCAAGAATGAAGGTTTGCTGGCCATCTGCAAGGCACTGCCGGCCACTGGTGTGCTGTGACACCAAGCTGCAGCAGAGCACAAAATAGAGAAAATGGAGGGTCTCCCAAGGGTATGTACGCACTATGCCACCCCATATCACCTCGAAACATCAAGGGAGAGGCATAGTCGGATCCAAGACCATCAACCACACATCCCGATGCATGATGGCCAAAGATCCAACATGTGCAAATTAGTGTGAAATGAATGCACAAAAACACATAAATGCCTAGAACTCTATCATGCTTGATCAAGAGCATCGGCGACCGAGAATTGAGACGCGTTTCATCACTTGAAGTATGAAACGTCCCTCGTTTCTCGTGCTCGGATTAACACTTAATCCAAACAACAATGCAACACAAGCATAGCATACACAATGCAAGGGATAACATGGCATACACAATGCTAGATGCTAAGAACTGGATGGCATACTCAATGTAAGGCAATCATAAGGTTCTAAACACCATATAATGCATGCATGCACAATGCAATGCAACAGGGGCAACAATACGCAATATACCAAGCATGCAACAACATGCAAACCACAAACTCAATGAACTTAAACCGAAATGGATAGACCTTAGTCATGCCCAAATTAGTGGCCATAGTACTAAAATGAAGGCACCAAAAACACATACAAACATGCTTGTTAATTGGCTCACCAATTAAGGCACTAACGTGTAACTCTCAAGAACACTTAAAAAGTGAAAAGCATGGAAGTGTAACAACACTAAGGGCACTGAAATTAGACAAGAAATGATGCCAAATCATTTAATCAACACAAGCATGGCATGCAATGGTCCTTAAAGCTTAAGACAAGCAAAGAGGACTGCACACGAGGCATGCAATACATGGCAAATATGCATGAACTAAGCATGGACAGAGCTCAAGTAGGTCAAAATAAGGACCTAAACATGCTGAGACAAGGGCTCAAATACCTAGGCATGCAAGCATACAAGCTAAGCCATAAGCTAGGCAATAATGCACAACACTCAAAGGCACTTAAAGCATGATTGAAGTGGGAATATGGCAATGCTATAGGCTCTAGAATGTCATGTTAAGTGATGCCAAATCACGTACACAACACAAATGAAGCATGCAATGGTGCTCAAAGCTTGAGGCAAGCAGGAACATTTATACTACAAGTATACAAAACATGAAGCATGTGACCAAGGCAACCCAAAACAGTCCTAGAACATGTTAAAATGAGATTAAAACATGTATGGAAGTAAGCCAAAACAAGCTAGCATGGTGAGCATGTGGCATGATGCATACAAGGCAAATAAGGTGGATTACACTACACCTATTAAGACCAAGCATGGGATGACTCAACCAACAAAAATCAGAGTTAAGGCATGGCAAAATAACCCCAAATAAGCACTGAAATGATGGCTCGCAAGCTAAGGCATGAAGGCGTACACAATGGTTCATGTTAAGGCATAAAGAGGCAAACCCTCCAACGCATTGAATGAGCACAAAATGCAAGTGCATGAGCATGAAACATGGACTGAAATAACATTAAAAATGATGCCAAATCATTCAAATAGTCCAAGTAATGCATGCTAGAGGACTTGATGCACAAAGCTAATAAGCTAGATTGCACTATGGCTATACAAAACAAGTCATGCATGACCAAGACAACAAAAATCAGACCTTAAACATGCTAAAACATGAACAAAGTCTTCTTAGAGCTAAGCCAAAAGCATGCTAAAATGACATGTCAAAGCATGATGCATGTTAGGCTATTTCATGGAACAACACTACAAGTGTATGGAGCATGCAAGGGCCAACCAAACCAAACCAAACCAAAACAGAGGTATGACATGGTAAAAACACACCTAAAACATGCTGAAATGGAAAGAAAACAAGCTAGAATGACATGCTACTTCATGAAGCATACAAGACTAGTTTGTGTGATTTACACTACAAGTGTATAAACCATGCATGGAGTGACAAAATCAACCCAAAACAGATCTAAGGCATGGTAAAACATCACCAAAAACCTACTGAGATAGAGCTAACACATGCAAGAAAGACATGCTACTTTGATGAGCCACAAATGGGATTACACTACACATACGAGGAGCATGCAAAAGGTGACCAAACCAGCCATGGACAGAGTCAAGGCAAGTCCTAAAAGTCACAAAAAAAGTACCTGAACTAAGCCTCGAAAGCATAGAGATACATGCTCCTTTGGTAGGCCAATGATACAAGCAAACAAAAACAAGAAGAGAGGGGGTCACCCCCTCTGGTTTGAGGCCTCAAAACTACATGCCTACCACTGAAAATCCACTGGATTTCAGTGGCTAAAAGGCCAAACCAAGACTACTCCAAAGGCCTTAAAGCATGGCACAAAACAAGGCCAAACAAGGCATACAAGAAGGTTGTACACCCCTAACACCAAAAAGACCTTAAACAATCATCAAAAGCACTTGAAAAAAAAAAACTTTTTTCAGTTGAAAACAAGGCCTAAAACAATATGCAAGGATGGCCAAAATGAGGTACAAATAAATGCTAAAAAGGGGAATATACTCACCCTTGAAGTTCAACTTCAAAACCAGCAAGCTCTGAGGCTAAAAAACCAACTTTCAGAGCTCAAGTAACACTCCCAAGAACCTCAGCCCAAAGGTGGTGGTGTACCTCTATGGGTTGTAGTGCAAAAGTGCAAGAAAAATGGACTTTAGAACACTATTCTATGCAATACAGAGAGAGAGAATGAGAAATATAGAGAGAGAGAGAGAGAGATACAACTTCTCTAAAAAAATGGCTAACCCTCTGATAGAGAGGAAGGGCCTCTCCTTATATAGAAAGGAGCAATGCAAAGATTGTTGAACAAGCTTGGCAAGAGCTTCATCTCTCCATACACGTGTATGGAGGGGAAAGGAGTGAAAACCAGCTGGCTCAAAAGATCTGGCGTGAAACCTGCTGAGACAAAGGTTCTGCCGACCACCAGTGGCGGCCGGCAGTGGCTCATTGATGGCCGGCAGGCTTCATCAATGGCCAGCAGTAACAAAGGCATGGCCGGCAGTGGCCGGCAGTGCACCAAGAGAATCAAGCTGGAAGGACCAATCCATGGTCCAAGAATGGGGCAGAAAGGATACAGGGTTTGGAAAGCTCAAACCTGTGACATTCCGTCGCGACAGTTGAGTACTCGACGAGCAATCAAACTAGTGGTTGGATTTACCTGCAAGCACAACCAAGTCTTGAAGACGGTCAAAAATAGGGTGTCTACAGTTGCCCCTCTTTGACAGAACTCGAAAGTCACAAAACGACGGGAGTGAATGTCAAAGCCCAGAGACGACCCATTTTTGACAAGGCCAAAGAGTTGAGCAAACATTCAAAATAAACATGCAGAGATGCCCCCGCAGGCTGGGGCAAAATGAAAATGATATGCACGATACAAAAGCATAACTTATGATTATGCAAAGAAAGCTATAATGAAGCAATTATATACAATAAATGCAACAGTTTTAAGCAAGTGAATACAAATCAAACTACATTACATGCAGAAAGGATGTAAGAGAATTGTACTATTCTCGCCACGTCTCACACGGAGTGAATACAATACGGTCCGGTTCGTCTGGTCACGTCAGCTTCAAATGAACCGTACATGCAATATCGTGCCTGCAAGAGAAAGAAACTCAATAGGTACGATATCGTTAGAAACATGCATAGCAATGCAAGTGAAAAGTGCGTGACAACGCGAATGAAGTAGTGCATAACAATGCAAGCAACATGCGTGACAGCACAAGTGAAGATCTGCATGACAATGCAAGTAACGTGCATGACAACGCAAGTGAAGATGTGCATAACAATGCAGGTAACGTGCATGACAACGCAAGTGAAGATATGCATAACAATGCAAGTAGAGATATGTGTGTGACAGCACAAGTAAAACATACGTAACAGCGCAAGTGAAGAAGTACGTAACAGCACAAGTAAAACATGCAAAATAATGCAAGTAACAAGCGTAACAGCGCAAGTTAAAGATGGGTGCCAAACAACGCAAGTTAGAGAAATGTGAAACAACGCAAGTTAAAGGGGGGTGCGAAACAACGCAAATAACGAGTGTAACAGCGCAAGTTAAAGGGGGGTGCAAAACAACGCAAATAACGAGCGTAACAGCGCAAGTTAAAGAGGGGTGCGAAATAACACAAATAACGAGCGTAACAACGCAAACGCAAATAACGAATGTAACAGCGCAAGTTAAAAAGGGGTGCGAAACAATGCAAATAACAAGCGTAACAGCGCAAGTTAAAAAGGGGTGCGAAACAATGCAAGTTAGAAAAACGAAACAACGCAAGTTAGAGAAATGCGAAACAACGCAGGTTAAAGATGCAAAACAATGCAAGAGAGATATGCAAAACAATGCGAGTAAAACATATGAGACAACGCAGGTTAAAGATGCAAAACAATGCGAGAGAGATATGCAAAACAATGCGAGTAAAACATACGAGACAACGCAGGTGGAAGGATGCAAAACAATGCAACCTAAGTGTGACGCATAACAATGCGGAAGGGATGCAAGACAATGCAACCTAAGTGTGACGCATAACAATGCGGTCGGGATGCAAGATAATGCAACCTAAGTGTGATACATAACAATGCGGTAAGGGATGCAAGACAATGCAACCTAAGTGTAACGCATAACAATGCAGAAGGGATGCAAGACAATGCAACCTAAATGTGACGCATAACAATGTGGAAGGGATGCAAGACAATGCAACCTAAGTGTGACACATAACAATGCGGAAAGGGATGCAAGACAATGCAACCTAAGTGTGACGCATAACAATGCGGAAGGGACAAGCATAACAATGCAAGTGAAGTATACATAAGAATGCAATGCATTAACAAGTGCAGGTGAAATGCGCAAGATAGCGCGAGCAATGCACTAACAGGTGTAGGTGAGGTGCGCAAAATAGCGCGAACAATGCACTAACAGGTGCAGGTGAGGTGCGCAAAATAGCGTGAACAATGCACTAGATAACAATAGATGCAAAGGGATGACAAATTCCAACCATGCTGGAATCATGAGAAGGGGAAAAACAAACAATCAGGCGTACACACAACGCAACCTGAGATAAATCCTAAATACGCCGAAATTGTGTGAGGAAAAAGGGACACTCAAACCACGCTGAAATTGTGAGAGGAAGTCCAAAAACAAACAATCAGGAGCGTGCACGACGCAACCTGAGATAAATTCCAAACACGCTGAAAATCGTGTGAGGAAAAGGGACACTCAAACCATGCTGAAATCGTGAGAGGAGGTCCAAAAACAAACAATCAGGAGCATGCACGACGCAACCTGAGATAAATTCCAAACACGCTGAAAATCGTGTGAGGAAAAGGAACACTCAAACCACGCTGAAATCGTGAGAGAAAGTCCAAAAACAAACAATCAGGAGCGTGCACGACGCAACCTGAGATAAATTCCAAACACGCTGAAAATCGTGTGAGGAAAAGGGACACTCAAACCACGCTGAAATCGTGAGAAGAGGTAAACAATTCCAAACACGCTGAAATCGTGTAAGGAAGAAACAAACTCTAACCACGCTGAAATCGTGAGAAGAGGTAAACAATTCCAAACACGCTAAAATCATGTAAGGAATAAACAAACTCTAACCACACTGAAATCGTGAGAAGAGGTAAACAATTCCAAACACGCTGAAATCGTGTGAGAAAGGAACAAAAGGAGAAACGTAGGGACATATCCCCTTGTTCTGAAAAGAAAAAGAAACATAGGGACGTATCCCCATGTTCCCTGAAGGAAAGAGAAACATAGGGACATATCCCCGTGTTCTGGAAAGAAAGAGTGCATAACAATGCAACAAGAGGAAAGGGAAAATCTCTCAGAGTATCACACGCGAAAGAGGGAAGGTAAACTTCTCGGCGTATCACACGCAAGAGAAGAAAGTGAAAATCTCTCAGCGTATCACACACGAGAGAGGAAAGATAAACTTCTCAGTGTATCATACGCAAGAGAAGAAAGGACTGTGCAAAAAAGCGCAGTCATCCAAACGCGTGTCAAACGCAAGAGGAGAAAGGTATCCAAACTGAATCGGAACTTCTCTGAATGAACCGTACATACAATACGGTGCATAAATGAGAAAGAAACTCGATAGATAGAAATGCAATACAATGCATGATACTACAAGAATGCAATAAACAGACAAAGTGGCGCTTTAGAAAGCACCTCACGAGGTGAGTGGCGGTGAACCGCTCTACTCTAACGAAGATCTCCCCTTGTGTTCTTCGAACTATTACCTTCAACTCACAATACAAAGGTCCTGAAATGCTATCAAGGAGCAATGTCTGCTGGAGAAACCACGGATGCCGCTTTTCTCCCTGATCATACTCACAACATTCCCTATTCTCCAACGAGGTGACAGACTAGGTTGGCTCAGTATCCAGAACCGAGGCGCATATCCGCTACCTCAACCTATGGGGCTTCCATACAGATTTCAAGCCGAGAATACACCCCTGGGTATTTAAACCAGACTTTAGTCTCGGAAATTCCAAACCTTTGTGTTCTAGACAACAGCAATTCGAACTCTAGTTTCCACCATCACAATTGATCTCCTAGGAACTCATCGCAAACACGGCCAAGATGCCTTTGGCAGGGATTGGTACTCTGGGAGAGCACTTTTGATTGCCCTTCTGGCGTGAAAATGGTCGGCACAGTATTCTATTCATTTTGAACACCCAGCTCATACAGCACACTGCTATCTCTGATCGCACAGCTCATAACACAACATTCTGTTTACTCTGCACACGGCTCATATAACACACTGCTCACTCTGAACACACAGCTCATAACACAGTACCCAGTTTATTCTGAACACGGCTCAATCTGAACAAACAGTTCAATCTGAACATACAGAATGCGATAATGGGACATGCAGAAGTTGAAACAAACTCGAATGCTCCAAATTTTCCCTCTTTTCCTTTGCTTCGCAGCCCGGAACCCATGTAGCTTCAGATAAACCCTGGTTCGACTGTTCTCATAGGACCTGAGTTGAACCCTACAGTTTTATGAAAGAACCAATTCTGTTTTGCACAAATGTGGAGAATGACACAGCACTTTGAGCACAAAACGATTTTTTTGAAATTGAAATTGAGAATGAGTTTTTGATCAAGTATTGAGCCTATGACTGACCACAGCAAAAACAACTCAACAACGGAAAACAAAAGGTAAACAACCTAAACACATCGAGCAACACTCGAAACGACTCAAAACAAGAATCGAGACAAAACAAAAAGACACGACACTCAGACGTGCACAGGGAGCCTGTTTCTCTGGGTATTGTTTCCCACCCTTTCTCATTTGTGATTCTCACATCACTCGGCCCTCAGGCTCTGTTTTTCTGAAAAAGCCATTTTCCTCACTTTTTCTCTCAACGCACATCTCTCTATGCTTTAATCTCTTATTTTTAATCCCTCCCCTGGGTGGTTGATGGATAAACAAGAATTTGCGGGCTCTCGCCCCTAGCATTCAATTAGATGCTTCTTCTTCTGCTCATAGCAGTGAACTTCCCCCAGAAGGGTTGCGCTACAACTGGGTGTGTAGCCAATCTGCAATTGACATTGGTTAACGATGCTCTGCTGGGGAGTTTGGATGCAATCAGATGTGTCCGGACAAGGGAGTAGAATATCTTGGTCCATTCCAGTTCGTGCTTCGTACTTGGCTTGATACCTCGCTGCTTGGAGGATGAGATAGCTTTCAGCCCTTTGCTTGTTAGCTTCAGTTGTGCCCTTTCCGGCAGGCAGTGTGCCCTTTCTGGCGAGTGCATTGATAATGGGGACAAGATAGAAAACCTGACTCCACTGTGCCCCTAGTTCATCATTTTGACCATTTTTTGTTTTGGCTTTCTACTAAAACAATTTTGACCAATATAAGAGTTAGATTAGCGTACTTGTTCGATTTTCTGATTTGAAATCATGCTAGTCAGGCTATGAGCACTGAAAATTTTCCTTTTTTGGGTCCAAGAAAAGGTCCAGTTTTGGAAAATAATGGAATAATTTTCGAGAGAATTAGTCAACTTCAGTAAAAATTCTCAAAAACTATTTTGGCAAACGGCCACTGCTCAACGAGCACGGAACCTACTCTTGAGATGCACAACCACAGATCCATAACAATGGAAAATTGCCCCTTGTCCGGACGGCACTGTGTGGCAATGGAAAATTGCCCCTTGTTTGAATAGCACCGCAGCGCACTAAACGGCAACGGAAAGTTGCCCCTTGTTTGAATAGCACCGCAGTACATTGTAATCAGTTCTCATGGTGACGATCACAACCGAACTCTCAGATACAGAGAAGACAAAGATGATCAAAACCATTACATGGACACAATCGATTTGGAAGTGTTTATGGCTGGACTTCAGAATGAAGTTGCCTACGTATCCCAAACATGGGAATCAAGCCTGACGTAGTTTGAGGAAGGCACACTCGGGTATTAACCTCTCCTTTTATGCTCTAACTTTTGCTAAGGCCGCCCTTCCGGGTTTTCAACCTTGCGAGCTATGTTTTTCTTTTCTTTTCTTCTTTTTTCTTTTTCATCTTGTCATTCTCTTCTCTCTTTTTTTTTTCATTCTTTGCATTTTTTTCTTTTCTTCTTTTTTTTGTACTTTTTTCTTCTTTTTCTTGCTCTAACTTTTGCCTGGGTCGCCCTTCCGGGTTTTCGGCCCAGCGAGCCTCTCAAGGGTAAAAGTGTAGCTTTGTCCATGTTGAATGGTCGTAGAGATCTCGAAGCCATCTGAATCTAGGAGAATGGCTGCTGTTCGCTGATGATGTAAAAGTCCATCCGATAGGGGGCTGAATTTGCCCCTAGTGTTGTGGATAAGAACTTAGTTATCCTTCAGCAATACCTTCTTCTTTCCTCCCTTCTGGGATTTGGCATTCTTGCCGATCTTCATTAGCTGGAGAAACATCCCAATTCTTGACTCCTCGAGCACATCTGACATTTTTGCCCCTAGCTCGAGCGGTGCTTCTGATCCAGCTTTACAAGCTTTCTTTTGATCACATCTAATATTCTCGCCCCTAATTCGTGGGCTGCTTCTGATCCGGCCACACAAGCCTTACATTGTAGTTGATGATTGAACATTCTGAATCCAAGTTCAAGGTTTGAAAGCAAAGGGGTTGAGTCTCGAGGCTGAGAGCGATCCTAGGCTGCACAATCTCAAGAGCGATTCCATACAGGTCTTTGTAGGACTGCGCAAAACATTTTTTGAAATCTTTTAAGAAAGCGACTAATCGCTCGCGCTGAAGACAGTGTAGAACCAATCCGGACCAAGCCAGGATCCTTCTCAGTACTCACGTTAACAAACATGATCTCATTCATTGAGAGCTTAGCATGCCTCTCTTCCTCTTGGTTGATCAAATTTTTACAAATTCTGAGGAATTCCTTCCTCTTCGTTTTCATCACAGTGTTCAAAAAGTTTTGAAAAACTTAGGTCAATGCAATGATTTCAAGGCGCAGAAGAGCAAGTGAAAAGCACTATCGTTTCATTCAAATCTTCTAGCACAACTGGCTCAAGACAGAAACAAATGCAAAGGGGTGAAAATCACTATTGTTTCATTCAGATCTTCTGGTGTAACTGGCTCCAAGGCAGAAACAGACTCAAAAGAAAGCGAAAAGACAAACACAAAACAAGCAAGTGATGTCCGAGGTAACACCCCCAAAATCACCTGACTCTAACAAAACAGGACTGACTCGATACAACAAGACAGACCCGACTGACTTAGTACAAAAAGACTGACTATATACAAAATAGCAAGACTGACCTAAATACCCGAGTTAGAAAGTACAAAAACTAGCATTCGCGCAAAATGCTCAAAACCGTGCGTACCATATGCCACATCTGGAGTAAACTGAGCGCCGCCCGCAGGTGGTTCATCCCGCGATCATATCACATTATCCTCCAGGTTCACCGTCCCAGTAACGATAGACTTTGCTAAGCTTGGTGGGAGGACAACCCCGTTGTTAAACAAATCCTGTACTTCGTGGCGAAGATGAAAGCAATTGTCGGTGGTATGACCGGTTTGTTGATGGTACGCACAGTACTGGGTGGCGTCATGACTAGGTGGAAGACAACTAAGGAGGGGCCGAGGCTCGAGGGGTTTGAGATGCCCGTTTTCAGCAAGGATCTGAAGCGCCTTGGACAAAGGCATGTAGAGGGCATGGAAGACCCTGCGCCCTCAGGATAGATACTTCGAGGTTTGTGGATTTTTGCTGGGTGCACTAGAAAAAGGGTCGGCAGGTACTGGCTTGGTCTGCTGATCTTTCCCGGGTGTAGAATTAGGATTGGGAGGAACAGTTTTGGTACGACGGCCCTTCTCCCGATTTTCCCCTTGGCTCGAACTACCCTCATTCTGAGTAACGAGAGTGTCATCCACAGTTTTTGCAGCAACTGCGAGCACTTGCTGTTTGTTCTGTCCCCCGGCTTTCAAAGCCTCAACAGCCTGCAGAAATTGTCCATAGGGATCAGCGTCTGCCCCCACCTTGTTCTTACCTCTCACCTCAGCTTGGTCGAAGGTTTGGGTTGCTAAATCAATGTGAAGCCCTTTTGTTGTTGACATGTTATTACCCAAGTTTGGGATGGCGTCAAACTGGCTGAGTTCAATTACAATTCGCCCCAGTAGCGGGGGCTCCTTTGGCATGAAATTTCCAGCATATGATGTGGTCGATGGCGAAACCGACATTCCGAAGGCTAGATCAGCCACAAATCTCTGAAGATCGCCGATCATTCCCATTAGCTCAAAAGTGGTGGGCTCACGGTTTGAAATAATTGGGGTTCCCAGATTGGATGTGCGACAGGTGACCTGGGTGGGCGTTGCATTTCAACATCGGTCTGACCCTGCATGGCGATTCCCTGGTTCAAAGCCGCTGTCATGACCACAATCTCTTCTGAATTCTGCGTCATCATGAGTCTGCTGAACTGAACAGAGGTGATGTGACTGGTGACTAACAGATCAGATAAATCGGTGAGCCTTGACTGGACTTTCTTTGCCTTGCCTCAGCGAAGGAAAATACCAGCTGCTCTTGAACTGAATCTCCGACCCGACAAAGTCTATCAGCACAAATCTAATGAACCTCGGGGGATATTGGAGCCTTCTGAAGCTACGGTTCCCAAGACTATCCCCTAGCAAAAGAGAAAACATACACCATCTCAGCCCAATTTCAACAGAACTGATTTGAGCATAGCTGAATGACTGCACTCTATATTGAATTTTGCCCCAAATTCTGCTTGTAAACTGATACCCTCAAGTAAAACTGCTCCCCCCCAAACACTGATGCCCTCAGGCTTGATACCCAGACTTGCAAACTGTTACATGCATTCTTGTAGAGGCACACTCTAAAAGCACATAGCAAGTAAGTAAGAGCCAAAACACCCCTATGTTGGGGTAGGGTTTCCCTGTCCTATTTTGTCAGGAGCTAGGGCTTCACTACGCACACAGCAGTTTCAAACAACCTACAATCGGGTAAGCAACCTATCCTAATTTGGAATAGTCACTATGGATTCCGATATGCACTAGGTCGAATGGTCAAAAAAGGTGCCCCGATAAAAACTGGGGTTTGTGTTCCTGTCATGGCAGAGCCAGCAACCGGTCAGCCTTATGGCACGCTTCTCAAAGCGAGCCTCTGGCAAACCGTTCAGGAATAGCATACAACAAACACGGTGTCCTAGGCGCACCAATGCAAATGCAATGCAAAGAGACACATAAGTGTAGTAAAAACAAGATATCATGAGTTCGAGTCAAGTTCTCCAAATCCCCAGCAGAGTCACTAGAAACTGTAGACGTGCCCAAACGTCGCGGGGCTCCGCGCGCAAAATATCAAGTGCGAAATCCTGTTTTGCTCATTTGGGCTTACTACTACAGTTCGGACTCAATGTCACGGTTCTGAATCTGATCCCGCAAAGTGCAATGCAAGATCGATAAATCACCAAAGAGTCCAAATCCGGCAAATCGTTTTGGAAAACTGATTTTATAAAGAAGTGCCAAACATGGACTGCTTTGCCAGATATAGAGTCGCCACCTAAATATTTTATTTTGGGGGAATTTAGGAAACCCTGACTCGTGCCTAAGGCCACGTGTCTGTCATCACCAAAGTTGCCTCGGCTCGGGAACTTGGGTACGATTGGGGAAGGTCATGCAATGAGTACCCCCACTCGCCCGATCAAAGATCGGCCACTACTAACATGATATCTTGTTTTTGAAAACACGTGTGTTCTTATTCCGGTTATTAAACCTAGAATTACTATGTGATGCGCACAGCATACAAGTATAGACTAGATCGCCTAATTTGGAACAAAGCATTGCATACTTGTTTGTTTTGAAAAACGATTTGAAGTTTGCTACTCGCAAGTAGGCTAAAACGAGGATTTGATGAATTGTTCCAATTCAAGCAATCCAACCTTCACCCACAGGCATTCAGGTAGTTATATCACATAAGCAGTTAGCCTCATGGCAAGCATGCTATCGTGGCAACATTCACACTCATGCGGTATGCTAAAGCATAAAAGCTTACCTAGTACTCCGAGCCAAAACAAGAGCTAGTTAGTAATCAATGCATGATCCTAGTTCATGTTAAGATGGCTAATGCAACACATGCGAAGATGCGACTAGAAATAGGCTCGGCTATTCTGAGATGGCATATGAGATGCGATTAGATAACATGTATTCAATTTGGAATTGAAATACAATGCAATTAGTATGATGCGCCGAGCCCGGTGCATGCAATACAGATAAATGATGCAAAACATGCATAGCATAAGGATGCTAATTGAAACATGACTTAAAACTAACCATCGAAAGCGGTAAGTAAAAGGAAGAAAGACGTGGGGTTGGAAGACATTCACACACTTACGCACACTTATTACAACAATACGCCCTCTCGACGGAGGGTCCGAATGAATACGCTAAGCTAAGTAATTAATCTAATTAAGCTAATTAGACTAATTATTACACAACCAAATTGAATAACTAGTTACAACTAATTATTACAACACTTAATTAATTAACAAATTAACTAATTAAATTACAAATTGAAGCTAACCAACAAGTAAGCAAAACAGTAAACAATGCTGTTCCAGCTCTGGTTGGGGGAGAAGAGGATGCATGCTCGGTTGCCGTCCTGAAAAGCTCTCCGGTTGCTCTTTAGAGGCTCTGTCTGCAGGGTGTCCTCAAGGAATTCCTGCTGAATCTTACCAAAACCAGTCTGGGGAATACACCAGTGGCCTGCCGGCCATGGACAGCCACTGCCGACCATCTACCGGCCAAGAATGAAGGTCTGCCGGCCATCTGCAAGGCACTGCCGGCCACTGGTGTGCTGTGACACCAAGCTGCAGCAGAACACAAAATAGAGAAAATAGAGGGTCTCCCAAGCATATGTACGCACTATACCACCCCATATCACCTCGAAACATCAAGGGAGAGGCATAGTCGGATCCAAGACCATCAACCACGCATCCCGATGCATGATGGCCAAAGATCCAACATGTGCAAATCAATGTGAAATGAATGCACGAAAACACATAAATGCCTAGAACTCTATCATGCTTGATCAAGAGCGTCGGCGACCGAGAATTGAGACGCGTTTCATCACTTGAAGTATGAAACGTCCCTCGTTTCTCGTGCTCAGATTAACACTTAATCCAAATGACAATGCAACACAAGCGTGGCATACACAATGTAAGGGATAACATGGCATACACAATGTTAGATGCTAAGAACTGGATGGCATACTCAATGTAAGGCAATCATAAGGTTCTAAACACCATGTAATGCATGCATGCACAATGCTATGCAACAGGGGCAACAATACGCAATATACCAAGCATGCAACAACATGCAAACCACAAACTCAATGAACTTAAACCGAAATGGACAGACCTTAGTCATGCCCAAATTAGTGGCCATAGTACTAAAATGAAGGCACCGAAAACACATACAAACATGCATGTTAATTGGCTCACCAATTAAGGCACTAAGGTGCAACTCTCAAAAACACTTAAAAAGTGAAAAGTGTGGAAGTGTAACAACACTAAGGGCATTGAAATTAGAGAAGAAATGATGCCAAATCATTTAATCAACACAAGCATGGCATGCAATGGTCCTTAAAGCTTAAGACAAGCAAAGAGGACTACACATGAGGCATGCAATACATGGCAAATATGCATGAACTAAGCATGGATAGAGCTCAAGTAGGTCAAAATAAGGACCTAAACATGCTGAGACAAGGGCTCAAATACCTAGGCATGCAAGCATACAAGCTAAGCCATAAGCTAGGCAATAATGCACAACACTCAAAGGCACTTAAAGCATGATTGAAGTGGGAATATGGCAATGCTATAGGCTCTAGAATCTCATGTTAAGTGATGCCAAATCACGTACACAACACAAATGAAGCATGCAATGGTGCTCAAAGCTTAAGGCAAGCAGGAAAATTTATACTACAAGTATACAAAACATGAAGCATGTGACCAAGGAAACCCAAAATAGTCCTAGAACATGTTAAAATGAGACTAAAACATGTATGGAAGTAAGCCAAAACAAGCTAGCATGGTGAGCATGTGGCATGATGCATACAAGGCAAATAAGGTGGATTACACTACACCTATTAAGACCAAGCATGGGATGACTCAACCAACAAAAATCAGAGTTAAGGCATGGCAAAATAACCCCAAATAAGCACTGAAATGATGGCTCGCAAGCTAAGGCATGAAGGCGTACACAATGGTTCATGTTAAGGCATAAAGGGGCAAACCCTCCAACGCATTGAATGAGCACAAAATGCAAGTGCATGAGCATGAAACATGGACTGAAATAACATTAAAAATGATGTCAAATCATTCAAAATAGTCCAAGTAATGCATGCTAGAGGACTTGATGCACAAAGTTAATAAGCTAGATTGTACTATGGCTATACAAAACAAGTCATGCATGACCAAGACAACAAAAATCAGACCTTAAACATGCTAAAACATGAACAAAGTCTTCTTAGAGCTGAGCCAAAAGCATGCTAAAATGACATGTCAAAGCATGATGCATGTTAGGCTATTTCATGGAACAACACTACAAGTGTATGGAGCATGCAAGGGCCAACCAAACCAAACCAAACCAAAACAGAGGTATGACATGGTAAAAAAAACACCTAAAACATGCTGAAATGGAAAGAAAACAAGCTAGAATGACATGCTACTTCATGAAGCATACAAGACTAGTTTGTGTGATTTACACTACAAGTGTATAAACCATGCATGGAGTGACAAAATCAACCCAAAATAGATCTAAGGCATGGTAAAACATCACCAAAAACCTACTGAGATGGAGCCAACACATGCAAGAAAGACATGCTACTTTGATGAGCCACAAATGGGATTACACTACACATACGAGGAGCATGCAAAAGGTGACCAAACCAGCCATGGACAGAGTCAAGGCAGGTCCTAAAAGTCACAAAAAAAGTACCTGAACTAAGCCTCGAAAGCATAGAGATACATGCTCCTTTGGTAGGTCAATGATACAAGCAAACAAAAACAAGAAGAGAGGGGGTCACCCCCTCTGGTTTGAGGCCTCAAAACCACATGCCTACCACTAAAAATCCACTGGATTTCAGTGGCTAAAAGGCCAAACCAAGACTACTCCAAAGGCCTTAAAGCATGGCACAAAACAAGGCCAAACAAGGCATACAAGAGGGTTGTACACCCCTAACACCAAAAAGACCTTAAACAATCATCAAAAGCACTTGAAAAAAAAAACTTTTTTCAGTTGAAAGCAAGGCCTAAAACAATATGCAAGGATGGCCAAAATGAGGTACAAATAAATGCTAAAAAGGGGAATATACTCACCCTTGAAGTTCAACTTCAAAACCAGCAAGCTCTGAGGCTAAAAAACCAACTTTCAGAGCTCAAGTAACACTCCCAAGAACCTCAGCCCAAAGGTGGTGGTGTACCTCTATGGGTTGTAGTGCAAAAGTGCAAGAAAAATGGACTTTAGAACACTATTCTATGCAATACAGAGAGAGAGAATGAGAAATATAGAGAGAGAGAGAGAGAGATGTAACTTCTCTAAAAAAATGGCTAACCCTCTGATAGAGAGGAAGGGCCTCTCCTTATATAGAAAGGAGAAATGCAAAGATTGTCGAACAAGCTTGGCAAGAGCTTCATCCCTCCATACACGTGTATAGAGGGGAAAGGAGTGAAAACCAGCTGGCTCAAAAGATCTGGCGTGAAACCTGCTGAGACAAGGGTTCTGCCGGCCAGCAGTGGCTCATTGATGGCCGGCAGGCTTCATCAATGGCCGGCAGTAACAAAGGCATGGCCTGCAGTGGCAGGCAGTGGCCGGAAGTGCACCAGGATCAAGCTGGAAGGGCCAATACGTGGTCCAAAATGGGGCAGAAAGGATACAGGGTTTGGAAAGCTCAAACCTGTGACGTTCCGCCGCGATAGTCGAGTACTCGATGAGCAATCAAACTAGTGGTTGGATGTACCTATAAGCACAACCAAGTCTTGAAGACGGTCAAAAATGGGGTGTCTACACTTAGGCACATTTGTAGAGAGATGGTGGGACACCACCAACTCCTTCCATTTCTCTACCACCGGGGATATGACCATGACCCCGTATGACTTTACTATGCTGACAGGCCTTGAGGTAGGATGCCAGCCGATCCCGTACGACTCCAACATGGACAAGTGGGAGGCTACTTGGACCTATCTGTTAGGAGCTCACCCGCCTATTTTCCGCTCGACGGGCTTGGTCCGGTACACCTGGTTCGCTAATCACTTCAGAGGGGGAGAGCCCACAACGATTAAGGAGACAGAGCAGTACGCCTGAGGCTTCCTCATGTTCCTCTTCGGCACTACCTTGTTTGCCGACAGAGGGAACGCAGTTGGGCTATATCTTCTGAGCGCCTTAGTGGACCTATCCCAGGTGCAACACTATGACTGGGGCAGTGCCGGCCTCGCCACTCTTTACTGTTACATGAGCTCGACCTCCCGCAGGAGCGGGAACAGAGTAGGCGGCTACTGGAGAGCCTAGGAGGTATGTTTTACATTTCTGCTTTACATTCTCTACTGTGCTTTCTGCTTTGCACTTTCTGTACACTGCACACACATAGTCTAATCTCTGCTCTGCACTTGTACTTTCTATACACTGTGCCATACTCTGCTTTCTGTATTTTCTGTATTCTGTACTTTCTGCATTCTGCACATTGCACACATACTCTGCTTTTCACATTATTTGTGTTTACCTGTGTTCTCACTGTAGCCCTCTTGCTTTGCACAGTTGTGGACATACGCTTACTTCCCAACACTTGCCCTCGAGCCGGAGGTCGAGACGCCTCCTGAGGTACCCTACTCACGCCGATATGACGGTCAGTGCCAACCTAGGGCCCGGGAGACCCTCATATACTTGCGCCAGTACTTCGACACAGTAAGGACGACAAAGCTAATTGAAAACTCACAGTTTTTTTTTTTTTTTTTGCTTTCATCTTCAATTCACTTTGCATATCTGATGGCAACTTTTGCTGTTTGCAGATCACATGGCAGCCCTGGGCGGTGATGCCAGAGTTTGCCTAATTTCATTTTGCTGTAGCTCGGGGCGCCTCCCAATATCGGATTGTACTCGAGGGACCCGTGGGCCGAGCCTGGTTCTTAGGTGAGCGCTTCATGTGCCAGACATTGGGCTTGCCATTACAATCAGTTCCTTTGCCTCCACCACCATCTATGTAGGCCACAGAGAGTTTCTTCCCTCAGGAGCTTACTGACGTTATCCGAGACTCAGATGCAGACCGGTTCATCGGGGAGGGAGACTACACGACTTACCTCCAGACATATCTCATGCCCCCATTGGTAGGCATTCATGCTCCCACGGGGAGGATAGCTAATATTGCTTCGTCGAGCAGGGCTCGGACAGCAGACGCTCCCTAGATGAGTAGGGCCCGGGCAGTAGGTGCCCCTTCGACGAGTAGGGCTCGAGCATCGAGGGGTGAGACTAGAGGGATGCCTTCTACTAGGCAGTGTGTTGGATGGCTGGATCCCCTAACTGGGCTGACAGGTTGGCGATATGGTGGGATACCTTATTAGATTCCACTCGAGCCCCCGGTGCTTGGTCATCGATATGTCAGGACTCCTGGCTCACCACCAGTATACTTTATAGCTTTTATTTATCACTTAGATATTCATTCATTCATTCATTCATTCAATGATTGTTTCAACCTGTATTGGCAGCCCTCCACAGAGTATGTAGAGGGGTAACTCGAGGTGATGGCCTCACTTGAGAGTATGGTCTTAAGGAGAGAGATGATGCTGAGCTCCCACAGCATTCTGGTACTCTTCAGTTTTCTTGCATTTCGGTTCCCATATTGCACTGATACGCTGCATGTATAGAGTACATCTGACACATTGCATTCACATACTGTCTCTGACTTCTGCATGTACCCACTCTGCACACCACACTTGCATTTGATACGTATACTGTGGCTAACACATTCAAACTGTCCTTTCAGGTCACACCTCTTCAGACAGGACCAGCAAAGCCTCCTCTAGCAGCGAAGAGAGAGATTCCGGCACACAGCCGAGAGAGACGTCGAGAGCCTGTCAGGCGTGATGACGATGACGATGACGAGTCCGATGAGGACGAGAAGCCAACGAGTCCCCAGTCAGAGTCATTTGAGGGTGGAGGCGACAACTCTGGCTCAGGTTCTGAGGGTGGTGATGATGCTGAGGAGGGCTCCGAGGATGGGAGCGGAGGCAGCTCTGGTTCATGCTCTGGCTCAAGTTCAGGTGGTGGCGCTGATGGCAATGGCTCAGGGTCTGCTCAGCTGAGGAAGAGGATAAAGAGGGCCTCTGAGTCTTGAGCTGGGTGGCGGCGATTTAGATGTTTCTTTTGCTTTAGTTTTCCTTTTACTAGTTGTTAGCACATTGTATAGCCTTCGGCAGTTTTATTTCTTAAAACTTGTGCCTTTGTAAAAAAAACCCATGTGGAATGAAAACAACTTTTTGTTACAAAAGTGTTGCATTTCATTTTATATTCTAAGCATCGCATCACACCATTTTTACACAAAAATGAGATTGATGAAAATTGAACATTCAAAATGCATTGCCTTAATCAGGTAGTGAACCAACTAACAACTGTAAGAACAAAACAACTCGATAAACAACACAAGGCCTTGACAGGCCAAACAATGTAATTACAACACGATAAACAAATTGCAACAACTCGATAAGCAAAGTGACAACTAGATGAATAAAACAAATACAACTGTTAAGCAGAACAGCAGGACGCACCCGGAATAGAATCAAACTCAGGTCTTCAGCATCCTCAGCACACAGGAAGGCTAAAAGCACTCTACTAGAGACAAACAGAGGCTGCCAGCCACTTATTCTCACTGTCTGCCACTTGAGGTGGCCGGTCGGCCAGAAAAGGTGGCTGGTCGGCTACTCCAACTGGTCGGTCGGCCAGTTTTGGTGGGAGCCTTCAAATTGCTACCACCTGTCTTCCATTCAATGCTCTATCTTCTACAAAAGCTCCAGCTTCATGGTTTCTTTATTTCAGCTCCATTTTTGCCCCAAATGGAACCGTTCTTTGCCGAAAAACTCTCCAATTGGATTGCGGCTTTAGATGGCTCGGAAAAGTTGAATTTTCGAGGTTTCGGAATAAATGCACTATTCACACTGAGTCGCACCCCGCTGCGTTTTCCGTTCCTCCATGCCGCGGCTAGGTGTTGGAATCTGGTAACTCATGTTTTTAGCTTTGGGGGTCAAGAGATGTGCCCTACTTTTGAAGAATTCCAAGCTTTGATGGAATCCCGGCGCGATGAAGAAATCCTGCCCCAGTTTCGTTTTGGTTACATCCAAGCTTTAGGAAGGATGTGCGGACTTACTTTGCATGACGCTCGGTCTCTGATTCGTGACGGGGAGTTGGATATTCTCATCGATTTTCTGACGCCGGTAACCGCGGCGATCATCTTTGGCAAAGTTTTCAGCGACATGTGTAGACACCCCATTTTTTACCATCCTCAAGACTTGGACGTCACCGTTTGAACACCCGGTGATCATCCATGTTTGTGTTCGTTTGGAGTTCCCGGGGGTCTCGGCTACGCGCCTTGCCTTAGGATCTCCGAACTCGACTGATTAGTGTCTGGTTTTGCACCAAACACTTGTGTTTTGCCTTGGAGGGGCAGGGAATGCCTTATGAGGCATCCCCACACATCACCGGCCATGGCTAGAGGCCACCGGCTGATGATTTGTTGCCATCGGCAATGTATATTGCCGGTCGGCATTCTTTGTTGCTGGTCGGCAGTCAATTTTGTCAAAATGGCAATTTTGAGCAGCCGACTACTGTTCATCTGCTTTTGCAGATATTTTAAGACAGCTGTCTTGCATTTTGTTCCCCTCCATACATGTGTATGGAGGGATGGCCTTCTTGTTAGCTTCCTCAGTAAGCTTTACAAGATTGGCTTCTCTATAAGAGGAGCCTTCCTCTCCCTTGTTCTAGGGTTAGAGAACTTAGAGGGTTAGACATTTTAGACAACTTTTTAGGGTTTGAGTTCTAGGGTTAGGGTTTAGTCCATATCCTATCTCTATCTCTCTCTCTTGTGTGTATTTTAGGCTTACTATTGCACACAAACACATAGTGTTACACCTTTTCTTGGTTCTTGAAGGGCCAAAGAGTTGTTCTTGGTGTTCTTGAGCTGTTTTGGAGCTAAGGAAGCAGCTGGTCCACCATTTGTGAAAGAGGACTTCAAGGGTAAGAAACGCACTCCTTTTTCTCCATTTTTGCATCCTATTTTTGCCTATCTTGAAAATGTTTTTGAGCTTAGTGCATAATATAAAAAAGTTCTATTTTTGGGCCCTCTAAATAGTTTGTTAAGGGTGTTTTGTGGTTTGGAGGTTTTTGACCCCTCTTAAGCCTTGAGAGGCCCCATTTTGTGCCATTTTGAGTGAGTTCCGAGACTTTGGTGTTTGGGCCTCCTCACCACTGAAATCTTGAGGGATTTTAGTGGTAAGGATGGTGCCTTGAAGTCCCAAGAAGGAGAGGGTCACCCCCTCTCCTTGTTGTCCTTGAAAAGGGCACTTTTTGGCCTCTTGAGGGAGCATCATGTTTGAGTGTTTGTTGATCATGCCATAGCTGCTTTTTATGCTTATTATGCCATGATATAACATTGTTGTGTGTTGGTTTTGGTACACCATGTTGGTTTAACATACATGCCATGTAATGCCTTGTTGTTGCCTTAATATGCCTTAGGTTGTAAATCATTGTTCTAGCATGATTTAGGCTTGGCTTTGTGAAGTTTTTGGGCTTATTTTGCTATGTTTGAGGTCTGTCCTTAGTTGTTTGGATCGACTTTGGCATGCTTCGTATAGCCCCTTTGCATTTTTGGTTTGTTGGCCTTAAGTGTGTGAATGTATAGCATGCATCCTTGCTTCATTTCAGTGGGTTGGGACCATTTTCCATGTTATTTCAGTCCACTTAGCATGCTTGTATGCTTGCATTTCATAGCTTCTTTGATGCTTCAAATGTTTGTGTTGTATGCTCCATGTTAAGCATTTGTGCATGCCTTTATACTTGAGTCACTTAGATGCCATCTAGGTGTTCCTTGGGTGTTGTTTAGGTCTGCATTAGACCTATTTTAAGTCCCCTTGGTCTTGTGAGGCTTGGTTGACTTGGCCTTGGTTTAAGCCTCTTGGCTTGCCTCAAGTTTTGGACCTTGATTGCACGCCATGCTTGTCTTGTTCATTTGGTTTGGCACCATTTTAGCATGATTTCAGAGCTTTCCATTGTATGTTAACGGTCCATGATTATCTCTTTTAAGTGTGCTTAGAAGTTGTTTCAATGTGCTTAAGTCTTGAACCATGTATCCATGTATGCTTGTATGTACATTTGCCTTCATGTGCTTAGCATTATGGCCACTGTTTTGGGCCTAATTAGGGCTGCCCAAATCATGTTTAAGTCCATCCTTTGCTTGTTTGCATGCTTACCTTGCACGTTTGTTTGCATACTTGCATGTATACCTTGCATTATCCATGTTGCATGCTAGTTCATATGCCTAGGTTACATTGCATCATGCATGCATGCCTTGTTCCTTGATCTAGTGATAGGAATTGGGCCCCTTTGGTTTGTTGGTTTGCATTGCATTTGACATCAAAATGTGCACACTTGGTCCCTTGGGCCATCACGCATGGAAATGCGCGATTGATGGTCCGAGAACCAAGGAGCATGTCCCTTTGAGTCACTAACATGATAAGGGACATGATTGGTGCATATATGGCTTGAATTGCATTGCCATGCAAAGCTCTGTCCTCTGCTGCTGTCAAACAGGTTCTACAGGAACCTTTTGCCGATCGACTTCACATAGTGCCGACCGGCAAACCATCTATGGCTGATGGATCCATTCTGTGCCGATGGACACCAAATCACAGCCGGTGATGATTCCTTCCAGCCGACGGCACTCCCCAACATCCAGTGAGCACATCCTGAGATTTTGGCAGTCTTCAGAGGAGTATAGCAGGGAAAACAGAGGCAGATTGCGCATGGCAGTGCACTTCCGAGCAAGACCGGGCATGCATTGCATTGGGCTCTCTTCCTGAGGCGGTTTATTGTTTCGTCTAGCATAGTTAATTTGTTAACCAATTAGATAGACTGTAATATTTTAATTAGCTTGTAGGTTAATTATCTGTATATTCTTTTGGTCCCTCCGAGCGAGGGCGAATCTGTAATAAGTGTGGGTGAGTGTGTGTATGTCTTCCAACCCCCACTTCTTTCTCCCTTTTACTTACCTACTTTGATGGTTAGTATTAGGGTATATTTAATTTAACATACCTTATGCTATGCATACGTGCATCATCCATCAGCCTTGCATGCACCAGGCTCGGTACATCATGCTAACTGCATTTGTACTTCAATTCTAAATTGAATACGTGCATCGATTGATTGCATTTCACATGTCATGTTTAGGATAGCCGAGCCTACCCTAATTGCATCCTGTATGTGTTGCATTAGTCAATTTGACATGAACTAGGACCATGCATGTCTGCTAACTAGTTTACTGTTTTGGCACGGAGTACGATGTAAGTATTTTCATGCTTTAGCATACCACATGCGTGTGAGTGTTAACATGACAGCATGCTTACCATGTGGCTAGATGCTTATGTGATAAACTGCTTGAATGCCTGTGGGTGAAGGTTGGATTGTCTGAGTTGGAAAAACTCGTTGAAATCCGTATTTTAGCCTACTTGCGAGTAGCAAATTCCAAAGTATTTTTTAAGACAAACGGATATGCAATGCTTATTTCCAAATTAGGCAATCTAGTCTATACTTGTTTGCTGTGTGCATAACATAGTAATTCTAGGCTAATAACCGGAATGAGAACACATAACGTTTTCAAAATCGGATATCACGGTTAGTAGAGGCCGGTCTTCAAACCGGGCGAGAGGGGGTGCTCATAGCTGACCTTCCCCGATCATACCCAAGTTCCCGAGCCGAGGCAACTTTGGTGATGACGGACGCGTGGCCTTTGGCACCGAGTCAGGGTTTCCTAAATTTCCCATAAAAAATATTTAGGTGGCGACTCTGTATCTGGCAAAGCAGTCCATGTTTGGCACTTCTTTTCAAAAATCTGTTTTCTCAAAACAATTTGCCAGATTTGGACTCTTTGGTTCAGATTTAGAACCGCAAACAAAATTGAGTCCGCACTGTAGAGTGAGGCCCAAGGGCGCGTCTACAACATGCCCTCTGTTTGTGCATGTTATCTCATTTTCTACTTGCCCCTGGCTTTGGAGGATCTAGCATTCATTTGATTGAGGTTGCCCAAGGCTTGAAAGAGAACAAAAGCTGCATTGGCATGACATTAGCCGAAACCTTGATGGGCTTGGATGCTTTCCATCGCCGGGAGACAACCAGGTTCGCAGGCAGTCCACTACTCTTATAGGTAATGTTTCCCACCCTTCTCACATGTGTTTCTCACATCACTTGGCCCTCAGGCTCTATTTTTCTCTCAAAACCCTTTTCTCACCTTTTCTCTCTACGTACACCTCTTTATTCTTTAATCTCTCTTATTTTTCATCCCTCCCCAGATATGGCTCATGGATAAATTGAAAGTAGTGGACTCTTGCCCAACATATTCAGCACGCGGCTATTTCTTTCGCCAACGACTAGTTGATGCCCCAGATGAGGGATGGTGGTGCGAATAGATGTGCACTCGATCTGCTGCTGACATCGCTTGGCGTTGCCCCTGGCTTGATCTGCTAGAAATGGGCTACAGCATGTCCCGGCAGCCTGGCATTTAACTGATTGGCCTGACACATTGCGTCTTTTACTTTCCATTTCGGTTCAGGCGTCAGTTCGACCACGACCAGACTTGCCCGGAAGAGGGGGTGGAATACCCGACTTTATATCCGATCAAAGGCTCACATTTAGCTCGGTATGCCACTGTATGGAGAACAAGAGAACTTCTGGCCCCACTCCCAATTTCAGTTGTGCCCTTTCTAGCGAATGCATAGTGTGGCTTGAAGATGAAACACAGACTAGGCCCACTTTGGCATCCGAGGCTTCCACAAGCTCTGGGAGGGGGCGCAGGAACACCTGACTTGACTATGCCCCAAATTTATTACTTCAATCTGTACTTTCAAGTTTTCTTTTGAATGTAATAAAAAAGCAACTTCAATTTGTATCGAGAGTTAGAGAGCTCTGTAATGAAATCAATGAAATTGAAGGTTGTGGGTACTGACAATTTTCCATTTTGGTCCAAAAATGGTCTAAGTTGTAAAAGATTAATTTGAGCAAAATCAACTTTTATTAAAACTTTTCAAAACCATTTTCGATATGGATCACAACTGGACATGCCCAAGATCTATCACTGAGATGTATAACCCCGGATCCAACAACTGGAAAGTTGCCCCTTGTCTGAATAACACTATACTGTAGCTCACAACCAAACTGTTGGATGTGGAATAGACAAAGATAGCCAAGACAATCACATGGACACAGTTGATTTGGAAGTGTTTGTGGCTGGACTTTAGAATGAAGTTGCCTACATATCCCAAAGATGGGAATCAAGCCTTACGTAGTTCGGTTCGGGTTCACTCGTGTATTAACACTCTCCTTTTGCGCTCTAACTTTTGCTAGGGCCGCCCTTTCTAGGTTTTCAAACTTGCGAGCTCAATTTTTCTTATTTCAAATTTTGTGCTCTAACTTTTGCTTAGGTCGCCCTTTCGGGTTTTCGGCCTAGCGAGCCACTCAGGGATAGTATTTCTTCAACTTTTCCATGTTGATAGGTTGGGAGAACTCAAGGCCATCTAAATCCATTAGAACGACAGGTCCACCCGACCAGATAGATTTGATGATGTAAGTACCAGTCCAATTGGATCTGAACTTGCCCTTAAGGTCGTGGATGGGAGTTCGGTTGTCTTTGAGCACCAAATCCCCTTTTTTCAGATTCCTAGACTTAACTTTCTTGTTGAAAGCCCTGGCAATTTTGCATTGATAGCCTTGAATGTGGTACAGTGCTTTCAGCCTTCTTTCGTCGAACAACATAAGTTCCTCAAACTTATTCTGCTGCCAATCTACATCCGCTATTTGGCATTCAGCCATCACCCGCAGTGATGGATCCTCAACTTCGATCGGCAGAACAGCCTCCATCCCATAAACTAGAGAATACAGAGTTGCCCCAGTAGAAGTACGGATCAATGTTCTGTAGCCCCAAAGAGCAAACGGCAACTTATCTGGCCGGTCCCTGTAGGTTTCCACCATCTTCTATAAAATGTGCTTGATATTCTTGTTGGTGGCCTCAACCGCTCCGTTGGTTTGCAGCCTATATGTAGATGACTTGTGAAAAGCCACGTTGTATTTCTCCAACAAGTCTATCACTTCCTTCTTGAAGTGGGAACCATTGTCCGAGATAATCTCATTCGAGACCCCATAGCGACAGATAATGTTATTCCTTATGAACTTGGCTACGTGCGATGCCTTCAGCACCACATAGGATTAGGCCTCAACCCACTTTGTAAAGTAGTCTATGGCCACCAAGATGTACTCATGCCCGTTCGACCCCTTCGGAGTAACTGCCCCTATTACATCAATCCCCCAGACTGAAAATGGCCACGGTGAAGTCATGTTGTATAGCTTCGACAACGGGATGTTCATGCGGTTTGCATGGATCTGGCATTTGTGGCATCGCCGAACAAAGCCAATACAATCCTCCTCTATGGTTGACCAGTAGTAACCCTATCTGAGAATTTTGCGAGCTAGCATCACTCCGCTCATATGCGCTCCACACTCTCCTCTGTGGATGGCCTCCATCAGGTGCCCCGACTCTTCAATATCGACACACAGTTTATGCATTCCCAGATGGCCCTTTTTGTACAATTTACCCCCACAGATGATGAACCGAGCAGCCATTCTTCAAATTGCCCTCTTATCTTTGGCATTTGCCCCTAGTGGATAAGCCTCCTTTTCTAAGAAGTTCCAAATATCAAAGTACCAGGGGTTCTGATCTTGGGCTTCATCTATGGCAGCAATCAGTTCGTAGGCCAGCACATACCTCTGTTCAGTGATGATTGGACGCATCCGGACTCCCAACGAGATGTCTGTCATGGAAGATAGAGTTGATAAAGCGTCTGTAAACCTGTTGCTCTCTCTTAACAAATATGTGAAGGTTAACTTCTCAAACCTGGGAATTAGAATGTCCAGGGTTTGTTGATAGATTTTCATCCTTTCTTCTTTAACCTTCCAGTCTCCTTTCGCTTGAGACACGACCAAGTTTGAGTCCCCAATGACGTCCAACCGTTTTGCCCCTAGTTCCAGGACGGCTTCTAAGCTAACAATACATGCCTCGTACTCTGCCTCATTGTTTGATACCTTGAACCGGAGTTTGAAAGCTAAGGGTATGTGGGAATTATCGGGTGCTATCAGGAACACTCCTATCTCATACCCGTATTGATTAGATGCTCCGTCAAAGTACATAGTCCAAATTTTTTCTTCGACTTGCAGAATGGCCTCATCTGGGAACAGATACTCTACTGCTTCATCTCTCTCCACTGGGTGATCGGCTAGGAACTCTGCTACCGCTCCCCCTTTCACAGACTTGCGAGTCATATACTTCAAATCAAATTCGAAAAGAAGAAGCAACCAACGGGCTAGCCTACCCGTAAGAGCTGGTTTCTTGAAGAGATATTTGATGGGATCCAATCTCGAAACTAGTATTACAAAGTGAGCTAACAGGTAGTGCCTCAACTTCCTGATAGCCCATACCAAAGCCAAACAAGCCTTCTCAAGCAGAGTGTAACGGGTCTCATATTCCAGCATCTTCTTGCTTAGGTAATAGATAGCCTTCTCCACTTTGTCCTCAGATTCCTATGAGAACATACAGCCCATCGTCGTGTCGGTTACTGACAGATACAATATCAACGGTTTCCCCGGTTCCAGTGGTGACAACACGAGTGGGTTCTGTAGATACTACTTGATCTGCTCGAAAGCAACTTGGCATCGGTCGTCCCATTGGAATTTCTTTCCTTTCTTCAGGAGACCAAAAAGTGGTTCACAAGTCAAGGTTAATTTTGCAATAAACCGTCTTATGAATTGCACTTTACCTAGAAAGCCTCACACCTCATTTTCAGTCTATCATGACCCGAACCCGCCCCAAAGGGTTAAGGACATAACCGGCCAGTAATCATGAGATTACCTACGGCCTCAAACCAAACCAAACGTATTTTAACAAAGTTAATGGGGGCCAAACGGAAGCAATTTAAAACTTTGTCCATAGAGCTGTGCTTACATGGCACATCATAACAAACCATACATATGCACATTAATAACTCACATCAAAATATGTACTACACAAAGCTCTGTACATACAGGATCATATAGGTCTAAGTCAGCCGAACAAAACTATATACAATATATTCAAAGACTTCGCCCATATGACAAAATAAAACAGAATGACAAAAGGCGAAGACGGGTCTCGTGCATGAGACGCAAGGGCTAACTCTTCAAAACCTTTGTTGTTCCTCACAGACTTCACTAGGGCTGGGTTTGGACTTCTCTTGGCTCACCTACAAACACATAAATGAGCGTGAGCGATAGCCCAGTGAATAACATCAATTAAAGAAGTTATACAAACGATATGTAGAACAACATGCTTCAAACGGCCTTGGGCCCAATTCATATTTCTATTTAACATATATATACGCAGTTTAAGTCAAGTGATTGTGGTTCCGAACATACTGGCCTTTGGCCCATTTATCTTCCATTCGTCAAACCGGCCTTTGGCCTATTCAGACTTTCATGTCAAACTGGCCTTTGGCCCATTAAAACTTTCATTCATGTTAGACTGGCCTCTGGCCCATTCATTCATGTCAAACTGGCCTCTGGCCCATTCAATCGTGTCAAACTGGCCTCTGGCCCATTCAATCGTGTCAAACTGGCCTCTGGCCCATTCATTCGTGTCAAACTGGCCTCTGGCCCATTCATTCATGTCAAACTTATAAGGCTTATAAAGAAATAAGCAATTGGACAAATAACAAGCTTCAAAATATCGATATTACTCACAGTGATCGGTTGGTTGGTTTGCCCTGGAGCTCGACCCTACACATTCCATGAACACAAAAGGGTCACAAACAATTCGATCCGTTCTAAATTCACATTTTCCTCTTTAGGCTTCATTCTTATCTCTTTAACTCAATTACAATGCTCAATGCATGCCTAAGAGTACTTGGAAGTGAAAGAGAACAGAAAATGAAACATATAATGGCTTTATAAAATTTTTAGAAACAGGGTCCTCGCTCGAGCGTGGACTTCCCCGCTCGAGCAGACCCATGAGGTCTGCAAAAGTACTGGATGCATCAAATTTACGCTCGAGCGTGAAGTTGGGTGCTTGAGCTGAAGGTCTGTCGACAAAGCTCCCCGCTCGAGCGTGAACTTCCCCGCTCGAGCAAACACCTTGTCTGCAAAAATATACTAGGAGCACGAATTTCACGCTCGAGCGGAGGTTCTCCCGCTCGAGCGGACATCAAATTTTCTGGAAAATCCAGAACATGTTCTTGAGCTTCAACTTGATATTCAAAGGCTCTAAATGCATGATTTTGGCTCCAACTTCACATATACATGTATTAACATGGTACAAACACCAAATTACAACATTATGAAGCTCAATTTCACAATTTAGTCACATGCATGTCCCAATTCACATCAAATCCATTTCCAACATAACAAACTCATACATTCAACCTCATATTCTTATAAATTGTACATGCATGTGAGATATAACTCTCATTACCAACTCAAATGGTGCAAATGGTGATCACAAGCATGAACTCTACCCAAAATCTTACATGGATCATACCTTTCATGCTCAACTATACAAATTCAAAGCAATTACACACATGCATGCATCCATTGATCTCCAAATCACCAAAACCAACTCAATTTCATTTTAATTCTTGTTCTTGAATACCCAACTAGCTTGAATACACAAATCTACAAACATATACTCATGAATTCATGCTTACTTGCTTACCTAGAGGTTCAATTCTTCCAATCTATAGCAAATTCTTGAGTAATCTTCAAGATTTCCAAGCTTTTAAGATCAAACTTCAATTGTGAGCTCTCCCTCTCTCTAAGCCGACCCTCTCTCCTTTTCGTAGAGTTAAATCAGCCAAATGAATACCAAAAGGGAGAATTGGGTGTATAATGCCCTTAATAAAAAGCTCCTTTAGTCATATTATTTTAAGATTAAATGATTTGAGCACTAAGTCATTATTTTAATCAATTTCATTTGATCCGAATCAATTTCCAATTAAATCTCACCATAGGCTTTAAAAATTATGCCAATTGCAATGGCGTAATCAATTTCGGGTTTCGTGGCCGATAAGGCTTTCAATTTAATTTTCAAAGCAGATAATTCAACAGATATTCCTACAGTGAACAGATAGAAATTCAAAACCACATATTTTCACATAATGGCACACAAAATCATATCAAACACATAATCACATTTATAATAAGGACCAATTAACATAAAACGGAACACGGTTATCACAGTCTTCCCCTCTTTAGGAAGTTTGGTCCTCCAAACTTATTTTACCTTCGTCGGGAAACAAATGTGGATAGCGTAATCGCATCTCCTCTTCTTTTTCCCACGTGGCATCCGTCCATAGTGCTCTTTCCATTCCACTTTCACTATTGGAATGGACTTGCTTCTCAATTGTTTCACTTGCCGATCAACAATTCGTTCCGGCTATTCAGCGTATTCCATATTTTCATCAATGGCTACCCGGTGATAATCAATCACATGAAACGGGTCTCAGAGGTAACCCCTCAACATCGACACATGAAACACATTATGGATTTGTTCAAATCCCGGTGGCAAAGCAACTCTATAGGCAACTGGGCCAAGCCTTTCTAAAATTTGAAACGGCGCAATGTAACGGGGCGACAACTTGCCTTTCTTCCCAAACTTGACTTGGCCTTTCATCGGGGACACACGAATACACACATGGTCACCGACCTCATACTCAAGAGGCCTCCTCTAAACATCTACATAATTCTTTTGTCGGTCCTGAGCTGTTTTGAGCCTTTGCCGAATAGTTTTGATCTTCTCAGAGGTATCTTGCACAATTTCAGGCCCAAGTAAAGCCCTATCCCCGACTTCTGTCCAACAAATCAGTAATCTACACCTTCTGCCATACAAAGCCTCATATGGTGCCATACCGATGCTGGAGTGGAAGCTGTTGTTGTATGCGAATTCCACAAGTGGCAAATAGTCTTCCCAACTCCCTTGAAAATCCAAAGCACACATCCGAAGCATATCTTCCAAAGTCTGTATTGTTCGTTCTAATTACCCATCTGTCTGTGGGTGGAATGCAGTACTGAACCTTAGTTCTGTTCCCATAGCTTCCTGCAAACTCTTCCACAATCTTGAAACAAATTTCGGATCTCTATCCGACACAATAGATACTGGGACTCCATGTAAACGAACAATCTCATCAACAAATATGGTAGCCAATCTATAAGCATTAAACGTAGTTCTAACTGGCAGAAAATGTGCAGATTTAGTCAGTCTATCAACTACAACCCAAATAGAATCCATACCTCGAGGAGTCCGAGGTAGGCCAACAACAAAGTCCATAGTCACATGCTCCCACTTCCATTCAGGAATAGGGAGAGGTTGAAATAGACCGCCTAGTTTCTGATGTTCAGCTTTAACCTGCTGACACTGAAGACATTTGGACACATATTCTGCAATTTCTTTCTTCATTTTAGGCCACCAATAGGTTTGTTTCAGATCCCGATACATTTTATTGTTACCCGGATGCATAGCAAATACTGATTTATGGGCTTCATCTAAAACCCTTCTCTTTAGTTCTGGAATATCCGGGACGCACATTCGGTTTCGAAACCTCAACACTTCATTTTCAATACTAAACTCTGCTTTTGGACTTGTCTCAAATTCATCAATCACCTTCTTGAGGAACTCATCCTCTTTTTGTTTCTGTTTAATTTCCTCAATGATTGCCGGCTCGGCTGTAATAGCGGCTATCAATTCCCCCTGTTTACACAATACCACTTTAATTTCAGACTTCTCAAAATCTTGCAAGATTTCCTCCTGTTCAGTAAGCAAACAAGCCATACTCCCTGTTGATTTCCTGCTCAAGGCATCAACAACTGTGTTAGCCTTCCCGGGGTGATACTGAATCTCAAGATCATAGTCTTTTATTAGTTCGAGCCATCTCCTCTGTCGCATGTTCAACTCCTTCTGTGTAAAGAAGTATTTCAGACTTTTGTGATCCGTGTAGACTTCACACTTTGCCCCATACAAATAATGCCGCCAGATTTTCAAAGCAAAAACAACTGCGGCCAATTCTAAATCGTGTGTTGGGTAATTTTTGTCATGCGGTCTCAACTGTCGGGAGGCGTAAGCAATAACCTTTCCGTTCTGCATTAATACACAACCCAAACCTTTATAAGATGCATCACTGTAAATCACAAAATTTTCCATACCTGTGGGCAATGTCAATACTGGTGCAATAGTCAGTCTCGTTTTCAGTTCATGAAAGGCAGATTCTCTTTCGTCATTCCATTCAAACGGTTGCCCCTTGCGTGTCAGTTGGGTGAGAGGCACAGCTATTTTTGAGAAATCCTTCACAAATCTCCTGTAGTACCCAGCTAAGCCCATGAAACTGCGGACTTCTGTCACATTAGTCAGTGTAGGCCAATTCACAATTGCCTCTATTTTCTGCGGGTCCACTGAAATCCCTTCCTTGTTGATAACATGCCCTAAGAAAACAACTTCATCCAACCAAAACTCACATTTCTTTAGTTTAGCAAATAATTTCCTTTCCCGAAGTATTTGTAGGACAGTTCTCAAATGATGTTCATGTTCAAGTCTATCCTTAAAATATATCAAAATGTCATCAATAAAAACCACAACAAATTCGTCAAGGTAGGTTTTAAAAATTCGGTTCATTAAGTCCATAAATGCTGCCGGAGCATTAGTCACTCCAAATGGCATAACAAGAAACTCAAAATGTCCATACCTCATTCTGAATGCGGTTTTCTCAACATCTTATGCCTTTACTTTCAATTGATGATACCCGAATCTCAGATCGATCTTGGAAAACACTTGTGAGCCCTACAACTGGTCAAACAGGTCATCAATACGGGGTAAGGGATATTTATTCTTTATTGTTACCTTGTTCAGTTCTCGATAATCAATACACAAACGTAGAGTTCCATCCTTCTTTTTCACAAACAATACAGGTGCACCCCATGGCGAAATGCTAGGTCGGATAAACCCTTTGTTAAGCAGGTCTTGCAACTGTTCTTTCAATTCTTTCATTTCGGCAGTAGCCATTCTGTAAGGAGTCTTGGAAATAGGCTGGGTGCCTGGCACGGTTTCAATAGTGAATTCTATCTCCCGGTCTACCAATTCCCCTGGTAATTCATTTGGAAACACATCTAGAAATTCTCTAACAATAGGGATACTGTTCAATTCAACATTCACAGATTGTTCAGACAACACATAGCACAAATAACCCTGGCACCCTTTCCTGATCAGTTTACATGCTTTCATTACAGCTATCAAATAAGGTGGAGGCACTACCCCATTACCCACAAATACAATTTCCTTATGTTCTGGTGGTTTAAACATAACCCGTTTTATCACACAATCAATGGTGGCACAATATTTGGTCAACCAATCCATGCCCAAAATTACATCAAAATGTCTAAAATTTAAGGGTAACAAGTCTACATATAGGATAGCATCCTCAACACACACATCACAAAACCGGTATATAGATTCACACAATACAGATTCCCCAGATGGAGCAGACACACATAGCAGATATGGCAGTAATTCTAAAGGTTTGTTCAGTCTAGATGCAAATGCACATGTTACAAATGAGTATGTGGATCCAGAGTCAATTAACACAAAGGCATCCTGATTACATATAGAAATGGTACCTGAGACAACTGTGTTGGCATTCCGTGTATTGCCCAGAACAAGAGCAAAAACTCTTCCTTGTCTCACGGTATCCCCGGTGGTAGCGGATCTCAAAGTATTTCCCGGCTTCGGGATCAATGCAGTTGAGCTAGCAGCTAGCTTCCCACTGTTCTGATTAAATCTCGGGCCATGTGCCCTTGTTTACCACACTTGAAACAGGCCCCTGACACACGGTAACAAACCCCACGGTGCCTTTTGCTACAAATATTGCACATAGGAGATGCGTCTCGGGAAGACTTCGAAGTATTTGAGGAGCCCGTGTTTTACTTTTTCAGAAATTTCTTCTTTGAAAAGAAGCCTTGTCTTTTGCTGCATTTCCACTCTGTTGGCAGCTTAGCTTGTCTAGCTATGTTAGCCTCTGATATGATGGCCCTGTCTAGCACCCCAATGTAGGTCTCCAGCTTCAAGACATTCACTCTTTCCAAAATGTCACTTCGAAGCCCACCTTCAAAATGTCTCGCCTTCTTATAGTCAGTGTCAATCACGTGTGGTGCAAACCTGGCCAATTTAGTGAATTTGGCCTCATACTCGGCTACAGTCATGCTATCTTGCCTAAATTCCATGAACTCTGCTACTTTCCTGTCCCGAACACACTGCGGGAAGTACTTGTCATAGAAAATTTCCAGGAATTTCACCCAGTCAACATCCCTGTGATTCTCACGCATCAACATCCACCATCTTCTTGCTTCGTCTTCTAGCATAAAAGTGGCTAGAAGTACTTTCTGTGTCTCCGAACACGAGAACACTTCAAATAATTTCTCAATGCCGAGGACCCACGCTTCGGCTTTCAACGGATCTAATCCACCATAGAACTGTGGCGGTTTCATTTTCTTGAATTCTTTAGTAAGTGCTATTATCCGATCATCATTCTGATTATCTGGCACCAGAGGTGCCGAAGGTGGAGGTGGCGGGTGTGGTTGCTGCCACTCCTGTTATTGTTTCAAAGTTTCTGCCATTTCCTGTATCAGTCTTTTCATTCTGTCTATTCTGGCAGTAGAGGATTCCTCTATCTCATCACCTCTTGGTCTCACCATTTGATTAAACTTGCATTATACTTTGTACAAAAATTTCACAAGTATGCATATACTAGAGGCCATACGTATTCAAATAATTTGAAATGCAAGTAGTTCACAAACTTACAACACATAGTCATTCACATTAAACATTTAAGCGTATTCTTGATGCTTTCAATTTCATACTTATCGCATGAATGCATCCTAGATCTTTTCTAGACGCTTATTGCTCTATTGGACAAGTGTGTGAGTTATTAACTCGTGCTCTAATACCACTCTGTCATGACCCGAACCCGCCCACAAGGGTCAAGGACATAACTGGCCAGTAATCATGAGATTACCTATGGCCTCAAACCAAACCAAACGTATTTTAACAGAGTTAATGGGGGCCAAACGGAAGCAATTTAAAACTTTGTCCATAGAGCTGTGCTTACATGGCACATCATAACAAACCATGCATATGCACATTAATAACTCACATCAAAATATGTACTACACAAAGCTTTGTACATATAGGATCATATAGGTCTAAGTCAGCCGAACAAAACTATATACAACATATTCAAAGACTTCGCCCATATGACAAAATAAAACAGAATGACAAAAGGCGAAGACGGGTCTCGTGTGTGAGACGCAAGGGCTGACTCTTCAAAACCTTTGTTGTTCCTCATAGACTTCACTGGGGCTGGGTTTGGACTTCTCTTGGCTCACCTACAAACACATGAATGAGCGTGAGCGATAGCCTAGTGAATAACATCAATTAAAGAAGTTATACAAACGATATGTAGAACAACATGCTTCAAACAGCCTTGGGCCCAATTCATATTTCTATTTAACATATATATACGCAATTTAAGTCAAGTGACTGTGGTTCCGAACATACTGGCCTTTGGCCCATTTATCTTCCATTCGTCAAACCGGCTTTTGGCCCATTCAGACTTTCATGTCAAACTGGGCTTTGGCCCATTCAAACTTTCATTCATGTCAGACTGGCCTCTGACCCATTCATTCATATCAAACTGGCCGCTGGCCCATTCATTCGTGTCAAACTGGCCTCTAGCCCATTCATTCGTGTCAAACTGGCCTTTGACCCATTCATTCATGTCAAACTGGCCTCTGGCCCATTCATTCATGTCAAACTTATAAGGCTTATAAAGAAATATGCAGTTGGACAAATGACAAGCTTCAAAATATCGATATTACTCACAGTGATCGATTGGTTGGTTTGCCCTGGAGCTTGACCCTACACACTCCATGAACACAAAAGGGTCACAAACAATTCGATCCGTTCTAAATTCACATTTTCCTCTTTAGGCTTCATTCTTATCTCTTTAACTCAATTACAATGCTCAATGCATGCCTAAGAGTACTTGGAAGTGAAAGAGAACAGAAAATGAAACACATAATGGCTTTATAAAATTTTCAGAAACAGGGTCCTCGCTCGAGCGTGGACTTCCCCGCTCGAGCGGACCCATGAGGTCTGCAAAAGTACTGGATGCATCAAATTTACGCTCGAACGTGAAGTCGGACGCTCGAGCTGAAGGTCTGTCGACAAAGCTCCCCGCTCGAGCGTGAACTTCCCCGCTCGAGCGGACACCTTGTCTGCAAAAATATACTAAGAGCACGAATTTCACGCTCGAGAGGAGGTTCTCTCGCTCGAGCGGACATCAAATTTTCTGGAAAATCCAGAACATGTTCTTGAGCTTCAACTTGATATTCAAAGGCTCTAAATGCATGATTTTGGCTCCAACTTCACATATACATGTATTAACATGGTACAAACACCAAATTACAACATTATGAAGCTCAATTTCACAATTTAGTCACATGCATGTCCCAATTCACATCAAATCCATTTCCAACATAACAAACTCATACATTCAACCTCATATTCTTATAAATTGTATATGCATGTGAGATATAACTCTCATTACCAACTCAAATGGTGCAAATGGTGATCACAAGCATGAACTCTACCCAAAATCTTACATGGATCATACCTTTCATGCTCAACTATACAAATTCAAAGTAATTGCATACATGCATACATCCATTGATCTCCAAATCACCAAAACCAACTCAATTTCATTTTAATTCTTGCTCTTGATTACCCAACTAGCTTGAATAGACAAATCTACAAACATATACTCATGAATTCATGCTCACTTGCTTACCTAAAGGTTCAATTCTTCCAATCTATAGCAAATTCTTGAGTAATCTTCAAGATTTCCAAGCTTTTAAGATCAAACTTCAATTGTGAGCTCTCTTTCTCTCTAAGCCGACCCTCTCTCCTTTTCTTAGAGTTAAATCAGCCAAATGAATACCAAAAGGGAGAATTGGGTGTATAATGCCCTTAATAAGAAGCTCCTTTAGTCATATTATTTTAAGATTAAATGATTTGAGCACTAAGTCATTATTTTAATCAATTTCATTTGATCCGAATCAATTTCCAATTAAATCTCACCGTAGGCTCTAAAAATTATGCCAATTACAATGGCGTAATCGATTTCGGGTTTCGTGGCCGATAAGGCCTTCAATTTAATTTTCAAAACAGATAATTCAACAGATATTCCTACAGTGAACAGATAGAAATTCAAAACCACATATTTTCACATAATGGCACACAAAATCATATCAAACACATAATCACATTTATAATAAGGACCAATTAACATAAAACAGAACAGGGTTATCACACAGTCCTTGGTGGTGGCATTTCTAAGATGGCCTTAATCTTGAAAGGATCGACCTCAATGCCCCTTTGCGTAACAAAAAACCCCAGCATTTTCCCTGCTGTGACACCAAAAGTACATTTCTGAGGATTCAGCCGCAACCGATACTCTCTGATTTGTTGGAAAATTTTCTTCAAGATGGTGCAGTGGCCTTCTCTTTCCTTGGACTTGACAATCATGTCGTCCACGTGCACCTCAACCTCTTTGTGGATCATGTCGTGCAAGATCGTGGTCGTAGCCCGTTGATAAGTAGCCCCAGCATTCTTCAAACTAAACGGCATCACCCTATAGCAGTAGATTCCCTACGGGGTGGTGAAAGTAGTCTTCTCCCTGTCTTCGGGTGCCATCAAAATCTGGTTGTAGCCTGAAAACCCATCCATAAATGAGAGCAGCGCATGCCCCACAGTGAAGTCCCTCAATTCGTCAATATGCGGCAGAGGAAAGTCGTCTTTCGGATTGGCTTTATTCAAATCCCTGAAATCCACACACACCCAAATTCTGCCATCCTTCTTCGACACCGGAACTATGTTGGGCAACCAAGTAGGGTATTCAGATACTAACAGGAACCCTGCATCAATCTTCTTGGTGACCTCTTCTTTGATTTTCAGGGCCCAGTCCGGGCGGATCCTTCGAAGCTTCTGCTTAACAGGTCAGGCCTCTAGGTCAAGAGGGATCCGGTGCTGTACAATCTCAGGATCGATTCCAGGCATGTCTTCGTAGGACCACGCGAAAACATCTTTGAAATCTTTCAATAAAACGACTAAGCGCTCGCACTCCTTCGAAGACAACATGGACCCGATCTGGACCAGACGCAGATCCTTCTCAGTACCAACATTAATTGAGGTGATTTCATCAACCAAAGGCTTTACAAACCTCTCCTACTCTCGGTCAATCAAGTGTTTCAAAACCGGAGGAATTTCTTCCTCGTCGTTTTCATCGAAGTTTTGAAAGTCCTGATTAATGCAATAAACTAAAGGCAGTACTCAAAAGCCACAGCAGTACCATTCTCATTAACTTCCAGATCGTCTAATTCTTCGATTACAACCGACTCAAAAGAAAATGAAAATGACGACCTGGACAACATAATGGCATCCAGGTTATCACCCCCAGGAATGCCAGACTCTGACTCAAAAGAACTGGAATCTGATTCCAACTCTACAGACTCTGTGGAATCAGATTTCGGTTCACTACCTGACCCAGAACTGCTAGATAAAAAGCCTTCCTCGTATTACCAGATAAGGGAGGGTGCGATGGATGCATCCAGAATGCCGGAAGAAGGGCCCACAGCCGAATTATCTCTAATCATGGAAACTGAGAAGTCATCCCCCAAGCACTCCGGTGTGATCTGAGGATCTGAGAGGAGACAAGCCAATGCTACCCCCATCTCAAAATCTGTGCCCTCAGATTCATCCTCTTTGCACTGCTCAGCCTCAGCTGTTGGGTCAGTCTACTCTTCGGCAACCTCATCCCCTGATAACTGTAAGTCAAAAAAGATCTCAAAACCCGGCAAGCACCGCCTCTCTGAATTCAACCATGGCTCCGGAAAGCCGCAAAACGGGAAATCTTCCCCCTCCCGGACAAAGCGTCCGTTCAGGGTTCCTTGGATAGGTCTGTGCACTAGCTCGTAGTGCTTCCCGGCTTGCTTAGCCTTGACTCTTCCGGCCATTTCCCTTCCTTTCCTTGCCCAATCCTCTTTGGTAGGCGAGTAACCTAAACCAAAGGTATAAGGGTTGTGTGGCACTTCAGCCAATGCAGCGACACCTTTCCGGCCACTCTGTCCTAATCCTATTCCGGGCATGTGTTGAAGCTTGTTCATGAGGTAAACAGATTGTTGTAGACCGCCCGGAGAACTCCTGGCTCCGCGCGCAAGGGCACGAATTCGTTTGTTCTCTAGCTACTACAAGTTCGGACTCATGTCACAGTTCTGAATCTAATCTCACAAAGTGCAATGTGAGACCGATAAATCACCAAAGAGTCCAAATCCGGCAAATCGTTTTGAAAAACTGATTTTAATAAAGAAGTGTCAAACTTGGACTGCTTTGCCAGATACAGAATCGCCACCTAAATGTTTTATTTTGGAGAAATTTAGGAAATCCTGACTCGTGCCTAAGGCCACGTGTTCGTTATCACCAAAGTTGCCTCGGCTCGGGAACTTGGGTACGAGAGGGGAAGGTCATGCAATGAGCACCCCCGCTCGCCCGATCAAAAGATCGGCCTTTACTAACATGATATTTTGTTTTTGAAAACACATGCGTTCTTATTCCGATTATTAACCTAGAATTACTATGTGATGCACACAGCATACAAGTATAGACTAGATCACCTAAGTTGGAACAAAACATTACGGTGCCGTTTGGTAACACTTACGTTTTCAGTTTTCTATTTATATTTACAAAAATTTAAAAAACTCAAATAAAAACTTGTTTGGTAAAATTTTTGATTTATAAATCAGTGGTCTCAGTTTATAAATTTGGCTAAAAAATGAAAACATAAAAAATGTGTTTTCATTTTGAGTTTTCAGTTTTTTTTTTTTACCACCCAACACTAGCCACCACCTGCCACTATTTTCCACCACCGTCTTCCGCCACCACCACCCACCACCCACCACCCACCACCACCACCACCACCTGCCACCACCACTCACCACCCACCTACCACCACCAGCCACCTGCCACCACCACTCACCACCCACCTGCCACAACCATCCACCAGCCACCACCACCCACCAGCCACCTGCCACCTGCCACCCACTCGCAACCACCACCCACCTGCCACCACCTGCCACCCACTACCACCAGCCACCTATCACCTACCCGCCACACACCTCCACCACCACCACCACCACCACCCACCACCCACCACCACCCACCTACCTGCCACCACCACCCACCACCACTACCACCACCACCCACTCGCTACCACCTACCACCCGCCACCGTCACCCATCCACCCACCCACCCACCCGCTATCCGCCACCCACCTGCCACCACCCACCACTCGCCATCGTCACCCACCCACCTACCACCACTAGCCACCTGTTACCAGCCACCTGCCACCCACCCGCCGCCACTACCACCCACCACCACTACCACCACCACCATCACCCACCACCCACCACCACCGCCCACTCGCTACCACCTGCCACCCGTTACTGTCACCCACCCACCTATCCACCACCACCACCACCCGCCATCCGCCACCCACCCGCCACCACCACTACCACTACCAACTCGCTACCACCCACCCCCCGTTACCGTCACCCACCCACCCACCATCACCACCCACCACCACCCGCTATTCGCCACCCACCATCCACCCATCACCACCCGCTATTCGCCACCCACCTGCCACCACCAGCCACCACCACCAGCCACCTGCCACCCACCCGCCACCACCACCACTACCACCACCACCATCACCCACCACCCACCACCACCGCCACCGCCCACTCGCTACCACCTGCCACCCGTTACCGTCACCCACCCACCCACCCATCCACCACCACCACCACCCGCCATCCACCACCTATCCGCCACCACCACTACCACCACTAACTCGCTACCACCCACCCCCCGTTACCGTCACCTACCCACCCACCATCACCACCCACCATCTACCCACCACCACCCGCTATTCGCCACCCACCTGCCGCCACCCACCTGCCACCACCACCCACCACCCGCCACCACCACCCGCCACTGTCACCCACCCACCCACCCACCACCACCACCACCCACCCGTCACCACTCACCACCACCAACTACCCACCACCCACCGTCACCACTTTCCACCACTGTCTTCCGCCGCTACTTGCCATTTCTCACTCTTTTTTATATTTTTAATTTTTTTTAAATATTTTGTCAATTACCAAACGCGTTTGTAGTTTATATTTTTCTAAAAATAAACAAAAACCAGTTTATAAAATTTTTGTAAATATAAACTGAAAACGTAAACGTTACCAAACACACTACATGTTCGTTTGTTTTAAAAACAGTTTGAAGTTTGCTACTCGCCAGTAGGCTAAGTCGCAGATTTCAATGAATTGTTCCAATTCAAGCAATCCAACATTCACCCACAGGCATTCAGGCAGTTAAACACATAAGCAATTAGCCTCATGGCAAGCATGCTAAACATGGCAACATACACATCTCATGCAAGGATGCTAAAGCGTAAACATCACAGTGTACTCCGAGCCAAAACAGAGAACTAGTTAGAAATCATGCATGATCCTAGTTCATGTTTAAGATGGCTAATGCAACACATGCAAAAATGCAACTAAAATAGGCTCGACTATTCTAGAATGGCATATGAATGCAACTTGATAACATGCTGTTGAACATGTATTCAAGTAAATGTATTGAAATACAATGCAGTTAGTATGATGCGCCGAGCTCGGTGCATGCAAAACAGATGAATGGGTGCACGCATGCAAGCATAAGGATGCTAATCAAAATATGTCCTAAAACTAACCATCGTAAGCGGTTAAGTAAAAAGGAGAAAGAAATGGGGGTTGGAAGACATGCATCACACACACGCACGCTTATTACAACAATTGGCCCTTTCGATGGAGGGTCCGAATAAAGAGCTAACTAGCTAATCTAAGCTAATTAAACTAATTATTACATCACAAGCTAATTAACTAACAAACTAACTAATTAAACTATTACAACACAAATTGAATAGTTAAACGCATTAACTAATTAAGTACAGAACCAAAGCATAAACTAGCTAAGGAAAGCAGTAAAGCAATGTCCTCAGAAGGAGAAGAGTATGCATGCCTGGTCGCTTCGCTCGGAAATCCGTCGCGATGCCTCAACTTGCCTCTGTTTGCAATTGATTTCAGATCACTGCACCAAGCTCCACAAAGCTTAAACTCCACCATGGGAACCTGTAGGAACCTAGCCGACCAGTTGTTGATGAGGGAGACCACCTGCCGACCACTTTTCTTTGCTGTAGACCAGATAAAGTGGTCGGCTAGCTAGCTTTACTGGTCGGCCGACCAGTTTTTGCTGCCTTTCTCCAGTTTGCTGCAACAGAGAGCAAGAAAGAGCATGGCAATGTATTTGCAAGATATGTGTGCACAACCATCCTCCATATCATTTCATAAGCTCAAGGGAGTGTGGTTCTCGACCCTTGGACCACCAATCGCGCATCTCGATGCGTGATGGTCGAGAAGCCAAGATTGCACGAATCAATGTAAAATGAATGCACACGTAAACACATAAGGCCTAAAACTCTATCATGGGTGATCAAGAGGGTCGGCGACCGAGAATTGAGGCACGTTTCATCACTTCAAGTATGAAACATCCCTTGTTTCTCGTGCTCAGATTAACACCTAATCCAAACAAATGCAAGTAACAACATGCAAACTCTATGCAATGTAACATTAGCATGCAAACAATCATACAAGGGACAAGCATGCAACAACATACAATGCAACATGATCAAACTACCAATGCTAATGGCATGCATACACAATGCGATGTAAGATGAGCATGCACAATACAAAGAACATGGCATACACAATGCAATGAACAACATAGCATACATAATGCAACGGGCAACAAGGCATACTCAATGCAATGTAACAACATGGCATACTCAATACAAAGGACATGGCATACGCAATGCAAAGAACAACATAGCAACTTATCAATGCTAAGGACATGCATACTCAATGCAAGGCAATATAAGCAACCTGACAACATGTAAACAAACATGCTCAATGGACTTAAACCAAAATGGGCAGACCTTGGTCATGCCCAGATCAGTGGCCATGATGCTAAAACTAAGGCATGAAGTACAAAGTAAATACATGCACAATGCAAAGGCCCATTGACCGGGCATAAGAGCACAACCCTCAAGAATGCTCAAAGAGTGACAAATGTGGAAGTGTAGCAACACTAAATGCTCTAAAATTAGGTATGAAATGATGCCAAATCATTCAAACAACACAAGTATAGCATGCAAAGGTCCTAAAGCATTAGAGCTAGCAAAGAGGACTACAAAGAGGACATGCAATACATGGCACAAGTGCATGAACCAATCATGGACAGAGCTCAAATAGGTCTAAAGAAAGACCAAAACATGCTAAGATGGGGGCCCAAAGGTCTAGGCATGCAAGCATACAAGCTAGGCCATAAACAAGGCAACAATGCATAACACTCAAAGGCACTTAAAGAGTGAATGAAGTGGGAACATGGCAATGCTATAAGCTCTAAAATGTCATGATAAATGATGCCAAATCATGTGCATAACACAAATGAAGCATGCTATGGTGCTCAAACCTTAAAACTAGCATAGGCATTTGTACTACAACTATGCAAAGCATGAAGCATTTGGCAAGGGCAATCCAAAATAGTCCTAGAACATGGCAAAATGAGTCTAAAACATGTATGAAAGGAAGCCAAAACAAGCCAACATGAAGGGCATAAGGCATGAAATATGCAAGGCCAAAAGGGAGGATTACACTACACCTATTAAGACCAAGCATGAGATGACTTAACGAACAAAAATCAGAGTTATATCATGGCAAAATAACCCCAAAAACACACTGAAATGATAGCTCGCAAGCTTAGGCATGAAGGCATATGCAATGACTCATGTTAAGAGCATAAAACACCAACTCTCCAAAGCATGGAATAAGTGAAAGATGCAAGTGTATGACCACACTATATGGACTGAAATCACATTTAAAATGATGCCAAATCATTCAAATAGGCCAAGCAATGCATGTTAGTGGACTTGATACACAAAACTAACAAGTTAGAATGCACTATAGCTATACAAAGCATGGCATGCATAACCAAAAAAACACAAATCAGAGCTTAAGCATGCTAAAACATGGACAAAAACTTCTTAGAGTTAAGCCAAAAGCATGCTAGAATGACATGTTAAAGCATGATACACATTAGGCTAATTCATGGAAATGCACTACAAGTGCATGGAGCATGCAAGGGGGCATTAAACCAAACCTTAACAGAGGTATATCATGGTAAAACAACACCAAGAACATGCTGAAATTGACACAAAACAAGCTAGAAAGACATGCTACTTCATGAAGCATACAAAGCTAGTTTGTGAGGATTACACTACAAGTGTATTATACATGCATGAGGTGCTCAAGACAACCAAAAACAGTGGCATGCCATCTCAAAATAACCCCAAATACATGCTAAGAACAAGCCAACACAAGCTTAATAAACATGCTCAAACATGAGGCATTCAAAGCAAGCAATCAAAACACAAGGAGAGAGGATGACCCTCTCCTATTTGGGACCCCAAAACCACCTTTCCACCACTAAAAATCCTTTGGATTTCAGTGATAGAAAGGTCATGCAAAGGCTAGAACAAGAGCCAAAAGGGATGGCTCAAAACAAGGTCTAACAAGGCCTAAGAGAGGGTAGACCACCCCCAACAAAAAAGTGACCTTAAACAAACATGTTAAGGACTGAAAAATAGAACTTTTTGCAGTACGAAGTTAATCCTAAAACACCATGCAAATAGGTTCAAAATCTTAAGCAAAACAAAGGGTTAAAGGGCTAGTTGACTCACCCTTGTAGAACCTTTTCAAAACCACAACTCCAGCAGTTTTTTTTGAACTCAAACCAACCCAAAAACTCCAAAACCAGCTCCTAAGTACCTCAGCAACAAAAGGATGGTGTTTGAGTGTGTCTTTGTGTGTTAAAGTATGATAAAACTACACTTTAAGGCACAAAATAAGAGCAAACAAGGAAATATAGAGACAAGTGTGTATCTATCACTCCAGCCACAAAATTCTGAACCTAAGGCATGAGGGAGGAGGTTCTCTCTTATAGACAACAAAGCTCAAGCTTGTTGGACAAGCTTTAGGCTTAAAGCCACATGTATGGAGGATGGCTTCTGTGCCTTCCAGCTGGCACAGCTGGCTCTAAAATATCTCTAAAAAGGTGATAAAAAGCAGCCGACCACCATAAGTGGTCTCCCAAGATGAAAACTGGTTGGCCATGGTGGGAGAGGGTCTACAGCATGAAAACAATACAGTGGTGTGGTAGCCGACCAGAAAAGATGGCCCAAAGACCAAGAAAACCAGTTAGTTGACCAGAAAACTAGCTGGCGGGAAGGAAAGTGGTCTCCAAGGGAAGAACTAGTCTCTCACCCTTGTACCACCTTCCAAACAAGGAAAACAAGGTTTGTACCAAAAACAAACCAAAACGGATGCAAGACGAAAGTTCGGGAGGCAAAGCGCGCAGTCGAAAACCTCGAAAACTAGTCTACCGGCACCAAAAGTGGTCTCCCGAACCACAGTGTCCCTCTAGGCAGAGGCAACCAGGTGTGGTTCAAAAACCACGCCAAACGGAGAACGCTAAGCGGTCTCGAGACAAAGCGTGCGGCGAAGGCTCCGAAAATCGAAAACTGGTCTCCAAATGAGAAAAGTGGTCTACAACCACAAAAAGGTGGTCTACAAGACCACTCCCTCCCTCCAAGGAAGAGAAACAAGGTTCGGTCCACAAACCAAGCCAATGCACAAAGAGTTCAGAGGCCCAAAGGCAAGGCACTCAGCCGAAACTCCGAAAACTCGAAACGAGCAAAACATACATTATCACCAAGTGCTCAAACGATGACGTCTGAGTCTTAAGGTCGGTCAAAAATGGGGTGTCTACAATCGTGCACTGACATATAGTCCCTCATCAACAGCCAGCATATCCTGTACTACCCGAGCCTCAGCGAAGGTGAATCTCGACAAAAAGACATCCTCCGCGCCCTGTTCAATCTCCAAAACCAGTGTAGAAACCTCTGGCGGCGGATGTATTGAAGAGCTCCCAAAAACAATTGCTACCCCCTTCCCATGGGGGTATTTCAACATCTGATGTAAGGTGGAAGAGACAGCTCTTACTTGGTGCAGCCACGGCCGTCCAAGGAGTAAGTTGAAGGTGGCTGGAACATCCAGAACATGAAATTCGATGTCCTGTTGGCCCGAACCAACCTGAGTTTTGATGCGCACTGTCCCCATTACCTCCCAACTGGTGTTGTCATAAGCCCTTATCACCTGGGCCGTTGGTGCGAAATCTGCAGGCTTTAACTCGATAGCATATGCCTTTCGCGACAGACACACATTTATGGCAGATCCCGTATCAACTAGGACAACCGTTATCCACTTTTCCTTGCACTCCACAGAGATATAGAGTGGCTTGTTATGCTCAGTGCCCTCAGGCAGTAGTTCTTTGTCTGTGAATGTTAAAGTCGGTGAAGCACCACCCGGGAACACCAATCCCACCAATTGCTCGGGCGTTGTATCAATTGAAAGCTTAGCCTTGTCCATGGCTGAAAGGATGACTTGTCTATGCACCCTCGAGGCCATAAGCAGTCCCCAGATGGAGATGTCTGCTTGAATTTTCTTTAGCTGCTTCAGTACAGCTTCTTCCTCTAGCAGTTTGTCTTTCTACTTTTCAGCTTCCTTGTCTTTCCCAGACGCCTCTGGATGATCCAAATGTGGGGGCTTGAAGTACAGCCCACTCTGGGTCATATGGTCCACTTATTCAGTGCACCAAGTGTCGTCTGGTTGATTCTGTCCCCAGTCTTCGTCAGTATGGGCCAGACGCAAATCGTCGTCTTTCCACCACATCCCTTCAGTGACCGACAGGCAACTGTCTGGTTCTGCTATAGTTGTTTCCATGCGCACAGCACATTCTGTCCCCATAGGACCCTTGGCTTTGCTAGCCCTGTCATCATTCTCGATTTTCTCTTGTTCAAACCGCCGCAGCACGTCCTCTTGTTCTATGTCTGCCGTACATAAACTGCCCAAGTCCCGAGCAAAATTCTTCGCACCAGTGCTCTCCAGCGATTCCTCCTGATTCCCGACCGTTCCAACCACTGCAGATGTTCCTGTTTCTAACTGTCCCTGTTTCGGCTGAGGCCCCTCATCAATATCTGGCTCGTCACTGAGCCACCCTATAATATCTGTCGCCCCATTCGAGTCAAACCAGTTGATGCTCACATCCCCCGGATCATGGTCATTAAAGAACTGCAGGTTGTTGATATCCTCCTTAAGGTCAGCTAGATCATCGAGCCCCTGACTCGGCCCATCCTCCCAGACAACATGTACCTCTGCCCCAGTTGGCAATTCTACCATTGGCTTGGCCTGATCTATTGGCACAATATAACCGCACGGGTTGTATGCTTCCTCAGTTAAGCTTGCAGAGCCCTCAGGCGTTCCCTCTTCTGTCATGGCCACCACCACGGGTTCAGTTTGGGATATTGACATGCTCATCATGCATAATTTTGTGTATTCCGGGATGAACAACGCCGGCTTAGGCAGGTAGGAGGGAGTGATGTATATGCTGGGGTCGTACAGGATGGCCGTGGTTTGAATCAGGTTTATCTGCCTGGGTGGAAGAGGAGGGTTGTTATGTGGTGGGAGAGGGTTAGTGGTGACATTTCGCTTCTCGGGAGGCGCAATACCTCGTTGTCTATGAGATCCTGGATCTCATGACGCAGTCTGAAGCAGAGGTCGGTGCCATGACTGTGCTGCTGGTGAAAGGCGCAATATTTGGCCGGGTTATGTGTTGGAGGGAGGTTATTTGGTAGTGGGCGTGGTTCCAGGGGCTTCAGATGCCCTTTTCTAATCAAGACCTTCAAGGCCGCTGATAAAGACATATAGAGCGGGGAGAAAGTCCTCTGACCCCGGGGTGGATTTTTGGCTTGTTATGAGCTGGTTCCGGATGCACCGGTGAAAGGTGTAGCTATTTTTGGTGTGGTGGTGACCATGCCCACATCAGAAGTTCTCGTGGCTGCACTACTACTTGTAACTGCATTCGAACCACGTGCAAATGCCCTCCTGGGCTGCTCCTTTTCCTGGTCAATCAGACCTTGCCTCATAGCATCTTCAATCTGTACCCCTATCTCATACAAGTCAGCAAAGGTGGGGAGGGGTAAGACAATCATTTTCTGCATCAGCTTGGGTTATAGGTTGCACACAACCATTCTTATCTGATCTTTTTCGAGTGGCTGAGTTGTCATCATGGAGGCCTTGGCCCTCCATCAAGTGACAAAGTCAGAAAGGCCTTCCTTCGGCTCCTGCTGGGTCGCCTCGAGATCACGAGTCGTGACCTCGATTTGGGTGTTGTAAGCATATTGGGCGATGAAGGCCTCGGCCATCTCCTCCCAACTCCTTTTTACTGAATCCTCCAGCTTGGCATACCAGATGGCTGCAATACCCAACAGGGTCCGACCAAAAAGGGATAGTTTCTGGAGTCTAGTCAAGCCCATCGGGCACAGAATATCCGAAAACAGCCTCAGATGAACCATAGGATCGCCTGAACCATCGAAGCGGTCAATATGAGGCATTTTGAACCTATCCGGCAATGTCACCGCCGAATTTGTGTAGCCATCCTCTATGTCTAGGATCGAGTTAACTCCCTGAGCTCGTTTAAACAACTTTTCAAGCTTGCTTACTTTTAAAGCAGTAGGATCGGACTCAAATTCAAATGGCGTGTCTGTTGGGTTGGCCAGTGATTTCGAAATCTGTGGTAGGACCGGTGGTGGGACTGGCCCTGTTGGAACGTTCGTATTCTCCTGGATAGTAGTTGTATCCCCGGGTGTTGGAACCCTAGGTGAAGGTGGGGATGGATGTGAAGCAGATGTTCCGGCTTGTTGTGGTTGCTGCTGTTGTTGAAGCCTAGCAATTAGTTCTGCCTACTAAGCTACAACCTCTATCTGACGAACGGTAATCTCCGCCTAACGAGCAGCATCCCGCTGCATGGCCTCCATGGCCTGTTGGAGTTGACGCATCATTTCCTCCATACTGTCTGTAAAGTGCTGATCTGACTGAACAGGTATATATCCTCTTTCTGAGGTAGAACCCGAAAACTGAACCCTACTGCGCACAAGCGAAACAGATAGTGACCGCTGAACTAGTGATTGTTGTACTGGTACTCTATGCCTAACTGCCCTCCATCTTGTAACCAGGGGTAATGAAGCAAACACTGGTTGCCCTTCAATAAGATCCTCAGATCTTTGAAGCCTTCTACCTCTGATCCAGAGTGCTTGGGGGGTATTTGCCTCGTCGGAAGCAATTGTGAAACACTACCTTGCAAAAAGAAAATAAAGCAAAAAGAAAGAAACATCAATCAGCAAACGAACAGCACCTCGACTTAGATAAAGACAACACACAGTTGAAATCATAAGCTGGACAAACTGTACTCAAACACTAATTTCTGCCCCCAAACATTCTGCCTCAAAATTGATACCCTTGAATACTGATGTCCTCAGACTGATACCCAAACTTGCAACTGATACATGCATTCTTGTACAGACACACCCTAATAGCACATAGCAAGCAAGTGAGAGCCAAAACACCCCTATGGTAGGGTAGGGTTTCCCTGTCCTAGTTTTGTCAGGAACTAGGGTTTCACTACGCACGCATGCGGTTTCAAACAACCTATATTCAGGTGAGCAACCTGTCCTAGTTTAGAATGGTCTCTATAGCTTCCGATATGTAACTAGGTCGATTGGTCAAAAAGGGTGCCTCGGCGGTGATCCCAATCCGAGGTTTGTGTTCCCATCGTGGCAGAGCCCGTAACCGGTTAGCCTTACGGCACGCTTTTCCAAGCAAGCCTCCGGCAAACCGTTCAAGAATAGCAAATAGCAAACACTGTGACTTAGGCGCACCAATGCAAATGCAATGCAAAGAAACACATAAGTATAGATAAAACAGCATATCATGAATTCGAGTCAAGTTCTCTAAATCCCTAGCAGAGTCGCCAGAAACTGTAGACTCGACTTTCTTCGCGCGCCCCCCTTTTGGAGAGGCACGAATTGGTCTTACTACAATTCAGACTCCTGTCACAGTTCTGAATCTAATCTCATAAAGTGCAATGTGAGATTAATAAACACCAAAGAGTCCAATCCAGCAAATCATTTTGAAAAATTAGATTTTAAATCAAATAATGCTAAAATTGGACTGCTTTGCCAGATTACAGAGTCGCCACCTAAATATTTTATTTTGGGAAATTTAGGAAACCCTGACTCGTGCCAAAGGCCACGTGTCCGTCATCACCAAAGTTGCCTCGGCTCGAGAACTTGGGTACGAGAGGGGAAGGTCCTGAAATGAGTACTCCCACTCGCCCGATCAAAGGATCGGCCTCTACTAAGCATGATATGTTGTTTGATAAACACGTGTTCTTATTCTGACTATTAGCTAACTTTACTATGTGATGCGCACAGCATACAAGTATAGACTCAATCACGAGAATTGGAACAAAACAACTCATGTTTGTTTTTGAAAATGGTTTGAAAGTGCTATTGGCAAGTAGGTTAAAGTGTGAAGTTGCCACCCTCAAAGTGGGCTTAAAACATGATATTGTCACTTCGCAAAGTGGGCTTAAAACTCGCATTCATTGAATTGTTCCAATTCAAGTAATCAAGCCTTCACCCACAAGCATTCATGCAGTTAAGCAAGTAAGCAAATAACCTCATGGCAAGCATGCTATCATGGCAACACTCACACTCATGCAAGTATGTTAAAGCGTAAACACTTACAGTGTACTCCGAGCCAAAACAAAAGCTAGTTAGAAAACAATGCATGATTCCTAACTACGCTAGATGCCTAATGCAACACATGCAATATGCAATTAAATAGGCTCGGCTATCTAAGATGGCATATGATGCGACAACTTGATACATGCTATGAAACACATATTCAAGTAAATGTATTGAAATACAATGCAGTTTGAATGATGCGTCGAGCCCGGTGCATGCAAGACAAATGAATAATGCACGCATGCAAGCATAAGGATGCTAATTGAAATATGCCCTAAAACTAACCATCGAAAGCGGTTAAATAAAAGGGAGAAAGAAGTGGGGTTAGAAGACATGCACACACACACGCACCCTTATTACAACATAGCACCCTCTCGAAGGAGGGTCCAAATAAATAAGCTGAGCTACGCTAAGCTAAGCTAATTATTACAAACTAACTAATTAACTAACTTAGCTAATTAATTATTACAAACCAAATGAAATTGAAAAACTAGCTAATATAAGCTAATTAGAATATTACAAAGATGAATTAAATTATCTAAACACATTAACTAATTGATTGTAAAACCAGTAAATTAACTAGCTAAGTAAAGCAGTAACATGGCCTCGAGGGGAGGGAGACATGCATGCTCGGTTTGTTTCACCCGAAAACGCATTGCCTTGCCATAAGTTGGCTCTATTTACACTCGTGGTGATCTCAGAACATCATATGAACTTCCAGATTGCATCTGTCCCAACACAGGAACACTTTGGACAATTTTTCTGCAAGTGGCCAGCCGGCCACCTCAACTGGTTGGTAGGCTACCTCAACTGGCCGGCCAGTCAATGCAAGTGGTCGGTAGGCTAGTGCAAGTGGCCGGCCGGCCACTTCTCTTTCCAGAATTCTGCCTTTGCTGTAACAGAGTGCAACAGAGAGCAACAAAGCCAAGACAATGTATTTGGCAAGAAATGTATGTACTACCACCCTCCTCATCATGTCTCAAACTCAAAAGAGTGTGGTACTTGGCTCTCAAGCCCCCAATCAAGCATCTCAATGCATGATGGCCGAAGAACCAAGCTTGCAAAAGCTTAGTGAATGCGCACATAAGACTCAAAGTGCCTCCACCCTATCATGTATGATCAAGGGTGTTAGCGACCAAGAAATGCAACACGTTTCATCACTATAAATATGAAAAGTCTCACATTTCTTGTGTTTGGATTAACGTCCGATCCAAACACATGCAATGCAACACACATATGTTATCTTGGCATATTTTACTTATCCACTTTCTTGTTTACACATTTTAGCTTACCAATTAGTCCATTAACCGGTTAAGTTCAATGTGAAAAGTCCACTAATTGGAAAGATGGTCTAAGCCACAAGTGCCTTGAGCATGAAAGAGGTTTCATGTTGTTGGTTAGTAGAAATCCTCAAGGGAGGATTAAAACCATTAGGCATGCGAACCTCAATTCCACATTCAAGCCATCAAGGGGCTCAAGACTACTTTCAAAGCGAATGAAAGATTGAAACAATGGAGTGTAATGACACATATTTCAGCACTAAAACAACATTCTAATTGATTCAAAATCATGCAAACAACCCATGTAATGCATGTTTAAAGGCTTAACTCATTAAGCTAATGAAAAGGGTTGTACCACAACCTTGCAACACAAGCCTCAAAGGGCCAAACCAACTCAAAAAAGAGTTAAAGCATGCCAAAACAAAGGCTAAATCATGCTGAGATCGAAGCTTAAAAGGCGAGAAAATCATGCACACAAATTGGCTCTCAAGCAAGGCATAATACACAACCCTCAAAAGCAATGAAGAAGTGAAGTATGTGAGAGTGTGACAGAGGTATATGCTCTGAAATCACATGCTAAATGATGCCATATCATGCAAACAACTCAAGCAAAGCATGTTAAGGGCCTTGAAACACAAAACTAGTGAAGCTAACTTCACTATGGCTATACAAAGCAAGGCTCAAGGGACCAAGACCACTCAAAATAGAGCTTAAAAATGTCAAAGTAAGGCCAAAAACATGCTGGAATGGAGCCAACACATGCTAGAATAATAGGTTACAACATCAAGTAAGCTAGGCTAGTATGCACAATTACACTACAAGTGTAAGAAGTAAACAAAAGGTGCTCCAACCAACCAAAAGCAGAGTTATAGCATGTCAAAAAAGTCACAAAAACATGCTGAGAACAAGCCATGAGATGGTAGAAAAATATGCTCAACTACTAGGCCAATAACACATGCAAACAAGATGTGAAAAGAGGGGACCACCCCCCCCCCCCCCATTTTGGTCCTCAAAACCAGCTTTCTATCACTGAAAAACCTCTGTGTTTCAGTGGTAGAAAGGTCAAAAAAAGAATTGTTTTAAAAGCTTTAAATGATGGCACAAAGCTTAGCAAATAAAGCTACAAGGAAGGTGGACCACCCCTAACTCCAAAAGGGCCTCAAACAACCATTTTTAACACTTAAAAATAACTAGGCCAAAACAGCATGCAAAGGTGGCCCAAACTAGCATACAAAAAAAGCTTAAGAGGGGTAAATGCTTACCCTTGAAGCAAAACAGCAAGCAACACAACTTCTGAGCCAAAACTAGCTTTAAGAGGTCCAAACAAGCCTCCAAGAACCTCAGCTCCAAGGTGGTGGTGTTTGACTAGGTGTTTTAGTGCAAATATGTGAAGAAAACTCACTTTTAAACACAATATAGCACAATATAGAGAGAGAGAGAGAGAGAGACAGAGACAGAGAGAGAGGGAAATTTAACTTCTAAAATTTCAGAACCTCTGAAAATAGGGAGGAGCCTCCCCTTATATAGAAGAAGCAAGCAAAAAGCTTACTTCATCCCTCCATACACGTGTATGGAGATGAGCCTCAGTGCCCAACAGCTGGCTCAAAAGATCTGAAAATATCTAAAAAAGGAGAAAATTGGTTGCCGGCCACCTCCCCTAGCCGGCCAACCACTTCAAGTGGCCTATAAGAGAGGAAAGTGGCCGGCAAGTGCCACAAGTGGCCGGCAAGGCCTTCTCCTCCCCCAGACAAGAGAGATCAAGGTTTGGCCCAAAAACAAGGCCAAAACACAAAGTGTTAAGAGGCTCAAAGACAAGGCACTCAACCGAGACCTTCGGGCGCTCAAAACAAGCACAAACATGCACAATCATCGAGTGCACAACCGATGACGTCAAAGTCTTGAGGTCAGTCAAAAATAGGGTGTCTACAAATACAATGCTAGGATTATATGTCAATTCATGAAAAATATCATTTTATATTAGAAAATAAGGCAGTGGATACAAAATACTGGGAATCTTTAGGTACATGTCTGTTAGTAGGCTATACAAGCACTACCAAAGCCATTTTACCGGTACTAACCGGAAAGATCGGCACCTAACCGTGCAGGTTTTTAGACTTTCACCAGGGACACACAGGCAAACATAATAACCACAACCACACCTCCTAACCAGATTTACCAAGGTATTCACCCATTTTTCTCAAAACAATACATTTTCAATGCTTAAGTATGAAACAATGCTCAATGCAAGATATATGAGCAATTAGTTTCAATTCACCTAATCCTGATACAATTTCTACAACAATTAAAGCTATCCTCCACCGATAGCCCAAAACAGATATTTATACTCAACAGATAATTTTTCAACAAAAGATATAATCTCATCATTTTCAAAATGAGAGCGATATTACATATCTAACTCCACCCTAATCATTAACAGATATATTCATTTCATCCCTTCAAAAAAGCAACATCATTCATTTTTCTTTCATAAATCAAACATTTATGGTTTTCAAATCACATAGCATTTGCTTCTGAAAACACTTCCAAAGAAAAGATTTATAACATTTCAACATAACTCAACAATAAACACATCCCCACAACCTTTCTCAAGAACCCATTTAAAAACTCCTATTTTACATTTCAAAATCAAACCCTAGGTTTAACCAAAAATTCCCAAATCATTAAACCTTTTCAATAAGCAAATAACTGGGCTAAGAATCATACCAAATGTTGAAGAAATCCTTACCTCAAGAGTAGAAGAAGAAGTGAGTAAGAATAAAACTTTGACGAAGCCAAAAATAAGATCCTCTCTGATTAGAATGAAGCTTTTAACGAGCTCTACATTTTTCTCCAAAGAGCTATGATGGAGAAATCAATGGGTGAGGGTATATTTGAGGTTTCAAAGCAAGAACTAGAGAGAGTGAGTGAAGAAATTAGGGTTTAGAATGTTTTAGAGAGAGAGAGAGAGAGAGGAAGTGAGAAAATGATAAAAAAAAAATTCCCTATAGCTTGGCTTTTTCACACGCCCTTTCGGAAGCTCGAAAGAAGCCCTACAGTTTGGACTCCCATGGTTCTGAATCTAATCTCACAAGTGCAATGTGAAATTGATAAATACCAAAGAGTCCAAATCCGGTAAATCTTTTTAGAAATTTGATTTTAGGATCAAAAATGCCAAAATTAGACTACTTTGCTAGATACAGAACAGAGTCGCCACCCAAATATTTTTTTTTTAGGAAAATTTAGGAAACCCATGACTCGTGCCAAAGGCCACGTGTCCGTCATCACCAAAGTTGTCTCAGTCGGGAACTTAGATACGAGAGGGAAAGGTCATGAATTGAGCACCCCCGCTTGCCCGATCAAAAATCGGCCTCTACTAATCATGATATGATTTTTTTTATAAACATTATGTGCTCTTGTTCCAATTATTAAACTAGCATTACTATGTGATGGGCACAAGTAAGTATAGACTAGTTTGTTCAAGTTGGAACAATTCAACTTCATATTTGTTTTACGAAAAGGGTTTGAATTTGTCACATCAAGTGGGCTTAAAGTTTGCGAATTTGCCACCAAACATGGTGGGCTTAAAATTGATTTGCCACTAGACATAGTGGGTTTAAATGCACATTCGTTGAATCATTCCAATTCAAACAACAAGCCTTCATCCACAGGCATTCAAGCAATTTAACAAGTAAGCATTTAGCCTCATGGTAAGCATGCTAGACATGGCAATCACTCACACTCATGCAAGTATGCTAAAGTACTAAAAACTTACCTAGTACTCCAAGCTAAGAAAATTTGAGTTAGAAAAATATACATGATTCCTAACTATACAAGGTGTCTAATGCAACACATGCAATATGCAATTACTAGGCTCGACTACTAATATGGCATATGAAGCAATTTGATAACATGCGGTTAAACACGTATTCAAAGAAGCAATTGAAATAACAATGCAGTTTGAATGATGCGCTGAGCCTCGATGCATGCAAGACAAGATGAATGGATGCAAGCATGTGGTATGCTAAACGAAACATGTCCATAATCTAACCATCACAAGTAATTAAATAAAAGGGAGAAAGACGTGGGGTTAGAAGATATACACATTATTACATTTTGCTCTCGCGAAAGAGAGTCCGAATGAATAAAGCTAACTAGCTAGCTAAACTAAGCTAATTAGGCTAACTAGACTAATTATTACAAACCAAAATGAAATAAATAGCTAAGCTAATTAACTAATTATTACAACAATTGAATGAACTAATTAGTAAGCTAACTAATTGAGTTACAACATAACACAAATGTAAGCAAACTAAGTAATTAAGATATTAACTATGCTGCCACTACTCTGCCTAGGGAAATGGAAGGTGCACATGCTCGGACACCACCCGAAAAGACCTCTGTTTTGCTCTCAAAAGCCTTTGTTTGCAGAGTTGAACACTTCCAAAATCATTCTGCTCCACCTTACCAAAATTCTGCTGAGGTTTACATCAGTGGCCAGTCAGCCACTGGAAAGTACTACCGGCCATCTATGGTGTACTGCCGGCCGTGGATGGTGGCCTACCGACGACTGATACACTGGATCATCATGCTATAACATAGTACAAACAGCATGAAAAGAGGGTATTTCCAAGGATTGTCTGCACAATTCACCCCTCCTTTTCATGAATAAATCCAAGGAGTTGTGAACTTAAGCCACAAACCACCAATCCGAGCAATTTCATTGCATGATAGCTTGTGATTCAACATTTGCAAGCTCAATAAATGCAAAATGAGACAAACAAAAACCATCACCCTATCATGTATGATCAAGGGCAATGGAGACCTAGGAAACTTGAGACATTTCATCACTTTATGTATGAAATGTCCCAATTTTCCTTATGTTCAATTAACGCCCGATTGAACACACACTACACAAGTTATTATCTTGCCCAATTTTAGTCCCAAGTTGTTAGTTACTCATTTTAACTTACCAACTATTCTTTAATCCAATTAAGTCCCAAAATGGTGAGTTAAAGTCCTCTAATAGAAAGAATGCTCAAAACACAAGTTGTTTTAGGTATAAAAGAAGTCGCATAGCGTTGGTAATGAACCCCTAAAGGGATTAAACCATTAAGTATGAAACCTCAATTCCACGCTTAGGCAAACAAATGGCTTGAAAACACTTTCAAAGCAAAAAGAAAAACCAAGAAAGGAGGGAGGTTGCAGAGGTGATAAGGGCTGAAATGAAGTACAAAACAACACCAAAACGTGCAATCAACTCAAACAAGGGGTGTCTAATGGCCTAAAACACCAAGCTTGTGAGGACTATCACACTACAACCATGCAAAACAAGACTTAACTGACTCAAACAGTCCAAAACAGAGCTAAAGCAGTCTAAAACAAAGGCAAAAACATGCTGGAGTATAGCTACAAAAAGCTAGAAAATCATGCTAACATATAGGATTAACTAGGCTAACAAACAAGACACAAGGAAGGGAGGCTAACCCCTCCAATTTTGGACTTCAAAACATGTTTTTGGCCACTGAAAATACTCTGAAATTCAGTGGTTAAAAGCCCAAAAAAAGTTGGTTTAAAAGTGGGAAACAAATGTGCAAAAGCCTTAGAAGCAAGGAATAAGGGTGAGACACCCCCTAACCTTAAATGGCTAAAAACACCAATTTCAGCCCATTAAAACAGAAATTTTTACAGCTCAAAAATGGCCCAAAAACAGTGGAAAAAGATAGAGAAACAAGTGTACTAAAACAAGTTAAAAAACAAGTGTTATACCTCTTGAAGCCAAGCACAACTTTAGTCACCAATACAAGTCCAAACCACTTTCAAGAGCTCCAACAAGACCTCAAGGGATCTCAGCTCAAAGGTGATCAATTTTGGTTAAGGATGTGTATGCAAAAGAATGATATAACTAGGCAAGTGTGCACAAAATTGCAAGAGAGAGAGAAATCTAAAGAGAGAGAAAATTTTTGAGTTTGAAACTTCTAACCTATAAACATGAGAGAGGGACTCCCTATATATAGAAAACAAGAATTTTATACAAGGAGATCTAGCCCTCCACGTGTGGACAAATGCAAGCATTTGTGAAAATAGCTGGCATAGTTGGCATAAAATATCTGCAGAAACACTGGTGGCCGATGGCCAGCAAGGCATCATTGATGGCCGGCAAGGCACATCAACGGTCGAAAGACAAGAAGCTCTGGCTGGAAGCCTCCATAGATGGCCGGCAGGCCACCAGAGACTACAAGAGGGAAAGACCACGGCATGGTCCAAAAATGAGACAAAATGGATGCAGTGGCGTTTCGCTGAGGACTTCGAGCGCTTGGTGAGCAAACAGACTCGTCATCGGATGTACTTGCAAAAACATCCAAGTCTTGAAGGGCCGTCAAAAATGGGGTGTCTACATTCCCTTTTTCCAATTTGATATATGCACAGACCACTCGAGTGACCAAGAACACTGCTCGAGTGCACAATGACCCGCTTTTAGAAATTTTATAGACTGCAGAAGATCTCTCGAGCGCAAGAAAGACCACTCTAGCGAAGATCCTACTCCTAGAAGTTTTGCAAACCTGCAAAAATATTGGGAGATCTCAAAAATCGCTCGAGCGAACTAGAAAAAAACTGGACAACAACTCTTTTGAAAAACTAACTCTCAACCTGTTTCAAACACAACAATAACTCCCAAACAACCAAACTCAACTAGCAATAAGAGTAGAAGGTTATAAATAATAGTTAAAGATATGGAATTCTGGATCTAAGAACATGAAAAGGGTCAGGTCTAAATCGGAACCGTTATATTGTAGCAATGACTGTCTACATAGACCATCTATCATAATTGAATTGGTGTTTTCACTCTGAGGAGTCCCACTAGCTTTGATTTCATCATATACATCCCACATGATACCAGTGTGCCTTAAGTTGTACAACAAACTGTTATAGGTCAAGATTAAAGCTTGGATTTTCAAGCTTGAATAACCAAAAGCCAACATGTCCCATACCACACCACTTGATTCCTAAGCCCCGAATCTATTCTGCATCATCCAAATGGAAGATTATGATCGGGTGACAAAACCTCCATCTGCCTTATCGCGTTTGATCAGTATCTCTGTGTCGTCATGTTTGCCTATCTTGTTTTTCTAATTTTCTCTGATAAAAATACAAAATTAAAAATAAAAATAAATAAAAAGTGTTATGATTATGATTCATTAGTAAAAGTTATGATTTGTACTACCAAAAGTTATGATTTGTCATGGTGAATCATAATAAAAACATATTATGATAATTTGTTGAAAATAACTACATTTGTTATGAGTCATTGTCATATTGTTATGAATGATAGTGTCTTTGTTATGACACTATGGTGTATATTATGACATTGTTATGATTTATTGTAATATTGTTAAGATATTGAAAAAAAAAAATTATGATTCTTCATGTAACCTATTGAATGATAGGTTTAGCAAGTCACTTTTTATGATGTGACATGATATGGAGCATATAATAAGTACATATTATATGCCTTTTTAGAAGGTGCACATTGTAGATTTTCCCTAGATGAATCAGTTTTAACGAATTGATTGGTCCATGAGCACTTACCTATTAGACTAACAGTCATGTTATTGTAAGAAATGGTTTAGGAAAAAATAGATTTTTTTTCAAACTTTGATCTAATTTTTAGGTGGGACCCATGCGCCAAAGTTGGCGGGTCCAGGTAGCAACGCGTTCTTTGTCGCGCAACGATTTATGTCGTATATTTGGTTGCTTAAAACCGTTATCAGGTGAATAGGAAATTGATGCCAAAGTGAGCTCCATAAAAATGGTGTACTTGGTGAAATTTCTATAAAGGTTGAAGTTAAGGTTTGTCCCAGATTGCTTTGGTGGGCAAACTTTATGTGGGTTTATAAGGCTTGGGTTTACAACTTAGGGAGGGCCCCAAGGGGTACCCATGTTTTGTGAAAGGATGAAATTATGGACAAAGTGGGCTAGACCCATTGAACCTAAAACAAACACACACGTGCGCGCCTCCGCCGCTATTCGTCTGATCAGGCAGGCAGGCGGGCTGGGCTGGGCTTAGGTGCGGGTGCGTGGTGTGTGGTTGGGTTGGGCTTGTCCGGGCCAATACTAATTTTTTTTTGGCCGAAAACATTTGAATTTATTTTTTTTATTTGGAAAATAAATTCTGACCATTTGAATTCAAATTTCTTTAGAAAAATTCAAATTTTGGCTTGCATTTGTACAAATTCCATACCTGTCTGAACAAGTTCATATATATTCAGTTCAAACCCATATTTGTTCAATTCAAACCATACAGGTTTTGTATCTGTTTAATTTAAACCGAACAGGTCTTGTACCTGTTCAACCCTGTTCGAATAGGTTTTCTACATATTGTAAAAAGCCAATATTCCATCTATAAATAAGCAGTCCCTCATTTGGATTTTGTATAAAATTTTTGTTTTTCTCTACTACTTTTAACCTCTGTATTTTGCTGCATTATTTTTCCTGTGAGAAAGAGCGTAAACACAAAGTATGTTCGTTGTGCGAATAGTTTGTAGTGCTGCTACTATTCGTTGTTGATCATTTTATCTTGAGAGATAGACGTTCACAATCTGAAAGCACCGTGGAGAGAACGAATCTGTCTTAACGGCACAGTGTTAAACACTGGACTTGATCAAAATTTTGTTTGGGAAAATAATAAGGTAAGTAATTAGTTTACTTTTCTATTTGATTTTTTTTTTTTCGGATTCTGATTTTGTTTTTGTAACAAAATAAGAAACTGATGTTTTATTTCTTTTTTATATACTGTTTTGATTTTTGTAATCAAACAGTCTATCTCCTTTCTTTAATTCTTTCTTTGAATACATTGAAGATTGTTTAACAATCTTAAGACAAACTATTTTTGTGTCTTCATTGTATCAATAAAATTCGTTTTATTTGAATCTAATAAAACAATTTTTTGGTTTTTGTAACTAGAAAATTATTGTGTTGTATTTTATTTTTTTTGGTTTTAGTAACTAGAAAAGTAAAATTATTGTGTTATAACTTATTTTTTGGTTTGAGTAACTAAAAAATTAATTTGTGTTTTAGTTTTGGTTTTTTTTTATTTATTGTAATCAGATATTATGGCTGCTGAAAGTAGAACTCCAAATCCGATTGTTACAATGACTCCGGCCCTTACTCAAAACCATGTTCAAGTTCCAATGAGTCATGGAGAAAAACTGGAAAAATTTAATGGCACCGAGTTTAAGAGATGGCAGCAGAAAATTCTGTTCTATCTTACAACTCTAAATCTTGCCTGGTTTCTCTGTGAAGAGGCTCCAGTGCTTAAAGAGGATGAAAGCGATCGACAAGTTGTTGCCACTATAAATGCCTAGAAACATTTTGATTTTCTGTACAGAAACTACATCTTCAATGGCTTGGACAATATGTCATATAATGTTTACATTCCTCTGAAAATAGCAAAAGAATTGTGGGATTCTTTGAAGAAAAAATACAAGACAGAGGATGCCGACACAAAGAAATTTGTTGTCGGTAAATTTCGGGATTTTATTATGTTAGACGCTCAAACAGTAATTTCTCAAGTTCAAAGTTTTCAATTAATTTTACATAATATTCATGCTGAAGGTATGTCTCTTAGTGAGTCTTTCCAAGTCGCTGTGTTAGTGGAAAAATTACCACTGGCTTGACAAGATTTCAAAAATTATTTAAAACATAAACGCAAAGAGATGACCATGGATGAACTGATTGTAAGACTAAGAATTGAGAAAGATAACCGTAAAGCTAAAAAGAGAAATGGTAAAAATCACATTGAGTCCAAGGCTAATGTAGTGGAACAAGTGCCCAAACCACATAACAAGAAGAGGAAGTTTACTGGAGATAGTCCTAAATAAGGTGACAATAATGGCAATAAAAAATTCAAAGAAAAATACTATAACTGTGGCAAGACCAAACATCGTGCCTCCGATTGCCGCCGCCCTAAGAAGGATCGCGGAAGTACAAACAAGAAGACTACCAATCAAGCCAATGTGACAGAACTAGATTACATCTCTGATGAGGTAAATGACATCAATCTCTCTGTTGTGGTGTCTGAGGCTAATTTGGTTAGAAATCCCAAAGAGTGGTGGGTCAACACTGGGGCAACTCGACACATTTGCGTAGACAGGAAGATGTTCTCTACTTATAATGAGGCTGCGAATGATGAATAACTATTCATGGGAAATTCGTCTACTCCTGCTAAAAATAGTTTTAGACTTGTATTTGAATCTGATAAATTTGTATTAACAAAGAGTGGTATGTATATGGGTAAGGGATACATGAGTCATGGTCTCTTCAAGTTGAATATAATGACTGTTGTACCAAAATCTGTTATTAATAAGAATAACACATCTTTTGCTTGTATTCTTGAGTCAAATTTATGGCATAAGATTAGGACATGTGAATTTTGATGCATTGCGTAGACTAATTGGTTTAGATTATATACCAAAGTTTAAAATTGATCCTAATCACAAATGTGAGATATGTGTAGAAACAAAACTAACTATGGCTCTATTTAAATCAGTTGAAAGAAAAACCAAACCTCTAGAATTAATTCATACTGATGTGTGTGACCTTAAATTTATTCAAACTAGAGGAGGCAAAAAATATTTTATAACATTTATTGATGATTGTACAAGATATTGTTATGTATATTTACTTAGAAGTAAAGATGAAGCCTTAAAAATATTTAAATTTTACAAAACTGAAGTTGAAAATCAATTTGGTCAAACTATTAAAATGGTTAGAAGTGATAAGGGTGGTGAATATGATGCACCTTTAAATGAATTTTGTGGACAACATGGTATTATTCACCAAACTACAACACCCTATTCTCTACAGCAAAATGGAATTACTGAAAGGAATAATAGAACCCTTAAAGAAATGATGAATGTCATATTACTAAGTTTAGCCTTACAGCAAAACTTGTGGAGGGAAGTAATATTGTCTGCTAATTATACTCTTAATAGAATACCCCACAAGAAAACGAATAGCACTCTTTATGAATTGTGGAAAGGTCGACCACCTTCCTACAAATACTTAAAAGTGTGAGGGTGTTTGGCAAAAGTAGAAGTTCCTGTTCCGAAAAAGACTAAAATATGATCAAAAACAATAGATTGTGTGTTTATTGGTTATGCGCATAATAGTAGTGTATATCGGTTTCTAACTTATAAATCAAAAATATCTGATATACATGTGAACACTATTATAAAATCAAGGAATGCTGTGTTTTTTGAACATATTTTTCCTTACAAGAAATGACAGGAATTAAGTTCACAGAAAAGAACTTATGATTGTACACAAAGTCAAGAGACTAATGATAATCAAATACAAGAGACTAGTAATGGTCTCGACCAACAGGATTTAATTGATGATGAACCAAGACGAAGTAAGAGAGCGAGAACATCAAAATCCTTTGGTCCTAATTTTCTAACATACCTGTTAGAAAATGAGCCTCAAAGCTTTAAGGAAGCAATGTCAGGTCCTGAAACACTTTTGTGGAAAGAGGCTGTTAATAATGAAATTGAATCTATTATGCAAAATCATATTTGGGAATTGGTGGATCTTCTACCCGGTTTTAAACCTCTTGGATATAAATAGATATTCAAGAGAAAAATGAAAGTAGATGGTTCAATAGACAAGTATAAAGCAAGACTTGTGGTAAAAGGTTACAGATAAAAAGAAGGTCTGAATTATTTTAACACATATTCCCCTGTGACAAGAATAACATCCATCCGTATGTTTATTGCTATAGCAGCGTTGTATAATTTAGAGATACATCAAATAGATATTAAGACAGCTTTCTTAAATGGTGATCTAAATGAAGAGATCTATATGAAGCAACCCGAAAGGATTGTAGTGGCAGGGCAAGAAAAGAAAGTTTGTCGGCTTGTAAAATCCCTCTACGGATTAAAACAAGCTCCTAAGCAATAGTATGAAAAATTTGATCATGCTATGTTTACTAATGGGTTTAAGATAAACGAATGTGACAAATGCGTCTATATTAAAAATACTGACCAAGGATATGTCATAGTTTATCTTTATGTGGATGACATCCTTATCATTGGAAGCAATCAAAACATGATCAAATCAACCAAGCAAATGCTGAACAAAAGATTTGTTATGAAAGATATGGGAGTCGTATATGTTATATTAGGAATGAAAATTATTAAAATATCTAATGGATATGTATTATCACAATCTCATTATATTGAGAAAATTCTTGATAAATATATCAAGGATGATGTGAATGTAGCAAGAACACCTGTAAACATCAGTATTTATTTATCAAAAAATAAAGGTGATGCGGTATCTCAGTTAAAATACTCCCAAATCATTGGAAGCCTAATGTACTTAATGAATTACACGCGTCCCGATATAGCTTATGATGTCAGTAAATTGAGAAGGTACACTAGTAACCCTAGAGAAGACCATTGGCAAGCGATCATTCGGGTTCTTAGATATCTAAGATTTACCCGTGATCATGGCTTAAACTTTACTCGATATCCAGCGGTACTCGAAGGCTATTGTGATGCAAATTGGATATCGGATACTAAATATTCAAAATCCACTAGTAGATATGTCTTTACTCTAGGAGGCGCTGCTGTTTCTTGGGAATTCACGAAACAAACATGTAACGCACGATCCACAATGGAATCTGAGTTCATTGCTTTAAACAAAGCAGGAGAAGAAACAAAATTGCTTCGCCACTTCTTAGAAGACATTCCAATCTGACCAAAATCTGTGCCAGCTATTTGCATTCATTGTGACAGTCAATCTGTAATAGGCAGGGCACAGAGTCATATGTATAATGGTAAGTCACGACATATTCGTCATCGACATAATATCGTAAGGCAATTTCTCTCAAGTGGAATAATCTCAATAGATTATATAAAATATAAAGAGAATATTACGGATCCGTTAACAAAAGATTTGGCAAAAGAGCAAGTGTATAGTTCATCAAAGATAATGGAAATAAAGCCTATTACATAAGAGTCATCATAATGGTAACCCTACTTCAATGACTAGAGATTCCAATAACTAAGTTCAAAGGGACAACTAAGTTATGTGTGGCTCGCCAGAAATCACCAAAGGATTAAAATTTCCTACCCATTCCTATGGTGAGAGTGATATCTGCAACATGTGTTGTACACAAGGGATTAAGGGTAAGTTTTGCTTTTAATGATTACTTATATCTTGATTTAGGCATAAAAATCAAGACGAGTATAAAAGATACTCACAATAAGAATCACTTATATGAGTGCGAACTAGAGCCGGTTTTACGAGAATGAAGAGGCTAAATTCTCTTGAAGCACTCATGAACAACCAAGAGTGTTCAAGGCCAAAATAAACACAACCGTGAGAACCACGATATATCAGAAGATGTTTTGTATGAAATCTATTATCTTAGCTTACACAAACGGCTGAACAATTGAAGGCATCGCGTCCATTGGTTAGCTAATAAGTCCGATAGGTTTTCACTAGGAAAGGTTCAAGACTGAAAACTACCTATCTTGATATAAGATATTTTTTATTTATACTCTTTCGACAAATTCTGCATATTGTTGCATTTTCTTTGTCATCAAATTCAATTCATGTGAGGGATTGTAAGAAATGATTTGAGAAAAAACAGATTTTTTTCCAAACTTTGGTCTAATTTTTAGGTGGGACCCATGCGCCAAAGTTGGCAGGTCCATGTGGCAACGTGTTCTTTGCCGCGTAACGATTCACGTCGTATATTTGGTTTCTCGGATGAATAGGAAATTGATGCCAAAGTGAGCTCCGTGAAAATGGTGTGTTTGGTGAAATTTCTATAAAGGTTGAAGTTAAGGTTTGTCCCACATTGCTTTGATGGGCAAACTTTGTGTGGGTTTATAAAGCTTGAGTTTACAACTTGGAGAGAGCCCCAAGTAATACCTAAGTTTTGTGGAAATGTGAGGTAATAGGCAAAGTGGGCTAGATCCATTGAATCCAAAATAAAAGCACATGTGCACGCCGCCGCCGCCGCCGTTTGTCCTGGTGGGCTGGACTGGGCTTGGGCGCGGGTGCATGGTGTGAGGTTGGGTTGGGCTTATACAGCCCAATACCAATTCTTTTTGGGCCAAAAACATTTAAATTTATTTATTTTTTATATTTGGAAAATAAATTCTAACAATTTGAATTCAAATTTCTTTAGAAAAATTCAAATTTTGGCTTGCACTTCTTCAAACCTTTTTGTACATATTCCATACATGTCCGAATAGGTTCATATCTGTTCAGTTCAAACCCATATCTGTTTAATTCAAACCATACAAGTTTTGTATCTGTTCAATTCAAACCGAACAGGTCTTATACCTATTCAACCCTGTCCGAACAGGTTTTCTACTTGTTTTGAAAAGCCAATATTCCATCTATAAATAGGCAGTCCCTCATTTAGATTTTGTAAAAAAATTTCATTCTTCTCTGCTACTTTCAACTTCTGTATTTTGTTACATTATTTTTCTTGCAAGAAAGAGTGTAAACACAAAGTGTGTTCGTTGTGCGAATAGTTTGTAGTGCTGCTACTATTCGTTGTTGATCATTTTATCCTGAGAGATAGACATTCACAATATGAAAGCACTGTGGAGAGAACGAATCTGTCTTAAGGATACAGTGTTAAACACTGGACTTGATCAAAATTTAATTTGAAAAAATAATAAGGTAAGTAATTAGTTTACTTTTCTGTTTTATTAATTTTTTCTTTCTCAGATTCTGATTTTGTTTTTGTAACAAAATAAGAAGCTGTTGTTTTATTTTTTTTTTATATACTATTTTGATTTTTGTAATAAACATTCTCTCTCTTTTCTTTAATTCTTTCTTTAAATACATTGAAAATTGTCCAACAGTTATATGCCCACAAAAATTTTCTTAAAAAACATTTTTTTTTATAGACTTTTATCGATAAAAATTTATTTACTTACTTCATAACTCCAAATTCCTATCGATGAGAGTATGTGAAAGGATTTATCAAACATTTTTGTTAGACTAGAGGGTTGTTTGGAATAATTTAAATAAATATATTTTTAAAATTTGTATAAGAAGATATATATATATATAAAAAATGATACGACTAAAAAATAAATAAATAAATAAATATACTTATATAATGTACCCAAATATTCTATAAATTTAATGAGTAATGATAGAGATATCAATTTTTTATTAAATAAATAATCAAATATCTCCCATAAATATGAGATCTACACTTTTTATGAACCTCACCCCTATACAAGACATTTAAGCGTTTGGTAACGTTTACCTTTTTTGTTTATGTTTATAAAAATTTTATAAATTGATTTTTTTTATTTTTAAAAAAACATAAATTATAAATGCGTTTGATTTGAACAAAATGTTTAAAAAAAATTTAAAACATAAACTAAAAAATATGTTTGTTCAGGCTTAAAATATTTATATTTATTTTTATTATTTATGACAATGGAATCACACACATTGTAATTGAAAAAAAAATTAATTAAAAAAATAATTGAAAAAAAATTTAATTGAAAAAAAAAATTATTTGAAAAAAAAATTAAAAACTGAAAACGTAAACTCATTTTTTGAGTTTATATTTTTTTTTCAAATTTATAAACTGAGACTATTATTTATAAATCAAAAAAATTATCAAACAAATTTTTATAATAATTTTTTAAATTTTTATAAATATAAATTAAAAACTAAAAACGGAATAACAGACCCTTAATTATTCATCTAGTAAAAAATTTAACACATATAGCATTTTTCGAATTTATAATCGAGAGGATGTCACTTGTCCTGGGAAACATTTTCAACCATATCTGCCGATTATCTCAGTTGAGACCAGCCTCCAGGCCACTTACAACGCGCCGCCTCCAAAATTTCCCAGGAAAACCAGGCATCAAAACCTCGATTTTCTTCAGATTCACACAATACAATGGCTTCCTCTGCTATAGCTTGCTCCACACCTTTCATCAACAAGGTACTCTCAATACCTCTCCAAATATCTCTATTTTCCCAAAATTTTCTCAACAAAATCTCACTGACCCATCTGTGATTTTCTCTCTTTTTTCTTTATTGATGTTCAGGAAGATGTGGGTCTTTCTGCTTTCTCTTCACAATCCTCATTTTCCATTCGAAATCCCACGAAAAGTGTTTCCAGGAAAATTGTGTCCGTCATGGCACCTCAGCAATCTGAACGCAAACCCGCCACCACTGGCTCAGTTGGGTTTTGTTCATTTGTTGTTAGATTGATGTTTTTGCAAGATGGGTTTGTCAATCTTGTGTATTTTAATGGTGGGCTTTATTTTTTTTTTTAGGTCAAGACAGCAATGACAATGACTGAGAAGATCTTGGCTAGGTCTTCTGAGAAACCCCATCTCAGCCCAGGTGAGAATGTCTGGGTCAATGTTGATGTCTTGATGACTCATGATGTTTGTGGACCTGGCTCGATTGGAATCTTCAAGAAAGAGTTTGGCCAGAATGCAAAGGTGTAGAATTTGTATTACCTCACTATGTTTTTGTTTTTTTGAAACCAATTAAGTGCTTGAAGGTTACTATTCTTAGTTCATTTGGTAATTGTTACTAGGCATTTGAATGATTTGTATACTTTGAATTAAGCTGTATTATTCAAAGGGTCTTGCTGCCCTGGGCTTAAGAAAAAGAAGAAGAAAAAATCAACACTTTGCATCTATTTCAGACCAAGTTTCACTAATTTCATAACTCTTTTAGTATTTTCACCTGTTTTCAAAGCACATTTTACATCAATCCTAGTATTAGACAATGCCCCAGTGCACTTGTTAGTATTTGCCTTATTTAATTAAGATAAGTTGTGATGTATGAAATGCACCAGTTTAATCACCAAACTGAAACACAGATTTTGAGGTCATCCATTGAAACCCTAGAATGACATTTCATTAAACAAAAAGCAAAATAAATTACTAAAACAGGAAAAAAAAATTATTATTATTATTTCGTCTAGAATTCTTCATTACACATGATGAGGCGATTCAGTACCCATCAAAGTTTTTAAACTTTAACCTTGTATTGAGCTTAAGTTAATACGTAGTTGGAGAAATTTGTGGAACATTGTGTTGTGGGATCCATAAAAATTATTGAATTCATATTATTGTTGATTTCAAAAACGCTAATCACTTCGAAAATGGAATAAATCGTTTGAATTTTATTAAGATAAATGCTAACAAGTTTGTCATGGCCATCGTTTAATGTGGGGAAGTACGTAAAAGGTCTCTTGAAAATATGTAAAAATGTTTAAAAAATGTATTAATTTCAATAAAAGTGCATTGAAGTTAGTGAAAAGTGTATTGTGTTCTACAAATATTGTCTTTTACTTATGCCCTATGGGCACTTTTTAGCAAGACCGTTTTATTAATAATTAGTAAACAATGCCCAATTAGTATACATTAATGTGTGTTTGGGAGAGAAAAGATTGTAACACACCTAACCTTTGACATAGTTTACAAAATAGGCTAAAATAGCCAATAAGACAAAATATCATATCAAACCCATAATCATTTCACTTTTTCTCTCACAAACATCATATCCAATTACAAAAAAGTCCAATCCTCTTTCCAAACACAAGTATTTTAGCCTACTAAAATAATAAAAAACTAAAATAACCAACTTCCCAAACGAGGCCTATATTTAAAAAATCTGAAATCCTCTGAGATTGTGATTTGTAATTAGATTTCAATTTCAACAATGAACAACAATTTACAATCAAACAATCATAGATCTAATCCAATTAAGAGAGAATTGAATTAGATCTACTATCAAACAACAATAAAACGACACAACGATTTTACGTGAAAAGGCTACAATTGAACTCCTCCAATTGTGACAAAGAACTATGGGTCAATGCCATAAAATAATCCACTAAGAAGATAATGAAATTACACAAGAGAACCCTCAATCATCTAGCAAATCCACACCCAAATTGAACCCAACTGTTGTGCCTTTTCCAACACCATCTTCATATCGGAATTGTTTCACCCAACATTGAATCCATAATGCCAAATTCGAATCCACGACAAGGAGCCACTTCGGAATCCACCAAAGCTTCAAAAATCAAGTTCTTTGGAATCCACCAATAAACATCTCTCTAGGAAAGTGTATTGGAATGATAAATCCCTTGATGATCTTCAATGTAAAGCTTGTTGAACCATAGATCACTCTCAATTCATCAGGGTACACATATATATCACGCTAGAGAACTCTCTTTCTCTGGTTTTCACACTTCATGATGAATATCTGAGAGTCTCACCTTAGAGATAAAAAAATGCACATTTAAGTGACTGAAACCGCCTTAGACTGCTCGAGCGCACATTTGGTCACTTGAGCGAGCTTTTTGATAGTGTAGGATTTTTCTCTAAGGCTCTGAGAAGCTACAAGCATGTCTTGACTACTTGAGCGCAGATTTATGAGCTCGAGCGAACATTTCTCTGCTTGAGCACACATTTCTCTACTTCGGTACAAACGGCTTCTTTACTCGAGCGCAACTTTCTTTGCGGGAGCGCACATACCTCTCCTTCAGCACAAACTGCTCTGCTCGAGCACAAACTATAAATTGGGTTGAATTCGTATCTAAACACTCTCATTCTCGCAAAAACAAAAGAGCGGATACAATTACAATTGAATGGAGTTTTGTCCAACGGGATTGCCAAGCATAAAATACCTAACAATATTGACTGCTTTTCATAATTGTTTTGTTGTTATTTAGCTGTTTCAAAATGAAACATAATGTATTACACACATGCCATTATCTTTGATGTTTACACCATTTTCTTTGATGTTTACATCCACCGTAGCTTGCCTTGTGTTTTAGAGTTTTTGCTGTTTAGGTTTCAGTCCTTTTTGCCCCACTTTTCCTTAAAAGAAAACAATCTTTGTAAATGTCAAAATATATATGTAGCTGCTCATCTCTTTCAACGTTGTAGGTTTGGGATCGTGAGAAGCTTGTGATCATACCTGATCACTACATATTCACGACTGACGAACGAGCAAATCGTAATGTTGATATTTTAAGGGATTTTTGCATGGAACAAAATATCAAGTACTTCTATGATATTAAAGATCTTGGGGATTTCAAGGTACAATTTTTGTCCGTTTTTTATGTGAACTGCTATAATATCTTGCAAAAAGTTTTTTGTGTATTGCATATCTTTGTAAATGGGGATTAAAATTTGTCTAATGGTTTTACAGGCTAACCCAGATTATAAAGGTGTATGCCACATTGCTCTTGCCCAAGAAGGTCATTGCAGGCCTGGAGAGGTGCTTTTTTCCCTCTCTCTTTTAAATACATGTTAGATTATTCAGAAGTATTCAATTTTCTGTGCTTATATGTCAACAATAATTGTTGCACCCTAATTTCAGGTCCTTCTAGGAACAGACTCCCACACATGTACTGCTGGAGCATTTGGCCAGTTCGCTACAGGAATTGGCAATACTGATGCAGGTTTTGTGTTAGGCACTGGAAAACTTTTGCTTAAGGTTTGTAAATGCTTTTTTTTTTTTTTTCTTTCCATTGTCCGATGTTTTAGTTGGTTGTTTATTTTGTACAATTTGTTTCTTTCCCTAAATTTTTTGTTCAAGTAAATTGCAGTTAGGAAGACTTCCTTCTTACTCTTAGATATTGTGAATCTCTTACTAATATTGTAATCTGGATGCCACTTATGCTGTGAGTTAGATGCCACTTATCATATTTTCATGTTTTCTTTACTTTGCATCCAACAATACACATTCTTTTCCCATCAAATTTTGACATAAGTGAAGTGATAATACCTTCAAACTTTCATGTTTTCCTTACTTTGCATCCAACAGTACACATTCTTTTCCCAACAAGTTTTGACATACGTGAAGTGGTAATACCTTCAAACGATTCTTTCTGTCTATCTAGAACCTGGACTTACACATTCTACACAGATTTGTTGTCATATATTGTGCATAAAATGATTGGATGATTCCTTGGTAAACTTTGGAATTTATACGTGTGCTTGGCTGTTTTGCTTATTCCTAGGTGCGTGGATGAGAGGGTTTTTCCCCCTGATTAATTAATTTATGTGCGTGTGTGGATGGGGGTGGTAAATTAATTTATGTGCTTGTTCCATTCCCTTTTAATTCTATGTTTGGGCATGAATTCTCCAGAAGAGATTTGAATGTTCAAGAAAAATAGATCTTTAATGGGAAGAGTTATTTAAGCTGTATATTGAAACTACAGCTTGGTTTTTGTTTTCCGGGAAAACCTGTGAGTTCCTCCTGTCTTCTTTTTTCCATATTGAGGTTCTCAGCTTCAACATCTTGTAGTAAACCATGCGCCTTATTGCTAGTAATTAATATATATATATATAATAACTGGTTTAATGGATTTCAATATATTTGTAGTGTGAACTAATTTCTGAAATGACAATGACAAGGTTTCTAGTAGAGCCTGTTTTAGATAATTGTCACCATCTTGTGGAAACCAAAATAATGTTTGCATGTTTTACAGTGCTAATATTACAAAATCTGGAATCTTAAAATACTAACAGAGACAAAACTGTTCGGTTTCAGTTTTCAGAAAATTCTACTTTTTTCATTTTCCATATTTTTTTTGTTTTCACTGAATTTTTTTAATATTTTAAGCAATTTTTTAAAATTTTTAGACACATCTAACATAAATACACTTAAAAAGTATAATATTTGTGAAAAAAATCTTTAAAAAAATACTAAATACCAAAAATATAAAAAAAATTACGAAAATTCAGTACATTTTTCGTATTTTTGTGTATTTATTAATTTTTTTAAATATTTTACTATTTAGATATATCTAGGTAAGGTGCATCTAAAAAAGTAAAAAAATTGCTTAAAATTTTAAAAATATTCACTAAAAACAAAAAAACACGAAAAACAAAAAACTCAATTTTTAGAAAACTGAAACCAAACACATTGGTTATTTTTTAACAAATATAGAGCCAGTAAAATTATAATTTGCTGCACCATCCTTTGCCAATTTTTATTCTGCTGCATGTGTTTAGTCAAGTTTCTTTAGTGGCACATGTCTACCTATTACTTTCTGTTGTTTCCCTTATTTGTCACGTTGCTCTAGTTATATATTTTCATGCTTGCCTGCTCCAATTACTTGCAATCTGCTTACATGTTCAAATTTCAGGTGCCTCCAACTCTAAGATTTGTGATGGATGGCGAAATGCCAGATTATCTGCTTGCAAAAGATTTGATTTTGCAGGTAAGTTTTGTCATGTGTTCGGTGTATATTTCTTTTTCTGGGCATCATTTCTTCTCGTACTAAATAAGTTATGCATGTTTGTAAGTTGGCTTCAATTGGTTGTTTGGGATTTTTCAGGTTGTAATCATTTGTCAGAGCCTCTAATATTTGTTGTTTCATTTAATGGATTTTGACATTGCAGATTATTGGTGAGATATCTATGTCCGGTGCAACTTATAAAGCGATGGAGTTTGTTGGCTCTACTGTTGAAAGTTTAACTGTAAGTTCATTTAATCTTCCAATGCAAGTGTGTAAAAGCACTCTGTATCTCCTTATGAAGTTGTTTACTCACTATTTCAATCATGTGATAATTTTTTCATTGATCTATACTGCGTAGATGGAAGAAAGGATGACATTATGCAACATGGTTGTTGAAGCTGGGGGAAAGAATGGTGTTGTCCCTGCTGACAGTACTACATATAAATATCTTGAGGTTAATGAATAAATCTTCCCCCTTCCCTCCTCTCTCTCTCTCTCTCTCTCTCTCTCTCTCTCACAACAACTATATTGTCTGCCTAGGCTTTTTGGTTATATCTAGTCTCCCAAAAAGTGGTTATTCTATATATTCATTTGTCCCAAAATTATAGTCCTAATTTTTTTTTGTTTTTTTGATATGCTGAACTTATTTTCCATGTTCAGATGTTGATGACTTCCTATAATTGAGTTTTTTGCTAGCTACTTTTAAAATCTAAATGACATGTTATAGACAAAAAACACTAATTGAATATGGCTCGCTTTTATTTGAAAAAATGGAATACCAAATTATAATCATAGGTGTGTGCATTGGATCTGATTTCCTAAACCATTGTGAAAAATGCTTTTCCAACATGGTCAGCAATTTTGGGACAAGGGTAATTTTACCTGGCTAGCTTGCATTGTCAAGACTTAATAGTTGTGTCATTTGTTTACAGGATAAGACATCTATCCCCTATGAAGCTGTTTACAGCGACGAGCAAGCAAGGTAGTAAGAGATGAATCCTTTACCTAAGTCCATTATTTCTGATGCTAAAAATAAATTACATCTGCTGTTTGTATATCTTCTTTATATTTATTTGGTTTTGTGAAATATAAGTACATCACTTGAGAGAATCACTAAACATCCCTGAGATATTGATCAGTTTACTTCCTTCTCCATTGCATTCAATGGCAAAAATCCACCCCTGGGCTTAGCCATTTGGAACTTGAGCATAAGCACTAATGTTAATAACCTTTTTCTTGAGATATTTACTAACCCTACTTGGGTTTTTTCACGTAGACGTGACATGTTGGATACCTTGATAATCTAATAGGAAGAGAGTTGATCATCCTCTCAGAGAAATATAACAAACCTATCTGAAAGTTAGGTGCTTGTTGGTCAGTGTTTTTTTGTTTTTTTCCCTCCTCCTTTTTAGATCCCTAGAAATTTTATTTCCTTCCATGGGGAATGAACTGGCAAAGCCTACTTGCTAGTTTAGCATTGTATGTGTTTGCTAAGGTGTCCATTTCTAAGTTTCTGCAAACAATCTCTGTGAACAATCGCAGGAGCAAGAATGTCATTGTATCTTTGCCATAAAAAAACCTTAAAGAAACTTTCTTTTGCTCCGTGAATGATAATATGAATGTTCCTAGAATGTCTGAATAACTGAATGGTGGTTCCCTTTCTAAACTCTTTTTCAAACCCAGTAAAGTCATCGCCGTAAACACCCTTAATCCAACACCCTTAATCCAACACCCTTGCTCTGAATTGTTAGTGTAAGAACATAAACAAAGAAATATGGTTATGGTCATCATAGTATTTGTCATGTATACTTTGTGGTTGTACTTCAAAGTTTAAACAGCTTTACCACCTCTGTTGTATAAAAAGCTCTAGTAGTTGGACATTCTACAAAGCTGTCTTCTGATTCTAGCACAACTATCCAAACCCTAGCGATCCAATTTGAACTTCTCTATATCCCATTTAAATGTGTTTTGGGGGCAAATATATCCATTGATTGGATATCCATTGTTCAGAAGCCATAGTTCATTCCTTTCAGCTTGATTTCCTATCATGAACTTCTATTGTTATACACAAGTTCCAGGTTCTGTTTATCCATGAGGGTGGGGTCCTGCTTGGTGTGCTCCTTTAAGCTGAACTATATTTAGACACAGGAAAACCTAATTATACAAACAATTATAGACTATGATCTTTGGCTTATGCAACACCAATTCCTTTTTTTTTTTTTTGGCTGAAGCAATCTTAATTGCTTTGATAATGAATAAACAACGCCCAATTAGTACACATTAGTGTGTGTTTGGGAGGGGAAAGATTGGGAACACACCTAACCTTTGGCGTAGTGCACAAAATGATTTCCCCGAAACCTCAAGGTTATTAGGCCAAGGTTTTACCATTGAACCAATGGTCACCCCAGACTTCATAATGAATAGGACTGTAAAATTTTGATGGGTAGTTATTAAATGATGCCTCAGACTTCATATGGCAAAAGTTTGACATTGGCGGCAGGGATGCTTGGATTTTCTTGAACAGGTTTTTGCTTGTAACAAAGTTTATACAGGGAACACAAACAAAAAGACCATAGATGTTTGTTGATATGCAGCATGTGTGAGAGCTTGATATACATGTTTGATCCGACCCCTAACAACTCTAAGGTTTTGGATGAGGTGGTTATTAAACTGGCGCCAGAATAGACAAAAGTGCATGTGTTTTTAGCTCCCTGTACCCTAATTATACGCATGATGGGGCATGTTGAGGATGTAAATATTCAAGTTGCATTCTCTCGTACAGCTTAAAATTCTTGGGGTAACTGGTCACCTAACAATCATCTTTAGAATTTGTTTTTTTCTAGTGTTGTTGAAGTTAAAAATTTATCGTAAGAGTTAAAAATTTCTCTTTGCGATAATAGATTTACTTAATAAACTTGGGGAGTACTTGTGTAGATTTGAAAAAACTTAATACCATGTCATCAATATTCGTAATCTATTTAAAATGCATACTTGCAATATCAATATATGCATTTTATCTTTTTTTCAAGAACTCTCTTATATTAATTTATTTGTTGTTTTGCTTTAATAGGTAATTTCTGTTGATGAGTTAATTTTGTGTCTTCTAGATTTCTTTCAGAATATAGATTTGATATCTCAAAGCTGGAGCCATTAGTGGCGAAGGTGAGTTATAGACCTCTAGTTTCTTAGATAAAATAAGGAAGAAAAGGAGCCATTAAGCATTTCTCTTTTCTTCTCTTATTTTTTATGAGAATTAAGCAAAAAACCCAAGTATATTGATTGCTTTTTAAGGAATTCAATTGCAGGGAAAATTATAATTTTTGAAATATTGGTATTTCCATTCATTGTAGTGAGTAATTTATTCCGTATAATTTTGTAGCCTCATTCTCCTGATAATCGTGCTTTAGCAAGGGAATGCAAAGATGTGAAAATTGACAGAGTCTATATTGGATCTTGTACTGGTGGAAAAACTGAAGATTTTCTTGCTGCAGCTAAAGTTTTCCTAGCTTCGGTAATACATCGAATATCTATATTGCTTATTTTGCCTGTCATCAGAATTTTGTTTGTTTTGTGCTGACAAGCATCTGGACTTCACTTCTCTAATATATTTACTTTCCTGGGTACGGATAGCAATTAAATTTAAACTACCAGTGTTTCTTCTCTGAGAATTCTAAGCAAACGGTATTTTTCTAAGTTAAATGGGGAGAATCTAGATAACATTATGTATGATAAATCATTTGTAGGTGTGGTAAGCCTATTTTACATTTTCTGACTGTTTATTTACATGCTCTTTAAATTTTTTTTATCTTTTATATTTTTTGTCCACAATTATATGTTTACATGTGGCTTTTTTTTTTTTTTTTTTTTTTTTGGAGCTATTGGGCTAATTGTATTATGTGCAGGGAGGCAAGAAGGTCAAAGTTCCCACTTTCCTGGTCCCTGCTACCCAAAAGGTTGGTAACGTTAGGCTTTCTAGTGCTGAATAGTTTTTGCCTATGTTCAAGAAAGAGCATTTAAAATATGTTATTTTCGTATGATCAAATTTTCAGGTGTGGATGGACGTATATAGTCTTCCGGTTCCAGGATCTGGTGGCAAGACCTGTTCCCAGATATTTGAGGAAGCCGGTTGTGATACACCTGCAAGTCCTAGTTGTGGTGCTTGTTTGGGTGGCCCTAGAGACACTTATGCACGCATGAATGAACCTCAGGCAAGTTACACCGATTTTCTATTGGAACACAAATTGACTGATCATGGAAAAAATCGTAGCTTTGTAAACTGAATTATATGACTTGCCTACAGTTCTCACCCCCAACATTCATTGCTTCCTGACTTGTTACCTCCAAAATAAATGAATAAAAAGAAATAAAGAAAAATATTGTTCTGGAGCCAATCTTTGTTAGGTTATTTTGATGGTGAATACAACCCTAGATGCCCATAGCAGCTCTGAATCTGGGCTGTTACCCATTTGAACCCACTTCATTATTTTTGAGTTTTAAGAAGTATCAATAGTTGATATGGTTACATGAATATGACTCCTCCTTGGAAGTATCTGTGCCATCTAGGTGATAAAATATATCTTTATGATTTTTTTTTTTTTTTTTTTTTTTTTTTTTGAAATGATAAGAAATGTCATCCATTCAAATTTCTTGATTGTTGCTTTTCAGTTTTCAGTGAATGAGCTGGATGGACCGTCTTTGCGCATCACATTTTGACCAAATTGCTAATGACTATTTGAACTTTATATCAGTCATAACTCTTTTAACAGCGTGGACTTGTCGCACTTTCTGAAACACACAAAAAAAGAAAAAAGAATAAAGAGAAAGAAACAAATGGATTTCAAATGTTTTACCAGTGTCCCACTTGCTAATCACCTTCTGTCAAATTTGGTTTGCTTGCTACCTGGACCTCATAACCAATCGAATCAGGCTATATAGTTGTGAATATTGCAGGAGGATCTGGCACAAGATAAGTTGGCCTTCTTCTGGGACAAGATAATCCCTCATATGCGGGATAAAAGGCCCCACGAGATTAGTTATCCCAGGCCAGTTTTGTACTACCAAACACAGGATTAGTTTACCCCAAGATTATTTAGTACAATCCCGCCTCCTTGGCCATAAAGTATTCTTGTTAGACTAATATCAAAGAAGAAGGCTACATGCTGTGGTTGTATTATTCCCATCAGCAACTATACAGCTGGCTGGTTGTATTTCATTTTAGAAAGTTGCTATTGTTTGAAGAGGGAAATTATCTTTCCTATAATCCATTTTATTCCAGTACTGATATATACAACATACTTGTATGGCAAATATACACCTTTTTAACTCCCGTGAGTGGCTCGTGATTGCAGGTCTGTGTATCAACAACAAACAGAAACTTCCCTGGTCGAATGGGGCACAAAGAAGGCCAAATTTATCTAGCTTCTCCATATACAGCGGCAGCCTCTGCTTTGACTGGCTTTGTCACCGATCCAAGAGAGTTTTTGCAGTAAGCCATTAAACGGCCCTTGCGGTGATTCCTCTGTACTCTACTGAAAGACCTTTATTGAGGTGCTAAAGCAAAATATCAGGTTCAGTTTATCTTCTACTCTGAACTTCTTGTAGGTTTTGATTTTGTAGAAGCTTTTAATGGATGATCTTTGTGAGAGATGGTAGAGTATCTTATCTTACTAGTTAATGAAGATACAAAATGCTTTGTGGTGGTGAAACTATATATGCTGTGACATTGAAGAGAAAATGTTTGTTTTAATAAAATGCGCATATACTGTTTGTGTAGGTTTTTGATCTGCTTGTTAGGTTGCTGTGTATTGCTTTTATTATGTCAGAGGTTAGCAGAAAGAAATTAAGCTATCTGAGTCTGTTTTTAAAAGCTTGTGCATCCAGGCATTAAGGTCTCTTGGAACCTAGGCACACCAGGCGCAAGTTGTCGAAGATCAAGTAAAATTTTAATCTAGGCAAAGTTTTCTACATAACCTAAATATTTTTAGAATTTTGAAAATTTATAAAATAACGTTCAATATTTTAAAAATCATAAAAATAAAGTCCAACATTCCAAAAAATCTTTAGACATAGCATTTAACCTTACTTAAAACACAAACATAACACCCAATAAAAGTTATAAAACACAGCAAAAATCTTTGTTCAGCCGCTGCACATTATAGGACATTCATTCTTTGCCCCATCCTTTTTGCAATATAAGAAAACGCAGCTGTTGAGAATTAGGCCTAGTCTGTCAATTATATATTTTATCCAAAAAGTCATTATACGTTGTCATATAAAAAGTCAAAAAATTATTAAAATAACATGTTTTCAGTGACACTTCTGAACTTATGATATTAATTTGTGTTATTCCTAAAAACACTATGTAAGAACATGAATTAATAGAACTCGATGGAAATTTCGTTTAAAAATATATATTTAAACATATATATATATTGAGATTTTTTTCTAATTTACAGTTTGCTAGGAATGCAGCTAAAAAAAACCTTTTTTTATTTTTATTTTTTTGGGCAAATAAGTTAAAAATCAAACAAGTTTGAAATTTGCTAAAAGGTTAAAAAGCAACTCTAGTTTCTTTAAAAAAATGAGTAATTTTTTTAACAACTTTTCAAAGACATTAATTACTAAAATATTCGATACCAAACTATTTCAATTGTGCTTTGATGGAGCATTTTACCACTGCAAAATCATCTTGGCTACCAGAGAGTAAATGGTTGTTTGGGATGTTCTAAATAAGTGTATTTTTTGACTTTTTATGAAATATGGGTTGAATTTGAAATGATATGATAGAGAGGTGATGTAACTTAAATAAGCTATTGACTTTTTGACTTTTTTAGAAGATTTCAAACCTAGCCTAATTGTAGGGACCATCTTTACAAAAGGTCTTTTTGCAAAGAAAAGGTTGCAAAGAAAATAAGGAGGTTTTTCCAACTTCCAAAAGGCCTTCTTGCTTAAATTTGCAAGAACTGAAGTGCTCTTTTTAAAATTTATTTTTTAAAAAATAAAAAAATAAGAATAAAAAAACCATCCACACATAGGGATGACAATGGGAGTTAATGGGGTGGATATTAATTCTCCATCCCCATTCTCCTATAATTATTTTTCTCTATGGATACTACCCTCCCCATCTCCTAATGGGTTTGGATATTCCCCAACCCAACTTGACCCTTTTTTTTTTTTTGAAAAGATTCACAACCAAAACTAAATATACATTCAATTTTTTTTTTTTTTTTAAGATTCACAACCAAAGCTAAATATACATTCAATCTTTTTTTTTATTTCTTTTTCTTTTTTTAAATTTTGTTTTTTTTTTAAAGGTTCACAACCAATTTTTTTTTTTTAAGATTCACAACCAAAGCTAAATATACATTCAATCTTTTTTTTTATTTCTTTTTCTTTTTTTAAATTTTGTTTTTTTTTTAAAGGTTCACAACCAATTTTTTTGTTTTTAAGATTCACAACCAAAGTTAAATATATATTAAATCTGTTTTTTTTCTTCTTTTTTTTAAATTTTGTTTTTTTTTTAAGGTTCACAACCTTTTTTTTTTTTTTTTTTTTTTTAAAGATTCACAACCAAAGCTAAATATAAATTCAATCCTTTTTTTTTCTTTTTTTTTTAAATTTTGTTTTTTTTAAAGGTTCACAACCATTTTTTTTTTTTTTAAGATTCACAACCAAAGCTAAATATATATTCAATTTTTTTTTTTTTTTTAAAAATTTGTTCTTTTTAAAGGTTCACAACCTTTTTTTTTTTTTTAAGATTCACAACCAAAGCTAAATATACATTCAATCTTTTTTTTTTTTTAATTTTGTTTTTTTTTTAAGGTTCACAACCTTTTTTTTTTTTTTTTTTTTTAAAGATTCACAACCAAAACTAAATATACATTCAATCTTATTTTATTTTATTTGGCTCAACAACAAAATCGAATACACATTAATTAACATTGTCACATTATTCTTGTGAAATTTTATGTATATCTAGAATTTTTTAAATTTATTTAGAAAAATTCTATTCCTACAAAAAAATTTCATCTTCTTTTTTAATTTTTTTTTTAATTTTATGTATCTCCTTCTCCTCTCTATTAATTGATCTTCGATAATCTGAATGCGAGTTATTACTCTCGTTTCTATCTTCTTCTTCTTCTTTTTTCTTTTTTAAATTTTTATTTGCATTTATAGAATGAATTTTCTTGTTTCAATATCTCCTGCAATTGTTTTATTGGATTTCTCTCTGATTTGATGGTAACCTTAGATTGAATTTTCTAACTTTCATCTTAACTAGCGATCACCTTAATTAAAATTTTGTACATTTTTGTCTTCAATTTCGATGTTTTGGTTATGGTTAAGTGCGCGTTTTTTTATCGATAGTCACAATCTTGTCACCACTAAATTGTCATCATCGCAAATTGCCGTTGCTGTAGTAAGAGGATGAGAGAGAGTGAGAATTAGAACTCTAATTGTCAACAGAGTAGGGATAGCAATGGATAACCTACCATGTGGGGTATCCATGGAGACTCAACCCAAATACTTGGGTTTTCCCTTTTTTCTTATCTATCGGGTAGGGTAAGTGATATTCTTTAAATCTCAATCGGACATGGGTACCCACTGATTTCCCCTTTTTTTTTTTTAGGTACATCGGAAAATAATTTCTCCATATGTTTTCACTACTCTGTTGACAATTAGAGTTCTAATTCTCACACTCTCTCATCCTCTTACTACAGTAATGGCGATTTGCGATGACGACAATCTAGCGGTGACAAGATTGTGACTATCGATCAAAAACGCGGAATTAATCATAACCAAAACATAGAAATTAAAGACAAAAATGTACAAAATTTTAATTAAGGTGATCGCTAGTTAAGATGAAAATGGAAAATTCAATCTAAAGTTACATCAAATCAGAGAGAAATCCAATAAGAAGATATTGAAATAAGAAAACTCATTCTATAAATGCAAATAAAAATTTTAAAAAGAAAAAAGAAGAAGAAGAAGATGGAAACGAGAGTAATAACTCGCCTTCAGATTATCAAAGATCAATTAATAGAGAGGAGAAGGAGATACATAAAATTAAAAAAAAAATTAAAAAAGAAGATGGAATTTTTTTGTAGGAATAGAATTTTTCTAAATAAATTTTAAAAATTCTAGATATATATAAAATTTGACAAGAATAATGTGACAATGTTAATTAATGTATATTTGATTTTGGCTGTGAATCTTAAAAAAATAAAAAAAAATAAAAAAAAATAAAAAAAACATATGAGAAAATTAGTGGGTATCTATCCCCGATCCATCCTTTGTGGATATTTAAAGAATATCACTTACTTTACCGAATGGATAAAAAAAATAAGAAAAACCCATGTATTTAGGTGGGTTTCCATGAATACCCAGGGTAGGTTAGCATTGTTCAAACAGCTTCAAAAATTGAACCACTGATTATGTACTTTAATCCTTCTACCAGTTGCCAAAAAAGCCATTCACTCTGTTCGGTGTCTATTTTTATAATTCACTTCTTAAAAAATATTACTTTTTCGTTTTTGCGTATTTTTTTTATTTGTACTAAATTTTTTTAATATTTTAAGTAATTTTTAAAATTTTTAGACATACTTAACATAAAAATACTTAAAAAGTATAATATTTACAAATTTTTTTTGAAAAAAAAAATCACTAAATACCAAAAATATAAAATTAAAAAAAAATTCAATATATTTTTTGTATTTTTGTGTATTCATTAATTTTTTTAAACAAAATTTCACAAATATTTTACTATTTAGATACATCTAAGTAAGGTGCATCTAAAAAGTTTTTGAAAAAAAAAATTACTTAAAATTTTAAAAATATTCACTAAAAAAAAAAAACTCAATTTTCAAAACATTGAATTAAGAAAATTGAAACCAAATACATTGCTTATTTTTCCTTTTATGAAGTTTTGAAAACATCAACCAAAAAACCAAAAAGAATTATGCAAACTAAACTTCGGTAAACTATCAATAGGCCCTAATAATTGGATTTAATTCCCATCAAGTTCTATTGAAAATAAGTTATGGTAAAATCGTCGCTAAAAATAATTTTTTATGATAATTTTTTGCATATCGCTAAAAATTGACAATTAATGATTTTTTTTTTGTCACGATTTTTATAAATTGTCTTTAAAACTTACCATTAGTGACATTTTTCTGTGACGAATTTTTTAAACTGTCGCTAAAATTAAAATTAGTGACTTTTTGTGACCATTTTTTTAAACTGTCACTAAAACTTATTATTAGTGACTTTTTTGTGACAATTTTCAAACTGTCATTGAAAATTAACAATTAATGACATTTTTTAATAGTGTTTAATAAAAAATGTCATTAATTATTATAAGACCTATTAGACAATAAGTCCACCTATTAGAACTTACACATAAATCCCCATTATTCTTATCTATTATGCATCAAGTTTTCAGAAGATCTCAATCTATAATGAAGAAATGATAGTAACTCGTTATTTTCGCAGACTTTTTTTAGTTATTTATTCAAATAATATGATGAGAAAATATAATTATTTCTTTTATTTTTAGAGAAAAGTTAGGGATCATGAAATTTTTTTCATGAAAATGATCATGAAAGATTTATGATTTTTGGATTACCTCGATTAGTGTATGGTGCTTTATTCTAAGTGTAACCCAAGGGTCACAAAGTTTTCATAATTATTTTCATGAAAAGTTTTTCATGATACCTAACATTATTGTTATTTTTATACTTGAATGAGAAATCACAATTTTCTTTTCTTTTCTTTTCTTCTTTTTCTTTTCTCATCTGACCTTCCAATACCTACCAAATGAGAAATCTCGGGGTGTTTTTAACATGATTTTACTTTGTCTTTGGCACCGAGCTGTGGAGTTGACAAGAAACACATGCCTTCTCAAATCGAATGGATATGGTTAGTGTAGTACGTAAATTACTGGTAAATTGCAACACAAAACCAAGATTAAGAGTAAATTCCAAGCTACATGTAATTTTACTTTCCACAGTCCTCTAGTCCAATGGAATTCATCTATTCAATGCTAACAATCCACCAATGTCACAACCAAGAAACCATTACAAATAATTAGGGCTACTTCAGTCCATCAAAACTTTACATCCAATAAACAATGAGGAAGTAAATAAAGTTCTAAGATTCTACAATTACTAACTATATATTTTTTTTATGACATTTTTCTTATTAGACATTTTCAAGCTCTCCAAGATAAATGAAACATATGTTCACAATAAAACAACAAAAAAAAAGAAAAAAAGAATTAAAAAAAGAAAAGAAAATGAAGACTTGACACCACCCCTAACTTAGGTGTGCATGACAAGTTATTGACCATTTTCTACTCACCTGATCAAAGCCAATCAAGTCATCAGGATTTTTCTGTTCCGGTGACTTTAAAATACTCATAATCAAATGAGTTTTGAAACAAGAGAACAGGAGAACAGAAGAATTTACAAACAGACACAGAACTAAAGAATTTGAAAACAAAGACACTTGGCGAATGAGATTGTGGTTGTTCCATTGTCTTCTGTTCCATGCACTCACAGTTCAAAGAAAGGACCTACCGGCACTAGCTGATGGGCTTTGAAATCGGCCGCTAAGGCTTCTCTTTCCCTCGGGTGGCTTACCACAAATGCATTGACACTCATACCCATATATGTTGCCAAAGCAAGAGAACAATCCACTACTACCATCGTCAGTGTGCCGACGTATGTGTTGACTGGTCGATCTGTAACTACTTCCTCCGAACCCTCCTCGGTCATACAAAGGAGGGAGCTCCGTCCGCCACCTCTCGAGCTTTGATCTTAGCCCTTCCACACTCTCATCTATGCTCCATCCATCCAACACCGAGCTCTCATTGTCATCTAAAGGGTACCTTTCCCATTCCCTTTCCCTTGCCACCGCCGCCGCTACTTCTGACGGTGACGGTCCCACCTCTGAGTCGGACCAGAAAGAATGAGCTTTGTGTGGTGCCCCTTTATATATGTACTTGCCATTCACTATGGATGATCCTTTTGGTCCCCCAAACTCAAACTTTGAAATAGGTTTCTCTTTGGTGGTTGTTGATCCAACCCCTAACCCACTATTCTTTGTTGGAGATTTATCTACATTTTGCTTAATAGTTGTAATTGGGTCACTAACCTTTTCATTGGGTACCTTATCTTTGGGTGAATCTAAACTAGGACGCTTTTCTTTTTCATTTTTGGCCCTTGGTTTGAACGAGTCCTTGCTCACAATTGAACCATTGATTAGTGAACTTGCTTTCCCTTTCTTGCCTTTCTCTTTCGGTTGCTCTTTGAATTCTGCACCACTAATCACTGAACTTGCCTTCCCTTTCTTGCTCTTGGTGGAGAGCTCCGAAGCACTGAGCAATGAACTAGCCTTTCCCTTCTTTTCTGGGAGCCCAACAATGGACCTATTGGTCGTTGACAAATCATCAAAGGTAATGCGTTCGCTACGTTCGCTCCGTGAGCGACGCAATATAGGTTTGATCACGGGTACATTACTGCTGGTATGATTATTATTATTATTGTTGTTATTACCTTGATTGTGCGAGTCATCTTCCATCAAATCACGGTATCCAACTGCTGATGCAGAAAGTTGGGTATATAACGGCATGCTACGCATGGAACTATCAAGGACAGTCACGCCAATGTTGAGTATCCCTTGGGGACGACCAGATGGACGACGGACCTGGAGGGCGGCAAAGCGCATCCCGACGTGGTGGTGGTGGTGGTGGTGGGTGGGCCGAGATGCAGCCGGAATGAGATTATCTACGAGGACACGTACCGTGCCCACGAGGGTGTCTCGGAACCAATGAACAGCATAGATCTCGATCATAACCGCCGAGGTGTCGCGGTGGAGGAACTCGTCATCGACACGGAACACAAACTTATCGTTCCACGTGGGGTTGTTGTTGCCTTGTGTGTCCACGCTCGTCGAGAGCTTGCGCTTTGGGTGTACCCATGCGGTTGCATATGTTCGCATGTTCTTTGACACCAGTTCCAAGTCCTGACCAGATATAATATTTAATTCTAGAAGTTGGAATGGCTTTATTATATGAGACATTGTTCACGCTAGTGGTAGTAACAATCACAACAACCTCCTTTTTGATAATGCTTGATTTGATATTGTTGATCGTGATGGTGACGGTGACGATGATTAGTGACAATGACGTTTTTGTTAATATCAAATTCGATATTGCTGATGGTGGTGGTGGTTGTGAAGGGGGTGAGCCGCCCGCCGCCGTCCGAGAATGGGACGACGAGGGAGGAGGGAGGGCATCAACGTGAGGGAGATGAGGAGGGAAATGGGGAGAGGGAGAGAGTCCCCTCCATAGGACATTAAAGATTGACCAGCGAATACAAAGGAAGAGACAGTTAATATATCATTTTTTTTTACTGGTCTTTGATACATGCTGAGTTGGCCAATCTTGTCTAATTTAAGGATGTTTTGATAGTATTTTGTGTTTTTTTTTAGACATTGGGTTTTGGTATGTATAAGACTTATTAGCCTAAATTTCAGGTTTAAAATAATAAATTAATCTCTAAGGTTTGCCAAACCCATGTTTAGATTAGGGCTTCATTTCAAACCTATGTTTTTTTTAGTTATTTTTTATAACCGTTTTATGATATTAATTTTTTTTTTTTTTAACTTTTAGGAGATTCCCAATCTAAAAATAAAAAATTGAAAAAAAAAACACTTTTAGGAGATTTAAAATGTAAAAGCAAATAAATATTAAATAAAAAATACATAAAAGGAAGAAGAAAAAAGAAAAAAAAAAAAAAACCCTTAAAACAACAGGTTGCAAACGAGGCATTTGGATTGAATGGTAAATTACATTGTGATTTTTGTAATTTAGTTTTTATATCAATTTGGTTCAGAAAATTCTAATTATATCAATATTTCCTTTTAACTTTTTGTATTTTGTCAATTTAATTTAATAGAGGATTTAGTCAAAACCGCCTCATAATAAAACTTTAATATATTAAGAACAAGTATAAAAAAAAATTTTGAAAAATCTAATACATACTATTATTATCAAAATATTAAACTTTAAAATAATATAACTTTTGATATAGATGTCGGTTTTTAATAAAAGTAGTATTTTTAGAATTTTCTTATAAAAATCTATCAAATAATATTCATATTGACTATGAAATTCTTAAAATAAATAAATAAATAAAAATAAAAATTATTACCGTCGAAGTTGATGTAAACAACAATAGTAACATATTACTCTGTTTGATAATAACATGTTTGGTAACATTATCCAAGAAAAAAAAAAATTTAAATTATTTTACTTTGTCCTTACTCAATTATGTGTTTTCTCCTTAGGGGCTTTATTAAGTAAAATAAATTAGATTGTCATTTTCATCAAATAATGGTCTAATGGAGGGCTTTTGGCTAAATTTTCCTAATCTAATTGATAGCATCTATTAAGAAATTAGACAAAAAAAATGGTAAATAAGTCCATTAAAAAGGGAATGGACTATTTCCAAATTAAAAGTCAATCTCACAATCACTTTGTAGAGAGTGAGTGAACCATTTTACCCCTTGATTTCAGTCTAATTTTTAAAGGACGTTATCAATTAGACTAATTGATATAATATAAAAAATTCAAGAATAAGATACAATTAGAATTATAATAATTAAATTGACCCAAGAGACAAATTACAAAAATTATAAGTTTATTTTGTCTTTGATTAAAATATCTCAGGCATTTTGTGATGGAATTGTTAAAACAATTTTGTGACAACGTTGTTGTAGTCGACGATAATTAGTAATATTTTTTACATATTTTTATTTTAACATATTCTAAGAATGAGCTAATTTAAAGATGTTTCATTCTTGTTTTCAGTTCTTGTTAGGTTTTTGTTTGGTTATTTGGCTCTTTTTTTTCATATTCGGTATGGTGTTTATTTTTATTTTAATATAATTGCTTTATAATTTTTTTTGAAAAAAAAAACATAGTTTATCTAAAGCGATACGATAATATTTTTAAAATTACAAATTATGCGAGGTTTGTTGGGCCATGGGCAAATATTGTGTTATATGAGGTGTGTTGGGCCGCAGGCTAATATTGTGTTAGCCTAATGTTGAGTGGGCCAGAGAAAAAAATATTCGAGGGTTGTTTTGAGAAATTATTATTTTAGTTTAAACGTGTAAAAAAGTATAGAGTGATTTTTTTAATTTTTAATTTTATTTTATTTTTGACTATTTTATATGGTTGCCAAAACAAGCCTAAAAGACATTAGAAAAAAAGGTACACATACTTTGTACTGCTCAAGTGATAAAGACCTTTTTTTAGCAGACTGAAAATCTTAATTTTGAGTCTCATCTCCATCTTTATAAAATTTTGTGTTTTAAATAGAGAAATAAGAAAATTTACCTCCACAAAGCGAAGTAAAAGTTTCAGGACACTAATCTCACATTTGCTTCATATATTGAAAGACATTAAAATAAAATTAAAAAATCTCTAACAAAAATCAAGGTTTCCAGAAACAGACCAATTAAAAAATCAAAGAAAATTATATTCAATTTTATATAAAGTTATAATGGAACAAAAGTAATAGTACGTTGTTGATATATAACTTAGAAGAATTGAAATAATTTTACCATGAACTTGGCTTTTTAGTTTAAAAAATTAAAAATTTTAAAATTTTAAAAATTATTTAAAAAAATAAGTTAATACCCTAGTCATTCATATTTTTCTATACAATTGAAAAAAGTTGTTTCTAAACAATTTTTTTTTTTTTTTGGAAATTTAGTCAAAATTCCTTCTTTAGACTCTTGTTTGGTAAAAATGACCCTCCTAAGGAGAAAACACATAATTGAGTGAGGACAAAATAAAATATCTTCTTTTTTTTCTTGAATAATATTGCCAAAGTAACATGTTACTGTCAAACAAAGTAACATGTTACTATGAGACAGAATAATAACATGTTACTGTCAAATAGAATAATTGCCAAATAGAGTAACATGTTACTGTCAAATAGAGTAGCATGTTACTGTTGTTGTTACTGTTTACATCAATTTCAATAATGATAAATTTTTTTATTATAAAAAATTTTATAATCAACATGGATCTTATTTGATAGATCTTGATGAGAGAATTCTAAAAATATTAATTTTATTAAAAATCGACATCTACATCAAAAGTCATATTATTTTAAAGTTTAATATTTTGATAATAGTGATAGATGTTAGACTTTTTAAGAAAAATTATTGGTGCTTATTCTTAATGTATTAAAATTTTATTATGGAGAGTTTTGACCAAATCTCCCTATTTTGTTTTGCAAAAAATCAATAATAAAAAAAATAAAAAAATCAATTACCAAGTGAGGCCAAAATTGAAATTTTCACTTAAGTTTAACTCAGCAAACTGCTGCCCCTTCCTGCCTGTACTTAAGGCCATGTAATTTCAGGGATAGTTTAGAAAGATTAGATTTTAGTTATAAAAATAATATTAAAAAAAAAAACTAAAAAAAAGTTAAAAAGTCAAAAGGTTAAAAAAATTATATAAAAAAGTTAAATATTTCTTCCCTTCTCTATACTATACACTTTACACATTTTTTTATACTAAAGTCAAAAAATCATCCTCAAATACTTTAATTTTTTCATTTTAAATTTTAATTAAAAATTTAAAAAATCACTTTCCAAATCAATCCTTAATATCTTTTTTTAGGAAGAACTTCCAATGTAAATGGAGAAAAAAACCAATTAAATAAGGCCTAAAATCTGTACACCAGCTAACTAAATGCATTGGAATAAATAAAAATAAAAATAATCTTGCCAATTTTTTTTTTTTTTGGGTTACAAAGAAAAAGGGGTGATGCACGCACCATCAGACCCCACCCCCGGTTCTAAGACGTTACTTGAGACAACGTTTAAGGTGCCACACAGAAGAATGACGGAGAGTCGAACCCGAGTTGAAAGCATTTTTGAGTCAAACTATTTTTTTCAATACAAGGAATAATGATAAAATGGCCCAATCAATTCGCATTTTCACTTTATCAACACTACCACATTTTACAACAGTCAATACTCAATAAGGTTAAAAAAGATTTTAAAAGATTGAAAGATTAAAAAAGAAAGATTAGAAGTTTGAACTCACATAACTCTCTCTTTGTTTAATATATAAATATTAATTCTCAAAATAAATTATAAAAATCTTATCATCATCAAACGAATAAACTTATGTTGTTGAGGTAATGTTTCTATATTATTTTATAACTTCATATCTATTCTACATAAGATTGTGAAAAGAAAAAAAATTGTTTATAACAATTTCAAAATTATAAATTCATAAAATCCTACCTACACGACTTTATAAGAAGAAAAAAAATTTAGATAGCAAAATATTGATGATTTAACATGTAAGAGCATCTCCAGCAAGGATAGTCAAAATAGCTATTTAAAATTTCACTTTATTATTTTAGCTAGTCATTTTTTTAATATACACTCCAACAAAGCTATCTACTTTGGCTATCTTCTATTAAAATATTCTTATACTTTAACTACCTTCTTTCCCATCTAAAAAAAAAAAAAAAACTAACTTCTTTCAAATTATTATTTTTTTCATTCTTTTAAATAAATTATATTTTTGTGAAAGTTACATTTTTCTACTATCCTATTTTTCAAACGGTCATATTTTTACAACAATCGTATTTTTCTAACGGTCATATTTTTGCAACGGTCATATTTTTACAACGTTCATATTTTTTTAATGGTCATATTTTTGCAACAGTCATATTTTTACAACGGTCATATTTTTTAACTTTTCAATTATAAATAAGACATTTCCTCTCATGTGATCTTACTCTCAACTCAATTTTCTACTTCATCCAAACTTCCATATCTCTCTCTATGACTTCCAATTCTCTTTATGATATGCTTGTAAATGACTCTGACTTCTTTGAATCTGATGATGATTTGGAAATGCTCAAAGCTGTTACTATGGATGAAGAACTACTAGATAGTGAGATAGGATCAAGCTCACGTTGTGGTTCTGTTCGAGGTCGTAAAGTCATTCATCGTGACCATGAAAGGTTTTTTCTCGATTATTTTGCTGAATCACCTGTATATTCTCCTGAGCAATTTCGAAGGAGGTTTCGGAAGAAGCATTCACTTTTTCTTCGAATTCAAGCTGCAGTAGAAGGGCACGATCCATATTTTGTCCAAAAAAGAAATTGTGCTGGAAAGCTTGGTTTGTCTTCTCTTCAGAAGATAACTGTTGCACTTAGGATGCTTGCTTATGGAGTAGCCGATGATTTTATGGACGAATATGTGAGAATTGGAGAAAGCACTGCAATAGAAAGCTTAAAATATTTTGTTAAAGCAGTTGTTGATATTTTTTCTAATGAGTATTTGAGGTCACCAAACAGCAATGACATCGCTAAACTATTAGCGGTTGATGAAAGTCGTAGATTTCCTGAGATGCTGGGGTGCATTCATTATATGCATTGGAAATGAAAAAATTGTCCAACTGCATTGAAAGGTATGTATACTGGACACATTCATGAACCAACAATTATTTTGGAAGCTGTTGCATCATATGATCTTTGGATTTGGCATGCGTTTTTTGTATTACCTGGGTCTCATAATGATATCAACATGCTAGAAAGGTCTTTTGTATTTACCAAACTTGCTCAAGGGCATGCTCTTGCAGTCAATTACACCATCAATGGTAATGAATATACAATGGGATACTATCTCACCGATGGTATATATCCACAATAGTCAACATTTGTGAAAACAATTCCTTCTCCTCAGGGAAATAAGAAAAAACTTCTTGCTGCAGCTCAAGAGGCGACAAGAAAGGATGTAGAGCGTGCATTTGGAGTGCTTCAAGCACGATTTGCAATTGTGTGTCGACCGGCACGTTTTTGGAATACTAAAATGCTTAAATATATTATGAAGGCGTGCATAATTCTACATAATATGATCATTGAAGATGAGCGAGATGATAATGGAGTAAAAGACTTCAATTATGAACAAATCGATGACAGTTCCCATGTAACGGTGTTACAGGAGAGAACTACTGAACTTATGGAATTCATTCAATGTCATCATAACATTAGAGGCAGGCAAACACATTATTATCTCCAATCGGACCTTGTCGAACACTTGTGGCAATTACATAGTGAGTCGTAAAAGCTTTGAATTTGAAGTTTCATTTTATGTAGCATGTTATTAGTTTTGAGTGTAATCGGTATATGCTTTTGATTTATGTGTAATTTTATAATTCTATATTGCCTTTTAATTATATGGTTTTCATTTTAATTATATGCCTTTTTATATATATATATATATATAATTAGCAATGCAGAGAAAATACAACACATATGATGTTTGGATAATCTATACAGCACATATGATGTTTGGAAATATGGTGTTAATGTTTCAATCTTGGTAGCAACACAACACAAAGACCAGCAGAACAACACAGCACAAACAAATAAAATATGATTTTTACTTAACAAAAAAAATACAAAAACTTTAAACATTAATGTTGAAAAAAAATACCAAACAAGTAAGTAAGTAACTAAGTAAAAAAAAAAAATTGCGCTGACCGGTTGACCGGCAAGTTGACCGGCCGAACTTCCAGGCGGACGTCCGGTAACACCTTCATCTACGCAGAAGCAACCCAACAAGCAACAAGCAGTTGCTTAAGAACAATTTCCTTTTTTATCTCAAGCCTTCAAGTTTTTATATAATACCCTTGACCAAATAAAAGATGTGGAAATACAAATAAAGCTGAAGGAAACTTAAGAACTTGTAAAAAATCAACAATGAAAACGATAGTCCACAGGATTTCTTTAAGGTGGATCCCTTGGCAGGAGGCAAAAACAAATAAAAAATTAAAAGGTCCATGAATAGTACCCCGCTTGTCTTGGCGAGGTACTGTAGCTCACAACCATCTTGGCGATGCTTAAGCGAGACTACTGGAGCAGTCTTTCACACTTCCAAACTCGCTTCTATGACTGAAAAGAAAGAATAGCTATACTGTTGGAGATGCTCTAACAACCAAAACATTACTAAGAACCTAGATATCAAAGAATAGGAACTTCCTTGATCCAAACCCTACGCCATCCAGGTACACCGCTATTCTCACTAGACAATGAGCAACCAAATTCCCCTGGCCTCGCACATATTGAATCTTCCATACTTGAAACAGTGGAAGTTCTTGAGCAGCTTCCACTAGATGACCATAATTTGAAAACTTCTCATTCTTTGATTGAAGGCACCTTACAATTGTTAAAGAACTTTATAAGAAAGATTAATTAATTGTTTATCAACTTTAAAAAAAAATGTATTAACAAAACTTTAATATAAGATTTTAACTATTAGAAATTTTTCCATCTCAAAAAGAGAAAATAATATTTAAATACAATAATATTCAAAATATAATAAGTCTTATTTAAAATTATTATTTTAAATCTCAAATTGTCTTGAACCAATCTTGTTTCGGTTGAGATTATTTAAGATCTGTGACTCAGATTATTATACAGACAAAAATCGCTTAAAACAAAATATTTTATTAATAAAATATTTGTAAGCCTCAAATAAGTTTCCTATGAGAAGTAATTATTAAATTAAATAATCAAACATTAATGAACTATCCAATTTTTTTAGCAGTTAATGAGTGTCATAAAGGTACCATTAACAACTTAACAAGATCTATAATAGAAACATTAAGAGTGTTAGGTTTTTGTTATTGGCAATCCCATTTGACAAAACTCCTTTCAGTTATAATTTTATTCGATCTTTTATTTCAGTGAGGTTATGAATATTTAGATGTAAATCCAACTCGAATTGTACCTTTGCAAAAGAGTTTGTGTTGTTAATTCTTTCATGTTTGCCACTTCGCTGACTATGTCTAGAATCGAGCTGCCCGGTCAGCTCGCGGGGGTCTAGAGGGCAGCGTCCCATAGCAGGCACAGGGCAGCGGCGGGGTCGAGGGGTAGCGTCCTCGAAGCAAAAAGCAAAAATACAAGTAAAGTTGTGTGACTGCTCGAGCGATCGATTTTGCGCTCGAGCGAAGATGCAATCCTCTCAGAAGTTTCACTCACCTACAAAAGTATTGGGAGTTGAGATTTTACGCTCTAGCGAACTTTCCTGATCTCGACCGTAGGTCCTTGTTCAAAATTTAGGGCACGACTTCCAAATCTTCTTCTTGGGTATTAGGGTTTTTCATCTAGAGCTTCTTTACTTGTTTCATTTGATATTTGTGAGAGTTTATATCATGAATTGAGTAGATTATATCAAAGGGGTTTGTTTGTTTTGTTTTATTCAAAAAAGATAGAGTTGTTTTTCGGTAGATTCTGTACAATTTGGACCTGAAACTTTGGTGGATTCCGGAATGGCTCATAGTCATGGATTCGACATCAGCATTATAGATTCAACATTGGACAAGACAATTCCAAGGTGAAGACGGTGGTGGAGTAGGCACATTGGGTTTGGTTCAATTTAGGCGTAGATTCGCTAGGTAATTGAGAGTACACTTGTATAATTCCTTTCTGTCTTTTTAGTAGATTGTTTTGTGTCTTTGGTCCTTGATTTTTTTATCACAATTAGAGGCACTTCAATTATGATTTTTCCACATTAAAATCGTTGTATCGATTTGTCTTTAATTGTTTAATTAGGATTGCTATTTACTGATTAAAATTAATAAATAATTACAAATCAATATCTCAAAAATTTTAAATTTTTCAAAGATGTTGGCTTCTCTCATGTTGGGAGTATAACTGGAGGAAACAGTGCAATCAACAAGATCATGACAAGTCATCGGGCATAACAAGCAAAGTTTGAGATTCAGCCACACATAAGCACTCCTAACTATAACCCAACATGAGAGAAGCCAAGATTCTATTATTGGTCTTGTTAAGTTGTTAATGGTACCTTTATACGTTGGTGAACTCTTTTTAGATGGAGAGAGAGATTTCTATTATTGGTCTTGTTAAGTTGTTAATGGCACCTTTATATGTTGGTGAACTCTTTTTAGGAGGGGGGTGGTGGTGGTGGTGGTACAGAAATAAATGGTTTTGGGGTTTACCTAGCAAAGGAGGTCACATGGATCCTGTTGCTTTGACCTTACAAGTTCTCATGTGAGTATTAAGATGCATCTTGTGATGAATTGATGACTTAGACACACACCTTAAATTCACCCCCATACTTTTACATGGGCCATTACCTCCTTACGGGACGGATCCAATGAACGTATATATTAATATACCAAAAAAAAATATTATAAAAATATGGACTATAAGATCAATCTCTATTATGTAGGTTAGAAATTGAAATTGACACTAGTAATTAGTTTCTTTGTTTATCTTTCGTCCAAATATTTATGTTCATAGATATAGAGGGTGTACAACATAATTTTTTTAATAACTTAGAGGAGATTACTACTTTATTTTATTTTTTAAAATAGAAGATATGAGTTTGTATAATTTAGAGATAATTAATAGTTAACATTATATAGTAAAGGAGTTCTTTGAAATCATAAGGAAGGCGAGACTATGTAAGTTGAAATAATTAATTACTAATACTAGTCACATAATAGATAATTATAAGACTTGAAACTTAACATTAATACATTTACATGTAACATTACTTTTACATAATCTTTTATTCAAATAGAACTACAACAAAAAATATGTTGTCTATTTTGTTATCTATTTTTTGTCTCTTATTTGGATGTTTGATATTAGTTCCTTGTATGAAAATTATTATTATGTAAAAATAAAAAAATAGGACGAATTATACTAACAGTCCCTATAGTTTGAGATTTGTATTACTTTGGTACCTAACTTTTTAATTGTGACACATTTGATCTTGAATTTTGAATATTGTTTCAAATAAGAACAATTGAATATATCATTACTCAATTTTCAGGGAAAAATTGTCAATTTGATAAAAATATAAACTAATTTGACAAATATAAATGTCAAAAAATATTTTTGAATTTTTAAAAATTATTTCTACTCACCAAAAATAAAATTATGCAAAATTGATAAATCCTTTATACATTTATTTATTTATTTATTTTTACTAAATTAATTTTTATTATGTGTTTGGATGATGACCATGTAATAGATAGTTGTTAGGCTTTTAATGTGTAATCGATATAATATATGAAATATTTTTAGTTTTGTATTTTCTTTATTTAATGAATTGGTTTAATAATGATATCAAAGTTGTTGCCATATTTGACCTTTGGAAAAATAAAAACCAATTTAATGAAAATAAAAACAACCACCTATTACATGATCATCATCCAAACATATAATAAAAATTAATTTGGTTAAAAAAATAAATGAATGTGTAAAAGATTTATCAATTTTACATAATTTTATCTTTGGTGAATAGAAATAATTTTTAAAAATTAAAAAATATTTTTTTGACATTTATTGTTGTCAGATTAGTTTATATTTTATCAAATTAACAACTTTGCCCTTGAAATTGAACAATGGTATCTTCAATTGTCCTTATTTGGATTAAGATTTAAAATTTATAGTCAAATATATCACAATTGAAAAGTTAAAAATCAAAATGACACGAGTCTCAAACTATAAGACCTGTTAGTATAATTTGCCCTAAAAAATAATAATATCTTACCATGTAAGATGTGAATTGAAAACAGTGAAAAAAATTGGTATATAGCTTTACTCAAACTAAAATTTTGAAATGTTAGAACTTAAAATTTAATAAACTAACAAACTGATTATTCCATACTCCTTTCTCATTTATTTTAATAATTTCCTTAAGCCATATACAAACAAAATCGAGAGATTTACCAATAAATCCTAAAATATAAACTTATGAACCAATTGGTCCCATTTTTATTCTAGTAAACCGTTTAGTCCTGGGAAATTCTGAGGGACGTAATTACCCTCATGGCGCGTGTGTGTTTCACGCGTGTGTTTCACAACCTGTTCATGGTTAACCCATTCTGCAACACACTCACTCATCTCTCTCAGCATTCTCTCTCTCTCACATGGAGACCCGGCCACACACATATCTCCTCTCTCTAGCAGACACAAGACACCATGCACACAAGACACCATTAACATACACACCCAGCAGCCACACTCATATACACCACACACACAACACACACACATACACACACAGAGCACACACCAAACCCAGCTCTCTCTTCTCTCTCTAAGACACACCCAGCGCATAACACACACACTGATACACACACACACACACTGATGGCTTCAACACACACCCACACACACTCACACACTGATACACATACACAGCACAACGCACACAGTACACACGGCACAGACTGGGACATCAACACACATGCATCTACACGCACACACACACACTGATACACGCACACACACACACTAATGGCTTCAACACGCACACACACACACTGATGGCTTCAACACACACACACACACACATTGATACACACACACAGCACACACAACGCACACACACTGATACACGTACACACACCCACCCTCACCCGTTGTGGTGCAACCCCTTCCACCAAAACATACAAAACTGTAAATGCTATCCAAATAAGAAGACATACCTTTGAACCAACGGGGAACCGACTTTGGTTAAACTTTCTGAATCAGTCCGTCACACAGCTACCGTAAAATCACCGACCCACACCACTGAAAACCCTAACGTCGAAAAGGCTGAAACGTCTACACACGTAACATTGAATATCAACTGTGATACCCACAATATCGGAAGACCCACGTGATCCCGCAACAGAATATGGAAACATAACAATAATGGGTAAAACCGTCCACACAGTTACACCAAATATGGAAAATAGGCTTTGCAAGAAACAAACCTCCCCACTGATAGGACTTACCCAAACAAAAGAATAAAGTTGGGACTAATTGGTTTAACAGTTTGTAAAATGGGATTTATTGGTAAATTTTCCAACAAAATTTGTGTACAGAATTCATATAGAAAATTATATGCATGCTTTGTTTTTTTTTATATTTATCTCAAACTAATACACTCATTGTAGTTAATAATTCCATGATCCTAAGTTCTAAATCGTAAAACGTTGGTAATTGTGGTTAATAATTTAAGAATGTCATTGCCACGAGGGATGAAATTTAAGTAGGCTCAATTCAAACAACTTCCAACCCAAATTTTTTTAAGACTTAGGACAATATATTTTAAAATTTGGCATGAGCTTGGATAGAATTTAGAAGCCTTTGGGCTAGACTTGCATAAAGACACCAAGCAACCGTAAACCTTACTATGTTCAAAATATTAAATATATATAAATTAGGGGATTTAGTTAGAGCCCTTCATAATAAAAATTGGACAAATTAAAAAAAATAAAAAAAAATAAAAAAAAAACCTCCAGTGTTTAACCCGATTAACAAATCAAATTCTATCTTTTGATTTTATCAATTTAAACCCTAAAATTTTAATAAGATTTCAATTCCAATTTTTTTAGACGCAATTAACGGGAAAGGGGTCTTTTTGTCATTAAATATCATTATGTAAAAAATATTTACAAATCCATATTTAATAAATAAAAAAAAATCAAAACCCACCCTCTCTTCTCCTCACTACCTATTGCCCATCGCCACCAACAAGCTGTCACTACCCACAACATCTTTGCATCCACCATCGGCAATCCTGTTCCGTGCCCTCAAGTCCACCACTCCCCACCTCTCTTGCCACCACTTCTCTCAGATCCACCATGGTTCACCCTCACACACCACCACCTCACTCAAATCCATCACCCTCTGCCCTCAAATCTATCACCGCCTTCATCGCCTCCCTTAGGGTTCGTTTGGGATGTGGGTTGTCTTTTTGGCTTTTTTATTATTTTAGCTTGGGGCTAAAAAGTTTCGTTTGGGATAGACTTTTTAACTTTTTTGACTTTTATGAGAGAAAAAATAAAATGATTATGGTTTAGATGTGACATTTTGTCTTATTGAGTTAAAAAACCTATTTTATCTTTTTGTAACTATTTTAGCCAAAAAGCCCCATTTTAGCTTATGCCAAACAAAGGCTTAGATTCGTTCCCCATCTCCATGTCCTAAAATCTGCCATTCCCATCCACTAGCTCTCTAAGATCTGTTGCCCTCCTCCATCGTCTCCCTCAAATCCGTCGCATCTCCACTCATTTCCCTCAAATATGTCAATCTCGTCACCATAATAAAACCTGTTAATCTCGTCAAAAAGAGTTGATATTTTGTAGATCTGGAAAGTCTCAATTGTTGGAATCGATCCATCAACCGGGACCAATGGAGGTAAATATGAAAAGAGAATGGAAACAACTGGCGTGCTGAAGAAATGGAAAGAGAGGGAAGCAACAACTGGTTAGGAAAAGAAAGAAGGAAATAAAGAGCATCGAATATAGAGGTAGAGTATACTAGTAGTTGTATAGAGATGATGAGACATTGAGGAGGCTTTTGGGAGGCTAGGGAAATGTTAGCTTTTAGCTTTTAACCCATTTTGGGTCACGTCACTTCTCAGATTTTTTACACACAAAAAGACAAAAAAAAAAAAGTCCAAAAACTAACTTTAAACCAACTTCTCAAATCACCCCTGAGTATGCTGGTGGTTTCATCCCTTGTACTGTAGCTTTCATGATGGTGGCCTTGATTTATTTGATGGTTGATAAATCCTGATAGTGATTTGGTATAGGCAAAATCAAAGTTGAGATTAAAATAAAATTAAAAGAACCAATAAAATAGTGCCACGTGTTCTATTTTTTTTCTGTTAAACAAGTTAACAGAACTGGAGGATTGGAATTGAAATCTTATTGAAATTTGAGAGTTTAAATTGATAAAATTAAAATGTAGGGTTTGATTTGTTAATCGGGTTAAACCTTGCGGTTTTTTTTGTAATTTACCCATAAAATTTTAATGTATCAAGGACAAGTACAAAAAAAAATTTCTTAAAAAGTCCAACACACATTACTATTACCAAAATATCTTTAATGACTAATTTAATATTTTAAACTTTAAAATAATATAATTTTTTATTTAGATGTCGGTTTTTAATAAATTAGTATTTTTATAATCCTCTTATCAATCCAGGTTGACTATGAAATTCTTTATAAAAAAAAAATACTATCGAAATTAACGTAAACAGTAAAATTTTATTATATTTCACAATAACATTTTACTATGATTCACAATAAAATGTTACTTTGTTTCATAGTAAAGTTTGTATAACAGAAGAAATGATCCAAGAATACATTATCAAAGTAAAACTTTACTACCATTCTTGAATAGAACATCAACACACACACACACACAAAAAAAACATGGTACATACCAACAACAATTAGAGATAAAATTTTACTTTCTGTGTATGCTGTTTTCTGACCACACTGCCAATCAGGTACTCAGCTGGAAAACACCGGCAGAATAAATTGCGCCCGAACGACCTGTCACAGAAAGATAAGACTCCGACGGTTGTTCATCCACCCGGGGGCACTCCGACGATCAAGTCAGTACTCAATTATCTTTCAAAGATAGCAAATAGTGCTTAATTCACTAGTCAGAATACAAAAAGCATACCTTAAACCCACGAGGGTGCCTTTACTTTTATAGTCAACACTAACCCGATCTCTGTAGAAGTCTAGCTTCTCTTGAACTCTGGCCCAATGTTCATCCTGGACTCTCCAATAGATAAAGATAAACTCCCTAACAGCTTTATCCTTATCCAAGCTGAAGTCTTCCCTTATTCTAGGACTCTTATAGCTTATCTACTTATCCCGGATTCTGGTATCTCCGCAGATAACCTCGGCCTAGCCGAGATCATCTCGGCGTCATGACCAGGACACGTGGCACCTCGGCTGGCACTTCGATGTCACCTTGGCCTTGTGTTGTTATTCAAAAAATATGTCCCCACAACTGCCCCCTATGTTCTATTACCTCGGCATCCTGAGGTGATAGAACCTATATCTTTTTACCATATAGCAAGTCGGCTAAGCTTACTCTATCCTCCATTACCGAGGTCATCATTTGTCGGCTCCATATTGCCTAGACTTATAATCTATTTTCTCAATGCCCTAGAACCAAAAACCAAGTTTTTTCAAGTTCTTTAGCCGAGATCATACCCATAGTTGAGGTCTTTGCTTCATTGAATCAAGAACTCCAAGAGTTTCTACACACGTATGAGCTGTCACGCACAGCAACTTAACTGTTTTCGCCACGCGTCTCTTCCCTATTGAACTGTAGCCGACACACGCCATTAAGTCATGTCGCTTTTGCGTGCGCCACCTGACAAACACGTCGTCCTAGGCACACTAATTGCGATTTTGCCGCCTTTTCGTGTTTTGATAAAAAACACTTCTCTTTCTTTGTCTTTTCACTTTCACATCTTCTTTTTTTTCCAAGCTTTCTCTCTCTAAAGTTTTCTTGCTCCCATTGTTGCCTTCTTCAAGCTTCCTGCAACCACTCCGTTCACCTCCTTCGGCGAAGAATTTGCTGTTCTTCTCTACTCACTGCCACTGTTTGACTCCGGCGTACTTCATACCGTCCTCATTTTCTTCGGTAAGTCACTGTTCCCCCCTTTTTTCAGTTTTTGACTTACTTCAAAATTTGTTATGCTTATACACTGCTATTGTGATTCCATCCATTTGAATGATTACTCGTGTTTAAAGTTTCGTCATTCATGTATCAAACATGTCTGTTTTGTGATTTCTAGTTGTTCAATCTTTTTCTGGGTAGACATTTTGTTTATATGCTTGTTATCTTGCCATGTCTTCGATTTGTGCACATCTATATATTTTATTCAATGTTATTTGAATTCTTGTTTGCCTTCTTGAGTCTGAATCATTGTTATTTGCCCTGTTTTCTTGTTTTTTCCAGATTCTTGCTCCTAATTTCTGTTTCAATAGCTCTAGATTTGGGATTTGCCTTAGAACTCACAAACTTTAGGAAAACTGTAACAATCTCCCCTTTTTTTCTGAAAAACCCTTCCTCCGTTTCTGTTTTGGGTTTAGCCGAGGTTTTCCCAAACCCGTACAAACCATTTTCTTCTGAATTCTCACATTGCGCCTTGTAGCCGACATCATGGGTATGTTTAGGTGGAGGGTAGACACTCCTACTAAACTAGAGTACTTTAGGCAAGAATTTTCCATCACCGCCGATGTCTACCTTAGGCTAGCAGGGAAGGAGGACTCTATCATGCCTTATGGGGACTCCATGCCTCTCCCTGTAGTGGCTTTTATAGAGTGTAGACTTAGGTTCCCTCTTGACATCCTCTTCCGAAAAGTCCTTCACTACTATAAACTCAACCCAATGCAGCTAGCAATTAACTCTTACCGAGTCATTAATGGTATCATTGCCCTAGCTAGTCGAGAAAACATTAGGATAACCTTAGCCGATATCCAATACTGCTATACAATGTGTGGCCTGAAGTCAGAAAAATGGCTACATCTATTACCTTAAGCCGAGATCCATAGAATACAAACTTATCGCCAACCTTCCAGACTCCAACAAGCGTGCTGCAGACGATTATTTCATCGTCTCGGGCAACTGGGAGTTCCCACCAAATGACGATCTTCACATCTACCCCTTAAGCCGAACAGTGTTCAAAGAGGGAAATGGTAAGAGCCAAGTGTCACTTTACTTGCTTTCAAGTCTTTATTATTTTGATATTTTTGAATGTTTTAACGTCTGTTTGTTTTACTTTGTAGTTCTTCCTCAGCCTTCCAAAGACTTCCGCAAGACATTCTTCCCCAGCAAAGAATTCAAGAGGTTGCTGGACTTACCTGTTATTCAGCGCAGGGCTTCTCTGCTCCTGAACTATATCCCAACCTACAAATCAACATTGCCCGACGTCTCCAAAAAGAGCAAGTCTCCACCCTCAGCAACAACTCCCCCAACTACCTCATCACCAAGGCCCGATCAAGCTTCAACATCCGACCCAACAGAACAACCATCAACTTCTACTCCACAACTGATTACACCCTCTCAACACCAACGCCGACGTCGAGCTCCACTGCCTGCCCCCGCAAGAAGAACTCGTAGCCGAAAATGCCGAAGTTCTGAGGCGTTAACTTACAATCCAGCAAATCCACCCACAGCTCTGCCATCAATCCAATTTGGTACAAGGGTCACAATTGCCACCATAACCGACGAGATGGGGCAAAAACCTGCCGTAGTTGAAGATTTGCTTGCCAACCTTCTTGGCATTGTTACCGTCTAGTCTTCATCTTCTCCTCCTCAACCAACCCCTAAGCCCAAACGAATGAAGAAGGCCAAGGCCAAGGCAAAGGCCACAGTGACCCAGATTGATTATGAGGACACTGTGCCTATTTCAAAGCTAGCTGAAGCCGAGAAGAGCGCTCCCTCCACCAAGAAGCGTCCTGCCAATGACCCATCGTCTGAGGCCCCACCAGCTAAGAAGCCGAGGTCCGACCACCAAAAGGGTAGCAGCTATCCTCGAGGGATGGTCTGGGCGCCCGAGATCATGCCTAATGACAGGCCCCTCACCGCTGGTGATAGTGCTGCAAACCTTGAGGCGGGGACGGCCTTGTCCACGGTAGTTTTTCTGCCCAAGGACATGAACCGTATAGCCGAGCTTCATGAATATGAAGACTTTGCCTTCATGATGCAGCACTCGGTCTTGGTAAGCATTCTCCCTTCCCCTTTGGCAATCTTTCCACACTTAGTGAAATTTTGCTAACTTGTGCTACTTCTTTGCAGGTCATCCAGCATGCTCACTCTTATGCCACCAAGACCGAAATGATGAGAAAGGATTTGGTGAAGAAGACAAAAGAATCATCCAAACTCCGGTCTTCGCTTAATCAGGCCGAGGCCAACAACCGTTCTCTTATGGACCGGGCCAAGGACGCTAAAACAGCTCAGAGTCTGGCCGAGGAAAAGGCCAAGGTGGTAAACGATGAATCTGAGGTAGCAAGAGCCGACCTCAAAGCTGCTAAAGCCAAAGTGGCTGATCTGGAGGCCAAGCTACAGGAGGCCATCACCAATAAAGAGGCTGAGGTGAAGGCGGCTAACGAAAAGGCCTTTAAAGAGGGACAAGCCGCCGTTCGCGACCAATACAGGGAGCAAGTCAACCTGGGTTGCAACCGAGGTTACTACCTCAGCTAGACGGCGGCCCTCAACAAGTTGGTTGTTGCTATGGATTTCGATCTTCGTGACATCAGCAAGCTCTAAATGTTATTCCCCCTAGAGCCTAAAGAGGCCGACGTCGAAGACGAAGATGATGCCGATGATGGTGAGGCCGACAAAGAAGATGGGGAGGCTGCCACTGATAACAAGTCTCCTACCCTCAACGAGCAAATAGACTTAACTCAGGATAAGGAGGATGACTTGGCATCCAAGGGCATCTCCCCCATTCCAACAACTTCTAAAGCCGAGATCTATTGTGCGGAAAAGAGTCTAGATAAAACCTTGCAAGAGATTGATGCTGAGCTTGAAGCCGAGAGGACTACAACACTACCCTTTGATCAAGCCAAATCTAGTACTTAGAATTTTTTATTTTCTCCTTCCTTGTTCTGTTCCTTCTTAGCTTGTAATATTTCGTTTGAACAATGTTAGTTCTACATTTAGCCAGAGTGCCCTTTTTGTAACTGAACAAGTAATCTCTTTATAGGCCGAAGTGCCCTTTTTCTTCTTTGAATATAAGTACAACTTCTTCTTTCAAGTGTTTGTATGTTTATCTTCTTTACTGTCTTGTATGATTCCATACTTAGAATAATTTGCATGTCTTCAAAAGTGCACCCTATCTGTGCGATCTCCTTGGGTAAAAATAACTCGAACATAACTTCCAACTTGTTTATCTCGGCCTTGTTTTAACACTTAAAAAACAATGTAAGAAAGTTTTCACAAGTGTTTATCTAAATCTAGCCACCTTCTAATTGTCTTCTATCAAGACTTCAGTCTGCCATACTTCAAGTTTTGGCAACCTGGTAATCTCGGCAAGTACGCAGATACTTCTTGCAATATAACCTCTGCTTAACTTCAACTTGTAAATTTTTCTAAAAATTTCAACAAGTGTTGAGCCAACTTTTAGCTTGTAAATTCTAACTCCCAAGCATCATTCTCTAGCTCTTTGCCCCTTATTGTGAACTTAAATTTCACTTAGGTTCTCATTAAGCATGTGGCTATGACCTTGTTGCCGAAGCTATACTCAAACAGAGACTAGCCGAGGTTCTCAACCTTGATTCCTCTGTTAATCTTACTCAAATACTCTTAATTTCAATCTATGTTTGACTATGCCGATATAGCAAATTTAGGTTAATCTAACTTAGTTCAACTCCATTATATGCAAGTATAATTTCTTCTCTGCCATATAATGAGTCTAAGTTATTTGTTATATTTCAATCAGAAACATCGCTAACTTAGTTCAACTCTATTATATGCAAGTATAATTCAACTCTACCATAAAATAAGTTTATGTTGTTCGTCATGTTTCAATCAGAAATATCGCCAACTTAGTTCAACTCTATTATATGCAAGTATAATTCAACTCTGCCATATAATAAGTCTAAGTTATTCGTCATGTTTCAATCAGAAACATCGCCAACTTAGTTCATCTCTTTTATATGCAAGTATAATTCAACTCTGCTATATAATAAGTCTAAGTTATTCGTCATGTTTCAATCAGAAATATCGTCAACTTAGTTCAACTCTATTATATGCAAGTATAATTCAACTCTGCCATATAATAAGTTTAAGTTAGTCGTCGTGTTTCAATCAGAAACATCGCCAAAGGACTGGTCAATTGTTTTTCACAAGTTTGAACTTAAAAATTGAGCTAAATTTTATTATTACTTCGGCTAATAACAAAAAACTTAAAAAAACAAAAAGAAATCTAATGATAGAAAAACTTCAGGTTGCAAGTATTCCAGGGTCTTGACAACTCTTTGCCTACATTGTCTTCAAGCCGATATGCTCCACTACCCAAGACCGAGATGATTCTATAAGGTCCCTCCCAATTTGGGCCAAGCTTGCCCTCTCTGGGATCCTTCTTATTGCCGACAACCTTTCTCAAGACGAGGTCACTAACTTGAAATTCTCGTGGGTTGACCTTTTTTATTGTAAGCCCTAGCAAGCTGCTGCTGGTATGCCCCCAGCTGAATTGCTGCTTTCTCCCTTCTTTCTTCCAGTAGGTCCAGATCTCGGGCTAAAAATGCATCATTAGTCCCATTCTCTACTCCCTGGGTTCTGATCCTTGGGATGCCGACCTCCAGAGGAATAACTACTTCTGTGCCATAAGCCATGGCAAATGGGGACTCCCCAGTTGATCTTCTTGGCGTAGTCCTATATGCCCAGAGTACATTGGGCAACTCATCCACCCATTTTCCCTTTGCTGTTTCCAGCCTCTTCTTGATCCCATCTAAGATAACCTTATTAGTTGTTTCTGCTTGATCATTACTCTGAGGGAAGTTTGGAGTGGAATAGTAGTTCTTGATTTTGTATTTTGCACAAAAGCTCTTAATTAACTTACTGTCAAACTACGTACCATTGTCTGTTATTATCGCCCTTGGGATCCCAAACCTAGTGATGATGTTCCTCCATATGAAGTTCTTCACATCAATGTCTCGAATCTTTGTAAGGGGTTCAGCTTCCACCCACTTGGTGAAGTAATCTGTTACCACTAGCAGGAACTTCCTTTGTCCAGTTGCTTAAGGCAGTTGTCCAATAAGATCCATACCCCATTGGGCAAATGGCCAAAGGTTGGACACTGGGTTCAAATCTGCTGCTGGTTGGTGTATCAAAAGTGCAAACCTCTGACACTTCTCACACTTTCTGACATAAGTTTTAGCATCTTTTTGCATGTAGGGCCACCAATACCCCTGAGTAATGGCCCTATGAGCAAGTGACCCGCCCCCAGTGTGGCTTCATGTATTTCATACAAGAAGTCTTCTACTTGTGAACGATGCACACACCTCAAAAGGGGTCCAGTAAAAGATCTTCTGTAAAGATATCCTTCTACTATTAGACTGAACCTTGCCGACTTCAGTCTGATCTTGTGTGCTTCTTTCTGATCATCTGGCAGTTTCCTATCTCTAAGGAATACTATTATCTCATCCATCCAACTTGGTCTCATCTCTACACACATTACTTCATACTCTGTGTTCAGTGGTTCTACACTTGGACCTGGCAGATAGTCAACTATTATTGTCCTTGCCTCTCTAGGTTTCATTACACTAGCTAGGTTGGCTAAGGCATCAGCATGGTTGTTGTCATCTCAGCTAACTTGTTGTAGTCGGCAATTCTGGAATAAAGCTACTAGTCTGCCTACCTCCTTTACATAGGCCATCATCTTTTTATCTCAGGCTGCGTATTCACCTGTTGCCTAGTTGACTATAAGCTGGGAGTCATAGAAGACCATCACCTCATCGGCTTCCATTGCTACTGCCAACTTCAATCCTGCGATCAGTGCTTCATACTCTGCTTCGTTGTTTGAGGCCTTAAACCCCAACTGAATGGATTGTTCCAACATCCGCCCATCTGGCGATACTAGCACTACTCCTGCCCCCATTCCTTGTCGGTTTGAACTCCCATCAACAAATAGGCGGAATAAGTCGCCGACATAAATACCGCAGGGCCTGAGTTTCTCTTTTTTCTTCTATTCTGCTATCCCCCGCTGGGTTTCTTCTTGTTCATCTGGACACCCTAAACCGTGACTCAACGGAGCCCGATGTACCTCGGCGCCTGGTGTGAACTCGGCCACGAAGTCGACCAAAACCTAGCCTTTGATTACTGTTCTGGGTCTGAATTCCAGGTCATATTGGCCCAACACCACTGCCCATCTAGCTATCCTGCCTGTCAGATCTCCTTATTGCAACAGGGACTTCAAAGGATGCTCAGTTAATACCACAATCTTGTGGGCTTAAAAGTAATGATTCAGCTTCTTGGAGGCCATCACTAAAACTAGTGTCAGTTTCTCCAGGGATAAATATCTGGTCTCTGCATCTGCTAGGGTTTTACTCACATAGTAAACTGCCCTTTGTTCTCCCTTTTCTTCTCTGATTACCACGGCACTCACTGCATGCTCTGAAACCGCCAAGTATAAGAACAACTCCTCTCCAGGTACTGGATTTGAGAGAACAAGGACTATGGTCAACTATTTCTTCAAGTCGGCCAAGGCGGCTTCGCACTCCTCTGTCCACAAGAAGTCTGTGACTTTCTTTACTAAACTAAAGAAAGGTTTGCATTTGTCAAAACTTTTGCTTATGAATCTATTTAGGGCTGCAGCCCTTCCAGTCAACATCTGCACTTGTTTTGTCGATGTTGAGCTCTTCAACTCCAAGATGGCCTTAATCTGATCCAGGCTTGCCTTAATACCCTTTCTGGTGACCAAGTATCCCAGGAACTTTCATGACCCAACTCTAAATGCGCACTTCGACGCATTGAGTCGGAGCCGAAATGTCCTTAGGATATCAAAGACTGCTTTCAGGTCGGCCAGATGATCCTCAGATTCCTTGGTCTTCACAACCATGTCATCAATATATACCTCCACAGTTTTGCCTATTAGATGTCTGAACATCTTAGTCACCAATCTCTGGTAAGTTGTTCCTGCATTTTTCAACCCGAAAGGCATCACTCTATAGCAATACAGCCCTTTTGGGGTGATAAAAAAAAAAAGCAGTCTTCTCCTCATCTGGGGGGTACATAGTTATCTGATGGTACCCCTTGTAAGCGTCCAGGAAGCTCATCCTTCCATGTCTTGATGTGGCATCCACCAATTGGTCAATTTTGGGGAGTGGGAAACTGTCTTTGGGACAAGCTTTGTTCAGGCTGGTGAAGTCCACACAGACCCTCCACTTCCCATTCTTTTTCTTCACAACAACCGTGTTCGATAGCCATGTTGGGTAGTTTATCTCTCTAATGGCTCTGGCCTCCAGAAATTTATCCACTTCCTCTTCTACTGCCTCAACATGCATCAACGTAGGCCTCCTTACTCGCTGGATGACAGGTTTGGCCGACCTGTCCACATTCAGTTTATGGCAAGTGACCTCGGGGTCAATGCCAGGCATCTCGTATGGTGTCCAGGCAAACACCTCAAGGTTTGCTCTCAAGAATGCCTCTAACTCATTTTCCTCTTCTTTGGCCAAGCCTGAGCCGAGAAGGAAGAAGCGCTCTTCATCCCCTTGCTGGACTAAGATCTTCTTCAGGGCTTCCTCGCTTTTCTCGGTTGGTTCTTTGCCGACATCCTCAAGGACCTCCATGTCCTCATCCTCAATCTCTACTGTTTCTGCTTCTCGTATGTTGCAGGTGGATTTCATTGTTGCCATTGAGCAATTCTTTGCCTGCACCTGATCCTCTCTAACCTCCTCAATTCCATGTTCTGTTGGGAACCGCAACAGCTGGTGCAATGTTGAGGAAACAACCCCCATTACATGCAGCCATGGCCTTCTCAAGATAGCATTGTAAGAGAAGGAGGTGTCAATTATTGTGAACTATGTTTTTACCTTCTTAGTGCCAGCCTGCACCTCTAAACTTATTGCTTCCAAGGGCCACGTCGGCACTCCGTTGAACCCAACCATTGGACCATTGGATTGTTCCAGATCATCTTGGTGAAGGTTAAGCTCCTTGTAACACCTGACATACATGATGTCACAAGAGCTGCCCTGGTCGACTAGAATTCGCTTTACCTGGCACTCTCCAACCTAGAGGGATATTACCAAGGCATCGTTGTGTGGATACTGCACCATCTCTAGGTCGTCTTCAGTAAAAGACACCATTGGTCTCCGGCACTCGTCTGCCCTAGGTCTTTTCTGCCGAACTTGATACACATGTTGCAAGTGTTTTACCTTCTGAGTTTCCCCACGTATCTTGTTCTCATTCACCTTCAAGTGAATCACATTGATCACTCGAGGTCCGCCTACCTGCAGTTGTGGTGCTGGCGGGGGTGGTGCTACCGGAGCCTAAGGCAGTCTCACTTGTTCCTCCCTCGTCTTGGCCTCATCTACTAGGTCCCTTAAATGACCTTATCTTACCAGGTCTTCCAGATGTGTTTTTAGGGCTCTACACCCCTGAGTTAGATGTCCATCCTCATTATGGTAGGCGCAGTGCTTCCCCAGACTTCTTCCCATAAATTCACCAGGAATCTTCTCTAGGGCTCTATAATAGGGCTGATTTCGGATTCTTTCCAAGACCGGAATTCGGAACACAGTTGTGACCGCCTGTGCAACCCTCAGTCCTGTCTTTTGCTTATTGTATCCACTATTACCTCAACCTCGCTTCGGAAAACCGTTTCTCTTCTCTTGTTTTGACATCTTTATCCCTAGCGTGTCCTCCTCAACTCTCGCATACTTCTCTATCTTGGCCATAAGTTCCTTCATACTTTTTGGCAGTGTTTTTGCCAGTGATTTTCGAAGCAGACAATCATCGTTCAGGCCGTTCTTTAAAGACACGACTGCCACCTCTTGGTTGCATGCTGGTATTCGGTTGAATACCTCATAATACCTCTTGGCATAAGCCCTGAGGCTTTCATCCTCGCCAATTCTCAGAGCCATCAGGGAGTCCACCCTCAATGGCTGTAGTTTGTTTGTCACAAACCTGGCCACGAACATCTCGGCCAGGTCTTCCTAGCTTTTCACAGTTGCTTTCGGCAACTTGTGAAACCAGTCTGACGTGATTTCCCCAAAGAATGAGGGGAGCACCTTGTAAAGCAACGGCTCGTTCCCAGTATATAGTGCCATTGAGTTCAGGTACAAGCCGACATGAAAGTTAGGGTCAGACTTACCATCGTATATCTGGAATCTCGGCATGTGGAACCTCTTTGGGGCTTCAAATTTGTCCAATTCTACCGAGAACGGCGTTCTCGACTTGACCGGAGAGGTTACCTCGGCATCTTGTCGCTTCCTCTGGAGGTAATCTCTCAGATCCTCTTTGGTCCGTCCAGGAGCTCGGCTATCAACGGATTTTAGCCTCTTTGGTGCGCTACTCCCGGTGTCGTTATGGGTCCTCTTGGACCTCCCTCCATTAGTCATGTCGAAACAAAGCTCATTCCCTTGAACATGCTGATGTTCTTTGGTATAGGCTTCTTTGGTACGATGTGTTTTCCGAGACTCTCTCTTCATTGACTCTCCTCGCCTGACCTCCCGTGAAGGCCGGTGAGAGTGTTCCTTGGTCCTGTCGTGCTGAGGGACTGGAGGAACTATTTTCTGCCCCCCTTTCTGGACATTTTTTTTGGCTGCTGGAATCGGCGTATCTTGTAACGGAAACGGTGGCTACATGACGTTGTTCTGCATCATGAAACTGACGACTGATTGTGGGTTTGCCAATTTGTTCGCCATTCCCTTCATCACGTTGTCCCTCCGCAGGCATCTATCTTTCTATACCTGGAGGTCGTCCTCGTTATAATACCCGCCTCGGTCTGCATTCTTTGGTACGTCTCCCTCCTAGCCGACGTCTTTCTCTCCAGGATTCTAATCCCGAGTTTCTTCGTTGCAGTTGTCCTCCTCTACGTTAGGATCAAAGTGTTTACCACTTCCAGTAGGGATGTCCCCAATCTTCTCTTTCTATCCATCGTTGGCCATCTATTCTCCTTTCTTTCCTACAGACGGCGCCAAATTGTATTTGCTGTTTTCTAACCACACTGCCAATCAGGTACTCAGCTGGAGAACACCGGCAGAATATATTACGCCCGAACGACCTATCACAGAAAGATAAGACTCCAGCGGTGGTTCGTCCACCCGGGGGCACTCCGACGATCAAGTCAGTACTCAATTATCTCTCAAAGATAGCAAATAGTGCTTAATTCACTAGCCAGAATACAAAAAGTATACCTTAGACCTACGAGGGTGCCTTTACTTTTATAGTCAACACTAACCTGATCCATGTAGAAGTCTAGCTTCTCTTAGACTCTGGCCCAATGCTCATCCTGGACTCTCCAATAGATAAAGATAAACTCCCTAAGAGCTTTATTCTTATCCAGACTGAAATCATCCCCCATTCTAGGACTCTTATAGCTTATCCGCTTATCCCGGATTCCGGTATCTCGACAAATAACCTCGGCCTAGCCGAGATCATCTCGGCGTTATGACTAGGACACGTGGCACCTCGGCTGGCACTTCGATGCCACCTTGGTCATGTGTTGTTATTCAAAAAATATGTCCCCACACTTTCATATTTACAAATTAAAAGGAAAATGAGGAAATGAGAAGATAGCGCAAACGTTGATGGTGGTGGATGAGAGAAGTATTTATTAGCAATATTAACCGCCTCTGAAACAAAAGCAAATTGATGCCATACGAATTGGAGAGTAAATTGGTAGAGAGTAGTAACCTGCTTTGGTCATTTTGATGCCACTATCGATGATGGAGAGCGTCTTGTTGGTCTTATCTATCAGGCTCTCAAATCGAATCTTATCCAATGCCTACACACCACAATCAAATCAAATAAGTTAGAAATTCAAGTCCCATTCCAAGAACATACATGTTAGAATAGAGAGACAGAGAGAGCATTAAGACTAGTTACATCAGAGTTGCTGATGAGTTCACAATGGAAAATCTCCTTGTTGCTGTAGAAAGTGTTGATGATGAGCTTGAGAAGTTGGTTGATTTTGGCTTGGATGGCAAAGGTCTTGCTCAAATCTCTCACTTATATATGGAAGGATAAGATTGTCCAAAAAAAAAAATTGAAAAATATTTATATGTCTTCCATCAAGTATAGGCCTCCAAGTGAGGGGGTTTATGAAGAAAAAATTTATGAATTGTCCTTTTTATCTAAGAAGGGCCCAATGAATAGATTTTAGCCAAATTTTCAATTAAAGGATATTAAAATAATTTGGACATTTAGATCATCTGCACAAGTAATGCTATACAAAAATTACACTCTTTCTCGCTTTCAAATGACAAAGGTTAATTGTCGCTGTAGTGCAAGTGCAGCGGTTTCTTTATATTCTCTCCCATAAAAAGTATTTGCTTTGATATTAACAATAATTTTTACTTAAAAAAAATGTTAGTAGGAGTCTAACTTTAACAAATTAATACTAACAAAAATAAAATTAACAAAACCTTAAATTTGCAGGCAATTCGAGCATAGACTGAGTTCAATTCATTTTGACAAGCAAGTTCGGATTGGAGATCAAGCTTTGGCGAGCATGAGCAACTTTCAGCCAAGCATAACTCGAGCTAGGTTGGATGGCGTCTCAATCTGTTGGAACCTGCTTGGATTACACTCTTAGGTCATATTTGTTTAGCTCTTTGGAAGGAGAGATTGGACTAATAGTCTATGAGACCCACCTAAAGAGTGTTTGATTGGGGACATGAGCGAGAGGATTAATTATTCCCATAATTAGTAATCCCCCCATGTGGTAGGACTAGTAAAGCCATGGGAGGGTTGAGATTAGAAATTGAGTGAGAAAATTAGTAAAATTTTACATGATTTTTAAGCAAAAATTAAATTTTTTACAATAAAAATAATAATTGTAATATTAAAAAAATACTAAAACTTAAAAAATATTAATTTTATATATTAATATTAGAGTATTACTAATCCAATAATGTACAAACAAACACTCTTTATCTTACATTTCTAACCTAATGCCATCACACTAATAATTTTCTCACTTAATTCCATCATACTCTTAGTCCCCTCCATTTTATGGAGCCAAACAAACGTGGCCTTACAGTCACATCATTCGATTAAGATTTTTGTATGAAATTTAATTGTAAATTACTATCTATGATCGATTTATACTTAGGGATAGATATCAGCCCACTGGTCCACCTAACCCGCCCAATCCAGTCTTATTTTTGTGAGTTTTGAAATATAATTTTTGCCCATAAAATTGGATTGGGTTGATATTTTCAGCCTGATTAATAAATCAACTGGGTTTGGGAATTGTACTTCTAACCCGGCTCGGCCTGGCCTGCTACATATTTAATTTAATAAATTAATTGATTTATATAATATATTAAAAATATATATACCATTTTAATTGTATAATTTTGTAATTTGTTTTTTATTTGATGTTAATAATTTATTTGTTCATAATGTAGAAAACTTAGTATGATCGGAAACAAAGGTTAATGGTGATTCTAACTCTTTAAAAGATGATAATGAAATAGAGAAATAAAATTGAAATTTAAACCATGGATGAATTTTTTTTAATTTGATGTACTACTAACAGTTTGGTTTTAAAAATTTTAAGATTATAGAATTATGGGTGTATTTGGTTTAAAGAACTTTATAATGTTTTAATTAATATACTATTGAATATTTAACGGTTAGTTGCTCGGTAGGTCATTGTTTATTTATGAAAAAATAATAGGTACTATAATATATATATTTTTTTAATAGCTTATGTATGTAGTTAGATGAACGGGCTTGGGAATTATAATTTATATTAGGGTTGGGTTTGGAATGATTATATAGGCTCGATGTTTGGGCCAGATAGGTTTGGGCAGATACAAAATCCCTTATTAGGTAATGTCTGCCTAACTCGGTGAATGACCACCCCTATATGCTATACCAAAAATGTTTAGTATCTCGAATTTGTGTGGTCCGAATGGTTCGAATGTATCAAAACGACGTCATTTTAAGACATTCGAGTCATGAAAATTCAAACTACCAAGTATTGTTGATGCTATACTATAAGCAAGTTACGATATTTGTAAAGTTTGATTACTACAAATATCATAATTCAATCCATGGAAGTTTAACCAAAATAAAAAAATATAAGTCATAACTAAACACCAAACAAGATGGTGTCGTTTGACAACATTTATGTTTTCAGTTTTTTGTTTATATTTACAAAAATTTTAAAAACTCAAATAAAAACTTGTTTGGTAAATTTTGGGTTTATAAATTAGTGGTCTCAGTTTATAAATTTGGCCAAAAAATATAAACTCAAAAAATGTGTTTCCGTTTTGAGTTTTCAGTTTTTTTTTTTTTTTCACTACCCAACACTAGCCACCACCCGCCACCATTTTTCACCACCGTCTTCCGCCACCACCACCCATCCACCCCCCACCACCACTTGCCACCACCTGCCACCACCCACCGCTACCACCACCACCACGACGCACCACCCACCTGCCGTCCACCCGCGCACCAGCCACCACCACCCGCCGCCGCTACCACCACCACCACCACCACCACCATCACCCACCACCCACCCGCCACGCACCTGTCGCCGCCACCCACCACCCACCACCCACCACCACCACCACCACGCACTCGCTACCACCCGCCACCGTCACCCACCCACTCACACCCACCACCACCACCACCACCACCCGCCACGACCCACCACCACCCGCCATCCGCCACCCACCTGCCACCACCACCCACCACCACCACCACCCATTCGCTACCACCCACCACCCGCCACCGTCACCCACCCACCTACCATCACCACCCACCACCACCACCCACCACCCGCTGCCACCACCATCCACTCGCTACCACCCACCACCCGCCACCGTCACCCACCCACCCGCTACCTACCACCCACCGTCACCACTTTCCACCACCGTCTTCCGCCGCCACTTGCTATTTCTCACTCTTTTTTGTATTTTTAAAATTTTTTAAACATTTGTCAATTACCAAACGCGTTTATAGTTTATTTTTTCTAAAAATAAACAAAAGCCAATTTATAAAATTTTTATAAATATAAACTGAAAACGTAAACGTTACCAAACAGACTCACATAACCTAAAAAATTTGGGAGACTTACGTATAGGTCCTAATAAGTGGACTTATTATTCAAAAGTTCTCATTTGGGAACAAACTTTTTGCTATTTGAATAACTTTTTGACTTTTTACGAAAATATGTACAGAAAAGTAGAGAGTAATGTGACAATTTGTAGTAACTTTTTAACTTTTCGGCTAAAATATGTAATTTCCAAATGAGGCCTAATGACATTTTTCATTAAACACTATTAAAAAACGTCACTAGTTATTAATTTTCAATGACAATTTAAAAATTGTCACAAAAAATATCACTAATTATAAATTTTACCGACTGTTTAAAAATTTATCATAAAAAAAATCACTAATTGTAAATTTTAGCGACAGTTTATAAAAAACGTAACAAAAAAAAGTTACTAATTATCAATTTTTAACAACATATACAAAAAATCGTCACAAAAATTATTTTTAACAATAATTTTACTAAGATTTATTTTTAATAGGATTTGATAAGAATTAAATCTAATTATTAAAATATATTGGTAATTTACCCAAAATAATTTAGATCACAATCAAAATAATGTCATAATCAATCTCATAATAAGGCATAACTAATACAAGAATATGTATGACTAGGTCATAAAAGCATTTCCAATAAACTCTTTAAAAGAAGCAGGTTAGCTATCATTGTCAATTCTATCATCTTTACTATTTCCAACTGGTTAGTTACTGTAATAGTTATTTTAACGTGATTATTCCAAGTTAGCTATATTTGGAGAGCCTTAAGAAACATTTTAAACTAATGTGAGTAGATAAATATGTAAAATGAAAATTAACGTTAAAGTACATAGATATAGAAAATAAAAATTAAAAATAAGCTAAAATAAAGAATAATATTGAAATTATTATAATAAAGTCATAACTACACACACCAAGATAACCTATGACTCAAGACTACCAACTTGGTAATTAGGGGCATATGATAGACACCCAAGAGAATTTCCCATTAACTAATAGCAAATAACATATTAATACGTAATTAGTAATATAAAAAGATAAAAATAAATAAAGGGATTAAATTCTATATAATTATATTATAATATTCTATGTTCTTATTTTATAGTATTTTGGGATCATACTTATTACTCTCACTCAGAGATCACAGCTTTCACAACCTCAAGCAAGCAAAGGCAAACAGATCCACTTTCAATGCTACTCAGAAGCTCATCAACACCGCTTGTTCAGTCCCTCTTCTCAGACACTCCAACCACCACCACCACCACCACCAGACTCTCCTCCGTCCACGGCGGTCATCATCATCATCATCATCATCATCCCCACCACCTCTGTCTCACCTCATTCTCTTGCAATTCATCACCAATCTCTCCCTCCTCTTCTGGGTCCTCCGATTTCAATCGAAAAACAAACAAACTTACCCACAAAGCCTTTCGGAGAGCTCGATCCGATGGCAATTTAGAAGGGCTAGCCTCAACTTCTTTTGATCTAGACGAGTTGTGTAATTCGGATAAGTCTTCAATGTTGCGAGCTCCATCGTTCTCTATTTATGCTTCGAATGATGGGTCTGATGAAGAATATGGTGAGAAAGAAGGGTTAGAGAGGATTGAAGTGCTGGGTAGTGGTGAATTCAGTTTTGGGAAAAAGGGTATGGGTTTGATTGAGGAGAATGATGGTGAAGAAGAAGATGAAGAAGTTTTGAATGAATTTCAGGATTTGGGTATTGGAGAGGTTGTTGAACCAGCTAGTCCTCCAATGTATCTTGCCACAGGTCCTGGGATTGGTGGTGCCGGTGCTGGTGGAGGTGGTGGCAATGCTGAGGAGTATTACAAGAGGATGGTTGGTGAAGATCCTTCCAACCCTTTGTTCTTGAGGAATTATGCTCAACTTTTGCAGGTGAGTTCTTTCTTTGTTAGTTTTAGGGTTATAAATGAATCGAGTCGAGTTAAGTAGTAATTGATTATTAAAAAAAAATTGAAGTTTTTTATTTGTTTGTTTTCCTTTGAGTCAATGTTGATAAGTTTTTAATCAAACTTGAATAATTTGGTTTTCATAATGAATATATTTTTATCGAACCGAGTTAAAAAATTAACAAGTTTCAAAATGAGTTTAAATTTAGTCTCTTTATTTGACTAGTTGACCTTAATGAGCCAAGCACTAGTCTAGCAACAGTAGCTTGATTTGTTTTACTATTTTTAATCAATTATGTTGCTTTTGTTCTTTCAATTTCATATTAGTTCTAGTATTTTTTTTTTTTTTTTTTTCTTCTTCTTGTTTGTGTCTGCAATTTTAATTAGAGTTTGTTACAAGCACTTTAACTTCTTAATGAATATCAATGATTGTACATGTATTTAATGGAATTGGTGTTGAGCTCTAGCATCATCACTCTTTGTTGCACTTGTCTTTGAATGAACATCTTTTACCTATTTCTCATATAGGCCATGTTGGGAGAGTACTTCAAATTCAGAATTAAGGAATGTTCTAGATTTTACGCACTGTTTGTTTCGGTGAGAAATATTTTCTGAAGAAAACATTTTCACCTTCAAGCATCAACTTTTTATTTATAGTTTGAAATCATGCCTCAAAAGCAGAAGTCATACAAAAATCCAATCACCAACAACAGTTTAAAACAATTTGGATTGATGGTGCTTTCCCCTCCGTATTATTTCCATTTTCTGGATCGATTAGACCATGAATTATAGCTGAAGGTTGACGAGTATTTGCTTAATAAGATTAACGAGTGATTATTCACATTAAGCTCTAGGAATACTATTTGCTTAATTAGATTACTGAGTAATGCAGTGGGAAGAAGCATTAAAATGATTTTCATGTTTAGGCTTGTAGATGAAATTTTTTTGCACTTTCATGTGTTTTGTTTAATAGAAGTGAGCAGGATGTTTTCTTCTATTAAAGGGAGTCCAATGTCTAATGACAGTCTAAGGGAGACCTTCATGGAGCCGAGGAATACTACTTCCGAGCTACATTAGCAGATCCTAAAGATGGTGAAATTTTGCTGTTATATGCTAAATTGGTGTGGAAGCTCCATGAAGACCAAGACACGGCCTTGAATTACTTTGAGCAGGCAGTTCAAGCTGCCCCTGAAGATAGGTCAGTACTTTCCTTCATTCATCATAGCTTCTTTTTATTTATTTCTTTTATCTGGCTGTGTGCTTTGGTAGGTTGAAAATGGGTCTGCAATTTCTAGACTAGATTGGTCAGAAATTTAGTAGTATAGCAAACCCCACTTGGAACAGTCTAGTTAATTAATACTTACTAAAATTAACATTTCATTTCTTGTTTCCAGTCACGTTTTGGCAGCCTATGCTTGTTTTCTCTGGGAAATAGAGGAAGACAAAGAAGATTGTTCTGTGAATGATCATACTAAGGTGCTTCTCTACATAACAGTTTTGGATTTACTAGACTCATTTTTTTGGAACGAGACTAATGCTCCTTTGATATATGACAGATTGAAGAAGATAAAGCTCCCGTTGAAGTTCAGAAGACACCTTTCGAAGAAGAAAAAGAGCCAGTTAGCCCTTCATTACATCTTGCGATAGGGGTGGGGATTGCCGTAGCTGTTGTTGGAGGCATTGATGGTGTTGATTGTATTGCAGCAGATTTTGGCAAAGGTGGAAACATGGAGGATTATTACAAGAGGATGGTAGAGGAAAACCCTAGCAACCCTTTGTTCCTGAGAAGTTATGCTCAGTTCCTTTATCAGGTGAGATCTCTTTGTCCTGCTCTCTCTCTCTCTCTCTCTATTTAGCTTCTCATGTTGTTTAAAAGCCATATTTTAAAACACATGAGCCACAGTGAGCAAAGTGAGCATCTCAGGCGGCAAGCATTTTGATTACTGTTCTAAGAGTAAGCTGCCAAAGAATGAAGTATGGTGGATAAACTCGGACTATTTTCTAACTTTCAAAAAAAATGTAGAGAAGTCTCACATGTGTTAGCAATGGTTCTCTATGCAGAACTTCGAAGTAAAGCATTGATTATAACCCTACTGTGAGCAGAGTAGAAGAGTTCCAATATGTCATCTTAATATTCATACAGATGTCAAATCTCTGGATTTCACTGTGGTTTGGATGAAATTGAAAATTAATGTTGAAATGATAATATCTGTCTTTACCTTACTGATATTTCAAAAGGGCGTCAGGTGAAGGATTTCAATTTTTAATATGGTTTATTTGTGATCTTGAAATGATATCTTGAACCTCAAATCCTGTAATAGTAAATTTTCTTACTAATGTATTGCGTAAGGGTGCAACTCGGGCGGGTTCGATCGGGTTGGGAGGTTGTCCAAGCCCAGCCCAAGTTGTACTGAGACCTACCCAAGCCCGCCCAAGCCCGAATTGTAACCCGAGGTTGTCTGCCCAAGCCCGACCCAAGTTAAACCCGAATTATCCGAATTGTAAATGAATTTTAGTGTTTTTTTTTTGCAGCTACACTATGAAATTATTAAAATTGGACTCTATTTACAATTATTATTATTTTTTTTATATAGAAAATCATTAATACCATCAAAACAAATAATTTTTATAATATAAGAGAAATGTCACTATAGTAGTCTTTACAATTTATGAGTGAAAATAAAAAGAAAAAAAATAAGATTTTATGCTATTTGTATATATAATATATTCAATATGATTTAATAATATAAATTACTTTAATATCATGTAATGGCTAATAATTTATATGTATATTTAATATTTTTATATATCTATATATGTATAATTCAGGTTTCGGGTTGCTCGGATTGCTTGACGTCTTTGTCCAAGCCCGCCCAAATTTAATTCGGGTTTTTGAATTTTTGCCCAAGCCCGTACCGAATTTAAAAATATTTTGTTCAAGCCTTAAAAAAATTCGGGCTGGGCTCGGGTTGAGTCCGCCCAAGTTGCACCCCAATTGTGTAAGTCTTGATATCACCCCAAACCACATGGGAACAAGCATTGGGAAGATGAATAAATACTGTGTGTTTCTATACATTGCACATCTCTTGGTAAAGTTCTTTCGTAATTGAAGATATGGACTTGGATCTTATTTTTTACTGCATGATAGAGCATAATGACCTAATCATATCAATCTGTATAAAACTATGCTTACTTGTTTGTTTCTTCTTGTGCAATAACTTATTTGTTCGGTTAACAGTCCAAGCGAGACCTTCAAGGAGCTGAGCAATACTACTCGCGTGCAGTACTTGCTGATCCTGCTGATGGAGAAATAATTTCGCAATATGCTAAGTTGGTGTGGGAACTTCATCATGACCAAGATAAAGCAATGTCTTTCTTTGAGAGAGCAGTCCAAGCTACACCAGAGGACAGGTTAGAATCGATTGCCCGTCACAATATTGAATTGTTCATATCATACTGTGTAATGAAGTTTTAGCACTGTAAAATATACATTGGATGGTGCTTCAGGACCCATGTCCATTGAAGCTATACGTAACATGGACTCTTCTAAATTTCTAAAGTAACGGTGTAAGACACCTGACACTTGGATATACTTAGTTGAACATGTGCTCTTCAAGTATGCCCAATTAGTCAAGTTTACCGTATAACTATACGTAAATGTTAGTTTGTAAACCCAATTTTACCCTAAAAAGATGAAAGTAAATAAGAAATATAAAATCTTGTTGTATCCTAGTGTCTTTAGATATGAGAAATAGATGAATCTGGACAAACATACCCCCATGACACCCATCCGAGTCCATGTGATGTGACATAGGCGCTGTTAATATAATCACAACCAGACAATACTAGATGTCTCTTCATGGGAAAAAATTTGCACATTTCCCTTGTTTTGGGATTTGCAAGAAGGCTCAATGGGCCTGTTTGGTGCAACTTTTCTTAGTAGAAAGTTGATAATAAAAAAGCATAAGCTAAAAGCATTCATCCCTCAACTTTCAAATGATCAGGATTTTTTGGCTTATTTAAGTAGTTTCTGCCTCATAGGCTATGAGCAGAAGTAGCATCAAACAATTTGATATAGATGCCCAAAAAAAAAAAAAACTAGAAACAGCTCCAATAAGCTGTACCAAACAGGGAGAATATCATGGTTTCTTCATGTCATCCTGTGTTTAGTTTTTGTTTCTGACATACAGTTTTGGTCAATTTGTTTCTTTGCTTTCAGCCACGTTCTTGCTGCATATGCTAATTTCCTCTGGCAAACAGAAGAGGATGAGGAGGAAGATGGTGCAGCGCAAGATCACATTCAAGCACCACTTTTTCTGGGAGCAATGACTGCTGCAAATGTCTAACTCTTACATCGCAGAAAGATTAACAGCTCAGTCACTAATGTAATGTTTAATAAGTATGCAAATTTTCCTAGAAATAAGCACAAATTTTCCTAGAAACAAGCATAATGTGCAAATTTTCCTCGTGATTTCATCAATTGAGGTAATAAAAAAATTCCCAGTAGGTGTTCTGATCTGTTTTCACACTTGTTGGACAAAGCCGTTCATATGTTATTAGAAGCTGAAATCTTATTAAAATATATCATATTTCTGACTTCCTACATTTTGTTGAAATATTTGAGATGGTATCTACATGCTGAGATTTACACTTCATCTAGTGTTTCTTCTTGGCAAATGAAAACTGATAGTGAGTTGGAATATGGGTTCAAGATATTTCAATGACTTCATGACGCTATGAAGTGATACATTCGTGTTTGTGTTATTCGTGAATGTCATGACGCTATGAAGTGATACATTCGTGTTTGTGTTATTCGTGAATGTCATGACACTATGAAGTGACACATTCGTGTTTGTGTTATTGGTGAATGTCATTGTGCTTAGATAATGGTCACTATTTCATGTAAAATTTGTGTACCCATCCCGCCTACGAGGACAAACTACATGGCGAAATTTTTTTTTACAGCATGACCTGCAAATCCAAGGAAAACAGCATGTGCATCCACAGTAGGGACAAAGGCATTCTGAGGAAAAGCAATTCTTTGTGTGTTGGCCCCAATACTTCATCTACAACAGGTTGAAGCAATCTGGGTTCAGACCAGTATCATGTGTACATGCATATACCATTCCATTTGCAACATTTGTGGTTGAGTGCTCAGTTTGTTCCGCAGGAATAAATAAATAAATAAATTGGCAAAAAGAGTTTCGGCAAAGAAATTTTTGCAAAAACTGTTTATCTTATGTTTTGTTGCATCCTTGAAACTAATTGACTAGTTTTTGTATTAGTGGTGGGAATGGTGAGGAGGTGGAGGTGGTGGGGCTGGTTATGGTGGTTGTAGTAGTGTTCTAGCATTGATAGGACTTCAATTTGAAAAATATTTTTCACCTGAAATGTTTTTTACCTTTCAAAAGTGAAATATTTTTTGTCCAAATAAACTTGTTTTTCATTAATTTTTATTTTTTGTTGTATCAAACATCACAAAATGCAAAAAATAAAGGATGGGTAACAAGATCAAAAATGATATTATACCTTCAAAGTTTAGATGAAGCTCAAAATATTATCCTCAAACCAGACAATAAAAATGACATAAAACCTTCAAAGCTCTCTGTTGAAAAAACCACCACACAACTGGGAAGATTGAATATATTATAACCAGGAAAAGCAATAAAAACATTAAAAATTAATAATAATAATTTATATAAAGCTCAAAATTCCCCAAACCAGACAAAAGTTCAATTTATATAGAGCTCAAAATTGCAAATTGTTACATTTCAAATTAGTAAGTCCACGAAAGAAACAAAAAAATGAGATTCCAAAACTTTCCCCCAAAAAAATTGCTATGCATCTTCCTAGAGCATCTATTTGAAATGCCTACTTGAAATATATGGAGGCCTTGAGACCCATAAAGACAAATTAGCTGAACCCAAATAACTTAACGCAAAACTTTCATACCCAATACTTGAAAAATAACTTGGCGCAAAACTTTCATACCTGATACTTGAAAAATAACTTGGCGCAAAACTTTCATACCCGATACTTGAAAAGACTACTGACTACTGAGTCGTCCACTCTGACTGGTGCTGTCCATTTCTAGACACTTGGTTGCCCGAAAGCCCCCTGTCTTGCCGGGGAGTGGGTCGGTAGGAGCCATTTCCTCTGGATCTGTTGTAGTCACGATCACCTCCGTCCTGACCATTTCCCCCACCAAAACTCCGAGCACCAAAACGACCCCTTGGTGCTTCTGTTTGGTAGCCACCCCTGCCTCTACCCCGTCCTGTTCAAATCAACCAATTATAACAAAGTACAAACCAAACCAAGCCTTGTGTCTTGCAATGAAGTGGGATCAATTTTTTTATGATATTACATAAGTTATGCAAGCGTGTACAAGTTCAAAACGGATACAAAAGCATATAAAGGTAGAAGGTAAGAATAATATTGTGGAAACGAAAGATTTATACCTAAATAACACTTAGGCCATGTTTGGATGGAAGAAATAGAGAGGTGGAATGAGAATCTCATTCCAAGTCTCTTTCATTTCATTGTTTGGGTGTGTTCAAGAATGGGAATATGATTCTAATTCGGTTACAAAGGCTGAACGAGATTTATTAATCTAGTGGAAATCGTATTCTCACATCCCCCGTGGAAGTCTCGCATTCTTGGAAGAATAAGACTCATTTGATGGGCCTACAAAATTTTAAATTTTATCATAATCCTGCTATAAAGCACAGATACTTCAAAAAGGAAGAAGCATCCGTATCGTATCCATATTGGATACCTATACTCCTAAGATAATCGTAGATACGTATCGGATACTTGTTAAAAGTATCAGATAGTTCTTAATTATTTTTTCATTAATGTCACATTATTTCTAATACTTTATTTAGTTCTTTGATAAGAGGAACATAATAAGAGTTAAAGTAATAGAATTTGTCAAATCGATTCATTATTGTTTTATGGTTGTCTCCTATAACTACATAAAAAGTAAGGCACTTACCAATCAGTCCTATTAACTAAACTTATTTGCCTACAAGTCCTGACTGGTAAATTTATCACTGTAAATTATTTATAAAAACAAGAAAGATTTATCAATAAGACTTAATGGGTAGTAAGCCTCAAAAGTAAGATATATTGGTAATTTACCCTAAAAAGGTAAGGATTAAAAAGATAATATAACAATAGGAAAATTAAACATCAATAAATAAATAAATAAATAAGCACATAAACTTAAATACAACATTTTTACTAGTACCAAAGGGAAAAGCACATTGATAAGTTGTGGATTGTTCTATTATTGTAATATAAACATATTAAACTTGATATTGAAATGAAATACTTGTAAGACCTATTGAAAATTTAAAGAGTAAATAAGCGACTGTCTTAAATTAATACCTAATTCTTAAAGGTTAGTGTTTAGCATTATTAAATTATGTGGCTTTTCAACATTTTTGAGCTTATGTATAAGTGTATCACTACTAATAATTCTAAATTTTTTTTTTACAAACGTATCCTAATCGTACCCGTATCCTATTTTTTAAGATTTTGACATATTGGCGCATCTGTATCGTATTGTATCCGTATCTCATATCCGTATCTGTATCCGTGCTTCCAATAATCCTGTAAAGGATTTCTAAACAAACCAAATACTTGAATTACATTAACACGGGAATGTTATTACTAGTAATTGGGATTCCTGGTAATAGGATTCCCATTCCTACTATCTAATTCATGTCAGTCAAACATAGCCTTACTGTCATCACATGATTTAACTAAAGTCAACAATACCTTATCCAAACAATTTGACAGGTTAGTTTGATGAATCATCTTGCCAATCCGTTTTGCCAGTGGCCAAAGTTTTAGCTCAACCCTACATTATCATTCAGGTTTTACTTTACTATTTCAACCTATGTTGATTTTAGTGTGCATTGCACACCAACCAATTCAATTTTCTTTACTTTGTTTCACTAATTATATTTTGCTTTATCATTTTCTCAAGAAAAAAATAAAATAAAACAATTATTCTTCTCTAATATTTTCTTTTTCTCTGGCAACATATGCATCTAATCTGCTTTCACATCCAGTTTCTGATATTCTTCAAAGTAATCTACCCAATCCCCTTTCACATCCAGTTTTTGAACCCAATTTATAGAATGGAATGCCCAAACAACATAAATTAACTCAAAAAACTCGAGACAGAGAGTTGATATGGAAATATTGACTATCTGTATGAGAACTATAGAAAACTTGAATGGATGCAATTAAGCATTCAAATATGTAGTACCAAAAATTAAAATGTGGCCAAATTAATGATGACATGTCAATGTACTACTAGTTCATTAACTATCAGAAAACTGTCCTGTTTGACAAAAACTGATGAGGATGATTTAAGTACTTACTTCCTCCTCGAGATGCACTGATTCTGTTTGCTCTCCGCCCTTCAATGAATACTTGTTGTCCAGCTATCTGAACCGTAGAAGCCTACAACACAGATTAAAAGAACCCAAGGGCCAACTTATATATCAGAATCCAGGTTAGGAATCATAATTCAAGGGATACCAAGTCTGGTCCACACCAAGAAATTTTTATACCCCAACCAAAAATTTAAAAACGAAAATAAAAAAGGGAAAAGAAAGAGAGAAAAGGTAAATCAAATCCTGAACCAAAGTAATCAGTGCAGAAAGACAGCTTTAATGTAAATTCCACCTAAAAAAAAACTAGAATGGTAACAAAATTTCCATTATCCAATAGATTAAAAACATCATGCATGGAAGATATGGAATCACTAGCTAAAGGGCAGAGAACACAAGGTTTTCCATGAAATTTAATTTTTCAGCAAAATTAACTGAAGAATACAAGACTGCAATGATCTCTGAGGAGACATATATTCAAACCTTGATTGCATTTTGAACACCAGTGATATCTTCAAATTCAACAAACGCATAGCAAACACCGATATCCTGCACATCATCATGAGCAATGACCACATATTAGTTTCCTCCAAGTCAAAGGTGAAAGGATACGTACAAGAGGGGAACTAAAAAGAACAAACCTTTCGGTTTCTAATGGCCACAGCATCAGGCTTGAGTTTGCCAAATATCTTAAATTCCTCCTCAATTTCAGAAGCAGACACAGTAAATGGCAAGTTTCTCACATAAACCGACTTTACTTCACCTGAGAACATTCACATATAAAAAAATAATAATCAGGGAACAGTATCCAATGCTACCACACATGTAAGTAAAGAAAAAAGCTACATAAATGTAATTATGGTCTTTTAGAGGAAAAAGGGAAAACAAAAACTCATTACAGAACAAGCCCCATAGACATTTTTATCAACTAAAACATCTAATTCCAATAGGCTTCTTGGACACATTTAACAGAAACATGGTGTAAGATACAGGTAACACACGAAAGGACTGTCGACCTTCATCCTCCACAGCTGAAACCTCCTCTGCAGCCTCAGCCCCGGAACTTTCTACAGCAATTGATGATGCTACAGACTGCTGAGCAGGCAATTCTGGTACATGATTCCATTCTGAAGCGGGAGGTGTGGACTTGTTAAAAGAGGCCTGAGGAGGTGCTGATGTTGCCGATTGTCCTTTAACAACCCGCAACTTCCAATGACAATCAAGCAAAATGTCAGTTGCTAAGTAATATCAATCACTATACGTAATGAATACTAACACAATTACTTTACGATCAGAAATTTTTCAAAAATTCATGGAGGTGGTAATCCAAAAAACAGGTAAACAGTACTCCATGGGAATCATGATGAAGGAAAAAGCTCACTGGCACTTGAGTGGAGAGATGAAAACAGGAAAAGAGGAAGAACATAGGAGAGGGAGACGTAGAGGTAGGAGCCCTGTTAGTTGAATAAGAATAAAAATAAAAACTGTGCAAGGGATAATTCTAGTTACTATTCTGCAACATGGTTCTGTGCAAAAGAAGGTTTTGGGGTAAGGGGGAATGTGGCATCATTCTCTTTTTGCATTCTGATTGCAATTAGCTTATCATTGAAGCGGTAGGTTATAACTTATTTTTTCCACAAGGGTAAGAACCTTTTTTTTTTATATATAGGGCACGAGCTAAATAATACATACAATGGAAGCATAAGTGCGCTTTTGGGGCTCCCCGACAGGTTCCTCAGAAGGAGCAGACAGGTGATCTGGTACGGGGCTCGTTAAACTTTGAAGTGTACCATTAGACTCTGGAAAATTGTCTTCAAGGATGCTTTCAGCCTCAGGCGTGTGCTGCAGCTGTTGATCTGAGAAACTGTAATTGTCAACTGGACCATTTTCTTTAACATCTGCAGGAGCCACAAACTCCCTGGCCTGTGTTTCTCCACCCAGCATGTAATTGGATGCTGCAAAAGCCATTATTGCTTTTACCAAAAATTTAAGAAACAAAGAATAACTTTCTAGTACGTATGTGAAAAAGAATGAATGACAAAATAGACCTGCAAAATTGAAGGCAGTCATTCTATAACTAAATTAAATTACATAGAATCGCATAGCACAGTTGGTTATGTTATATTATATTTCAACCATTCACCACTTATTTTTTCCTTGTTTTTGGCAGGGCACTTCTATAGTCTTGTGTGATTGAGTTGCGGCCTCATTCCATTTTCAGTCACTTAGTAGGGATGGCAATTTGAAACCGGCCCGACGGGGATCCCCGATCCCGACCCCGATTTAAGCAGTTTTTCCCCGAAAAATACCCCCGACGGGGAGGTGATGGTATTTGAAAACCAATCCCCGATCTGTCACGGGCCGGGGACGGTGATCAGTATTTAATCCCCGGCCCGGCCCGATCCCCGGCCCCGCCCCCGTCCCCGAATTTTCCCCGAAATCCCCGACTGGTCCCCGTGTATATATATATATGTTTAGGAGTGTGCAGCTGGAATGCACTAAACATATAATATATTATATTTAATAATATATCTACTAGTCTATATATATAGATATCTACTAATAAAATCTACTAGTCTATATATATAGATATATAGATATCTACTATATTATATTATATCTAATTTAATGTCTATCTGAGCTCTCTCTCCTCACTGACGTAGCTCACTTCTCTATCCCTCATTCATCGACTCTGATCTCTCTCTATCACCTCGGTCTCTCATCTCTCTCTCTCCCTCCATCACCGACTTCTCTCATCTCTCTCATCCCTCATTCATTCATCGACTCTGTTTTTATGTTTATATATAAAATCAATCCCCGATCTCTCTCTCTATCAGTGTTTGATCGAGAGCCTCGCGGTCACCGACGGCGACGTCAGTACCACCGCTGGCCCCGACTCCCCATCTCTCTCACCGACGGCGACATCACCACCACGGCAGACTGCCACCACCACCGAACCCACAGCCAGCCACTCTCGATCTCGATCTGTCACCACCACCGAACCCACCGATGGCGTCGCTCAGATCTGTCTGTGTTAGATCTGTCTCTCTGTGTGTGTGTGTGTGATCTATCTGATCTGTGTGTGGGATCTGTCTGTGTTAATTTTTTTTTTTTTTTTTAAGTTTAAATCTATATTTGTTGATGATAATTTTGTGATATGTATTTGTTGTTGATAATTTAGGATCTGATATGTATTTGTTGATGATAATTTTGTTTCAGATCTGTGTGTGTGAGGCATCTGATTTTTTTTTTTTTTTTTTTTTAGCCGGGGAATGCTCGGGGTCGGGAAAACCCGATCCCCGTTGGGGACGGGGGTGGGGGCAGTGATAGGATCCCCGTCGGGGATCGGGGCCGGGGCCGGGACCGGGGAAAATTCGACCATCGGGGATCGGGGACGGGGAGTGCGATCCCCGGCCCCGCCCCGCCCCGCCCCGTTGCCATTCCTATCACTTAGCCCCAGGAAAAATAAAATTGTGTGCATTCGAGTAAATCCATTTTTTTAATTGATCAACAATCTCGCAATGAAATATATCCAAAGGAATTTTATGAACACATTAGAAAATAATTAAATTGCTTTCTTCCAAAAGATGACGGGAAAATTAAGATTTTCATTCCTAGTGACACAAATCCTCTCAAGATTATGGAGGAGCAGGTAATTGTGGCAATTCTCTAGAAATACAGGCTCAAACATAATACCTGGTTCTCGAATAGTAGCTGAAGCATTTAGTTTGGAATCAAGATTGCTCTGGGCTAAATAGGCAACTGGATGGTGGTGAAGAGGTTCATCATCAATAAAGTGAAAGATATCATTGAGAACAAAGAACCCTTTCTCTTGTGGCGCAAGGAAGAAAGTCTGCACAAATTTCCTCCTGCCACTGAAATCTTTAGTATGCACAGATCCAGAAACCAACACAAGAACACCTCCATTCCAAGATTCAAGGGAATGCGCTGTCTTGATTTCTACTCCAGTGTAATTGAGAGACATAACAAGTGTATGGATTTGCTGCCAGAAAGAACGACAGAAGAGTGAACCCAAAATGTTTATTACTTGTTACCATTAAAACCAGAAGAACTGAAAAATGCTATTGAAATATGAAAGTCGAACCAACAAGAAAATGCAACCAAGAGTTGGAAGGAAGGATTTAAGAAACCGGACAAAGCAACGAAATTATGGAGCATATTACTCCTGTGAAGAAGTGAAATTGCTACAAGGCATATATTTGAGCTTATATTTAAAGCTTTCACTGACTACATAATAATATATTAATTACAGTAACTTAGCATCATTAGGCAATTATAATACTTGATTAGATATTGAAATCATTACCACAAAAGTTTTTGCAGATGTCTTACTTGGACAAGCACATAACAATGAAGATAATTTGGAAGATAACCTGACATCGGCAAGCTACCTGGACACCTGCTTGAAGTAAACTAAGATAGATCTCATTCTATGCCTGCAACTTCATAAGTAAGAGTCCAATTTTGTATTCACTACAAGTCTTTTTTGCTGCCTGTAGCTAGCATGGACAGGTCATTATTATCTGATCAAGATGAATGTCTTTGCAATTATTAATTAATGTAGCATAAGCAAAGTGAGAGACCATTGAGCTCATGTACCAGAACTGTGTTACATGGATGCTTCTACTTTCCCCAGTTTACCGGTTAGACACTTAGATATGTGGGATCATGGTTATCAGAATCCCGATCTGGATCTTACGATCCATTTTAGTACAATCGATCCGAATCGTGTAAAAAATTCCTTATAAGTAGGATCTTTCGATCCTAGTAATGGGATCTAATAGGATCATGGAATCCCAATCCAAATCCGATCTTATCTGATCCAATTTACAAGCCTTATTTTGTATTGTATGACATTTTATTATAAATTTTATGTTTGTTGTCTAAATACCAATTTATGTGGTCAAAATAAATAATAAAAAATTTATTATTGAATCAAATAGACTAAGAAAAACAAACTAAAAAACAAACATTCAAATATTGCAGTAATTTAAGAAAATTAACTAGTCGGAAAAACAAACTTAGTTTTAGCAGAGTCTAAGAAGGATAAAATAATTGCAACTTTATCCCAATTTTTGGAGAAATTATTTTTGTGACTCGAATCCGCTCCACCAGAGATGATAACGACAAACCTTATCATTCGATTAAGCTGCTTTTTTAAGTTCTTAATCTATTTTCATATTCAACTTTGTTAAATATTTTTTCTTCACTTTTTACACATTATTGTAGATTATAAAGTATTTTGTTATAGAATTCTTTGTCTTCACCTTTTTTGATGAAATACAAATCTTTTACTATCGAATTTTCTATTATATAATATTATATGTACATTTTACATGGAGTACTATATTTTTCACAATATCTTCACTTCTTTTTAATATAATATAGGCTCATTTTGTGTATACTTTTTAAGAAATATTTATTTAAATTAAAATTATTATGTAATTTGTCTTTTTCCGTAGAATCTTACGATCCTCGATCCGATTCTACGATCCGATCCTATAAACACCTCCAACGATCTAACGTAGGATCCCGATTTTGACAACCTTGTGTGGGATATGTCTCCAAAACCCATACCCAATTTAGATACTTAAATTCTCTAATTTTATATGACGTTTGAAGAAGAATATGCTCAAATTTGTTAGTAAAAAAATATTTTCATCATCTCATACGAATGAGAGATATAAATTCCATATCTTCCCTACATTCCATTTAATTTGAAGTACATTCCTAAATAATTTACATCTTATCCAATGTTGTTAATACCATAAAGATCAACGTACCATTTTTGTTATTGATATGGTACATACCAGTGCATTCCAACATAACGTTTTGAATTTATCATATATTATATATATATTTTTTGTAATTATTTATTTTTACTTAGATGCATATAGTTTTACTTCTAAAAAAATTAATTGAGATGGGCATATTTTCTTACTATATATGTCTTGTTTATTATTTGATATAGTAGATTTACAACTATTAATACAATGGTTCTACATGAATATTATTAACATCTATGGTAAGTGGTAAACAAAATGTAAGAAAGAAATATGGTAAAAGTAAGTGTCACTTAATCTTTCATATAAAGAAAAAATAAAATAAAATAAACAAATCAAAACAATAAATGAGGAAAAGAGTTAGCAGGTAAGAAGTACGGACACAAACACGTGACACAACACGGATGCGACACAAATACACAGACACGGCAATTTTCAAAAAATGCAAAACACAATATGTGGGGGACACGCACATAATATACAATTTTTATGTTTATTATATGTCATATATATGAACATATCACTCAACAAAGGGAAAAAAAATGCATCATAACTCTAATTTCTATAAATTTACACTATTTTTCTTTCAACGTTGTATCTTAAGTAATTTTGTTCAAACTTATAATTAATTTCATGTATGTCCAAACAATGGACACGTGTGTCTTCCAAGTGTCCGAAGAGTGTCCAGATCTCAAATTTTTTAAAAAAAAATAAGACACGTTTGGACAAATGTTGAACACATATCGGGGAGTGTCCAACTAGTGTCAGTGTCCAACATGGACACAACAAGTACACGCCACCTTCTTAGAAGTGTCTATACTTCTTAGGTTGGCAGCTTTTTAGAGTGTAGATTCAAGGGAGTTTTTTTTTTAAACTTTTTTATTGGCTTTTGTCATTACTGAAATTAGCAACTTTGGTCAAGTCAAAAGTTGTATATAGATTATATGATTATATATATAGATTCTATACATCTTCCTTTCTCGCACTATTGTAAAACCACACCACCCATTCTCATTTCTGTTTATACCAATTTTCATTTCATTCTCTCTTCATCTCTTTCAAAACCAGTATTGTTCCGCACAGAAACTGAAAAGAGGCTGGTACAGTCGAGAAATGTCAGGATTGCCCAGATCGACAGACCAGCATTTTAAACAAAATGAAACAGAAGATCCGGTGTTCCATATTTTCGATGAAACAGTACACCTCAAGTTGTACCAGCCGGTATGGAATAGGATTCATAACATTGATCTTATCTAAGAATATTATACAATATGCAATACATATAAGTGTTTAAAGACGTATCCCCATACCTCTACCAACTTTTAGAATATGTCCCAATATCTTAAGAATTAGGTTTAGTAATACATGCCGCCTAGACACGCATCCGCACCCAATTCTCGTACCCAAGTCCATCTAATATAGTACGTGCATGAGAAGCAAACACTAAGAATATTCTAACAAATAATGCAAATACAATGTCCATTCATTTTAAGAGTATTTCACAATGCAAAACTAATTCAGAATTCTTTGAACCTGCTTAGCTGGATGAGTGTTAGAATCAAAAGTTCATAGTAAAACAATAATCATACAATTAAAATAAAAAATTAAAAAACGCCAAAAATGTCTTTGTATTAATATGACTAATGGCCATATTAAATGTAAATTTCTATCCATCTGCCCCATCAGAAACTGAACACCACTGCTCCTAGGACCAACAAATTTCACGTTAAAAAGCAATATGATAATTTTTAAAAACTCTGATGGGTTGGGGTTCGAGGGAGGACAAGAAGCAAAGAAAAACCAAGTGTTAAGGAATAGAGGAGGCAATATGTGTATCATTGTGTCGAGAGTAAGGACGAGGCAAAATACTATAATTTTTTTATAATAATTAGAAGAAGAAGGAAAAAAAAAAAAAAAAGGCACCATGTTTTTTTCCTGTCTACTCAACATTTTTTTCTAACAATAGAAAAAAAAAATTCAAGCATGCACATTCAACAATAAGTCAACTCCCCGCTTTAGGGAGATCCATCTTACATGGGTAAACAAATGACAGTTGAGACATCCACCATGTCTCACTAATTTAAAAGTCAGAATTCTACAAGCAGGTGCTTTTGTGAAATAAATTTCTAAGAAAAACCACTCTCTTCTACGGGGTGCCCAAATATGGATCAAGCCATGAAGATGATAGATGGTACATTTAATAATGACAAAAATAAAAGGAGCATCTCACCACAGCATTAAGCCAAAGGATTGTTCATTGTCTATGATCATTAAATTACCTTATTCCACGGACGGCTTTACATTGGGGCAAGTGGTGGCAATGGCCCCCACTAAACTTTGAAAAAAAAAATGTTTTATATTGTGAAATATTTTGATAAATATTGTTTAATACAACTTGTCCCACCTGAATTTGTTTATGCCCTCATACCACCTCACCCACTTAGATTTGTACATTTCTATCTCTCTCTCTTTTTGTAACTTTTCCCATCTTTTATCTCTCTCATGAAATAGAGCAATGTGAAATTGGAGAAAAACTGTAATTTGCTCCAATGTCCTAAGGAAACCCACTAGAATATTAAAAAAATTAAGGATTAATTCATACATGACTTAAATTAGTGTCATGTTACTATTAATTAACATTATTTGTGTTAATTTTGATTTTAACAAATCAGGTGACTATTGGCCCTGTTTTGTAGGACTTATTTCCAGCTTATTTCAGCTTTTAGCTTAATTTAAGCTATTTTGATGTGTTTGGTTCAGCTTAATAATATAGTTTATAACTTTTTGTAAGCAAAAATCAACTTATTCTTTGAGTGGGGGAGGAGAAACTTAATTTATAAGTCAAAAATCAGCTTATATTCACAGTTATAAGCTATAAGCTGTTAGGCTATAAATTATAATCACTTTCCCACAGCTCTACCAAACGGGGCCATTAAGTTTTATTGAATTATTGATTTGCTAGTTTACTAAATTGCACTTATGTTAGGAGCTTCATATTTGGAGGGGGAGAGGGGGAAGTTTATTGTCAATTAGAAGAAAAAATATGTGCATAATTTCACGTAAAAATTTTCCCCAACTTGACAAAAACCTTAGCTCCACCCCTGCCTTATTCTATAGCAGCTATAATCAAATGTAATACACAGAAAGAGGAAAGGAAATGCATATACTCACAAAAACTTAACCATAGGGTTTATCCCAAGGGCCAACAACTATGTATCTTACTAGAAGATCACAGGCTCGACTCCCCTCCCACTCCAATCAAGCAGAGAGGGTCAGGGGCCCTAGCCCCTTCCAAATTTTGAGGAAGTCCACTTTTATAATAGTGCAATCTTCAAAATAAATAAAAATTCAATTCAACACCCAAAAAAAATTTAAAAATGCACTCTGTATGAGGGTTCCCATACAAAATTTAAAGCCTCACATAATGGCCACCTAAAAAATTTGGCCCCCTATTAAAAGGTTATTGGTACATTTTTTAAAAATCTTGCAATAAACCAGGAATATATTCTATTTGATTGGTGTGAAATCATATTTCTTTTTTGTTTTAAAAAAAAAAAAAAATTGCTGAAAGAGAGTTAAATTGTGCTAGAGAAAAGAGATGGTTTCTTAAATTGTCCAACAACAGTCATTTTGTCCAATAATAAAATGAGGAGCTACAATCACAACTCATTTGACAATAAAGACACAAACATGAAGATCCCATTCCATTCTTAACAAGAAAAGTTGTCATCATTGGATTGCCAAACATCTGCCTCCAATTCTCATTCAAATATTCAAATCTACTACTAAAACCATAACTAATACACACATATAGAGAGAGAATCCTAAAACCCAATACCAGCATTGCCGTGGCCGTCTCTCTCGTGTTCCCATCAATACGAATCATTGTACTGGCATCACTGTAAAAGTGATGAACAAAATCAGGTTGGTGCTGAAGAACATGGTAGTACTGCCCAACAAAGTACGTCCCAACCTGAATTCAGAGCAAAATGTGATTTTTAGATAGAGAAAGCAAATACAAAGACACACACTTTTATATATATATATAGAGAGAGAGAGAGATATATGAGAGGACCTGAGCAGCAGTGACGGGCAAGTGAAATGGAGTCGCCATAACCAGTGTGGAGAGGAAGGAACGAACGAACCCTAAAACCCTAGAGCTCCAATCAAACCCTAGATCTGCAATGTGACTGAAGATCTGAAGAAACAATTACAATAATAAAAACTCCAAAACTAAAAGATTACACACCTACAAGTGGAAAAACGAGTCTTTCCAGAGAATGAATAGGGAATCTAGCTAGAAAAAGAAAGGGGTTTTTTTCCGGGAAAAGATCTGTGGATCTGAGAATGAGATTTAGAGAGAGAAAACGAAAACATATATAAATAGATATAGATATAGAGATATATATATATATAGAGAGAGAGAGAGAGAGAGAGAGAGAGAGAGAAACAAAAACAAAACAAAAAAAACTTAAAAGTAGATTTGGAGAGGAAAAGTTTGTATGCGTCTGAGTATGGTCGCTTCATAGGGGAAATATTATATGGTGTTTTTATGCAATTTTATTTGGTACCTAATTTGTTTGTTATTGGTTGAAAACGTGGAGTTTGAAATTTTGTGTTAACTTTTGAAAGATAACTGAACAAGTGGCATCTATTGCATGCTGAAAAATATTGTTCCAATACTACCAAATAATTTCATTATTTTGCTGGTGTGTTTTCACGTCATTATGACGTGTTATATGCATAGCTCTTAAAAAAATAGCACTAAATCAAATGAAAAAAAGAAAAAATAGATACAACTATCACATTAGAGTGGTGATTCATCCCACTAATTTTTGTACCACTAATAGCTCTAATGAGCTAAAAAAAAAAAAAAAAAAACAAACTCAAGCCAAAACATCACATCACTTTGGTGGGGGCCACTGTGCCACATCATTAGTGATGCTCTAGAGCTCCCAATTTAGTGCTCTAAAACATTATTCATCACATTATTAGGGCCAGCTCAGTAGAGCTCCCTAGAGTTCCATATTTAGTGCTGTTAAGTGTTTTTGATATTATGATTAAAGCTGGGTATAGGGTTATTCAATCTAAGAAAATTGATCAACTCAGCAGTTTCACAAAATAGTTAGGTCAAATACAAGTATTTTCCTATTTTACAAGCAGGTTACGGATTTCACCTGCACCCGTACTCACCGACCTGCATCTTTATACATTTTTTTTTACCCGTACTCACTGACCTGCATCTTTATACATTTTTTTTTTTTTAAAAAAATCTGGACTGTTCGATGTTCTTGTAAATTTTGTAAAAGGGAAAAATAAAGTTAGTGGCAAGTTTTTTTTATCGTAGAATCTTTATCAGCATTTGAGTTTTCTGTTGCCTTTGAACAAAACTTCAAGGTTTGTTTTGCAAATTATTTTTTTTTTTGTTTTCTAGATCACAAACAAGGGTGTAAAACCTTTATTTTTTTTCTTTTTCTCCTCAAGAAAATTCTTAGAAAAAGCAATGAGATTTTTTACGGGGTTTATGAGTTTGCAAATGATTTTATTTTATTTTATTTTATGGGTTTGGATGGAATTTGGCAACAATTTATTTTGATTCCCAACTAGTTATTATTATTGCATTTAGTTTTTCGATGAATGTAAAAATTAATAAATAATTACTTTTAGATAAGTTTAGGATTTTGAATGATTTTACTTTAATTGTATTGTTGGATACTAGATAGAAAATGAATTTCAAAAAAGCTAGACATCCCAAAAAATTCTACCAAATGTCTCACATATGTGAGACATTTGATAGAATTTTTGGATCTCTAGCATTACTCAATGAATTTTTAAATGAAAAAGTCCAATCTGCAAACCACCCGCAACTGTCTGCACTTCTGTGAACGTTATCCGCACAAATTGCAACCCGTACTGCGGACGGTTACGGGTTCAATTTTTTGCAAACCGCAAACATGCGGGCGAATCCAAACCGCAAACTGAACCGTCCAAAATCGATCCGCTAGCACCCCTAATTGTGATGGATATCATATGCAAATGTAAGCTATGATTTAAATTTTTTAAAAATAATAATAATTAGAATAAATCATAAATACATCTTTTGAGATTTACTTAAAATACAAATTGTCCTATGTAATTCTCGAAAATACATCCATCCTCTTTACGTTTCTAATTGCATAACAAATGACTTTTTTTATTAATAAATCATTAAGACAATTAACTATTTTTAATGATGTTAAAAATATATTTCAATTAAAAATTTAAGTAATTTTATAACTATATAAGAAAGTAGTTAGGAATTTTTTTTTTTTTTCTATTAGTTCCGTTAAATGAAATTTTTGACAATGAAGTAATTATAATTTCTAAAATTACTAGGACAATTCGTATTTTAACTAAATCTCAAGAGATGTATTTAAAATTAACCTTAACTATAAAAGGAATTTACGTGTAGGTCATAATAGATAGACTTGTCCAATAGATCCTACAATAATTAATGGCGTTTTCATCCAACACTAGTAAAAAAACGTTACTAATTGTTAATTTTTAGTAACAATTTAAAATTTTTGTCACAAAAAAAAGTCACTAACTATAAGTTTTAGGGACAATTTAAAAAAATATCACAAAACAACATCACTAATTTTCAACATTCAATGACAATTTAAAAAATTTGTCACAGGAAAACGTCATTAATTGTAAATTTTAGCAACAATTTATAAAACCCATGACAAAAAAAAAGTTATTAACTGTCAATTTTTAGGGACATGCAAAAAATCGTCACAAAAAAATTTATTTTTAGCAATAATTTTTCTATAACTTTTTTTAATAGGACAATGAAAATTAAATCCAATTATTAGGACTAATTGATAATTTACCATAATTAAAAGCTCAGAAATGCTACATCTCTCTACTTTAGGAGCTCTAAAAAACCACTAATAATGTGGAAAATCAAAAAAATTAAATAAATAAGGCCAAAATATCACATCACATAATATCCACACACCAATTAGAACTATTAAAACTCTTAATTTAAAGCTTTCAATCTTTTTTCTTAGAAGCTAGGACGCTAAAGTGATTGTATATTTTAACATTATGTTTAGATGTTTAGGAGATAAGAGAAATGAAATGAAATGTTACGTTAGAGAAAATAAAATAAAATAAATTATTGTAATTTCTCTTCTTTTTATTTGATTAAGTTGGAAATAAAGAAAAAATAATAATAATTTATCTCCTATCTTATTTGAATAGATTTTATTAAAGAAAATAAAATAAAATAAATTCTTGCAAGTACTTCATCAAAATAACATTTTATGTTTTTATTTCTTTTGTTGATAGATGGACAATTTGGTAATACACAAAATTTAGTAATCTTTCCATTAGTTTTCTCTCACAATCTCTCTAGTTTTGGAGAGATTTAAAAAGTGGGGGAAAGCTTCTCTCCAATTTGTATCGGACTGAGGGTGTTGTTGGGCCTTCGTGAGCCTATCATGAAACCCGCATTGGTGATCCGATCCATTCAATGTGTACAGCTCATCGAGTATTTTATTCCTGCAAAAAAAACACATTAATTGGATATCGATAGACATTTGATCAAATCACATTTGTGTTAACGATAACTATGGTTTTAAAAATAAATCATTAATACAAATGTGATTTGATCAAGTGGATATCGATATTCAATTAACATAATTTTTTCTTAAGGATGAAGTACTCGATGAATTCTACATATTAACGGTTCAAATTATCAATGTGAACTCTGTAATGGACCGACGAAGGCCCAACAACACCCTCTAGTTAGAAAATCCAACTGTCCCAACTAGAGAGAATCCTCTCCCTAAAAAGTGAGTTATGAGAGAAATAACTCTCTCCATTTTCTTCTCATTTTTCTTCTATTTAGTAATAAAAACAAGTGATAAGGATTAAGTGAGATTGATATCTTTTGTTTCCCTTTTTTTTTCTCTTCAATCGAAACGAGCTGTAAAGTTGTATTTGGATTATAAATTTGGATACAAATTTAAAAAGGATAAGAGAAAAAATATATGGAATGTAACTATATTTCACCCACTTTTTTTTATCTTTTTTCTTAATTTATATTTAAACTTATAATATAAACACAACTTAAGCTTTTTAAAGAGTAAAAGTTTATGAAAAAATGCAACATGCTAATAATGTAAAATATATATTATACGAGACAGATTATTTCATACTCATACAATTGGTGCCGTCTATAGGAATCTCAGAAAACTTACCTTTTGATCAAGTTTTCCTTCAACAAGCTTTAATGGCGCACAACGAAGATTTGTCGCATTCCCTCATTGATGGCTAGACGCCAGAAGCGAACAGGAGGCGTGATGATTTGTCTTCTGTTTCGCCCATGGCGGATTTGGACCCTCAGTGACGAAACCCTTATAGGGGTACGTGAGAAAATCGAGGTTTGAACCCTCACTACTCCCAAAGCCCAGATGGATAAGGGCAACGAACAGATACCCAAGTTTTAAAGGATCACATGAGGGAGCAAAACGAGTTGATAAAAAAGATGGTGGTAGACATGGAGGCTTTGAAGCGCCAAGTGAGAGGCAAAGGTGTGATAGGAATGGAGATCCATGAAGGATGAACGCGATCTCATCATTCTAGAGATCAAGATGGATATGCCACACCTACACATTCTGGGAGCAGAAGCTTCAGGATAGGAGACTCCTATTCGAGGACTTCCAGAACTCGCCACTCCAGGTCTAAGGGGGCGAGGTCTGAAAGATCTTACACTAAAGGTAGCAGTTATCACCTGCGCACACTCATCAAACATCGTCTTAATATAAGGAACTGCCCAGATCGGAAGATTTGCAAACTATTTTAAAGGAGATGGCACAAAAGAGAGAAGTTGCCCAAGCACAGGATCCCTAAAGGGTATCTGCTTTGTAGCGACTGGCTCCAAGGACACATAGAAGCGTCGAGGTTGTAATGTCAATGCTGCACCCTGCTTATGAGCCAACAGACAGGGCATTGGCCAGGTTATAGAGTTCACCGTTCATACCAGCAATAGAGAGCGTGCCTTTTCCTGTAGGCTTTAGCCAGCCCAAGTTCACATTCTACGATAAGAAGTTGGATCCTTACATGCATCTTAGCCACTTTTGACAAGTCATGGCTATTCACAGAAGAGACGATGATGTGCATCTTATTTTCTGTCAAGCCTTGAGGATTTGGGCTTGACGTGTGTAGACACCTCATTTTTGACCGACCTTAAAACTCAGACGTCACCAGTTGAGCGCTCGGTGATGTTGCATATTGTGCTCGTTCTGAGGTTTCAGGGTCTCGGCTGCAAGCCTTGCCTCCGGACTTCGGGGCTCTTTTGTGCTTTGCCTCGATTTGTGAACCAAGTCCTGTTTTCTCTATTTTCTCTTCCCGAAGGGAGAGAGAGGTCTCGTAGACCATCTCTCAGTGGCCGTAGGCTACGTTTCGTGGTCATAGGCCATTTTTCCCGTTTGGAGGCCAGTTTCCGATTTTTAGAGCCGTCGGCCTTGTGCCTCGGTTCGGGACCGCTTAACTACCTCCGATTGCTCCGGTTTTTGGCACACACCTTATGTCCTCCCTTTAGAGGGACACTGTGGCCCGAGAGACCACCTTTGTGGTCATACGCCACTTCCGGTGCCTAACAGCCTATTTTCGAGGCCCCAGGCTGCGCGTTTTGGCCCCCGAACCTTCGTTTTGCATCCGTCTTGGTCCATTTTTGGTAGGGACCCTATTTTCATTGTTAGGGAGGTGGTAGTATGGTGGGAGGCCACCTTTTCCCCTGAAAAACCAGTTTTCTCATTTTCTCTCTCCTAAAGCCGATTTTTCTGACAGAAAGCTGGTTTTTCTCACTTTTGAGCCAGAATTTCTGGCTTTTCATACCACCATTGTGTTATGCTCATCTAGGAGGCCACCAATAAGGGTAGGCCGACCAGTAATTCATCTTGACCCTTTTGAACCTTGCTAAAAAGCTGGTTTTTCTCTCTCCTGGGTCACTTTTTCTGGTTTTTCACCACACAGCTGTGTTGCACTCATCTAGGAGGCCACCTTTCTGGGGTGGCCGGCCAGTATTCCTTCTTGAACCTTTTGACCCCTGGTCGGTCGACCAGGGGGAGTGGCTGGCCGGCCACTTGAATTGGCCGGCCTGCTTCTTGCTTTTTGCTCTCTCTGAATGCATCACAGCTGTGCCAGCTGTGAGGTATTTGGACCATCCTCCATACATGGAGGATATGTGAGGCCTCTTTGAGATATTTTAGAGCCTCTCCTCTATAAAGGAGAGGCTTGTCTTCCATTGCAAGGGTTGCAAAAAATTTGCTTAAGGCTCATACACTCCCCCTTCCATAATTCACTATTCCAAGCTCCAAACCCTAGTTTTCTTGCACCATTTGCACATCAACCCTTAGCACCACACCTCCACCATCCATTCCAGAACTTTGGGACTGATTTGAAGGGGTTGAAGGTTCACCAACTTTGTCCAAAAGCTCCTGCTCTGCTGTGCTTCAAGGGTAAGTACCTATTTCCCTTAAACTTACATTTTTTTGCTCCATTGGTTAGCCTTATTTTCAAGCATTTCTGGGCTTTGTCATAAACTGAAAAGTGTCATATTTTGAGCTCCTCTTGAAGATTGTATAAGGACACTTTTCTGTTTGAGGTCTCCTACATCCTTGTATGCTTTATCCCTCTTTGTAGGCCTATTTTGCATCATATCTTAGTCCTACTTGTAAGCATTTTCGAGATTTGTCATAAACTAGAAAAAGTTTCCTTTTGGGCTTATAAACATGTTTAATTAAGGTCACTTCTCTGTTTGGGGTCATCTCCCCCCTTTCATGCTTTATTTCTTCATGTTTTGAGCTATGCATGTGAGCATTTGCATTGGCCTTGATTTGGACTTTTAGATGTGTCTTTGAGCTTCAAAATCATAGAGGGGTGACCCTCTCACCCCTCATTCTCTTTACTAGCTTTATTGGCCTTCCAAAGGACCCCCATTTTTCATGTTGTGAAGCCACTTTTTGGGCCCTATTTTGTGAGTTTTAAGGTCTTCCTTGACTCTGTTCGGAGCCCCTTTTTCCATATTTTATGTCTATGATGTATGTGTAGAGCAATCCCATTCAAGGCCTTTCAAAGGGACCTTTCTTTGCATGTTTCCTAGACTGATTCCAGGGCCTTTTTGGTGAGTTTTAGGGCTGTCATAATCTCTATCCAGAGGCCATTTTGCCATTTTGTGTGTCCGTCATGTACGTGTGGAACAACCCCTTGCATGGCCCTTCAAAGGAGTCCATCATTCTTGCATGTGTTGACTGAGTTTCCATGGATTTTTGGGCATATTTTGGCACGGCATACTTCTATTTTTGACTGGTTTGGTGAGCCCTTATATGCTTCATATAGCTGTAGAGTAAATCATGGTTCACTAGCTTTCTTTGCATGCTTTGTTGATCATTGATTCTAGCACATTTTGGCCTTGCCTTAAACTGATTTTGTGCGTATTTTGGACTGCCCTAGCTCTTTTTTTGGGTCTCGTGGTCAAATGATGTTTGTTTTGCATGCTTGTAGTTCAATACCCATGCTTAACTTTGAGTTTTGAGGTCCATTGCATGCATGTGCTGAGGTGTGTTCATGTTTTAAGGTCATTTTTCATCATATTTCAGAGCTGGTTTGAATGCCATATTGCCATGTTTTCATCTCTTTAAGTGTGCTTGAGAGTTGTGCGTGAATGCCTTGTTTACCGACCAATGAATGAGCTTCATTTTCATGCATGTTGAGCCATCATTTTAGGTCAATTTCCCACTGTTTCAAGCTTGCCTAGGGTCTGTTTGGGGTTGGTTTTGCCTTTGGTGCATTACTTTGGGTACCTCTAGTGTAACGCACTTCACTAGTTTCGGTACCCGGGCCCCCTAGCTTGCATAATGTGCCATGTTTGCATGATTCAGGACCATTGTTTATCATGTTTCAGAGCTGTATCATATGTGTTTGTATGCCATATTGCATTCCTTGCCATGCTTTGGTAGAGTGGCATGTTATGCCTTAGGATCGGTCCTTGGCATTCGTGCGCGTTTGCGTGCATTTCGGTTGTTTCATTTCCTATCATATGGCCACTGATGTGAGTGTGGCTGAGGTCCACTCATATCGGTGTAAGTCCATCGTGCATTGTGTATGCCATTTCATAGCATTGCGTATGCTAGGTTGTATGTTAGTCGCATTGTGTATGCCATCTCATTTGCATCGTGTTTGGGATAGAAGTTAGCCCAAGCACGGGAAACGAGGTACGTTTCGTACTCCGAGTGACGGAACGTGTCTCAATTCCCAGTCGCCGACACTCCGGATTACCCATGATGGAGTTTAGGTCTTGTTGTGTTTTCATGTGCATTCATTTCACATTGAGTCGTGCAATTCGACTCCTCGGCCATCATGCATCGAGATGCGTGATTGGTGGCACGAGGATCGAGGACTACACTCCCTGAAGAGTAGTCATGCATACATATGTGAAAATACTTTGCCATGCCCCTTTGTTGCTCTCTGTTGCAGTAAATCAGAAATCAGCAGCCTTCTGGAGCTTTGCACAATATTCCGAGAACAATTGCAAATAGAGGCAAACCGGGGCATCGCAAGGAATTTCCCGACGAAGGCAACCCGAGCATACATCATTCATCATTCGGAATAGAGCCGAGGCGGTCCATAGCTTGCATGCTAATTTATCCGCTTTCCTAGTTAATTTGTTAATTAATTAGGATTTTGTACTTATTCGGATTGTAATTATTCATTCGGACTGTAATTATTCATTTGGACTGTATTATTTATTCGGACCCTCCGAGCGAGGACAGAACTGTAATAAGTGTGCGTATGTGTGATGTATGTCTTCCAACCCCACGTCTTTCTCTCTTTTATTTACCAGCTTATGATGGTTAGATTAGGGCATGTTTCAATTAGCATACTTATGCTCGCATGTTTGCATCCATTCATCTGTCTTGCATGCACCGGGCTCGGCGCATCATACTAATTGCATTGTATTTCAGTTCCAAGTTGAATACATGTTAGTTGTAGCATTTCACATGCCATCCTTAAAATAGCCGAGCCTATTGTAGTTGCATTCATGCATGTGTTGCATTAGGCATTTCAGTATAGTTAGGATCATGCATCGATTTCTAACATAGTTTCTGTTTTGGCTTAGAGTACTCGGTAAGTACTTATACTTTAGCATCCTTGCATGTATGTGGGTGATTGCCATGATAGCATGTTTACCATGAGGCTAACTGCTTATGTGATATACCTGCCTGAATGCCTGTGGGTGAAGGTTGGATTATCTGAATTGGAATAATGCATTGACTGCGAGTTTTAAGCCCACTTGAGAGTGGCAAAATCATGTTTTTCTAAGCCCACCTGAGGGTGGCAAATCCACATTTTAGCCTACTTGCGAGTAACAAACCCATTTCAAAACAAACATGAGGTGTTTTGTTCCAATTCAGGCGATCTAGTCTATACTTGTATATTGTGCGCATCACATAGTAAATCTAGGCTAATAACCGGAATAAGAACGCATAATGTTTTCAAAACTCGATATCATGGTTAGTAGAGGCCGATCAGCGGGGGTGCTCACGAAGTGGCCTTCCCCAATCGTACCCAAGTTCCCGAGCCGAGGCAACTTTGGTGATGATGGACACGTGGCCTTAGGCAACGAGTCAGGGTTTCCTAAATTTCCTAAAATAAATATTTAGGTGGCGACTCTGTATCTGGCAAAGCAGTCCATGTTTGGCACTTCTTTCAAAAAATCTGTTTTCAAAAACGATTTGCCGGATTTGGACTCTTTGATAATTCATCGGTCTTGCATTGCACTCTGTGAGATTAGATACAGGACCGTGACTTTGAGTCCTGAACTGTAGTGAGCCCAAATGAACAAAACGGGGATTCCCTCCCGGGACGTTCGGGGACGTCTACAGTTTCTTCTGTTGTAGCAAACCAGAAATCAGCAGCCTTCTAGAGCTTTGCACAGCATTCCGGCATTAATTGCAAACAAAGGCAAACCGAGGCATCGCAATGGATTTCCGCGCAAGGCAACTTAAGCATGCATCATTCATCATTTGGAACAGAGCTGAAGCGGTCCATGGATTTGCGTGCTAATTTACCTGCTTTCCTAGATTAATTTGTTAATTAATTAGGATCTTGTATTTATTCGGACTGTATTATTTATTCGGACCCTCTGCGCGAGGGCAATGTTGTAATAAGTGTGCGTGTGTGTGATGTATGTCTTCCAACCCCACGTCTTTCTCCCTTTTATTTACCAGCTTATGATGGTTAGTTTAGGGCATGTTTTAATTAGCATACTTATGCTCGCATGTTTGCATCCATTCATCTGTCTCGCATGTATCGGGCTCGGCGCATCATACTAACTGCATTGTATTTCAATTCCAAGTTGAATACATGTTATCTGTTGCATTTCATATGTCATGTATAGAATAGCCGAGCCTATCTTAGTTGCATTTTCCATGTGTTGCATTAGCCATCTTAACATGAACTAGGATCATCCATGGATTACTAACTAGTTTATGTTTTGGCTTGGAGTACTCGGTAAGTGTTTATGCTTTAGCATCCTTGCATGCGTGTGAGTGATTGCCATGATAGCATGTTTACCATGAGGCTATGTGCTTATATGATATATCTGCCTGAATGCCTGTGGGTGAAGGTTGGATTATCTGAATTGGAACAATGCATTGAATGCGAGTTTTAAGCCCACTAGATAGTGGCAAAACCATGTTTTCTAAGCCCACCTGAGGGTGGCAAATCCACATTTTAGCCTACTTGCGAGTAGCAAACCGCTTTAAAAAACAAACATGAAATGTTTTGTTCCAACTCAGACGATCCAGTCTATACTTGTATGTTGCGCGCATCACGTAGTAAATCTAGGCTAATAACCGGAATAAGAGCACATAATGTTTTAAAAACTCGATATCATGGTTAGTAGAGGCCGATCTTCGATAGGGCAAGCAGGGGTGCTCACAAAGTGACCTTCCCCAATCATACCCAAGTTCCCGAGCCGAGGCAACTTTGGTGATGACGAACACGTGGCCTTAGGCAACGAGTCAGGGTTTCCTAAATTCCCCCAAAATAAAATATTTAGGTGGCAACTCTGTATCTGGCAAAGCAGTCCATGTTTGGCACTTCTTTCAAAAAAAAATCTGTTTTCCAAAACGATTTGCCGGATTTGGACTCTTTGATGATTCATCGATCTTGCATTGCACTCTGCGGGATTAGATACAGGACTGTGACATTGAGTCCTGAACTTTAGTGAGCCCAAACGAACAAAACGGGATTCCCTCCCGGGACGTCTACAGTTTCTGACGACTCTGCTGGGGATTTAGAGAACTTGACTCGAACTCATGATATCTTGTTTTGATTACACTTATGTGTTTCTTTGCATTGCATTTGCATTGGTGCGCCTAGGACACCGTGTTTGCCGTATGCTATTCCTGAACGGTTTGCCGGAGGCTCGCTTCGAGAAGCGTGCCATAAGGCTGACAGGTTGCGAGCTCTGCCACGACGGGAACACAAACCCCGGTTTTACCGGGGCACCCTTTTGACCATTCGACCTAGTGCATATTCGGAATCCATAGTGACCATTCCAAGCTAGGACAGGTTGCTTACCCGATTGTAGGTTGTTTGAAACCGCTGCGTGCGTAGTGAAACCCTAGCTCCTGACAAAATAAGACAGGGAAACCCTACCCCAACATAGGGGTGTTTTGGCTCTCACTTGTCTGCTATGTGCTTTTAGAGTGCGTCTCTATACGAATGCATGTATCAGTTTACAAGTTTGGGCATCAGGCCTGCGGGCACCAGTTCAGCATTTTCAGAATCAGTTATCTGCGGGTATCGGAATCAGTTTTGGGGATAGTAATTTGGGAATAATGACCAGTGTTTGAGAACAGTGTATTTCAGCTTATCAACTGTGTGTTGTGATACCTAACTGTGTGCTGTGTTTATTTAAGCCGTTATGCTGTCTGTTTATCTGCTCGTTTATTTCCTTTTTATTGCTTTATTTATCTTTTTGCTAGGTAGTTTAGCACAATTGCTTCAGACCAAGCAGATATTCACCAAGCACTCTGGACAAGAGGTCGCCGACTCCATCGATCTGAGGATCTGGTCGACGGACAACCAGTGTATCATTCCCTACCCCCGGTTATCAGACGGAGGTCGAGAAGACGCAATGTATCCGAGCAGAGGTTGCCAGAGCAATGGTTTACCCCATCAGTGGACAGTCGGGCTGAGATCCCAATTGTTGCCATAGAGATAGACCTACCAGTAGTTCAGACAGATCAGGGCAGTATGTCAAGAACGACAGGAGTTGAGGAAATGATGCGTCAGATGCAGGAGGCCATGAGGGCCATGCAGCAGGACGCTGCTCGCCGAGATGAGTTTGCCAAACAACAGGCCAAGATCATGGCTCAGCAGGCAGAGTTAATTGCCAGGCTGCAACAACAGACTGGGGCATCTACTTCACAACCGGTTCCTCCCCCACCAGGAGTTCCTGCACCCAGGGAGGCGCCAAATGTCCAGGGAGATACGGACATCCCAACGGGGCGGGCTCCACCCCCGATTCTACCACAACTATCTAAGGCACCTACACCTGTCAATCAACCAGACTCTCCCTTTGAGTTCGAGGTGGACCATACAGCATTAAAGTTGAGCAAGCTTGAAAAGCTATTCAAGAAATCCCAAGGGGTGAAGTCCATTCCAGACATCGAGGACGGATATACTGATGTAGCTGTGACGCTACCAGATAGGTTCAAAATGCCACAAATCGACCGCTTCGACGGATCCGGAGATCCCATGGTCCATCTTCGGTTGTTCTCAGATATACTGCGATCGATGGGCCTCACCAGACCGCAGAAGCTTTCACTATTCGGCCGGACCTTGTCAGGTGTGGCCGCTATCTGGTATGCAAAATTGGAGGATGATGTTAAGCGGAACTGGGACGAGATGGCCGAGGCCTTCATTGTGCAGTACTCCTATAACACTCAAATCGAGATTATAACCCGTGATCTTGAAACAACAAGGCAGGAGCCTAAGGAGGGCTTCTTGGATTTTGTAGCCCGGTGGAGGGCAAATACCTCAATGATGACCCTAAGGCCCACCGATAAGGACCAAATTCGGATGATTGTGCGCAATCTCCAGCCAAAACTGATGCAAAAGATGATTGTGCTCTCCTTCCCTACCTTTTCAGATCTGCACGAGATGGGGGTACAAATTGAGGATGCTATGAAACAAGGTCTGATTGACCAAGACAGAGAGCAACCCTAAAGAACCTTCAACCGCAACAGTAATACAGGCACCAGCAATGCCGCAAATGCTAGAGCTTCGGAGGTAAGCGTGGTCACCACCATCCCCCCCCCTCCAAAACCCATGGCAGCTACACCTTTCTCCGGCGCGTCCGGAAGCAGCACACAAACCACCAAATTCCAACCCAGAGGCCAAAGAACCTTCACGCCTTTATATATGCCCCTATCTAAGGCTCTAGGGTGTTGATCAGGAAAGGGCACTTAAAGCCCCTGGAGCCGAGGCCATTGCCAAATCCACTCCCTCCCTCTCATAACCCAGCCAAATATTGCGCATTCCACCAACAGCACGGTCATGACACCGACCAATGCTACTGATTGCGTCACGAGATTCAGGATCTCGTTGACAAGCAGGTGATTGTGCCTCCAGAAAAACCCAATGTCACAACAAACCCTCTCCCACCACACAACCAAGCTCTACCTCCCAAAAGAATCAACTTTATCCAGACTGGGGTCGTGTCTTACAATCCCAGCATATATATTACCCCAACTCACCTACCCAAGCCGGAGGTGCTCCTTTCTGACTGCACTGACTTGTGCATGTTGGACATCTCCAGAACCCAACCCGAACCATTGGTGGTGATTGTCGAAGACAAAACATGGGAGATTTCAGGGGAGAATGGGATTGTTGAGCTAGAGTCTGAGGAATCTGGGAATTTTGCTGAAGGGGTATACAGTCCAAGCGACTACATTCTATCAGTGGGCCAGGTTGGGTCGAACTTTGAATTGCTGGCAGGGGCAGAGTTTGTGCATATTACAGGGGAGTGAATCTGGTCAGAGGACAGATGACCTGGCAGCCGTGGAGGAAGACTTTGCTAACCTCTAATTTTTCAATGAACAAGACCCAGAGGACATGGTGGTCAACTGGTCAGATTTTAAGAAGTCAGTAGAGGTAACCGGGTGGCTGGATGACTTACCAGATGTTGCCGACGAAGCTCAGTTGGAACGGGGCCCGACAGGGGCAGGAATATCAGTTGTGGCCGGAAGGGCCGGAAATCAGAATGAACCGCCGGAGAGCGCCGGTGCTAAGAATTTCGCTCAGGACTTGGGCATTGTGGATGCAGGAAGTGTTGAACAGCCAGCTGTACTGACGCAGTTGAAGCAAGAAAGGTTTGAGGCTTTTGAGAGAATCAGGAAAGCTAAGGGCCCTGAGGGGACTGAAAATGCTGTGTGCGCGAAGATAGAGAATGCTGCGAGCATGTGGACGGAGAGTACTGCGAGTGCAATTGTACCGGAGCCAGACAGGTGTTTGTGGGCTGCCGACGGAATGTGGTGGGAAGACGATGATTTATGTCTTGCCCACACATATGAGGATTAGGGGAGCAACCAACCAGACGATACCTGGTACATCGGCGAAGTCGATCATATGACTAGAAGCGGGCGGTATTTCAAGCCCCCACATCTAGATCAGCCAGAGGCATCTAAGAAAGATAAGGAAGCAGAGAAACAGAAAGAGAAGCAACTCGAAGAAGAAGCTGTACTGAAGCAATTGAAAAAGATACAAGTAGACATCTCCATCTGGGGACTGCTCATGGCATCACGAGTGCATCGACAAGTTGTCTTATCAGCCATGGACAAGGCCAAGCTCTCAATAGACACCACGCCCGAACAGCTGGTGGGCTTAATTTTTCCGGGAGGAGCTACCCCGATGTAGACTTTCTCCAACAAAGAATTGCCACATGAGGGTGCGAACCATAACAAGCCACTCTACATCTCTGTGGAGTGTAGAAACAAATGGATACCTGTGGTGCTTGTCGACACAGGGTCCGCCATCAATGTGTGCCCAGCAAGAACTGCATATGCAATCGGTTTAAAGACCGCGAACTTTGCGCCGACAGCCCAGGTGATTCGAGCATATGACAACACGAGTAGAGAAGTCATGGGGACAGTAAAAATTCAGACCAAGGTTGGGCCGGGACAGCATGAGATAGACTTCCACGTCTTAGAAGTTCCTGCGACCTTTAATTTGCTTTTAGGGCGGCCGTGGTTGCACCAAGTGAAGGCAGTTTCGTCCACTTTGCATCAGATGGTGAAATACCCCCATGGGAAGGGAGTAGCCATTGTTTTTGGGAATTCATCGATCCATCCACCACCGGAAGTATCTACGCCAGTTTTGGAAATTGAGCACGGTATGGAGGATGTGTTCTTATCCGGTTTTACCCTGGCTGAGGCTCGGGTCGTACAGAACATCATGGCTGTTAATGAGGGATTGTATGTCAGTGCTTAATCAGTATACCTCATGAACAAGCTTCAACACATCCCCGGAATGGGATTAGGAAAGAGCGGCCGGAAGGGTGTCGCAGCATTGGCCGAAGTGCCATACAACCCACATACCTTTGGCCTGGGTTATCTGCCCACCAAAGAAGATTGGATAAGGAAAGGTAGGGAGATGGCTGGGAGAGCCAGAGTGAAAAAGGTGGGGAAGCCTTTTGACTTAATGCACCGGCCCATTTAGGGTACCCTAAACGGACGCTTCGTCCGAGAGGGGGAGGACTTTCTGTTTTGTGGCTTTCCAGAGCCGTGGCTAAACGCGGAGAGGAAGCGCGTGCCAGGGTTTGAGATTTTCTTTGACCTACACTTATCCGGGGATGACGTTGCCGAAGAGCAGACTGACCCATTGGCTGAGGCTGAACAGAACAAGAAAGTGGAGTCTGAGGACACCGAAAGTGAAATGCGGGTAGCGATGACATGTTTACTTTCAGATCCTCCGATCGAACAGAAGTTCTTGGGAGATAACTTCTCGGTACGCGTGATTGGGAATGAAACAGCTGCGGGCCTACCAGCAAACATTTTGGATGCATCTATCGCACCCTCTCTCATTTGGCAATATGAAGAGTGATTTTTGTCAAATAGCACCGGGTCAGGTAGTGAGCCGGAATCTGATTCCACCGAATCTGTTGAGTCGGAATCAAGTTCCAGCTCGACTGAGTCTGAGTCCGGTATTCCAGGGGGTGATAACCCGGATACCACAGTCCTGTCCAGGTTATCTTTTTCTTTCTCTTTTGAGTCTGTTGTAACCGAAGAATCGGACGATTTGGATGTGCTTAATGAGAATGATGTGGCTGTGGTTTCTGAGTACTTTTTTTGTGCCCTTGATTTATTGCATTAACTCAGACTTTCAAAATTTTGATGAAAACAACGAGGAAGAAATTCCTCCGGTTTTGCAACGCTTAATTGAACAAGAGCAGGAGAGATTTGTTAAACCCTTAATGGATGAAATCACTACCGTGAATATTGGTACTGAGGAGGACCCGCGGCTGGTCCAGATCAGGTCCACGTTGTCTTCGGAGGAACGCGAGCGCTTAGTCACTTTATTAAAAGATTTCAAAGATGTTTTCGCGTGGTCCTACGAAGACATGCCTGGAATCGATCCTGAGATTGTACAGCACCGGATCCCTCTTGACCCCGAGGCCCGACCCGTTAAACAAAAAATCAGAAGGATCCGCCCTGACTGGGCTCTCAAGATTAAAGAAGAGGTCACCAAGCAAATTGATGCAGGGTTCCTGCTGGTATCCGAATACCCGACTTGGTTGGCCAACATTGTTCCAGTGCCAAAAAAGGATGGCAGGATCCGGGTGTGCGTGGATTTAAGGGATTTAAACAGGGCCAGTCCGAAGGACAACTTTCCCTTGCCGTATATTGATGAGTTAGTGGACTTCACAGCGGGGCATGCTTTGCTTTCGTTTATGGATGGCTTCTCAGGCTACAACCAAATAGTGATGGCACCCAAGGACCGGGAGAAGACTGTTTTCACCACCCCGTGGGGGACATACTGCTACAGAGTGATGCCGTTTGGGCTAAAGAATGCTGGAGCTACATATCAACGGGCCGCAACCACAATATTGCACGACATGATCCACAAAGAGGTCGAAGTGTATGTGGATGACATGATTGTCAAGTCCAAAGATAGAGAAGGCCACTACACCGCGTTGTAAAAGTTCTTTCAAAGGATCAGAGAATTTCGGTTGCGGCTGAATCCTCAGAAGTGTACGTTCGGTGTTACAGTGGGAAAAATGCTAGGGTTTCTGATTACACAGAGAGGTATCGAAGTCGACCCTTCCAAAATCAAGGCCATCTTAGAAATGCCACCACCAAGGACTGAAAAGGAGGTGCGAGACTTTCTGGGAAAAGTGCAATTCATAAGACAGTTTATCTCAAAACTAACCTTGACTTGTGAACCACTTTTTGGCCTCCTGAAGAAAGGAAAAAAATTCCAATGGGACGGCCGATGCCAAGCTGCTTTTGAACAGATCAAGGAATACTTACAGAACCCGCCTGTGCTATCACCGCCAGAGCCGGGGAGACCGTTGATTTTGTATCTTTCAGTAACTGAGACTACAATGGGCTGTATGCTCGTGCAAGAATCAGAGGACAAAATGGAGAGAGCCATCTATTACCTGAGCAAGAAGATGCTGGAGTATGAGACTCGCTACACGCCATTGGAAAAGGCTTGCTTAGCCTTGGTATGGGCTACCAGGAAGCTGCGACACTACCTATTAGCTCACTTTGTAATGTTGGTTTCACGAATGGATCCCATCAAATATCTTTTTGAGAAACCGGCGTTTATGGGTAGGCTAGCTCGTTGGTTGCTGTTGCTTTCCGAATTCGATCTGAAATATGTGACGCGCAAGTCAGTCAAGGGAAGAGCAGTAGCAGAATTCTTAGCCGATCATCCAGTGGAAGGAGGTGAAACAGTTGAATACTTATTCCCAAATGAGGCCATTTTGCATATCGACGATGAATTTTGGACGATGTACTTTGACGGAGCGTCAAACCAGTACGGGTATGGGATAGGAGTGTTGTTGATAGCACCCGATAATTCCCGTTATCCCTCTAGCCTTCAAACTTCGGTTCAAAGTCTCGAACAATGAAGCAAAATATGAGGCATGCATTGTCGGTCTAGAAGCAGCCCTGGAACTAGGAGCAAAACGGTTGGATGTCATTGGGGACTCGAACCTTGTTGTATCTCAAGCGAAAGGAGATTGGAAAGTCAAAAAGGAAAAGATGATTATGTATCACCAGACCTTGGACTTGTTAATTTCTCGGTTTGAGAAGCTAAATTTTACTCATCTGTTAAGAGAGAACAGGTTCGCAGATTCACTAGCAACTCTATCTTCCATAATAGGCATCCCGTTTGGAGTCCGGATGCGTCCAGTCATTATCGACCAGAAATTTGTGCCGGCTTACGAGTCAATTGCTGCGATAGATAAGGTTCAAGATGAGAACCCTTGGTATTACGATATTTGGAATTTCTTGGAGAAGGAAGCATATCCACTAGGGGTAAATGCCAAGGATAAAAGGGCAATCAGAAGAATGGCCGTTCAGTTCATCATCTGCAGAGGTAAATTGTATAAGAGAGGTCATCTAAGAATGCATAAGCTGTGCGTTGAAGCTGAAGAATCAAAACGCCTGATGGAGGCCATCTATGGAGGGGAATGCGATGTGCATATGAACGGGGTAATGTTAGCACGGAAGATCCTTAGACAAGGTTACTACTGGTCCACCATGGAAGAGGATTGTATCGGCTTTGTTCGGCGATGCCACAAATGTCAGATCCATGCAAATCGCATGAACATCCCGCCGTCGAAGCTGTACAATATGACTTCGCCATGGCCATTTTCAGTTTGGGGAATTGATGTGATCGAGGCTGTCACTCCGAAGGGGTCGAATGGGCATGAGTTCATCCTGGTCGCGATAGATTATTTCACAAAGTGGGTTGAGGCCCAATCCTATGTGGTGTTGAAGGCGTCGCACGTTGCAAAATTTATCAGAAACAACATCATCTGTCGTTAGGGAGTCCCAAACGAGGTCATTTCAGATAACGGTTCCCACTTCGAGAAGGAAGTGATTGATTTGTTGAAAAAATACAATGTGGCTTTTCATAAGTCATCCACCTATCGGCCGCAGACCAATGGAGCGGTTGAGGCCGCCAACAAGAATATCAAACACATACTGCAGAAGATGGTGGAAACCTACCGGGATTGGCCAGATAAGCTGCCGTTTGCTCTGTGGGGCTACCGGACTTCAATTAGAACGTCTACTGGGGCGACTCCGTATTATTTAGTTTATGGGATGGAGGCCGTTCTACCTATCAAGATTGAGGTTCCGTCTTTGCGGGTGCTGGCTGAGTGTCAGATAGCCGAAGCAGATTGGCAACAGAGCAGATTTGAAGAACTCATGCTCTTTGACGAGTGCAAACTAAAAGCACTGTACCATGTTCAAGGTTATCAGCGCAGAATTGCCAGGGCTTTCAACAAGAAAGTTAAGTCCAGGAATCTAAAAGAAGGAGATTTGGTGCTCAAGGACAACCGAGCTCCCAACCACGACCCAAGGGGCAAGTTCAGACCCAATTGGACTGGTCCCTACATCATCAAAGCAATCTGGTCAGGTGGAGCTGTGGTTCTGATGGACCTAGATGGCCTAGAGTTCTCCCAACGGATCAATATGGACAAGTTGAAGAAATATTACCCCTGAGAGGCTCGCTAGGTCGAAAACCCGAAAGAGCGACCTAGGCAAAACTCAGAGCACAAAAAATTTGAAATTATAAAAACTGAGCTCGCAAGGTTGAAAACCCGCAAAGGGCGGTCTTGGCAAAAGTTAGAGTGTAAAAGGAGAGTGAAAATACTCGAGTGAACCCGACCCTGAACTACGTAAGGCTTGATTCCCATCTTTGGGATACGTAGGCAACTCCATCCTGAAGTTCAGCCATAAACTTTTCCCCGATCAGCTTTGTCCATTTGATCATCTCAGTCATCTTTGTCTATTCAGCATTCAAGAATTCGGTTATGATCTCCGGTGCAGTGCTTTTCAGACTAGGGGCAACTTTCCGTTGCTGTGCAGTGCTGCGGTACTATTCAGACTAGGGGCAACTTTCCAGTTGCTGGGGATCTGGGGTTGTGCATCTCAGTGACAGATTTCAGGCGTGTCCAGTTCTGATCCATATCGAAAATGGTTATGAAAAGTTTTAATACAAGTTGACTTTGTTCAAATTAATCTTTTTACAACTTAGACCATTTTTGGACCAAAATGGAAAATTTTCAGTACCCACAACCTTCAATTTCATTGATTTCAATACAGAGTTCTCCTGCTCTTGCATACAATTGAAGTTGCGTTTTTATTACATTCATAAGAAAACTTGAAAGTACTAATAAAGTAATAAATCCGGGGCATAGATAAGTTAGGTGTTCCTGCGCCCCCTCCCAGAGCTGATCGAAGCCTCTGATGCCAAAGTGGGCCCTTCCTGTGCCTCTTCATTGAGCCAATCCAAGCACTCATTAGACAGAGTGCAACTGAAAGTGGGAGCGGGGGTCAGGAGCTCCTTGGTCCTCCATGCTGTGGCATACCGGGTAAGCTGTGCGCCTCGAACCGGGAATGTAGCAGGGTACTCTATCCCTTCTGACGGGCAAGTCTGATCATGTCCAAACTGGTGCAAGAACCGGAACGGAAAATAGAAGACACAGTGTGTCATGCCAATCAATTGAATCCCAGGTTGACGGGTCATGTTGTAACTCATTGCCGGCAGATTGAGCCAAGGGCAGCGCCAAGCGATGCGGTCTGTAGACAAATTGCACATCCAGTTGTACTACCGCCCCTCATCCAGGGCATCGACCAAGCGTTGTCGGAAAAAGTAGCCGCGAGCTGAGTATGCTGGGCAAGACTCCATAATCTGTAGCTTGTCCATCAACCACACCTGGGGAGGGATGAAAAATGAGAGAATAAAGATTAGAGAGATGTACGATGAGAGAAAAGTAAGCAAAGGGTTTTGTGAGAAAAACCGAGCTTGAGGGCCGAGTGATGTGAGCAATACATATGTGAGTTTGGGTAGGAAACATTACCTGCAACAGTAGTGGGCTCCCCGCAAGCCTAGCCGTCTCCCGACAATGAAAAGCGTTTAAGCCCATCAAGGTCTCAGCCAATGTCATGGCAATGCAGCTCTTGCCCTCCTTCAAACCTTGGGCAACCTCGATCAACCTGACACTGAATCCACCAGAGCCCGGGGCAAGCAAGAAATGAGATAGCAAGCATAGGCAAAGCGCGTGTTGCCGATAGCCCTGCCGATGATGGTCGCCGCGGTTACCAGCATCAGAAAACCGGCAAACCAAGCTTGGGATATCCAGTTCCCCGTCATGAATCAATGATCGAGCGTCATGCAGAGTGAGGCCGCACATTCGTCCTAAGGCTTGGACATGACCAAATCGAAGTTGAGGCAAGATTTCCTCGTTGTGCTCGGATTCCATTAAAGCTTGGAAATCCTCGAAAGTAGGACACATCTCTTGCCCGCTAAAGCTAAAGACGTGTGTTACCGGATTCCAAAACCTTGCCGCGGCATAGAGGAAAGGAAGATGCAACGGAGTATGGCCCAGCGTGAATAGTGCATTCAAGCCGAAGCCCCGGAAGTTCAACTTTTTCGAGCCATCTAGAGAAGCAATCCAAGCTGTGAGATTTTGGGTGAAAAATGCCTCCATTTTGATGCAAAACTAAGATGAAATGAATGAACCACAAGGCTGGAGCTTTTAAAGAGGATAAGGCACTGTTCGGGGGACACGTGTCACAAACCTGGTGGTTGCCAAACTAGGCGGTCGGCCGACCACCTTTTCTGGTAGGCCGACCACCCCTTGGTCTCCAATGCAAAAAAGCTGGTCGGCCAGCTTCCCTAGGTGGTCAGCCATGGAGAGGAAGGTGGCTTTGGTCTTGTTCTAGCTTCTAGAAGAAAGTTCCTAGCATTTCCATGCATTGGGAGTGTTGAAGGTGCGTGTTTTCCTCTGTTTTGGATGCGTTCCGTCACCCAGATCGTCCGAAATGCATTTGCTTATCGAGTTGTTGTTAAGTTTTGTTTATCGAGTTGTTATTTTGCTTATTGAGTTGTTGTTTTGTTAGTCGAGTTGTTAAGTTTATCGAGTTGTTAAGTTTTGTCGAGTCGACAAGTTTTGTATATCGAGTTGTTACTCTTTGTTCAATCAACATTGTTGTGTCTTGCTTATCGAGTTGTAAGTTTAATCAACATTGTTGTGTTTTGCTTATCGAGTTGTAAGCTTGCTAAGGTTTTGTTGATTCTTAGTAAGTTAAGTTGTTTAGTTTGTTGTGTCGGTTCACTACCTGACTTGGCGATTTTCAATGCACAATCTCATTTAATCTCATTTTTGTGCAAAATGATGCGATACGATGCTAAGAACATAAAATACAACACTTTTTGAACAAAAGTTGTTTCATTCCATCATGCTTCCTTTGTTACAACATTTACAACAAGGGTACAAGTTTTACAGAAAATAAAACTGCCTAATAATGTACAAATGTGCTACAACTACTAGTAAAAAAAGGCAAATAAAGTAGGGAACATCTGTGCTCTCAAGTGCAGGAATAAGAGGCCCTCTTCGTCCTCTTCGGCTGAGAAGTCCCTGCACCATCTCCACCAGCGCCACCATCTGAGTCGGAGCTGCTATCCTCAGAACCCTCTTCAGCATCACCTCCGCCCTCAGAGCCAGACTCGGAGTCATCCTCTCTGCCTGCTGACGTCTCTGACTGCGGATGCGCAGACTCCTCCTCCTCGCTGGACTCCTCCTCTATGATATGTGCTCTGCGCCTGCCTCGTCTGCGAGACGACTCCCCTCTTTCAGCTCCTCGAGAAGGCCTAGATGGTCCAGCTCCTCGGGAAGGCCCAGGTGGCCCGACCTGTGGCCCAGTATAGATCGGAGGCATCTGAAAAGAAAGAGCACAATTTGAATACATCAGCCAAAATATGTATATCAGATGCAAATGCAAGGAAACTACATAGAGTGAGTGTATACAGCTACAGTACATGAATGTGGTGTGTGTCAGATGTGCTCTACACATACAGTCAATCAATGCAGTGAAATGTGCAAGTCCAGCATGCCATCAGAAGTATGATAAATGCAAGAAAACTGAAGAGTACCGGGACACCGATGATGGATAGCTGCGCCTCTCTCCGCAAGACCATGCCCTCGAGTGAGGCCACCAATCCGAGTAACCCCTCAGTATACTCTGTGGTAGGCTGCAGATGCAAGATACAAGTCATCAGTAGATGAATGAATGACTAAATATCTGAGTGATAAATCAAAGCTGTAAAGCATACTGGTGGCGAGTCGGGGTCTCTGACGTATGGGTGATCTGGCATAGGTGGCTCTATCGGAATCGGGTAGGAAGTCCCGTATCGCCATTCCGTCAGCTCAGTCGGAATATCTGGCCATCTGGCGTGATGATAAGTCGGGGGAATCGGGGGGACCAATCCAACCCCACCCCTCGATGTGCCGGCTCTATTGGTCGAAAGAATGTCTCTAGCTCGGGCGCAACTCGAGGATGGCATGCCAGCAGACCTCCTCGTGGGAGTACGGACACCTGCCAATGGAGGCATCAAGTATGTATGGCGGTAGGTCGTGTACTCCCCCTCCTCCAAATGTAGCAATACGTCGGTGCCCAACATGGCGCTAGTGACATCCTGAGGAGTGAGCCTATCAGCGGATCACATATCGTCTGGTGGTGCTGAGGGAACGCTCTGCTCGGGGAAGCCCATAGTCTAGCGCAGGAAACGGTCCCCTAGGAACCAGGCCCTACCGACTGGCCCCTCGAACAGGATCCTATACCGAGAAGAGGCCCATGCCCCAGCAAACTGGAGTCGGGCATCTCCACCCAAAGGCACCCAGGGCTGCCATGTGATCTGCGGATAACCAGTGCATAAGCTGATTAGAAGTCGCAAATGTGCAAGATAAATCAAAGATGAAAACATGGAGAACTGAGAGTTCTGAATTACCTCTGTCGACCGCACCGTGTCGAAAAACTGCCGTAGGTAGGGGAGAGTCTCCCGAGGTCTCGGCCGATACTGGCCCTCAAAAACGAGTGAATACGAAGTCATGAAAGGCGCCTCCACCTCAAGCTCAGGGGCTAGCGTCGGAAAGTATGCGAAGACCCATAACTGTGGAAAACGAGGCAAGAGCCATCAGAATACAGACTACTGAGTGCAGAATGTGAATACAGAATGTACAAAGAATGCAGAATGCTGAGAGCGGAATGCAAAGTACAGAATGTAAAGTGTGCTGTGCGTGAAATGTGCAAGTATTGAAAAGTGGAAATGTAAATCAAGAGGGCAGAAAGTACCTCCTAGGCTCTCTAGTAGCTGCCGACTATGTTCCCCCGTCCGCGGGAGGTCGCGCTCATATAGCAGTAGAGAGTAGCCAAACCGGCGCCGCCCCAATCATACTGGCTGACTCGCGATAGGTCTACCAGGGCACTCAACAGATATAGCCCAACGGCGTTCCCCCTATTGGCGAACAGAGTGGTCCCAAAGAGGAACATCAAAAATCCTCGAGTGTACTGAGCTACCTCCTCAGGAGTCTCGGGCACTCTCTCTCTGAAATATGAAGAAAACCAGGTATACCGGACTCTGCCTGAGGATTTATCAACTGGTGGGCGAGCTCCCAATAGATATATCCAGGCGGTCTCCCACTCGCCCATGTCCTCATCATAAGGGATCGGCCAGCCTCCCACATCAAGGCCTGTCAACATGGCAAAGTCGAATGGCGTCATAGTCATGTCCCCGGTAGCTGAGAAGTGGAACGAGTTGGTGGTGTCCCACCATCTCTCTACCAGCGCCCCCATTAATGTCCTGCTAGCAGGATAGCGGGATATCCCGGTGCAGAAGGGTCCAAACCCTGCCTGGTCGACCCAATCACGAACAGCCTCCGGAAGCTCTGCATACCAATCCCTCGCAACGATGGAGCCATATCCTCGTGCAACACGGGAAGACACCTGCATTCATAATGAACACATGTATTCAGTTTCAGAATGAAATGAATAAGCTGCGTGCAAATGAAATAAGTAAGCTGCGTGCAAATTAAATAAATGAGCTGTGTGCAAACCAAACAGATACAATGCTGTGAGCTGTGTGTTCAACATGAAGTATTTGAGCTGTGTGTTCAGATTTCAAAATCAGTTGGCTATGTGTTCATCTCAAAGTTCGAGCTGTGTGTTCAACGTCAAGTGTTTGAGCTGTGTGTTCAGATTTCAAAATCAGTGAGCTGTGTGTTCATCTCAAAGTTCGAGCTGTGTGTTCAACGTCAAGTGTTTGAGCTGTATGTTCAGATTTCAAAATCAGTGGGCTGTGTGTTCATCTCAAAGTTCGAGCTGTGTGTTCAACGTCAAGTGTTTGAGCTGTGTGTTCGGATTTCAAAATCAGTGGGCTGTGTGTTTATCTCAAAGTTCGAGCTGTGTGTTCAACGTCAAGTGTTTGAGCTGTGTGTTCAGATTTCACAATATGGGCTGTGTGTTCATTTCAAAGTTTGGGCTGCGTGTTCAACTTTCAACAAGTGTGTGCTGCGTGTTCACAATCAATATCTGGGCTGCGTGTTCAGAAATTCAAAGTTTGGGCTACGTGTTCAACTTTCAACAACTGTGTGCTGCGTGTTCACAATCAAGATATGAGCTGCGTGTTCAGAAATTCAAAGTTTAGGCTGCGTGTTCAACTTTCGACAAGTGTGTGCTGCGTGTTCACAACCAACAACTATGAGCTGCGTGTTCAAAAATTCAAAGTTTGGGCTGCGTGTTCAACTTTCAACAAATGTGTGGGCTGCGTGTTCACAAAACAAATTTGGGCTGTGTGTTCAGATTTCAGAAATAGTGTGGGCTGCGTGTTCACAAAACAAATTTGGGCTGTGTGTTCAGATTTCAGAAATAGTGTGGGCTGCGTGTTCACCAACAACTATGAGCTGCGTGTTCAGAAATTCAAAGTTTGGGCTGCGTGTTCAACTTTCAACAAATGTGTGCTGCGTGTTCACAAACAAATTTGGGTTGTGTGTTCAGAATTGAAGTGTGTGCTGCGTGTTCACAATCAAATATGAGCTACGTGTTCAGAAATTCAAAGTTTGGGCTGCGTGTTCAACTTTCAACAAATATGAGCTGTGCGTTTAGAATTGAAGTGTGTGGTGCGTGTTCACAATCAAATATGGGCTGCGGGTTCAAAAATTCAAATGATTGAGCTGTGTGTTCAAGATGCAAACAAAGTACTGTGTTATAGACTAAGCATTTGGGACAAGTTGTGTGCTAAAATGAGCAGAAGTATGGCATGCGAATGTGTTTAGAACGAGCAGATGAGCATACATAGCATGAAATGCACGGAAAATGCAGAATTAAGGCAGGAAATGTAAAAAAGTGAAGTACATACCTCTCGTGCCTGATGAGAGAGATGGGACTCCGGCTTCCGCAATAGTAGATCCACAGGTGCTCGAGCATCGAAGTCAGTAAAATGATAGAAAACCGCCCGAGGGAGGATGTGTGTCGGGGGGTCGTACCTCTCGGGGATGAATGGCCGAACCCTCGGGTGTAAAGACATGATGTCTGGATCACCTCCAGCACCTGGAGAACCTCCACCATGGGGAAAATGACCCGCCATCTCAAGAAATCTGCAAAAAAGGAGCCAAAATGAGCAAAATGAGCCAAAATTAGAAAAAGTCAACAAAAGTCAACTCCCGAGAAAATCTTCCAAATGTTGAGACAAACTTACCTCAAGTGGTGAAAATGAGAAAAGAAGCTCCGAAATCAAATTTTAATCGGTCCAAAGTGAAGAAAACTGAAAGTTTTCGCGAAACAACTTTGCGTGGGGCGTTGGAAAACGCGTATAGAGCGCAGATTTGAGAGAGAAAATGGTCTAGGAAGGAGGGGGAGGCAATTTCGGATATGAAGTTATGAGCAAAAAGTGTTTGGCTTTGTTTATTTAAAGAAATGAGGGTGAAAAGACAAAATTGCCCCGGATTTGGGCTAGGTGGTCGGCCGGCCACCTTTTCTGGTAGGCCGACCACCCCTTGCACTCAAACCTGGTCGGCAGCCTCCAGTGGACCCCAAACCTGGTTGGTAGTGTTCCCAAGATGGTCTCCAAGGTCTCTGCAAATTTTAGTAGTGATCGGAGTCCCAGCACCCGAAAAAGTACAAGAAAGTGCACTTTTCGTTGCAAAATCCCTCCACGGGAACTTCAACTCCAACTTTCGACGCGTGTTTCGTCATCACTCGTCAAGAGCAAGATGTATCCTTTTTGAGTATGTTGTGACCCTTCCGGAAGGTAAACCGGAGGTCGCGATTGAGTCGCACTCGTCGAAACTTGCATTTCTTTGCTCGTTGTTTCGTGTCAAACATGCATTCAAATTTGCACTTATCCTGCATTGTTATGCATGTCACTTGCATTCTCATGCATACCACTTGCATTGTTGTGCACGTTTTACGGGTACTGCCATACCCTCACGCTTTACTTGCGTTGTCACGCGCGTGTCTCTCGCATTGCGATGCATTTTCCCATCGGCACCCTGTTTGTCTGCGTTCGATATAGCGTTGAACATATGTTGCTAACTATGTTGTACTTGTTAAGTTTCTCTCTTTTGCAGGCACGATATTGTATGTACGGTTCATTTGAAGCTGGTGCAACCAGACGAATCGCGCAGGTATTGTATCTTTTCCGTGTGAGACGTGGCGAGAATTGAATAATTCTCTGTATTTTTTTAACTACATGAAATGTAGTTGCATTCTTGCTTAAAACTGTTGCGTGTGCGCTACATTACAGCTTGCTGCTTTGCATGATCATGAGTTATGTCTGGCTTTGTGCATATCATTTTGCATCTTGCCCCCCTGCCTGTGGGCATGCCTGCGGGCACATCTTTGTTATCTTGCCTGTTTGTCTAAGTCTTCGGCCTTGTCAAAAATGGGTCGTCTCTAGGCTTTGACATTCACTCCCGTCACGTATGACTTCCGAGTTCTGTCAAAGAGGGGCAACTGTAGACACCCCATTTTTGACCGACCTTAAGACTCAGACGTCACCAGTTGAGCGCTCGGTGATGTTGCATATTGTGCTCATTCTGAGGTTTCAGGGTCTCGGCTACAAACCTTGCCTCCGGACTTCGGGGCTCTTTTGTGCTTTGCCTCGGTTTGCGAACCAAGTCTTGTTTTCTCTGTTTTCTCTTCCCGAAGGGAGGGAGAGGTCTCGTAGACCATCTCTCAGTGGCTGTAGGCTACGTTTCGTGGTCGTAGGCCATTTTTCCCATTTGGAGGCCAGTTTCTGGTTTTCGGAGCCGTCGGCCGTGTGCCTCGATTCGAGACCGCTTAACTACCTCCGATTGCTTCGGTTTTTGGCACATACCTTATTTCCTCCCTTTAGAGGGACACTGTGGCCCGAGAGACCACTTTCGTGGTCATACGCCACTTCCGGTGCCTAACAGCCTATTTTCGGGGCCCCAGGCTGCGCGTTTTGGCCCCCGAACCTTCATTTTGCATCCGTCTTGGTCCATTTTTGGTAGGGACCCTGTTTTCATTGTTAGGGAGGTGGTAGTATGGTGGGAGGCCACCTTTTCCCCTGAAAAATCAGTTTTCTCATTTTCTCTCTCCTAAAGCCGATTTTTCTGACAGAAAGCTGGTTTTTCTCACTTTTGAGCTAGAATTTCTGGCTTTTCATACCACCATTATGTTGTGCTCATCTGGGAGGCCACCAATATGGGTAGGCCGACCAGTAATTCATCTTGACCCTTTTAAACCTTGCTAAAAAGCTGGTTTTTCTCTCTCTTGGGTCACTTTTTCTGGTTTTTCACCACACAGCTGTGTTGCACTCATCTGGGAGGCCACCTTTCTGGGGTGGCCTGCCAGCATTCCTTCTTGAACCTTTTGACCCCTGGTCAGCCGACCAGGGGGAGTGGCTGGCCAGCCACTTGAACTGGCCGGCCTGCTTCTTGCTTTTTGCTCTCTCTGAATGCATCACAGCTGTGCCAGCTGTGAGGCATTTGGACCATCCTCCATACACGTGTATGGAGGATATGTGAGGCCTCTTTGAGATATTTTAGAGCCTCTCCTCTATAAAGGAGAGGCTTGTCTTCCATTGCAAGGGTTGCAAAAAATTTGCTTAAGGCTTATACACTCCCCCTTCCATAATTCACTATTCCAAGCTCCAAACCCTAGTTTTCTTGCACCATTTGCACATCAACCCTTAGCACCACACCTCCACCATCCATTCCAGAACTTTGGGACTGATTTGAAGGGGTTGAAGGTTCACCAACTTTGTCCAAAAGCTCCTGCTCTGCTGTGCTTCAAGGGTAAGTACCTATTTCCCTTAAACTTGCATTTTTTTGCTCCATTGGTTAGCCTTATTTGCAAGCATTTTTGGGCTTTGTCATAAACTGAAAAGTGTCATATTTTGAGCTTCTCTTGAAGATTGTATAAGGACACTTTTCTGTTTGAGGTCTCCTACATCCTTGTATGCTTTATCCCTCTTTGTAGGCCTATTTTGCATCATATCTTAGTCCTACTTGTGAGCATTTTTGAGATTTTTCATAAACTAGAAAAAGTTTCCTTTTGAGCTTATAAACATGTTTACTTAAGGTCATTTCTCTGTTTGAGGTCATTTCCCTCCTTTCATGCTTTATTTCTTCATGTTTTGAGCTATGCATGTGAGCATTTGCATTGGCCTTGATTTGGCCTTTTAGCCACTAAAATTCAGCGGATTTTCAGTGGCTTAAATGTGTCTTTGAGCTTCAAAATCATAGAGGGGTGACCCTCTCACCCCTCATTCTCTTTACTAGCTTTATTGGCCTTCCAAAGGACCCCCATTTTTCATGTTGTGAAGTCACTTTTTGGGCCCTATTTTGTGAGTTTTAAGGTCTGCCTTGACTCTGTCTGGAGCCCCTTTTTCCATATTTTATGTCTATGATGCATGTGTAGAGCAATCCCATTCAAGGCCTTTCAAAGGGACCTTTCTTTGCATGTTTCCTAGACTGATTCCAGGGCCTTTTTGGTGAGTTTTAGGGGTTTCATAACCTCTTTCCAGAGGCCATTTTTCCATTTTGTGTGTTTGTCATGTACGTGTGGAACAACCCGTTGCATGGCCCTCCAAAGGAGCCCATCATTCTTGCATGTGTTGACTGAGTTTCCATGGGTTTTTGGACATATTTTGGCATGGAATACTTCTATTTTTGACTGGTTTGGTGAGCCCTCATATGCTTCATATAGCTGTAGAGTAAATCATGGTTCACTAGCTTTCTTTGCATGCTTTGTTGATCCTTGATTCTAGCACATTTTGGCCTTGCCTTAAACTGATTTTGTGCGTATTTTGGACTGCCCTAGCTCTTTTTTTGAGTCTCGTGGTCGAATGATGTTTGTTTTGCATGCTTGTAGTTCAATACCCATGCTTAACTTTGAGTTTTGAGGTCCATTGCATGCATGTGCTGAGGTGTGTTCATGTTTTGAGGTCATTTTTCATCATATTTCAGAGCTGGTTTGAATGCCATATTGCCATGTTTTCATCTCTTTAAGTGTGCTTGAGAGTTGTGCGTGAATGCCTTGTTTACCGACCAATGAATGAGCTTCATTTTCATGCATGTTGAGCCATCATTTTAGGCCAATTTTCCACTGTTTCAAGCCTGCCTAGGGTCTGTTTGGGGTTGGTTTTGCCTTTGGTGCATTGCTTTGGGTACCTCTAGTGTAACGCACTTCACTAGTTTCGGTACCCGGGCCCCGTAGCTTGCTTAGTGTGCCATGTTTGCATGATTCAGGACCATTGTTTATCATGTTTCAGAGCTGTATCATATGTGTTTGTATGCTATATTGCATCCCTTGCCATGCTTTGGTAGAGTGGCATGTTATGCCTTAGGATCGGTCCTTGGCATTCGTGCACGTTTGCGTGCATTTCGATTGTTTCATTTCTTATCATATGGCCACCGATGTGAGTGTGGCTGAGGTCCACTCATGTTGGTATAACTCCATCGTGCACTGTGTATGCCATTTCATAGCATTGCGTATGCTAGGTCGCATGTTAGAGCATTGTGTATGCCACGCTACATCGAGCATTGTGTATGCTAGGTTGTTGTTAGTCGCATTGAGTATGCCATAGTTCATGAGCATTATGCATGCCATGTAGTGTTGTAGTGTTAGCATTGTATATGCTAGGTGCATGTTTGCATTTTCATCCCTTGCATGTTTGCGTCATTCATTAGCATTGCATCTAGGATTACATGTTAGAATTGCATTCATGCATATCATGCATATTGCATTGCGTTTGGGATAGGAGTTAGCCTAAGCACAAGAAACGAGGGATGTTTCGTACTCCGAGTAACGGAACGTGTCTCAATTCTCGATCGCCGACACTCCGGATTACCCATGATGGAGTTTAGGTTTTGTTGTGTTTTCATGTGCATTCATTTCACATCGAGTCGTGCAATTCGACTCCTCGGCCATCATGCATCGAGATGCGTGATTGGTGCCATGAGGATCGAGGTCATGTATACATATGTGAAAATGCTTTGCCATGCCCCTTTCTTGCTCTCTGTTGCAGCAAACCAGAAATCAGCAGCCTTCTAGAGCTTTGCACAGCATTCCGGCATTAATTGCAAACAGAGGCAAATCGGGGCATCACAATGGATTTCCGCGCAAGGCAACTCAAGCATGCATCATTCATCATTCGGAACAGAGCTGAGGCGATCCATGGATTTGCATGCTAATTTACCTGCTTTCCTAGATTAATTTGTTAATTAATTAAGATCTTGTATTTATTCGGACTATATTATTTATTCGGACCTTCTGCGCGAGGGCAATGTTGTAATAAGTGTGCGTGTGTGTGATGTATGTCTTCCAACACCACGTCTTTCTCCCTTTTATTTACCAGCTTATGATGGTTAGTTTAGGGCATGTTTTAATTAGCATACTTATGCTCGCATGTTTGTATCCATTCATCTGTCTCGCATGCATCGGGCTCGGCGCATCATACTAACTGCATTGTATTTCAATTCCAAGTTGAATACATGTTATCTGTTGCATTTCATATGCCATGTATAGAACAGCCGAGCCTATCTTAGTTGCATCTTGCATGTGTTGCATTAGCCATCTTAACATGAACTAGGATCATGCATGGATTACTAACTAGTTTCTGTTTTGGCTTGGAGTACTTGGTAAGTGTTTATGCTTTAGCATCCTTGCATGCGTGTAAGTGACTGCCATGATAGCATGTTTACCATGAGGCTATGTGCTTATATGATATATCTGCCTGAATGCCTGTGGGTGAAGGTTGGATTATTTGAATTGGAACAAAGCATTAAATGCGAGTTTTAAGCCCACTAGATAGTGGCAAAACCATGTTTTCTAAGCCCACATGAGGGTGGCAAATCCACATTTTAGCCTACTTGCGAGTAGCAAGCCGCTTTAAAAAACAAACATGAAATGTTTTGTTCCAACTCAGACGATCCAGTCTATACTTGTATGCTGCGCGCATCACGTAGTAAATCTAGGCTAATAACCGGAATAAGAGCACATAATGTTTTCAAAACTCGATATCATGGTTAGTAGAGGCCAATCTTCGATCAGGCGAGCGGGGGTGCTCACGAAGTGACCTTCCCCAATCGTACCCAAGTTCCCGAGCCGAGGCAACTTTGGTGATGATGGACACGTGGCCTTAGGCAACGAGTCAGGGTTTCCTAAATTCCCCCAAAATAAAATATTTGGGTGGCGACTCTGTATCTGGCAAAGCAATCCATGTTTGGCACTTCTTTATAAAAAAAAATCTGTTTTCCAAAACGATTTGCCGGATTTGGACTCTTTGATGATTCATCGGTCTTGCATTGCACTCTGCGGGATTAGATACAGGACCGTGACATTGAGTCCTGAACTGTAGTGAGCCCAAACGAACAAAACGAGATTCCCTCCCGGGACGTTCGGGGACGTCTACAACGTGGTTTGAAAAGTTGCCAGAATGCAACATTACCTATTGGACTTAACTCGCAGAAGTTTTTGCTACCAAGTTCAAAACAAACACCCAAACGCCCGTGGAGGTAGACCAATTGCTCGTTATTGACATGGGCGAGAATGGAACGTTGAAGTCATACAATAATAGGTACTGGGAGACATTCAACCAAATTGGCAAATGCCTTACTAACCTAGTTATTGCCCACTAAAAGCGCGGCTTGCCTGTTGGGCACAGATTGAGGGACTTAATGACTATGACTCAGCCTCTTTCGATAGAAGCTTTGATAGAAATGGTGCATCAGCACATAAGGGTGGAGGAGGATATTGCCCGCGCTAAGGCAAGGTCCAGCACAACAAGGATGTCGGACAGGAAGGCCATGACTAAAGTTAATATAGTTGGCAAGAAATACAAACCGAGCTACAATACCTACGGTGACCCTCCACAAAACAAATAGGAAAGCAGAAGGCAATCACAAACGGCCGAACCGTGCCAAGATCGTGAAATACGGCCAATCTGAAATTGTTTTATTTTCAAGCTTTTTAGCACTTGTAATTTTCTCTTCCTATTAGTTCGACATCAATGAAGAAATAAAAAAAAAAATTAGATTTTGTTATGTGATTATAATACTGGATAGAATTCCCTATGTAGGCTAACCGAGCAAGGGTAGAATGGCCTAAGGGCAACTACTTTGGTCTGAACTTTGAAAAATCTTTGTGGAGCTGGTTAGCTCGGCAAAATAGGTTAGTAAGTTTGACCAACAACTTTTTGCACTCTTTGACCGAGATAGTTATCTTGGCTAAAGAAGATTAGCAGGTTTGACCAACAACTTTTTTGCACTCTTTGACTGAGATGGTTATCTCAGCCAAAAAAGGTTGGTAAGTGTGACCAACTTTTTGCACTCTTTGACCGAGATGGTTATCTCAACCGAAGAAAGTTGGCAGGTGTGACCAACTTTTTGCACTCTTTGACCGAGATGGTTATCTCGGCCAAAGAAGGTTAGCAGGTTTAACCAATAACTTTTTGCACTCTTTGACCGAGATGGTTATCTAAGCCAAAGAAGGTTGACAGGTTTGACCAACAACTTTTTGCACTCTTTGACTGATATGGTTATCTTGGCCAAAGAAGGTTGGCAGGTGCGACCAACTTTTTGGATTCTTTGATCGAGATGGTTATCTCGGCCGAAGAAGGTTGGCAGGTGTGACCAACTTTTTGCACTCTTTGATCGAGATGGTTATCTCGGCTGAAGAAAGTTGGCCGGTGTGACCAATTTTTTGCACTCTTTGACTGAGATGGTCATCTTAGCTGAAGAAGGTTAGCAGGTGTGACCAACTTTTAGTACTCTTTGACTGATATGGTTATCTCGATCAAAGAAAGTTGGCAGGTTTAACCAACTTTTTAAAATCTTTGCCGAGCTAAAGTAAGTTGGCAGGTTTGACCAACTTTGAAAATTTTTTGCTAAGCTAGTTAGCTCGGCAAAGTAGGATTGGCAAGATTATCCAACTATAAGAAATCTATGATTGAGTAATTTTTGTGAGCCCGGTTGGATAGAGCAAAGTAGCTAGGCTAGATAGAGTAATCCCAATCATGCATTATAGATAGAATTAAGGGGCAATTGAGAGGGTAATTTGTGTAACCAAATTAGGCCGAGCTAGGTTGGAGTAGTGATCAAAGATGCTTGACCAAACTAGTAAATGCCATAGTTCTGGACCTAGCTACGAGGCCTAGCATGGGACCTAGCTACGAGGCCTAGCTATGGAACCTAGCTATAGGATCTAGCTATGGGACCCAGCTCCGGGACCTAGCTACGGGACCTGGCTGCTTTCTAGTGGTAGTCAACGCTATGGCTGAGCTATCAAGCAAGGTAGTCAAATAAAGATAAGAACCGAGTTAGGAAAAGAGTCGAGCTAAGAGGAGAGCCATGTAATGTCAGTTTTCACGACGTTGTGTGTTGCTCGACTAAGCCATTGGCAAATAGAAGTAGAGGTAGTCCGGTTCCACGGTAGAAAGCTGTCACGACCCAAACCCGGCCCTATGGGTTTAGCACCGTAACTGGCCAGTAATCCGAGATTACCAAAGGCCTGCTGTACAGTAATACAATAGAACAGAGTCCAGGGCCTGGCGGAAGCCAATACAGTCAATAACTAGTGTCCATTGAGCTGTGATAATCTGTATGTCAAAAACATTTTTCATACATTCATGCATTCAACACAGTACAGACTATACAATCATTTACAAACATTCAGTACGGGAACCTAATCCCTCGATAACAGTACAGTAAAACAGTAGACAATCTATACGGTCAGTACAAAACAGTAGGAGACAAGTGGGGAAGACAAAAACACCCCAAGCCATGGCATGGCGTCTCGGAACCTCGCAGTGAGGCACATAGGCTGGCTTGACAAAACTGGGGACTAACCCACGCTCCTAGCTTCGGTCTGGCTGCTGAGAACCTACATATATATATAACAGTGAGCTAAAGCCCAGTGAATAACATAAAGCGTAAAGAGGTTATGAATGAATGTCCTTATAGTAATGAAAACAATTCATTAAACAGTATTTCAGTCTTTCAGTATTTCAGTCAAACAGTCATATGTGGTACATCCAATAGCCTATAACAGTAGGTCCAAAAGGACCGAGTCTTAACAGACCCAACAGTAATGATGGCCAATCATTCAGTAAACAGTATGGTTTCACGAGGAAACCGACAGAGCTCTGTAACAGTCAATAACAGTGGGTGCTAAGGATGCCACAATACAGTTCAGAATACAGGACATACATTCATTCGATAAACAATATCAGTTCAATAAACAATTCGGTTCAGTATTCAAAATATAACCATTTTGAACATATCTTTACACAATCTGTTACTCACAGAGATTGGGCTAATAGCAGCTAGAGCGCGTCCCCGAGAGCCAACCCTAAACAATTAACAGAATAGAACACACACTAAGTTTAACAGTTGGGGAAGTACAATGATTAACTTCCTAATATGCCTCGGTGTGTTCTACATCTAAATCCTCATTAAAATGTCTTAAACTAGGCCTAAGAATGCCTAGGATGGAATGAGGATGCCAAATTACACTTGGAAGGCATTTTTCAAAAGTTGCTGGAAATAGGCACCTCGCTCGAGCGAGCCTCCCTTCGCTCGAGCGAGCTCCCAAAATCAAAGGCTTCGCTCGAGCGAACAGTCCTTCGCTCGAGCGGTCTGATAAACAGTAAAAGTACTGGTTGCTCAATTTTTACGCGCGATACCACGCTCGATGCTCGCTCGAGCGAGATTGCAAAACCAAAGAGCTCGCTCGAGCGAGGAATCCTTCGCTCGAGCGAGGAAGCCAAATCTGGAATTTCCAGATTTGTCTCCCAAGTTCGAACCAAGCATTCAACCATCCTAAACTCAACCTCTTGGCCCCAAAATCTGGGAAAACACTTTAAACTCAATGTACAACAAGTTTTAAAAGCTAATTTGCACATGCAAGGGCCAAGAGTTGGTCAATTAAAGCCATTTTCAAACCCATTTTCAAGAACACTTTGTAATCATGCAATGCATGAACTTTAAACCAAAATCAAGGTTCAAATCTTGCTCTATTGAGCTCCAATCTTTGAAAACAACTTGAAAACATGGACTATAATACAAACATGAACATGCATGTGACCATTAACCATGAATTCAACCCAAAATGCCTCAATATAAACATGCATGTAACATTTGAGCTTCAATTCAACATATATGAGTAAAATCATGCCTTAACTTCTCCATAACCATGATACATGCAAGATGGAGCTTAGAGACAACAAGAATGCAATGAATTCACTCACCTAATTGTTGATTTCAAGGTGAGGAAGCTAAGTTATACCAAGTCTCTAGCAATTCCAACAAGTTCTTTAGCAATTTACAAGATGAATTCAATTTCTCTTCACTCACCCTCTCTCTAACTCTTTGGTCGGCTAGAATGCAAGAAAGGGGCTGATCAAATTGTTTGCTAAGTGTAAAAGGCTCCCAAATAACAATAACCAAATGGCCACTAACTATGGCAATAGTGTAAATAAGGCCAACATTTCAATTAACTTATTTTAATCCAGTTTAATCATTCCTAATCGATTTTCAGATAATTACACCATTAAATCACAAATATTACACTGATTACAAAACTCTAAACGGTTCCTAATTCGGCCGCCGATAAGGCCTTCAATTAGCAATTAAACACACAAATTCAAACAGGCATTCAATCAATTAAACAGATGCAATGTGCAATTCAATAACTAAATTTATTCAATTTCGGTTTCGATTTCAATCGGTCTATCCGGTACTTCAATCAATTCGCTTATCAGTCATTATCAATTCAGTTCAGCAATAATTAGTATATAATTCAGTGGTTAGTCGGTAATCAGTAGCTAATTTAGTAATTTTCGATAATCAGTACGAGGGTCGTTACAAAAGCCGAGCAAAGACTTGTGCCATCTCACTTGGCTTGCAGTGAGGAGGGTGTTGAAGGATAATCGTTATCTTTTGGGAATGTGATTCCTAGGAGGACTTTACATTGGAGAGTTAGTCCTATTAGGATTATGCTATGTGGAATCTACAAAAGCTTAAACCAAACCCTAATCTCAGTTATTGTAATTCTTACTCTCCAATACACAGAGTTTTTTTGTCTATTGTCTATTTGCTTACTTAAGCATCGGAAGGGTTTTTGACACATACCCACTAGCTAGCTCACGTTTGTATTTTCAGGTGATTAGACGATGACGTTTGGAGGAGGGCTAACTTGATCAACAAGATTATACAAGACAGATTATTTCATGCTCGTACATATATATATCATTAATTATTTATCATTATAATAGAAAAGCGAATAAATTATCAAATCAAAACAAATTACTTCTTGTTATTATGTGATTGGTTGGTATGTCCTAAAATAAAGTTAGTTACACAATATCATAATAACTTTAATTACTTTGATTATTATCCAAAATAAATCACCGTGATTAATGACACATATTATGCTTTTTAAATCAAACTATTGAAATGGAAATCCATATACTATTCACTTTCTTGGAAGTATATATAACATAATTTTTCTACATGCATAAATATAGGTAGAGATGGCAAAATTATTCGACCCGATTTTATTTGTTTCAATTTGATTTTAATACAAATAATTTTAGAGAGTATTAATTCACTACAAGAAAAAGCATCTTTGGCGACTAAAAAAGTACATTTGGTTGTTGAAAGTATAGGTTTTGGCGACTAAAAAAGCATTAGTAGCCAAAAGTAAAGATTTTTGGCGACTAAAAAAATTTAGTAGCCAAAAGTATAGGTTTTGGCTACTAAAAATCTGTTTGATCGCCGATATATGGCTTTTACCGACTAAAAAAATTTTAGTAGCCAAAAGTAAGGCCCTTTGGCGACTAAAAAAAATTAGTAGCCAAAAGTGAGGCATTCGGCAACTAAAAAGATGATTGGTCGCCAAAAGTGAGGCTTTTACCGACTAAAAAAAATTTAGTAGCCAAAAGTTAGGCCCTTTGGCGACTAAAAACAATTTAGTAGCCAAAAGTGAGGCTTTTACTGACTAAAAAAATTTTAGTAGTCAAAAGTGAGGGTTTTTGGCGATTAAAAATAATTTAGTAGTCAAAAGTGAGGGTTTTTGGTGACTAAAAATAATTTAGTAGTCAAAAGTGAGGCATTCGGTGACTAAAAACAAGTTTGGTCGCCAAAAGTAGTAATTTTAGCGTGGGAATTTTATTTTTTAACAATTAAAAAATTATTAGTAGCCAAAAGTATAGAATTGGCGACTAAAATTATGTTTAGTCGCCAAAAGTTGTCTCTTTTTTTTTTCTAATAAATAATTTATTTTAACATAAATTATGTTCAATAAAAAATAATTATCTTTATATATATACTTTTATATTAATCCGGGTCTATGTACTATATAAATAATATATGTTACATATATAATCATATGGTGTTATGGAGGCGTAGTGGAAAAAAGGTGTTGTATAAGGTTTATAGTGTAGGAGGTTGATGGTTTGAATTTCCACAAGAGCAAAGTGTAATTTTTTTTTTCACGAATAAGCTTTTGGCGACTAAAAGGTTTGGTCGTCGATTCCTTGAGTATTGTCGACTAAAACATTGGTCGGTAAATGTATAATTTAAAAAAATATAATTAACTATTGGCGACCAATAATTTAGTAGCCAAACATTGGCCCTTTGCCGACCAACTCAAATTTAGTAGCTAAAAGATAGGTTTTGCCGACTAAATAAAATAGTAACCAAATGTTTCACTTTCAGCGACCAAACATAGGTTTAGTCGCTAAAACATTCGCCGACAGGGTTTAGGCGACTAACTTGGCGACAAAAAAATTTAGCCGCTAATTGGTATCAGCGACTAAAAAAGTGACCGTTGGCAACTAATATTTTGATCGGCAAAACTGTTATTTCTTGTAGTGATTGTGCAGGGTAACATATATTAGTGGAGAGGTCCCAATTATCAAATTTATAATAAAATATAAAATTATATTATTAAAATAATTGAATATAAAAAAAATAAAAATTTACACGCCAAATCCAATAAACCTGATCCATTATCATTGTGCGCTTAGAATTTGAGTTTAGGGAGTATTGCATAAACATACAAAGAAATAAAAGGAATATTCGCGTGTGCCAAAAAAAAAAAAAAAAGTGAGAACGTAAAATAATTACGTATGACATGGAAATTTAAAAAAATAAATTACAAAAACATAGTTAAAATTACATTAATTTCTCTCAAATTTTACGCTAGCCTTTTTTTTTGCCTCCTCTTTCTCTCCTCCAATAGCGACCCAAGGTTATTGGAAATCTTAAACTAACTATCAAAATAAGGCGCTATCTAATTAAGTCTTTAAAAGTTGAGACCTTCAATATTAAATTTAAAATTTCTTGTAGGTCTTAGGTGACAGTTTAGCTGGACTAATGGTCTACCTCAACTCTCCTTGCTTCTCCTCTTCACCCTCTCCAACTGACAACTACCTCTTCATCACCTTTCCTAACCGCTAGCCACCTTTCTCCCACCCCTCCTAGTCGCCACCAATGTCCACCATCCTCCTCAGTCCCTTCCTAAGCCCTTTTCTCCGCCACTAGCCCGTTCTATGCTATCACCACTGCCATCTCCAACCCTTTTTGACCTTTCTAGTAGGGACAAAACTAGAACTTCATTACCAAAAGGTCCAAAATTTGAATAAAGGATTTTTACCATATAAAAGAGTGCACACATGTATATAGAATAAAATATTTGAGCATTGTTGTTCAAGATAAAAAATTAGATCCAATTTTCAAGCCTAATGATGTGGTAATCAATTAAAATATTAAAAATAATACTCTCTCTCATATTTTCTTTAATTATCAACCAATCATATCACTTACACATTATTGGATCTAGAAAGTTGGCTTGTATATTATTTTTCAAAATATTTTCACCATATAGACAAGCGTGCATGTACATAGGGGTGATCATGGATCCGTTCAACTTGCCCAGCCGACCAAACTGATCCAACTCGATTGATTTTGGGCGCATGCGTGTTTTTCGGCAGACGGATACAAATGAAATATTTCAAAATCTGCAGATATGATTCGGATGGCGGATCAGTCATCCCGCACCCACATAAACCCAATCCACCCTAGATGAAGTTCAAAAAAAGAAAAAAAAGAAACTGCTAGCAAGTAACAATATAGAATAGAAATAGTAAAACATATATTTTTGTGAAAATGAAAATAATGCCTTAAAAAAAAATGCATGGTGCCATGGCCTGTTATAGACAAATAATACACATTTTTTCAAATTACTAGTTATTAGAGATTGTAAAAGTTATGAATTATAATTCAAAAAAAAATGTCCAAAAACCGATCGCATCCATCTGTCTACCCGCACGGCCTGCTCAACCCGTATTCACCAAAATGAGAGACGAATGTAAATTGATTTTTTTTAATCTTGCTTAATTTTAGACGGATGACGGATGGGATATCACTTGATCCAACCTGATCCACGACCACCCCTAGTACATATATACACACATTAATAATAATAATAGTAATAATGATAAACACCATGGAAGCAATTGTAGGTTGAACTATGTCAAGCCAAATAGTAAGTTTTAATTTAAAACATGTAACTAACTTAAAAAATGTGTCTAAGTTTTGCCTTTTTTTAAATTATTTTTTATGACCCGATCTCAAATTACCTATAGTGAGTGTTTGAGAAGTTACTATTTTAGTAGGCTATTTTAATTTTTGGCTAGTAAGCTAAAATTTTTTGTGTTTGATAAGATGATTGAATTTTTTTTGTAATTGGACGTGATATTTATGAGAAAAAAAGTGAAATGATTATGGGTTTGATATGACATTTTGTCTTATTGATTATTTTAGCCTATTTTGTCATTTTGTGAATTTTAGCCTAAATTAAGCTAACATTTTACTTTCCAAACAACCCCATAATTAAGTTGAACTCGAATAATTTAAATTTTTTATAATATATATAAGCTTATTGAGTGAAATTAAGAAAATAAAAAAGTTTAAAAACTATTCAAGTTTCAATTGTTTACATAACGGGACAACTCGAGCAAATTTTTTTTAAAAAAAAACATGAGTTAAATTTAAATAATTTGATTGCAAATTTTTAACAAGACGGACGTTTATCCAACTTGAATAACTTAGTGCATTTTATAGTGTAGTAAAGAATTAAAGTGAAACTCGATATGAACGGCGTGTTGAGTCATGTTCATGTCATGTCATTTTGGATTTGTATCAAAATTACTTCAATACTAATCCAAATCATTATTATTTCGCGTTATGTTATTATGTCATTTTCAATTTGTATCCAGTTTATGTCGTATTAACTTATCATGTCAAAATTTTTGCTATTAGCTAAAAAATCCAAAAATATCCAATGTATAAAAAAAATTACAAATTTAATTTAATGAAACTAATCTCTATTGAATAAAATTATTCATAAGAATTTTTTATTTTAACTTTATTTTATTTTATTAATTTACAAAAATTATATATTATTATTTTATTTTTTTACTAGATTAACTCAACTAGCAGACAAAACAAAAATAAAACATATATTAAATTTAATGAAACTATTCTTTAAATTTTGAATTTTGAATTTAAAAAAGAAGAAGAAGAAGAAGAAGAAGAAGAAATCAAAGCCCATTCAACTATATTCAAGACTGTTTTTAACCGTTTGTGTCTAATATTTCACCAGGAACTTCCGAGTTAGGTAGTTAGACCAATGGAGTAGTATGTTGTTTACCTTTCGTCTCACTCCGTCACACAATCTCACCAAAACCCTTTACGCAAGACTATCAAAAAAGAACTATACCGCCAATACGTCTCTTAATCTGAAGCCTTTCAACTCCAAGATTTCAAATTTCATGAGAAATGGCCTCGTCGAGGAAGCCCAAAACCTATTCGACGAAATGCCGCAAAGAAACACAGTCACATGGAATGCCATGATTCGCGGGTACTTCCAAAACGGGCAATTCAACCAAGCAATGCATTTATATAACCAGATGGACAATCGGGATATCTATTCGTATAACACAGTGATTGCGGGTTTAATGCAATTTGGTGATGTGAATGGCGCGAGGGAAGTTTTTTATTCTATGCCATTCAATGATGTTGTGACTTGGAATTCTATGATTTCAGGGTATGTTTGTAATGGGTTGGTAGATGAAGCTGTTTGGGTGTTTGATAGGATGCCTTTGAGAAATGTGATTTCTTGGAACTTGGTGATCACGGGTTTATTGAATTGTGGAGAATTCGATTTGGCTGAAGAATTGTTTAAAGAAATGGGTACTCGGGATGTTGTGTCTTGGACTGTAATGATGTCTGGGTTTGTGAGTGCAGGACGGATTTTTGAAGCACGGGAAATTTTTGATGGCATGCCTATAAGGGATGTTCAAGCTTGGAATACAATGATATCTGGTTATATAGATAAAGGGTATCTTGAAATTGCGGAAGTTCTATTTCACAAAATGCCTGAGCAAGACTGGAATTCTTGGAATGGGATGATAACAGGGTTGGTGAATGGTCAGCGGTTTAGTGATGCAATAAGGCTTTTTAATGAAATGCCACAGAAATGCCAAAGATCGTTGAATTCAATCTTGATGAGATTAATAAAGAATGGGCTTGTGAAAGAAGCTCATGCAGTTCTTGAGAAAAACCCATTTGGTGATGTTGTGTCCACGACAAATATGATTGTTGGGTATTTTCATATTGGTGAGGTTCATACTGCAATTGAACTGTTTCAGTTGATGCCTATTTGGGATACAACAGTGTGGAATGCTACAATATTTGGATTAGGTGAAAAAGATCATGGCGAGGATGGCTTGAAATTGTTCATGAGAATGAAAGAACTAAGTTTTCCTATGGATGAAGCTACATTTACTAGTGTGCTGACAATATGTTCAAGCTTGCCGACCTTGAATCTTGGCAACCAGACTCATGCACAAATCATTAAGATGGGTTTTAATTCTTTTAAGGCAGTTTGTAATGCAATGGTTACTATGTATGCTAGATGTGGAAACATGAATTCTGCCTTGATGGAATTCTCTTCCATGCCCAGTCATGATGTCATTTCTTGGAATTCTATAATATGTGGTTTCGCTCACCATGGATATGGAGAGGAAGCCCTAAAAATGTTCAACCAAATGAGACTGACAGACATTAAACCCAATCAAATAACCTTTATTGGAGTTATTTCTGCTTGTAGCCATTCAGGATTGGTAGAACAAGGTAAGTACTATTTCGACTTCATGAAATATAAGAGTTTTCTTCAGCCAATGACTGAGCATTACACTTGCATCATTGATCTTCTGGGTAGATATGGGCACATAGACGAGGCAGTGAAATTTTTGGATCAAATGAGAGACGATGGAATTGAGGTTTCTGCAAGTGTTTGGGGGGCATTGCTCGGAGCATGTAGAATTCACAATAATATTGAGGTAGGCGAGATTGCAGGGAAAAGGGTAATGGAGTTAGAGCCTTTTAATTCTGGTGTCTATATGATTTTGGCTGAAATGTATCTCGATAGTGGGAGGAAAAAAGATGCTGAGAGGATATGGGTTCGAATGAAAGAGATGGGAGTGAAGAAGCAGCCTGGGTGTAGTTGGATTGAAGTAAACAACAATGGGTATGTATTTCTTTCAGGAGATAGTTCGCACCCTGAATTTTATAGCATCTGTTGTATTTTAGACTTGCTGGTAATCGAGATGGAGATTGAAATTTTAAAACCAAATACTAGTTCATGTCCAGATATACTTGACATATGTGAATTAAATTAAATTGGTCACTTTTTATTCCTCTTTATTTATTGCATTAGCAGAGAATGAAAACTATTTGTACTTGAGTAGAGACAAAAAAAGTTGTTGCCCATGAAAGTTGGAGTTGCCTATTCCAACTGCTTAGAACAGTAACTTGTTGATTGTATTGTTGGTTAATTGAGTCTAAAAGGATTTTTTGCCAACACTAATGGGTCTGAAAGATTTTGGATCGGCTTTGATGTGGGGGAATTTTTCGTACTCAAACCTCCTCTTTTTCATTTTGTGAAATAATGGAAATGAATGAATTTTCTCATTAAAGAATTTTTCTACCCCCTCCCTTAGTGATGCAGAATAGGTTCAAGTTCAAAGGAAAATTAATTAATGGATACATTGGATACACTTCATTCCTTGTATTAATGGATACATTGGATATATTTCATTCCTTGTATTCATGGATACATTGGATTGTATTCATGTCTTTCAAACTCTTCAAGATCTAAAGGTTAGGTTCTTTGTATTTGATACATTGTATTTGGTACAAGAGTTTAAGGGAGTGTTTTAGTATTTATTTCTATATTAGGAAATTCACAGTTTGAGTATCTAGTAGTTAGTATAAATATGTTTGTAAGCCCTGTGGCAAAAGGATAGAAAGAAAAAAGAGTTTTTTTTTAAGAATATAACTAGAGTTCTCTCCATTTGCCTTGTGCGCAAGGTTATGTATCTTTGCTCGTGAATTCGAGTTGTTACGGTCCGAAGAACGATATCTTCCCCTTCGTCTACTAGAACGATATCTAGTCATTCATTCCATTACAACGCCGCGTCACTTAGTGCCCGGTTTGTCTTGATTTCTGATTGGTGAACAAGAAGGAAAGTGGTAACTACCAGATTTTTTCTGATTGATGAACAAGAAGGAAAGTGGTAACTACCAGATTTTTTTGACTCGCCCCTGGCGCTGGCAATGACTTAGTAAAGGGAATCTATGGAGGTTTTGATAAAAAAAAAAAAGAAAAAAAAAAAGCAATCTTGAAGACATGAAAGCTTTTTGATGTATGTATTTTATTAATAATGCACTCAAGCATGTGAGATGAGCCCTATAAAGTTATATTACATGATTAGAACCATACGACTAGAAAATGTGATTGCGTACGTCGTACAACAAGTTTCATCAAACAGCACCTTATCTGCCCATTTAATTGGAGATTTCTTAAACTACCTATGAAACAACACTTTAATCCATCTCAACTTGAACCACTAAGTTACTGCTGAGTTTATAAAATCTTTAAGCCAAATAGTAAAAAGCATAACATGTTCATATATATATATATAGAGATTAACAACAAAAAGATAATTTATTGATAAAGAAAATGAAGGTATAAGGCGAGGACAAGAAGTTCTCTTACAAGTAAAGAAAGAAAAAGCGTAACATATTCATATCATATGCTAAAGAACTATTGTGAAATATGTTCAAGAAATTAGTGCAATAACAATGGCCAAACCATCATATTTTAACATCGTAAGGATGACAAACCTACAGGTATCAACAGTGTACTTCAACATCATATTTTATAAATTGGAGAATTCCACACAGAAGGAGCAACACATTTATCATGAAATTCAATTTTCATTTATCTGATATTATAAAGTGCTCAAACATTTATCCCTTACAACCATGTTGTTAAACATGTCACTGGAGTCAAAACAGTCAAATTTACTTAACACCTATTCGATGGTTCTTCGTAGGAGGAAGGCCTTTATAACAAGCTACATTCCTTGGAGTTCACGAAAGTCGTGAATGGTGTGATGTAGAATAACAATCCATGAATATTTTGAAAAATAAACTTCATGGGTATGTGAGAGTTTACTCAAAAAGATTGAGCACTAATCTAAAGTCAAACTATTGAGCGCTTAGATTCAAACAGAGTCGAATTTCCCTTTTCTGAGGTCTGCTCTTTGTCTTGGATTGGCTTTGGCTGATCCTTTTTTCTCTTTGAGATCACTTTTACCATCAGCAGCCTCCTTGGACTCTCTCTTTGTGGTTATTGGGGTTTCAACAGTGCTTCGTCTTGGTATAACATTGCATTGGGTGTGTCTGGTTTGACGCAAATTATGATCCTTCAAACCCGAAAGTACTTCTATTTTGGCCTTGTTTCTGCTTCCAATCACCCCATCGTTAACTGAACACAAAATAACCATATGCCGTGAGTTGGAAACCCGGACTACAAGAGTAAGAGACTGCATATTCTAAATCCAATACATTGCACCCATAGGAGACTGAAAGTCTACATGCTGAAAGTAAGTAATACTGAAATTTTTAGTAGGCTGTCAACCACGAAAGTTGTATATACAACTCCTTTAAGTAGAGCTCACAATAAGATTCCTCCTCAAAGTCTGAAAGTGATACCAGTAAAATTCGTCTGTTTGGCAATAGTTAAAAAAGACATTTTTTTTCCCCGAAACTTTTTGTTTTTAGTGAACGTTTTTTAGATTTGTCAAAAAAATTTACTTTTCAAGTCCGTCTAGTCTAGAAGGATCTAAAAAGTAAATTTTTTAAAAAAGACAAATCCAAAAAAAAATCTACTAAAAACCAAAAAAAAAAAAGAATAGATTTTTTAAGCTTTTTTTTTTGGGGGGTCTTAATTGGATTTTTTTCAATTTATTTATTTATTTATAAAAATTTTCAAGACTATCTAGTCTAGTAGAACTTTAAAATGTAAAGCTTTTTGAAAACATGGAGAAAGAAATACAGATTCTACTGGACGATATTTGTGTAACATCTTGCAATGTATGCACTAATGATATTTGTGTCGCATATTGCAATGTATAGAGAGCAATTAATCAAATAATTTCTTAGCTACATAGTTGCATCAAAATCTAAATGGGTTATATCCTTATTTGCCACAAAAAAAAAACTTGTATGAAACAAAGATTCAAGTAGTAAAAAAAAAAATGGCAAATGGAAGTACCAGGGCTTGATAAGACAGCACGTGGCCGTGGAATTGGACTCGCTCTAAAATTTGGTCTACTGTTCTCCATGGCTTTCTTTTTGTTGCTGCTCTTGCCTTCTCCTGTTAATTATAAGGAGAGGAGTTCAGAAAACCCCAAGACTCAGAAATTTGTACCAGAATAATATGGATTAAAAATTAAACCTTTGGGTAAAGGAATCATAGGAATGGCTGAATTGGTGATATAAGACTTCGGAATTCTCACAATGGATGGTGGTGAATCATCTTCACATTCCCAAACTGTAAATAGCAAGGAATTCATTAAAAAGACAACAAGGGTCCTACTATACCAATTGAAGCACTAACAAACATGCAAGTAGTACTATACTATTCATCCAGCATTAAAAAAAATTGAGAAAAGACCGTCAATACTCAATACTACTTCATTTATATGGTATTGGAAAAAGTTGACTTTTTTAAAATTTTATTTTAAATATGTGTGTGTGTGTGTGTGTGTAAATTAAAGATTATTAACTGAAAGCATTGGTGTCAGCATGAATTAACCGTTGTAACTTTAATTGCTTCAAGCTGGAATTGACAAAATAAAGGTAAATTTAACCTCCACTAAGCCTTAGATTAGATTGTTTAAAAGGGCAATAAATGTTGAGAAAAAGTGCATTAACAAAATGTCACTCCCAATCCCAAGGAGGGTTTGGTATGCCACAGTGCCCTTCAAGGGAAATCTGATGCCCTTTCTCATCTTACAACCTACAATAAGAAACCTCAAAATTTCCACTCTTGTCAACCCTCCACTGAGATGAATACTCTGTCCCTCCTACCCCGGGAATATTAATAGATGAGGCCAGAATAGGTAGCCACTATCTCTACCTCCCTATCCTGAAAAGCCCAAACAAAGTTGGGGTCTCAAACTACCTCTCTCTCTCACAGCCTCAAGTCATCTTCAACGAGGGGCTCCTAATAAGATACGATCATAAATAGGCTCCAAAATTCCTCATCAATGGGCCATTTCCGTGTGATTGATCACTCCACAACCTCACTCCCTGACCATCTCTCACCACACAAGACATTTTTAGAGAACCCATTCCATCCTCTTTTTTTTTTTTTTTTTTGATGTTCTTCAATATGTTCATGACGCCACACAAGGAATTAACTTCTCTTCCTACAGATGCAAAACGAACAATTATCTACTTGTATATAGAAATTATGGCTTGCTTTCTCGCACTCGGTTCTTCTGACACCATGTGTACTTGTCACAAAATCTCATCACATTTATTAAGCTTAAGCCTTATTTTAGGGGATGTAATGGAAAAAAAAAGAAGACAAAAGTGATCATATAAGTGTGCTAAGTGAGTGGTGCAATATAACAAGTGGTTTTTCTACCTACCTATAAAGAAAGGGGAGGTTTCCAAGGAACGGAAAAGGGGAAAAGGTAAAAACAGAATTTCCTGTTGAACAAAGGTTTGTTCAGATGTCAGCACAAGAAGGATACTCTTTGTCATTCTTCTCTTCATTTTCTCAACAAATCTGAGTTACTCGATTGGTATTCAAGTTCAGATGTCTCCAGCACCTCTGTGGCATATATTCACCATGCTAGGGAGCTCGAAACTAGTTTGAGGAAAGTACTCTTTTGTAGGTAATCTTGTCCTAGTTCAATTTATCACGTTAGAACCTAAGCTTGAGTAAAGAAAACCCTTTTGCATACTTTATTATCTTGGTCACTAAATTTTTGCATTGCCTCTTGGTCTTTACCTTCTTGCATGATTTTCCCATGTGTGTAATTTTGTAGTTGCTTTGTTGTGTTTCTTCCTCTTCCACATTATTGTCTCTTATTCATCTGGTTTTTTTTTTTTTTAATTTTTTTTTCTGACAAAGATTCACCCTTGAATTATGACAGCTTTGATATAGTGCACTCACTGTCATTGAGATAAGAATCCCTATCAAAAAATGTCCTGGCAATAAAGATAACAAAACAAAATCCAAGGACAAAGTTATCCAACGTTTTCATAAGACTTCAAAGAAGAATGGTTTTCCTTGGTTCCCATAATTTATTAATTGGTGTAGGCTGACTACGGTGATGTAGCCAGATCATAGGCCCTCTAGGAATATGGTAGGTTTTAGGCGTGCAACTTGGGTGGCTTCGGATGGGTTGAGGGGTTGCCCAAACACGCTGAAGTTGCCCAGGCCCAATTTGCAATCCAAACATGTCTACCAAAGCCCGAATTGCCCAAATTTTCCACAAAGAGAGAAGGTTATGAAGAACTTATTTCTAACGACGACTTTTCTTGAAACCTTTTTAAATGCAATTCAACCAATGTAAAAGGTAGTAACTCCTTCCCTGAGGAATTTTTACTTCAACAATAGATGTGTAAGCAAGTTATGTATGATATACTAATCTAAAGATCACAAAGCAAACTACATTTTAGATCCCTAGTGGGCAATAGAAACTCAAAATTATATTATAGCGCATATGCAATCATGATTGCAGTGGTTACACATCTAGGCTTTATCTATCAAGTCAATTGTTTTTTTGTAATTGAAGCTCAAAGAACTACGAACTAGCCCATACTTCACTAGCCAAGCAGACAAATGACCAACTTTCTTTCAACCAGCACAAATTTATGACAATCCACCGTTGTTTCTTATTTCGGGAAGGGGGAAAAAAAAAATCCTACCTGAACACTAATTCAAGGGTAGAAGCTTACATTTACAAAAGTGAAGATATCCTTGGGTAAAAAAGGTTGAAAACTGCAATGAAGTTAGGATGTGTTTAGCAAAATGTCATTCTAATTTAGAAGAACCAAGTTATATTAGTAAAGGTAAGTGTGTAAAAAGATGAAAAAAAGGACAGTTCCGATGCACAAGGCTCCCACCACTGCGAAATATGGGGAGGCTACTTGTGATGCTCAGGTCGCAATAGAGAAACCTTACTGCTGTGCCGATTCCCGCTCTCAAGAGTGTGGAAGTGATAAGAAATTATTACTTACTAAAAAATATAAAAAAGCAGATAAATGATGATGATATTTTCATCTAAATAGAGAGCAGAACAAAAATATGATTAGTGCAGCCAACCAGTATTATCCCCAAAAAAACCTTATGCTGAGCTCAGGCTATCACCAAAACAATAAGGATGAAGAACAGAATGAAATCAATTTTGGCCAGAAAACAGAGAAATCATCAGAATCCAAATACTCAACTGTATTATTAACATCTCCAACAATAACCACTTCATCAGAACAAACAAACAAAGAACAAAACCAAGTTTTTGAGAACAGCAAATTAATAAATAAAAAAAATAAAAACCCAATACCCAGAAATTTCAATCAATCATCCTAGCAAAGTAACTGAATTTTCAAGCTCTATCGGCTCAATATACAAATCAAGCTCAACAAAAATGGAATAAAAATGGACTTTCATGTTGTAGTTCAAATCGATAAGAGAAAAAAACCTGAAAGATGTATTGCCTTGTCGTGATCATAGACAGTTAGTAGATCATCATCTTCTTCTTGTTCCCTCACCTTCACCTTTGGATACACTTCAAAATTCAACAAACACCCAGAAAATCAATTTCACAAAGCATCAATAAATAAAAGCATACCCAATAACCCAAAAAAAAAAAAAAAGCCCAAATCAAGAAAACCCCAACCCACTTGTTTTTGTTCTTGAAGATACTTGAGAAGTTGGAGAAACAAGAAATTGGAAGAACAGGTTTTGGCTTTTGGGTCAGATATCTTTGAAGCCAAAACCATCAAAAACATGTTTTGAAAGATGAGAACATTCAAATATATTTAAATGGCTACACCACTGCTGCTTGCCTTTGCTGACCTGAATAAGAGATCGTGGGAAGGTATCAATATCATCAGGTCAATGCTTGATTGGGGCCACTTTGATACACTTGGGACTTGATGTAGGGCTCTCAATTTCGAATCGGATACGTTTTCAAAACGGCACTGCCTTTCTTTCAACGGTTTTGTTAGCATTTTTTCTTTTTGTCTTTTTTGCTATCTTCTTTTTGTTTTCTACATGATTGTTTGGGTGGTGCTATATAGGCCTATTTTGGGAAGATGGTAAAAATCAGCTTTTTTGCTTTTAACCAAGATTTTTTATAGTGGTTTGGGAAGTTGGTAAAAAGTTGATTTTTAGTACACTAAAATGACTAAAATAGCCTCACCCAATTTCAAAAATTACTTTTGACCCAAACTTCCAAAATATGAACACTAAGGGTAATTAGGTAATTTTACAACCAACTTTATCAAACCATGCCAAATGAACAAAGAGGAAAAATCTGCTTTTTTGATACAAACGCAAACCATGCGTTTGTATCTCTTCCCAAAATGGCCCATAGCCGTTTGGGTGCATACAAATTCGCATGAATCTAGGGCCGGCTATTTTGACCCGGCCCAACCCGCCCAACTCTATTGGCATCTTCAAATACTTGGAAATATCACTTTTCTTTTGACCTAATAATAGTTTAGGGATGGACAAATCTGCAGTCGAGTTTGCACTATACAGTAAAAAGATATCTGTTATCCTTAGCTCGGTTTGCCTGAACTAATCTAGTCATTTTAAGTCTGGTTCTGACATAAATTTAAATCTCAAATTTACTCACTCACCCCAATAAATATAAATTATTATTATTATTATTATTTTATCTTGAATGGATATTAAATTATTTAAATTTTTTTATTTATTATTTAAATTTGAAATGTTAACAAAATTCAATAGTAAAATAAATATGACTTTTAACGAATATTTTAATTTAAACCCTAGAAATATATATATATTCTTGTCTTTTATACTTTTTATTTTATTTTATTTTATAATTAAAATAATAAAAATTTATGATTAATATTTTATAAGTCGGCGAGTCGAACTGGGTTGGGCTATAAATCTTTATCTCAAACCCAATCCGAATATTAAATGGGTATTAAATGTCAGCCCAATCTGATTTATCAAAATAAAAAAAAAAAATGTTAGCCCAATTTGATCTTGTGGACAAAATAATTTTTTCAAATCTTAAAAATATCGGGTTAAACTGGGCGAGCTAATGGGCCAATGGCTACCCCTAATATTAGGCGTCTTATTTCGACTTGACTCTAACTCGAGTAGGTCAACAATAGAGGCGATTTATCTTTTGAAAAGAGTAATAGAAAAGTATAGAGATGAGAAAAGAAAATAAACATTCATATAATTTTTATCGATCTTGAGAAAACATATGATAGAGTACCTCAGGATATAATTTGGTGGATGTTAGAGAAGAAAGGAATAACAAAATGGTACATTGATATGATTAGGGACATGTAAAAATGTGTAATGAGCACTATTAGATCGTTTGTTGGAGAAACAAATGAATTTTTAATTACTGTGAGGTTACACTAAGGATCAACCTTAAGTCCTCGTCTTTTTACTTTAGTTATGACTGAGTTAACGAGAAATATTCAAGATGATATACTATGATGTATACTTTTGTATAGATGATATTATGTCAGTGGATGATACTAGAGAAGGAGTTAGCACTAAGCTAAAGATATGGAGAGAAACACTTGAATTTAAAGAATTTAGGATAAGTAGAATAAAGACAGAGTACATGGAGTGTAATTTTAGTAACAGTAACAATGGAAGTAGAGGAGAAATGAAAAGAACTGAGAACTATCTAAGTGTAAACATTTTCGTTATTTAGGATCGATTATCACAACGGTAGGGGAGATTGGAGCAGATGTGATCCATAGAATTAAGGCAAGGTAGCTTAATGCTGTGTTTGGTTGGGGGATTTGGGGATAAATTTGGAAAGGGAAAGAGAAAATGTGTGTGAAATTAGGTGAAATTTAGATATATTTTATTCACATTTCACTTAGTTTTTTCATTTCCCTTTCCAAATCCCTCCTCAAATCCCCTAATCAAACACAACATAAGTAGAAGAGTGCGTCTGGGGTATTATGTGATAAATGAGTACCCACTAGACTAAAAGGAAAGTTCTATAGAACGACTATTAGACCAGGGATGTTGTATGAGAAACAATGTTGGTCAATGAAGAAACAACACGTAGATAAGATAAATGTTGCTGAGATGGGGATGCTAAGATGGATATGTGGTAAGATTAGAAAAGATATAATCAAGAATGAGTATATTTATGAATGGGTAGGAGTAGCACTGATAGAAGATAAGTTGAGAAATAATAGATTGAGATGGTTTGGTTATATACAACGGAGGCCAATAGAGGCAATAGTGAAGAGATGTGATACAGTGACGGTAGATGGAAGTGTAAGAGGAAGGGCCAGACTTAGATTGACGTGGGCGAATATAGTAAATAGAGATATAAATTTTCTTAATTTGACTAACCAAATGGCCGTTGATAGAGTTGAGTGGAGAAGAATGATTCATGTAGCTGACCCTATTTGATGGGATTTAAAACTTGGTATGGTTTAGTTTGGTTTATTTAATAATCTATTTTTATAAGTGGAATATGTTAAAAATAGTTTTAAGAATTGTCATTAGCGTTCAAAAAAAGTATAAAATATATATAATCTAGATTAAGGGTGCTATTCACGAGTTTCGTTTTGTTAATTCGAACCGTTCAGTTTGTAAGATTCTTCCGGTATTCTATCCACACAAAAATTATGTCAATTTGATAAACTTAACCAATTCAATTTACCTTGCTTATCACTAAAAATAAAAATAATTTATCTTTAAAAATACATTTAGCATTATTTTTTTAAATACAAATATGATAAATTAAATATGTTATAATTATTGAATCAATTTAATTTTTTTTTATAAATAATATATGTAAAATTTTTATAAAATAGAATATTTAAATCATGGAATCGAAATCTATAATAGATCACACAAGCCCGGACAACGCTGTCCAATCTCTCCTGGGCCATTCTATTTGAACCTAAAAATTATCTCAGCATGCCCAACTCAAATTTTAAATTTTAAATTCATATTATATCCTAATGTGAATTTAATAATAACGATAACACATATTAAACATTAAAATATTATTATTTTCTCATGATACGCTATAATTAATTATACATATTTTTTCTATTAAAATCTTTTCATCTTCTTTTCCAAGTTTAAATTATTTTCTCTTTTTCTTCTTTTTCCTCACTCTAAAACTACAATCCACCCCCACCAAAACTCACTATTATTATTAACATCATTGTTTTTTTTTTATTATATTGTTACTTGCAAATAAAAGAAAGTTTGAACAAAATCAAACAATGGGTGAGAGTAATAATTAAAACAGTTTTTTGAATCAATTCATCAAAGAGAAGATAAGTATTCACATAAATATCAACGTACAATTATTGATTTCTGTGTTTTTTTTTTTAAACTTAAAAGCGAATATTTAGCTTGTTTTTGGTTATTATTGTTCAGATTTTAGAACTGAACAAATTCACTTTGTTCAGTTCTGAAAGTACGAACGCGAAGTTCACCCTCTCATTCTCTTCACTATACTCTTTCGCTAGTGCCGCCTTTGCTGGTCGTGTTCCCTATATGTATGTGAACAAAAGATATATTTTTCAAAGGGTTTTTCAAAAGTAATTTGAATTTTTCAATTTGTTTTATTTGGGTATACCGTAAAAGGGTAATTTGGAAAAAAAAAAAAGGTGTATTGAGAATAAATTATGAGGGTTGCTATTTGTCCCCACCCTTTTACTTTGGCTCCCCACTTCTTTAAACCATTACCCAACAAAATGGAGCCCCTCCATTTTCTCTTTGAACCTCTACTTTAATAGCAATTATACCCCTAACCCCAAATCCAAACTCAAACCCTAATCCTAACCCCTCTCAACTCTAGCTACACCTTCGCTCGCTGTTGACCAGCCTCTCATTTCCAACCGCCACCCTATCCGCCGCGACAAAGCCTTTCTTCGCCTCACCCTGCCACCTCCAACCCTTCTCCATCGCTTGTATCTCCCATTGCCGCCCTTCTCCTTTTCCCTCTTCTTCTTCTTCAAAAGTCGTAGGTTTTCATCTCTCCATCTCTTTCTGCCCTCTTCTTCTTCTGAAAACCTAGGTTTTTCCCCTTCCCTCTCTCGCAATAAATAGGGAGGTCGTGATGGCAGAGTGGGTTCGGCAACATAGTGATGAACGAATCCTTTTGGTTTGGTAATACATATGACTTGTTCGACTGTTAGGGTTTTGGGGAAAGAAGAAGAAGAGAATAAAGAAGAGAATGAGGAGAGTACCCTAGTGTAGCTTAACTTTTTGTGCTCCTTTCGGATACGACTAGCCCTACAGTTCGAACTCCCGTGGTTCTGAATCTGATTCCACAAGTGTAATGTGAAATAGATAAACACAAATCAGTCTAAATCTAGCAATTCTTTAAGAAAATCGATTTTGAATCAAAATGCCAAAAATAGACTGCTTTACCAAATACATATTCGCCACCTAAATATTTTTAAAAAATTTAGGAAACCCATGACTCGTGCCAAAGGCCACGTGTCCGTCATCACCAAGATTGTCTCGCCTCGGGAACTTAGGTACGAGAGGGGAAGATCATGAATTGAGCACCCCACTCGCCTGATCAAAGATCGGCCTTTACTAATCATGATATAATTCTTATTTACATTATATGCTCTTGTTCCGATTATTAGGCTAACTTACTATGTGTTGCACACAAGTATAGACTAATTTGCAAAAGTTGAAACACTTTGATTTCATGTTTGTTTGAAAATTGTTTCGAATATGTACCACTCGAAAAAGTGATTGCATATGTACATCACTTAATTTAGTCCAATTCAAGAAATTAGCCTTCATCTACAGGCATTCAAGAGTTATATCAATTAAGCAATTAGCCTCATAGTAATCATACTTGACATGGCAACAATCACACGCATGCGATATACTAAAGCAAATAAAAGCTTACCCCAATTCTCGAGGTGAGCCAAAAGAGAAACTAGTTAGAAAAATACATGATCCTAACTAATGAAAAATGCCTAATGCAACACATAAAAAAATGCAATTAATAGGCTTAGCCACTAATTATGACATGTGAATCAATTTGATAACATGAGGTTTAAAAATGTATTCAACAAAGTAATAAACGACAATGCTTGTTAGAATGATGAATCGAGCCTCAATGCATGCAAGATAAGTGGATGCAAATCATTGAATATGCTAAATGAAACATGATGTTCTATTCTATCTATCATAAACAAATAAATAAAAGGGAGAAATACGTGAGGTTAAAAGACATACACACTTATTACATATTGCCCCTCGCACAAGAGGATCTGAATAAATGTCCTAACTAATTAAGCTAATTAGCTAACTATTACAAACCAAATGAAGTAAATTAACTATACTAGCTAATTATTACAACACCATAAATTAACTAACTACTTTAGCTAATTAATTAAGTACAACATATAACTAGCTATTCTAGCTAAACCAACCAATTAGTTACAAGTCCGCTACTTTAAGTACAACATACTACATACTACTATTACAAAGGGAATTGAGGGATGGCTCATGCAAGGATGTGGATTTCCACCCGAAAATGCTCTCCGTTTTGCTATCGGGGTGCTTTTGTTGCACAGTCAAAAGATTGCACTGATTTTGAATTCAGTTTCTGCTTTATTCTGTGAAAAAAGTGATACTACCTGGTTGAAAAAGGTGGCCGACAGGCCAGAAGTGGTGGCCGGCCACCCACTAATAGTGGTCTGCCGCCTAGTAATAGTGGCCTGCTGGCCACTAATGTGAGCACAAACAAAGCATCATCAGGGGATGTTTGTCCACCCTGCCTCTCATTATCATTAAGCAATTCAAAGGGAGGGTAGGCTCGATTCGCAAGCCATCAATCGGCGCAAATTCATTCCGTGATGACTTATGAACCAAGGGATACAATTTCAATAAATGCATAATGGAAGACATACGAACCTCCTCCCTATCATGATATTGATCAAGGGAAGCGGTTGACGTTGAAACTTGAAATATTTTCATCACTAGTTAGTATGAAATGCTTCAAGACTCAATGGGTTCAATTAACGTCTGATTAAACATAAACCATTTATCTTGCTCCATTTTAGTCCAATTTTAACACCGCTTTTAATTACCTTTTCATTCATTAGTCATTTTAGTCGAAAATGAGCATTAAGTCCATTAATGGAGAGGAGTGTCAAACAAAGGGTTGTTTAGACATGAGAGAGATGTCATGCCGTTGGTAAGGAACCCTCAAAAGGGATTGAACCATTAAGCACAATGTCACCCCTCAAGCTTAAACAACACTCCTTTTGAAGCAACTGTCAAAACAAAGGAGAAAAATCCAAGAAAAAAGGGAGGTTGTAAATGTGCTTAAAGGTGATCACAAGTATGGAAAGTTTGAAATAAATGCTATCAACTCAAATAGGTTGGTGGCTAAGGCCTAAACCACCAAACTTATGAAGACTATTACACTACAAGCATGCTATACAAAGCATAAATGAAATAAACAACCTAAAACAGTCCTAAAATAGCTAAAAACAGTGCTGGAAATTACATGGAAAAGCTTGAAAAAGTTAGCTACAACAATGGAGAAATTAAGCTAGTAAACAAACATAAGGAGAGGTGGCTAACCCCTACATTCCACCCCTCCTTATGTTTGGGACTTCACAACTACATTTTTAGCCTCTGAAAATCTCTTAAAATTAGTGGTAAAAAGTTGGAAAAAAATTGAAGAAGAGATGGGAAACACAAGGGGAAAGGCTTAGGAGACAAGGTACAAAGAAGGGTGATTAACCCCTCTACCTTTAATAGCCTTAAACCACAAGCTTCAGTCCATAAAAATAGTTGAAAAATAGCTCAAAACCAGCAAGAAAAGATAGAGGAGAAGTAGTGTAGAGATGCTCAAAATTATACCTCTTGAAGCAAGGTAACTCATTTGTTAACAAACCCACAAGTTCTCACTCTCAATGGCTGAGATTTGAGCTTAAGAACCTCAATAAGAAGAGCTAAATTTTTGGTGCAAGAAGTGTAGAGAGAGTGTGTAGGTTGCAAGATAGAGAGAGAGAGAGTGTGTACTATGCAAGTTTTGGGGCTTTTAGAATTTTTTCTAACCTAATTTCAAGAGGGAAGGTCAAGTATATATGAAAAAATATGTTACTAAGTCAGAAATATCTGTATGGGAATAGCTGGTGCCGTGCATGCACCTGTGGGGGACAGCTAGCACAAATATCTGCAAAAATCTATTTTTTGACACAAGTGGTTGACAGGCCACTGACAATGGTTGGCCAGACAAAAATCTGTTTTCAGGCCCGACTTTAAACGGGCATATCTCCCTCATCTAGACTCAGTTTTGGGTCATTCTCGAGTCTAAATTGAAGCCCCGAAAGTCTAATTTCCAATGGTGGTGACCTCATATCTAAATTCTAAGTGTGCAAAGAGATATGTCTATTTTAGTGAAGGCTGCTCATTTTTGTCCTAACGGATCGATGCCTAACTTTTTTCCCAACTAGTTTTCTTCCCTCTCCTCTTAATTTTTTCAACTCCAAACCTAAAAATAAGATGTTTTTAAAGATTTTTCAAAGAATTTACCTCTCTTTCATTTATTTCCACTTTGTCCTTACTCGATTTACCAAAAAGTGAAATATTTTTAAACGAAATGCGAGCCTCGGAACATTGAAGAAACATTTGGAAAATTATTTTGAAAGAGAGGGTTTTAAGGTCTAAAATAGTTTTGGTCAAAATGGGGTGTAAGGTTTGGATTTGAAGCTCTTCTTACTGAAGAAATCAAACGTTTATACAGCATAACTTTCATCATCGAGTGATCAACTTGGGGCGCACAAGTCTTAAGGGCAGTAAAAAATGGGGTGTCTATAGTTGCCCCTCTTTGACAGAGCTCGAAGTCATGAAATGACGTGAGTGAATGTCAAAGCTTGAAGACGACCCATTTTGACAAGGCCGTAAGACTTGGGCAAACAAACAAAATGCAGATGCAGTTGATTGAATCCGAGGGTTGCACGTATCCTGTTGCAAGGAATCAAACCAGCGTAGTTCAGGGGCAGGATGCAAAAGATACACAATGTAACGAAACAATGAAACCACAAGCAGTGCAAAACACACGAATACCATAAAGGAATGGAAATGTGTAGACGTCCCCGAACGCCCCGGGAGGGTTAAGTCCCGTTCTGTTCATTTGGGCTCACTACAGTTCAAGGACTCGATTGTCACGGTTCTAAATCTTGAACCAAAGAGTCCAAATCCGACAAATCATTTTTGAGAAAACAGATTTTTTTTGAAAGAAGTGCCAAACATGGACTGCTTTGCCAGATACAGAGTCGCCACCTAAATATTTTTTTATGGGGAAATTTAGGAAACCCTGACTCGGTGCCAAAGGCCACGTGTCCGTCATCACCAAAGTTACCTCGGCTCGGGAACTTGGGTACGATTGGGGAAGGTCACTTCGTGAGCACCCCCGCTCGCCCGGTCAAAGACCGGCCTCTACTAACCGTGATATCTAGTTTTGAAAACATTGTGTGTTCTTATTCCGGTTATTAGCCTAGGTTACTATGTGATGCGCACAGCATACAAGTATAGACTGGGTCGCCTGAATTGGAACGAAACATTTCATGTTTGTCTGTTTGAAAATGGTTTGATGGTGCTACCCGCAAGTAGGCTAAGACGTGGATTTGCCACCCTCAGGTGGGCTTAGAAAATATGATTTTGCCACTATCTAGTGGGCTTAAAACAAACATTTGATGAATTGTCCCAATTTAAGTAACACAACCTCCACCCACAGGCATTCAAGCAGTTATATCACATAAGCACATAGCCTTATGGTAAGCATGCTATTCATGGCAACACTCACACGCATGCAAGGATGCTAAAGCATAAAACTCACCGAGTACTCCAAGCCAAAACAGAAGCTGATTAGAAATCCATGCATGATCCTAGATACACAGAATTGCCTAATGCAACACATGCAAAGATGCAAACTATAGTAGGCTCGGCTATTCTAAACATGGCATATAGAATGCTACAACTAACACGTATTCAATTTGGAATTGAAATACAAATACAGTTTGTATGATGCGCCGAGCCCGGTGCGTGCAAAACAGATGAATGATGCAAACATGCTGTCATACTGTATGCTAATTGAAATATGCCCTAATCTAACCATCATAAGCAGATAAATGAAAGGGAAGAAAGACGTGGGGTTAGAAGACATACATCACACTCACCCATACTTATTACAATTATGCCCTCGCGCAGAGGGTCCAAAAGAATATACAGTCCCGAATGAAAGAATAGTACAGTCCAAATAATGTACAAATTCCTAATTAATTTACAAATTAACTAAGAAAATATTAAAACTGGCATGCAAGCCAGGGACTGCCTTGATTCTGCTCCGGATGATGGAATGATGCATGTTTGGGCTGCCTTGCGCGGAAATCCATGACGATGCCCCAATTAGCCTCTGTTTGCACCTGTTCTTGAAATGCGTGCCAAACTTTGAAAAGTTGCTGATTCTTCATTTTGCTGCAACAGAGAGCAGGAAAGGGGCATAGCAATGTATTTTCACAAATGTATGCATGCCTCGATTCTCGTGCCACCAATCACGCATATCGATGCATGATGGCCGAGGAGTCGAATTGCACAATTCAATATGGAATTAATGCAACACGAAAACACAACAAGACCTAACTCCATCATGGGTGATCTGGAGTGTCGGTGACTTGGGAATTGAGACACGTTCCGTCATTCGGAGTATGGAACGTACCTCGTTTCCCGTGCCCGGGCTAACTCCTATCCCGAACACGATGCAATATGCATGATATGCGTGAAATGCAACTAAGATACAATCCTAACATACACAATGTTATGTAATGGCATACACGCGACACGAGGTGATACACAACTGAGCATACACAATGCTATGGACGAAATGGCATACGCAATGCAATATGGACTTACACCAACACAAGTGAACCTCAGTCACACTCACATAGGAGGCCATCAGATGAAAACAAGACAACTCGAAATGCGTGCACGCGTGCACGCAAACCGAGGACCGACCCTCAGTCACCGAAATGCCACTCTAATGAGACATGGCAAAGACATGGAATATGATATGCAACATGCAAAAATCAGTAGCAAAATGAGGGGGAAAACAGCCCAGAAACAAGGCGAAATGACACCCGATGCATGGAATCTCTCCCGAAATGGAAAACTAGGTACATGAAATGGCTTACAGCTATTCAAAACATGCATAATTGGTACATGGAATGAAAATACAGAAGCAAGGAAGCCAAAAAATAAGCATTTTTACAGTTCAAAGCATGGCCAAACAGTGGGTACAAATAGGGCAAAATTATCATGCAAAAATGGGGGGGCCAAGAGAGGTAATGAAGCAAGTCATAGCTGCTGATCTCAAACACAGAAGGCCCCTTCTAAAATGTTGAAGAGGGGAAAAAAATATGATGTTTTACAGTTTATGACAAGCCCCAAAAACAGATACAAGTATGGCAAACAATTCATGCAAGAAATGGGCCAACAAGGGGCAAAGAAGTAACTGATATATGCTGGCCCCAAACAGGTTAGGGCCCTTCAACAATGTTGGAGAGGGACCCAAAATATGGCTTTTTACAGTAGATGATCAAGCCCAAAACAGTGTAGAAATATGCTCAAAATGCCATGCAAAATTAAGGCCACAAGAGGGCTATAACATGAAGTATACCAAGGATGTCTCAAACAGCCCTAGTCCAAAAACAGAGACATAATAGCCTAATAAATCATGCAAAAAAAGGGGACCTAAGAGGGGTACAATGACAAGTGATATATGGAGGTCCCAAAAAGTGTTGAGCCCTTCTTCAATGTTGAATAGGGGCTCAAAATAGGCCTATTTACAGTTTACATCAGGCCCCAAAACAGATCACACACAAGCTAAAAATATCATGCAAGAAAATGGCATTCAAGAGGGTATTGAAGCAAGTGCAACATAGGGGGCTCAAAAAGTGTTGAGCCCTTAATGAAACAAGAAAATGAGCTCAAAAAAGTGACCTTTTCAGTTTTGGTCGGAGCTCAAAACAGCAAGCAAAGAGGCTAGAAAAATGTTGCAAAATTGAGCTCAAAAGAGGGAATTGACACTTACCCTTGAAGACTACCCCTTGGATGCTTCTTGGCTTGAGAAATGCTACCTCCTAGCTGCTGGAAAGCTCCTCAAGTTGCTGGAAATGGAGTAGTGGTGGTGGTGCTTGGTGGTGATGGAGAAATGAGGTGTAGGACTTGGGAACTTTGAAGGAAATGAGAGAGATGGAGGGAGATATGCATGCAAGAGCTCTTAGGGATTTTTTGTAACCCTAAAACCAGGTCTGGGCTGCTGGTTATAAAGGCCAAAGAGGGGGAGAAAGAGGGGGAAAAAAGGGAGGGAACGTCCCTCCAAGTTTCCCTCCAAAAAAAGTCCTCCCGGATACAGGTTTTGGAGGGAAAACAAATACACAGCTGTAATGTATTCAACCTGAGGATCATGGCCGGCTAGGTATTGGAGCTGCAAGTGGCCGGCCGGCCACCCCCTATGGCCGGCCGGCCAGGGGTCAAAAGGGTCAACTTGAATTAGTGGCCGGCCACCACAAATTGGTGGCCTCCCAGGTGTCCTGAACACAACCCTGTGGTTCAAAATTGGCAATTGTGAAACAGGAGAGAGAACAAGCCATTTTTAGGAGGGGTTCAAAAGGGTCAAATGGAATTACTGGCCGGCCATGTAATATTTGTGTCCTCCCAGGTGTCTACAACACAAATATGTGGTTTGGAGCTGAAGAAAGTGACCCTAGGGTGGTCAACATTGGCTTGGAAGTGTGGAAAACGGGCGTCGGAGGGCGATGAAGGAGATATAACTGGTTGCTGGAACAATTACTAGCCTCCCACCCTTCTACGGCCTTCCTGGTGATGAAACAGAGGTACCTGCCAAAAATGAACGAAAACCGATGCAAAATGAAGGTTCGGGGGCCGGAACGCGCAGTCCGAGGCCCCGAAAACTGACTTTTAGGCACCGAGAGTGGTGTTCGACCACGAAGTGGGTCTCTCAGACCTCAGTGTCCCTCAAAAGGGAGTAAATAAGATGCATGCCAAAAATCGGAGCGAACGGAGATGGTTAGGCGGTCCCGAACTGAGGCACACGGCCTGACGGCTCCGAAAACCGGGAACCGGGCTCCGAAATGGGCAAAATGGCCTACAGCCACAACATGTAGCCCACGGCCACTGAGAGACGGTCTACGGGACCTCTCCCTCCCCTCAGGAAAAGAAACAGGAAAAACCGAGTATGGTTCGCAAACCAAGGCAAGGCACAGAAGAGGGTTCGGAAGTCCGGAGGCAGGGCTCACGGCCGAGACTCTGAGACTTCTGAACGAGCACAACATGCAACATCACCAAGCGCTCAACTGGTTACGTCTGAGTCTTAAGGTCGGTCAAAAATGGGGTGTCTACAGTTGCCCCTCTTTGACAGAACTCGGAAGTCAAGAAATGACGGGAGTGAATGTCAAAGCCCAGAGACGACCCATTTTTGACAAGGCCGAAGACTTAGACAATCATACAAGAAGAACAGAGATGTGCCCGTAAGCATGCCCGCAGGCAAGGGGGGGCGAAATGCAAAGCGACATGCACAGAGCCAGATGTAACTTAATGATCATGCAAATGCAGCAAGCTGTAATGAAGCAAGAATTCGCAAATAGATGCAACAGTTTTAAGCAAGAATGCAAAGCAACAACTACATTTCATGCAGTTAGGAATGCGGAGAATTTATTCAATTCTCGTCGTGTCTCGCACGGAAAAGATACGATACCTGTGCGATTCGTCTGGTCGCACCAGTCTCAAATGAACCGTACATACAATATCGTGCCTGCAAAAGAGAGAAATTCAACAAGCACAATGTGCTAACAACATATATTCAATGTGATTCCGAAAGTTTGACACACGCAGTGCCGGCGAGTGAATGCATCGCAATGTGAGAAAGGAACGTGCATGACAACGCATGCTGAAGCACAGAGGTATGGCAATATCAAGAAATGTGCATAATAATGCAAGTATGCTCATGAGAATGCAAGTTATGTGCACGATAATGCAAAAACGAGCATAAATCAGGGTGCCCGTTTGTTACGAAACAACGAGCAAGGAAACGCGTGTTTCGGCGAAGGCGACCCGATTGCGGCCTCTGATTCACCCCCCGGAGAGGTGACAACACATTCAAAAGGGATACACTCTGATTTTGATGAGTAATGATGAATCACATGTCAGAAGTTGAAGCCAAAGTTCCGGCGGAGCGGTTTCGCGACCGAAAGTGCACTTTTCTTGAACTTTTTCAGGTCCCGGGAACTCCAATCTTCCTCAAAATTTGCAGAGAGCTAGGTGAGCATGTGGGGGACACCACCGGCCAGTTATCTTCCCCAGGGGAGGCCACCGGCCAAGTTTCATAAAGAGGATGGTTGGCCAGCCCGAAAAGGTGGCTGGCCGGCCACCTGTCCAAAACCGTGGGTAATTTTGTCTTTTCACCTTGTTTTCTTTATATTCTCTTGCTCAATCACTTTGAGCTCATAAACACAGCCACGAAATCTTCTCCTCTTCCTTCCCAAACCATTTTCCTCTTCAGATTTGAGCTCCGTACGCGTTTTCCAACGCCCCACACAAGTTGTTTTCGCGAAAACATTCAGTTTCAAGCACTTTGAACCGATTAAATTTTGATTTCGGTGCTTCTTTTCTCATTTTCACCACTTGAGGTAAGTTTGTCTCAACATTTGGAAGATTTTCTCGGGAGTTGACTTTTGTTGACTTTTCCATTCCCCGGGAGTTGACTTTTGTTGACTTTTTTTCAATTCTAGCTCATTTTTGCTCGTTTTTGCTCCTTTTGTAGATTTTTCGAAATGGCGGGTCATTTTCCTCACGGTGGAGGTCCTTCGGGTGCCGGGGATGATCCTGATGTCATGGCCCTGCCTCCGAGGGTTCGACCCTTCATTCCCGAGAGGTACGCCCCGCCAGTACACGTTCTTCCGCGGGCCGTTTTTCGTCACTTCACTGACTTTGATGAGCGAGCACCCGGAGATCTGCTTCTACGGGAGCCAGAGTATCACCTTTCTCACGAGGCACGAGAGGTATTTACTTCGTTTTCTGTATTTTTTGTGCATTTCGTGCCTTTGCCATATTTGAACACACAGTTTAGTCTATGACATAGCATTTTGTTCGCACCTTGAACACACGGTTCAAACACTTAAATTTCCGAACACTCAGCTCATAAATTGATCGTGAACACACGGCACACATTAGTTGAGAATTGAACACACAGCTCAAACACTGATTTGTCGAACACACAGCCCGAATTTGAAGGTGAACACACAGCACATACTGACTAAGAGTAGAACATGCAGTCCAAACTCTGATTTTCTGAACACACAGCTCGGATTGATGGTGAACACACGGCACACACTGATTGGGAATTGAACACACAGCCCAAACATTGGAGATGAACACGCAGCCCATATTTTGATGTCGAACACGCAACTCGCACTGATTTAGAGTAGAACACACAGCCCAAACTCAAATTTTCTGAACACACAGCCCAAATTGATGGTGAACACACAGCACACACTGGTTTAGAGTAGAACACACAGCCCTAACTCAGACTTTCTGAACACGCAGCCCAAATTGATGGTGAACACGCAGCACACACTGATTTAGAATAGAACACGCAGCCCTAACTCAGATTTTCTGAACACACAGCCCAAATTGATGGTGAACACACGGCACACACTGGTTTAGAGTAGAACACGCAGCTCTAACTCAGATTTTCTGAACACACAGCCCAAATTGATGGTGAACACACGGCACACACTGATTGAGAGTAGAACACGCAGCCCTAACACTAATTCTCTGACTTTCTGAACACGCAGCCCAGGTTGATGGTGAACACACAGCCCACACTGATTTAGAGTAGAACACGCAGCCCTAACTCAGATTCTACTTCGCACGCAGCCTAAATTGATGGTGAACACACGGCACACACTGATTGAGAGTAGAACACGCAGCCCTATCTATGACTTTCTGAACACACAGCCCAAATTGATGGTGAACACACGGCACACACTGATTGAGAGTAGAACACGCAGCCCTAACATTAATTCTCTGACTTTCTGAACACGCAGCCCAGGTTGATGGTGAACACACGGCACACACTGATTGAGAGTAGAACACGCAGCCCTAACTCAGATTTTCTGAACACATAGCCCAAATTGATGGTGAACACACAGCACACACTGATTGAGAGTAGAACACGCAGCCCTAACACTAATTCTCTGACTTTCTGAACACGCAGCCCAGGTTGATGGTGAACACACAGCCCACACTGATTTAGAGTAGAACACACAGCCCTAACTCAGATTCTACTTCGCACGTAGCCTATTTACTTGCACACAGCTCATGCATTTATACTGACACATGTATTCATTCTGAATGCAGGTTGGTTCTCGCACCGTGCGAGGATATGGTTCCACCACTGCTAGAGAGTGGTATGCTGAGCTTCCGGAGGTCGTCCGTGATTTAGTTGATTTGGCAGGGTTCGGGGCCTTCTGCATGGGGTTATCGCATTGTCCTGCCAGGAGGACACTGTTGGCAGCTCTGGTGGAGAGATGGTGGGATACCACCAACTCCTTCCATTTTTCCGCCACCGGGGATTTGACTATGACCCCGTTGGATTTTGCTGTACTGACTGGCCTAGACATAGGAGGTTGGCCCATTCCTTACGACGAGGATATGGGCGAATGGGAGGTCGCTTGGATACATCTGCTGGGGGCCCGCCCGCCTGTTGATAGAGCTTCCGGGAGAGTCCGATACACTTGGTTCTCTTCCCATTTTCGGAGGGAGGGGATGGAGCCCGGGACTCCTGAGGAGGCAGAGCAGTATGCCCGTGGTTTTCTTATGTTCCTCTTCGGGACTACTCTGTTCGCCGATAGAGGGAACACGGTTGGGCTATATCTATTGAGCGCTTTGGTGGACCTATCACAGGTCGGACGGTACGACTGGGGTGGCGCCGGCCTGGCTACGTTTTACTGCTACATGAGCGCGACCTCCCGCGGGCAGGGGGATTCACCTGGCGGTTATTGGAGAGCCTGGGAGGTATTTTCTGTCCTCTTGGTTTACATTTCTGCTCCTCATTACTTGTACATTGCATGCACAACGCACTTTACACTCTGTATTTTGCCCTCAGCATTTTGTATTTACATTTTGCACTGCTTTCCTCAGTTATGGGTCTACATATATTTCCCGACGTTAGCCCCAGAGTTGGTGGTGGCAGGGCCTCTCATGACCCCATACTCACTGGTATTCGAGGGCCAGCACCGGCCGAGACCCCGAGAGACTCTCTTTTATTTGCGGCAGTATTTTGACACCGTGCGGACGACAGAGGTATTTCAGAACTCTCAGTTCCTTCTGTTTTCATCTTTGATTTGTCCTGTGTATTCCCGATTTCTGTTTGGTCTATGCACTGGTCATCCGCAGATTACATGGCAGCCCTGGGCGCCTTTGGGTGATGGTCTCCGATTTCAGTATGCCGGAGGATCAGGCACCTCCCAGTACAGGATCCTGTTCGAGGGACCGGTTGGTAGAGCATGGTTTCTGGGGGAACGCTTTTTTGCGTCAGGTATGGGGGTACACTTCTCAGGACCCTCCCGCAGCACCTCCAGCCAGTATGCGGACTGCTGATAGGCTCTCTACCCAGGATGTTGTTAGTGCTATGCTGGGCACTGATGCTTTGCTACATCTTACGGAGGGAGACTACGCCACTTATCGCCATATATATCTGATGCCTCCCTTGACGGGAGTGCGTACTCCGTCACTGAGGCCTGCTGATGTACCATCTTCGAGTCAGGCTCGTGCTACAGATATCCCTTCCTCCAGCAGGGCTGGTACGTCCAGAGGTGGGCACGGATTCATTCCCCCGATCCCTCCGACTCTTCATCATCCTGGATGGCCAGACATGCCGACCGAGTTGACGAGTTGGCGATTTGGGACTCCTTACCAGGTCTCGCTGGAGCCTCCTCTTCCTGACCATAGATATGTCAGAGACCCTGATTCACCACCGGTATGCTTTACAGCTTTGATTTATCAGTCGGATACTTGGGCATTCATTCATTTACTGATAGTTTTGCATTTGTATCTGTAGCCTCCAGTTGAGTATGTGGATGAGATGCTTGGAATGCTGGCCACATTTGAGGGCATGATCATGCGGAGGGAGGCACAGCTGGCCATTATGGGTGTGCAGGTACTGTTCATCTTTCCTGCATTTATCATATTTCTGATGACACGCTGGTTTTGGACATTCTACTGCATTGATAGGCTATTTGTGTAGAGCACATCTGACACACACCCCATTCTCATACTGTACTTGCATTTGATTTTCATATTTGAACTGATGTCTTGAACTCTTCACTTTCAGATGCCTCCTGTATATGCTCCGCCGCAGGCCGGGCCACCTGGGCCTTCTCAGGGAGGTCGATTGTCTGGATCTTTTCGAGGTGCTGGGCCATCTGGGCCCTTTCGAGGAGCTGGGCCATCCAGGCCTTTTCAGGGAGCTGGGCCATCCAGGCCTTTCCGAGGAGCTCGAGGAGGGTTCTCTCGCAGGCGCAGCGCACATATTATAGAGGCGGAGCCCGATGAGGATGAGGAGGAGGAGGAGGCCACAGACCGTCAGTCGGAGACATTTGCTGAGGAGGGGGATTCCGGTCTTGGTTCCGGGAGTGGAGGCGAGGCTGAGGGGGATCCTGAGGATGACAGCTCCGACCCGGATGGTGATGGTGGTGCAGAGGTTGTCCCGCAGAAGAGGATGAGGGGGGCTCCTCATTCCCGCTCCCGAGGACATTGATGCTGCTGTTGTTTCCTGCTTTATTTGCCTTTTTTGCTAGTAGTTTGTAGCACTTTTGCATATTGTTAGGCAGTTTTATTTTCTGTAAAACTTGTACCTTTGTTTGTTGTAAAACATGATGGAATGAAACAGCTTTTGAAAAAGTGTTGTATTTTTATGTTCTCAGCATCGCATCGCATCATTTTGCACAAAAATGGGATCGAATGGAAACGTGCCTTGTGTATTTACCGGGTCAGGTAATGAACCAACGCAATAAACTAAACAACTCGACTCCCTAAGAAATAACAGAATCTCAACAAGTTTACAACTCGATAAGCAAAGTACAACAATGTTAACGACTCGATAAACAAGACTTAACAAAATTGCGTAAACAAAGAGTAACAACTCAAAACACAAAATGCGACAGCTCGACAAAACTTACAACTCGATAAACAAAACGACAACTCGATAAGCAAAATATAACAATGTTTAAACAAAACAAAGCGTACTTCGGACGATCTGGGTGATGGAACGCATTCGAAACTGAGAGAAATAGAGGCCTTCAACATTCCCGATGCATCGAAATGCCTCGAACTTCCTTCCGGAGGGCAAAACAGGACCAATGAGCATGGCCGGCCACATTTTGCATTTGGGGATTGAAAGGTGGCCGGCCGGCCACTTTTCCCTGCAACCCACAGAATTCTGACACTTGTCCTTCGAATAGTGTTTCACCCCTTATAAAAGCTCCAACTTTGGAACTCATTCATTTCATCACTGCTTTGCACAAAAATGAAGGCATTTCTCGTAGAAAATCTCACTTCTTGGATCTCTTCTTTAGATGGCTCGGAAAAGTTGAACTTCCGGGGTTTCGGCTTGAATGCACTATTCACGCTAAGCCGGACTCCGCTATACCTTCCTTTCCTCCATGCTGCGGCGAGGTTTTGGAACCCAGTGACGCACGTCTTTAGCTTCGCGGGGCAAGAGGTATGTCCCACTTTTGAAGATTTTCAAGTTTTGATGGAATCCGAGCGAGGTGAGGAAATCTTGCCCCAACTCAATTTTGGCTATGCCCAAACCTTAGGGCGGATGTGCGGACTCAACGCGCATGATGCTCGATCCCTGATTTGTAACGGAATGTTGGATATCCCAAGCCTGATTTACCGGTTCTCTGATGCTGGTGACCGCAGCGACCATCATTGGCAAGGTTTCCGACGACACGCCCTCTGTTTATGCATGTTATCTCATTTTCTGTTTGCCTCAAGCTTTGGAGGATCCAGCGTCCGTCTGGTTGAAGTGGCTCAAGCTTGAAAGAAGGAAAGAGTTGCATCGCCATGACATTGGCTGAGACACTGATGGGCTTGGATGCTTTCTACCGTCGGGAGACAACCAGGTTCGCAGGGAGTCCATTACTGCTGCAGGTAATGTTTCCTATCCGATCTCACATATGTATTTGCTCACATCACTCGGCCCTCAGGCTCGGTTTTTTCTCACGAAATCCTTTTCTTACTTTTCTCTCATCGTACATCTCTCTATTCTTTATTCTCTCATTTTTCATCCCTCCCCAGGTATGGTTGATGGATAAATTGCAAGTTGTGGACTCTTGCCCAGCCTACTCAGCCCGCGGCTACTTCTTTCGACCTCGTCTAGTCGATGCTCTCGATGAGGGATGGTGGTTTGCCTGGATGTGCAACCTATCGGCAGATCGCATTGCTTGGCGCTGTCCTTGGCTCATTCTTCCGGCAATGAGCTACAGTATGTCCCGGCAGGTCAGGATTCGATTGGTCGGCTTAACTCACTGCGTATTCTATTTCCCATTCCGTATTTTGCGCCAGTTTGGCCAAGATCAGACTTGCCCACCAGAGGGGATAGAGTATCCGCTACATTCGCTGGTTCGGGGCGCACAGCTGGCTCGGCAGGCCGCAGCGTGGAGAATTAGAGAACTCCTGGCTCCTGCTCCCACTTTTAGTTGCACTTTGTCTGACGAGTGCTGGGATTGGCTCAACGAAGAAGCAGCAGGTTGGGCCAAGCTTGGCATCGGGGGCTTCAACCAGCTCTGGAATGGGGCGCAGGGGACACTTGACTTGACTATGCCCGGATTTATTGCTTTATTAGTACTTTCAAGTTTTCGTTATGAGTGTAATAAAAAGCAACTTCAATTATATGCAAGAGCAAGAGAACTCTGTTTTGAAATCAATGAAATTGAAGGTTGTGGTACTGAGAATTTTCCACTTTGGTCCAAAAATGGTCTTAGTTGTGTAAAAGATTGATTTGAACAAAGTCAACTTTTATTAAAACTTTTCAAAACTATTTTCGATATGGATCAGAACTGACACGCCTGAGATCTGTCACTGAGATGCACACCCCGGATCCTAGCAACTGGAAAGTTGCCCCTAGTCTGAATAGTGCCTCGGCAATTCATGGCAAGGGAAAGTTGCCCCTAGTCTGAATAGCACTGTACCGGAGATCACGATAAATGCTGATGAATAGAAATGACTGAGATGATCAAATGGACAAAGTTGATCGGGGAAAAGATTTATGGCTGAACTTCAGGATGAAGCTGCCTTATGTATCCCAAAGATGGGAATCAAGCCTTACGTAGTTCGGGGGCTTAGGTTTCGCTCGGGTATTTTCACTCTCCTTTTGCGCTCTAACTTTTGCCAGGCCGCCCTTTGCGGGTTTTCAACCTTGCGAGCTCAGTTTTTATATTTTCAAATTTTTTGTGCTCTGAGTTTTGCCTAGGTCGCCTTTTCGGGTTTTCGGCCTAGCGAGCCTCTCAAGGGTAATATTTCTTCAACTTGTCCATGTTGATCGGCTGTGAAAAACTCTAAGCCAATCCAGATCCATCAGAACCACAAGCTCCACTTGACCAGATTGACTCTGATGATGTAGGACCAGTCCAATTGGGTCTGAACTTGCCCCTAGGGGTCATGGATGGAGCTCGGTTGTCCTTGAGTACAAATCTCCTGCCTTTAAATTCCTGGACTTGACTTTCTTTGTTAAAAGCCCAGGCGATTCTGCGTTGATAGCCTTGAATGTGGTACAGTGCTTTCAGTCTTCTTTTAGTCAAAAAGCATGAGTTCTTCGAATCTGTTTTGTTGCCAATCTGCCTCGGCTATTTAACACTCGGCCAATACTCGCAATGACGGAACCTCAATCTCAATGGGTAGTAGACAGCCTCCATTCCGTAAACCAATGAATACGGAGTCGCCCCCGGTAGAAGTTCTGATTGAAGTCCGGTAGCCCCACAGAGCAAACGGCAGCTTATCTGGCCAGTCCCGGTAGGTTTCCACCATCTTCTGCAATATGTGCTTGATGTTCTTGTTGGCGGGCCTCAACCGCTCCGTTAGTCTGCGGCGGTCGGTAGGTAGATGACTTATGAAAAGCCACGTTGTATTTTTTCCAACAAGTCTATCACTTCCTTCTTGAAATGGGAACCGTTATCTGAAATTATCTCATTTGGGACCCCATAGCGACAGATGAGTGTTGTTTCTGATAAACTTTTGCAACGTGCGAAGCCTTCAACACCTGCGTAAGATTGGGCCTCAACCCACTTCGTGAAATAATCTATCGCAACCAGGATGAACTGATGCCCATTCGACCCCTTTGGTGTACAGCCCCGATCACGTCAATTCCCCATACTGAAAACGGCCATGGTGAAGTCATATTGTACAACTTTGTCGGCGGGATGTTCATGCGATTTGCATGGGATCTGACATTTTGTGGCATCGCCGAACGAAGCCGATACAATCCTCCTCCATGGTGGACCAGTAATACCCCTGTCTGAGGATCTTCCGTGCCAGCATTACCCCATTCATATGTGCTCCACATTCTCCTCCATGGATGGCTTCCATTAGGCGCTTCGACTCTTCGGCATCAACACACAGTTTATGCATTCCAGATGACCTCTTCTGTACAGCTTACCCCCACAGATGATGAACTGAACGGCCAATCTTCTTATTGCCCTTTTGTCTTTGGCATTTACCCCCGATGGATATGTTTCCTTTTCTAAAAAATTCCAAATGTCGTAATACCAGGGTGTTCGTCCTGAACTTCATCTATGGTTGCAATCAACTCATAGGCAGGTGCAAATTTCTGGTCAATGATGACTGGACGCATTCGGACTCCACACGGGATGTCTATCATAGAAGATAGAGTTGCTAAAGAATCTGCGAACCTGTTGTTTTCTCTTAGTAGATGAGTAAAACTTAGCTTCTCAAACCGAGTAATCAGCAAATCCAAGGTTTGGTGATACATCATCATCTTTTCCTCTTTTACTTTCCAGTCTCCTTTAGCTTGAGACACAACAAGGTTCGAGTCCCCAATGACGTCCAACCGTCTTGCCCCTAGCTCCAGGGGCTGCTTCTAGACCAGCGATGCACGCCTCATATTCTGCTTCATTGTTCGAGACTTTGAATCGGAGTTTGAAGGCGAGAGGGATACGGGAATTGTCGGGTGCTATCAGCAACACTCCTATCCATACCCATGTTGATTTGACGCTCCGTCGAAGTACATCGTCCAAGTTTCGTCGTCGATATGCAAAATTGCTTCATCTGGGAACAAGTATTCAACTGCTTCATCCCCCTCAACCGGATGGTCGGCAAGGAACTCTGCTACTGCTCTTCCTTTGACTGACTTCCGCGTGACATACTTCAAATCAAATTCGGAGAGCAACAGCAACCAACGAGCTAGCCTACCCGTAAGTGCTGGTTTCTCGAAAAGATATTTGATGGGATCGAGTCGCGAAACCAACATTACGGAGTGAGCTAACAGGTAGTGCCGCAGCTTCCTGGTAGCCCATACCAAAGCTAAGCAAGCCTTCTCCAGCGGTGTATAGCGAGTTTCATATTCTAGCATCTTCTTGCTCAGATAGTAGATGGTTCTCTCCACCCTGTCTTCAGACTCTTGTGCAAGCATACAGCCCATCGTGGTCTCAGTCACTGATAGGTACAAAATCAACGGTTTCCCTGGTTCTGGTGGTGATAAAACGGGCGGGTTATGTAGATATTCTTTGATCTGCTCAAACGCTGCTTGACATCGGCCGTCCCATTGAAATTTCTTGCCTTTCTTCAGGAGACCAAAAAGTGGTTCACAAGTCAAGGTTAATTTTGAGATAAACCGTCTTATGAATTGCACTTTACCCAGAAAGCCTCTCACCTCCTTTTCAGTCCTTGGTGGGGGCATTTCTAGGATGGCCTTGATTTTGGAAGGGCCGACTTCGATGCCTCTTTGTGTAATCAGAAACCCCAGCATTTTTCCCGCTGTAACACCGAATGTACACTTTTGAGGGTTCAGCCGCAACCGGAATTCCCTAATCCTTTGAAAAAACTTATGCAAGGTGGTGTAGTGGCCCTCTCTTTCTTTGGACTTGACAATCATGTCGTCCACGTACACCTCAACCTCCTTGTGGATCATATCATGTAATAGTGGTCGCGGCCCGTTGATAAGTAGCTCCAGCATTCTTCAACCCAAACGGCATGACTCTATAGCAGTATGTCCCCCACGGGGTGGTGAATGCAGTCTTTTCCCGGTCTTCTGGTGCCATTACTATCTGGTTGTAGCCTAAGAAGCCATCCATGAATGAGAGCAAAGCGTGCCCTGCTGTGAAATCTACCAACTCATCGATGTGCGGCAAGGGAAAATCGTCATTCGGACTAGCTCTGTTTAAATCCCTGAAGTCTACACACACCCGGATCCTGCCATCCTTCTTCGGTACCGGAACAATGTTGGCCAACCAAGTCGGATATTCAAATACCAGCAGGAAGCCTGCGTCGATTTGCTTGGTGACCTCTTCCTTAATCTTGAGAGCCCAGTCCGGGCGGATCCTTCTGAGTTTCTGTTTGACAGGTCGGGCCTCGGGGTCAAGGGGGATCCGATGCTGTACAATCTCAGGATCGATTCCAGGCATGTCTTCGTAGGACCACGCGAAAACATCTTTGAAATCTTTTAATAAAGCGACTAAGCGCTCGCGTTCCTCCGAAGACAACGTGGACCCGATCTGGACCAGCCGCGGGTTCTCCTCAGTACCAATGTTCACGGTAGTGATTTCGTCCACTAGGGGTTTAACAAATCTTTCTTGCTCCTGCTCAATTAATCGTTGCAAAACCGGAGGAACTTCGTCCTCGTCGTTTTCAAAATTTTGAAAGTCTGAATTAATGCAATAAATTAAGGGCACAGAAAAGTACTCAGAAACCACAGTTGCTTGATTCTCATTAGACACATCCAAATCGTCCGATTCATTTACAACAGACTCAAATGAAAAGGAAAAAGACGACCTAGACAGGACTGTGGCGTCCGGGTTAACATCCCCAGGAGTACCAGACTCAGACTCAGTCGAGCTGGAATCTGATTCCGACTCACAAGACTCGGTGGAATCATATTCCGGCTCACTACCTGACCCGGTGCTGCTGGACAAAAATCCCTCCTCGTATTGCCAAGTGAGAGAGGGTGCGATAGATGCATCCAAGATAGCTGCTGGTTGGCTCGTAGCCGTTTCATCCCCAATCATGGAAATCGCGGAGTTATCCCCTAAGCACTTATGGTCGATCGGAGAATCAGAGAGTAGACATGCCAGCGCTACCCCCGTTTCAAATTCTGTGCCCTCAGGATCCACTGCTTTACACTGCTCAACCTCAGCTGATGGGTCCGTCTGCTCTTCGGCAACATCCTCCCCGGATAGTTGCAGGTCGAAGAAGATCTCGAAACTGAGCACGCGCTTCTTCTCCGCGTTTATCCACGGCTCTGGGAAGCCGTAAAATGGAAAGTCCTCCCCCTCCCGGACAAAGCGTCCGTTCAAGGTACCCTGAATGGGCCTATGCATTAACTCAAAAGGCTTCCCAGCCTGCTTTGCTCTGGCTCTTCCGGCCATTTCTTTTCCCTTCCTCACCCAGTCCTCTTTGGTGGGCAGATAACCCAGTCCAAAGGTGTGCGGGTTGTGTGGCACTTCGGCCAATAATGCGACACATTTCCTGCCGCTTCTTCCTAATCCCATCCTGGGGATGTGTCGTAGCTTGTTCATGAGGTAGACGGATTGAGCACTGACGTACACACCTTCATTCACAGCCATAATATTCTGCACCACCCGGGCCTCAGCCAAAGTGAACCCCGATAAGAACACATCCTCCGTGCCATGCTCGATTTCTAGAACTGGTGTAGACACTTCCGGCGGCGGATGGATGGATGAATTTCCGAAGACAATAGCCACCCCCTTCCCGTGAGGGTACTTCAGCATTTGATGTAGAGTGGAAGAGATTGCCTTTACTTGGTGCAACCACGGCCGCCCCAAGAGTAAGTTGAAGGTTGCGGGAACGTCCAAGACATGAAATTCGATGTTGTGTTGTCCTGGACCAACCTTGGTCTGAATCTTGACAGTCCCCATCACTTCTCTGCTAGTATTATCGTATGCTCTGATCACCTGAGTTGTCGGGATGAAGTCCGCGGGCTTCAACCCGATTGCGTATGCTGTTCTGGCTGGGCAGACATTGATGGCAGACCCGGTATCAACAAGTACCACCGGTATCCACTTGTCTCTACATTCCACGGAGATGTAGAGAGGTTTGTTATGATTCACACCCTCAGGCGGCAGTTCTTTGTCTGAGAAGGTTAAAGCGGGGAACCTCCTCCCGGAAAAACTAGCCCAACCAGCTGCTCTGGTGTAGTGTCTATAGAGAGTTTGGCCCTGTCCAAAGCAGATAGGACAGCCTGTCTGTGTACTCGCGACGCCATAAGCAGTCCCCAGATGGAGATGTCTGCTTGTATCTTCTTCAATTGCTTGAGCACAGCTTCTTCTTCAATCTGTTTCTCTCTCTGTTTCTCAGCTTCCTTGTCTTTCCCGGATGCCTCAGGTTGGTCTAAGTGCGGAGGCTTGAAATACCGCCCACTTCTTGTCATTGTGAGCGATCTCGTCAATATACCAGGTATCATCTGGTTGACTACTTCCCCAATCCTCGTCTGTGTGGGCAAGACATAAGTCATCGTCTTCCACCACATTCCGTCGGCAGCCGACAGACACCTGTCCGGCTCCGGTATGATCGTACTCGCAGCACCTTCAGTCTTCATGCTCGCAGGATTTGTTGTTCCCGTGCACACAGCACTCTCGACCCCCACATGGGCCTTAGCTTTTCTGATTCTCTCGGAATCCTCAAATTTTTGTTGCTCCAACTGTGTCAGTACAGCTAGTTGGTCAATATTCCCTGCATTTACAATCCCCAAATTCTGAGCGAAATTCTTAGTGCCGGCGCTCTCCGGCGGTATATTCTGACTCTCGGCCCTTCCGGCCACCACTGATACTCTTGCCCCTGCCGGGCCTTGTTCTGGTTGATATTCCACAATGTCTGGTTGATCATCTAACCATCCGGTAACTTCTGCCGACTCCTCATATTCGAACCAGTTGATTGCTGTATCCCCTTATTCTTGGTCGTTGAAGAATTGGAGGTTGGCAAAGTCCTCTTCCATTGTTGTCAGGTCATCCGCCCCCTGTTCAAGTCTGTCCCCCTGAATCACACACAGTTCATCTTTATTTGGCAGTCCCACACTCGGCTCTAACTGGCCCACTGACTGGATGTATTCACTTGGATCATAGGCTCCTGCAATGAGATTCTCAGACTGTTTCACCCCAAACTCAATAACCCCACTTTTCTCTGAAATCTGCCCTGTCCCATCTTCGGTGGTCACCACCTTTGGCTCAGATTGGGTTGTGGAGATGTCCATCATGCACAACTCAGTGCAGATAGGAAGGATCACCTCCGGCTTAGGTAGGTGGGATGGGGTGATATAGATACTAGGATCGTAAGACATGACCCCAGTTTGGATGAAGTTGATTCTGTTGGGAGGAGGGGCTTGGTTATGTGGTGGGAGGGGATTTGTTGTGACGTTGGGTTTTTCGGGAGGCGCGATCACCTGCTTGTCAATAAGATCTTGGATCTCATGACGCAATCTATAGCAACGGTCGGTGTCATGACCGTGTTGTTGGTGATACGCGCAGTATCTTGCCAGGTCATGAGAGGGAGGGAGTGGATTTGGTAGTGGCCTCGGCTCCAGGGGCGTCAAATGCTTCTTCCTGATTAATACCCCCAGAGCCTTGGACAGGGGCATATAGAGGGGTGTAAAGGTTCTTTGGCCTCTGGGCTGATATTTTGTGGTTTGGGTATTACTTCCGGATGCACCGGAGAAGGGTGTGGCCGCCGCGGGCCTTGGATGGGGAGGGGGAGTGGTGGTGACCACACTGACCTCCGAAGCTCTTGTATTTGCAGCGCCACTCGGGCCTGCGTTGTTGTTGCGGTTAAATGTCCTCCGAGGTTGCTCCCGGTCCTGGTCAATCAGACCTTGTTTCATTGCATCCTCGATTTGCACCCCCATCTCGTGTAGGTCTGAGAAGGTGGGGATGGGGAGTACAATCATCTTCTGCATCAATTTCGGTTGGAGATTGCGCACAATCATCCTGATTTGGTCCTTATCTGTGGGCCTCAAAGTCATCATCGATGCTTTCGCCCTCCATCGAGTCACAAAATCGGAGAAAGTCTCCTTGGGCTCCTGTCTCGTCGTCTCAAGATCATGAGTTGTAATCTCGATCTGTGTATTGTACGAGTACTGTGCAACAAAGGCCTCAGCCATTTCATCCCAATTTCTTTTGACCTCATCTTCCAACTTCGCGTACCAAATGGCGGCTACACCTGACAAGGTTCGGCCGAATAGGGAAAGTTTTTGTGGTCTGGTCAGGCCCATTGGCCGCAGAATGTCTAAGAATAGCCGAAGATGGACCATGGGGTCTCCGGATCCGTCGAAACGGTCAATTTGCGGCATCTTAAATTTGTCGGGCAATGTCACGGCCACGTCGGTATATCCATCCTCGATATCCGGAATAGCCTTCACCCCTTGTGATTTTTTGAAAAGCTTCTCGAGCTTGCTCAATTTCAGAGCTGTATGGTCTATCTCAAACTCGAAGGGAGAGTCTGGATGGTTGGCAGGTGTATGGGTTTTGGACAGTTGAGGCGGAAGCGGGGGCGGAGCCAGCCCCGTTGGCAGGTTCGTGTCCTCTTGTATATTCTGGACATTGGGTAGGGTGTTCTGGGTGTTTGTGAGGGTATTCTGAACAGTAGGTGCCTGCTCGGGTAATGGAGGCCCTGGTGGAGGAGGAGCCTGATGTGAAGCAGATGCCGCATTTTGCTGTTGCAGCCTAGTGATTAGTTCGGCCTGCTGAGCCATGACTGTGGCCTGTTGCTTAGAAAATTCCGCCTGGCGGATGGCATCCTCCTGCATCTATCTCATGCTCTCTTGCATTTGACGCATCATTTCCTCTATTCCGGCCATATTCTGTTGGTCCAGCTGACTGATCGGTAAGTGTATCTCTATGGCGGAAACAGAAACCCCAACCTGACTGTCTGTTGCTAAAGTAACCCGCTGCCCCGGTAATCCCTGCTCTGACACACTGCGCCTCCTTGGTTTTCTCCTAACAACTGGGGGTAGGGAGTGGAACACTGGATGTCCGTCAACCAGATCCTCAGATCGATTGAGTCGGCGACCTCTCGTCCAAAGTGCTTGGGGAATATCTACTGGTTCGGAAGCAATCGTGCTAAAACTGCCCCTAGTAAAAAGATAAAATAAAGCGAAAAGGAAATAAATAACCAGATAAACGGGCAGCATAACAGCTTAAATTAAATACACAACACACAGTCGGGCATACAACACACGGTTGATAAGCTGAAAACACACTGTCCTCAATCACTGATCACTGTTCCTGTATCACTGTTCCCCAAAACTGAATCTGATATCCGCAGACAACTGATTCTCAGATACTGACTGATGCCCGCAGGCCTGATGCCCAAACTCATAAACCGATACATGCATTCCTGTAGAGACGCACTCTAAAGCACATAACAGATAAGTGAGAGCCGAAACACCCCTATGTTGGGGTAGGGTTTCCCTGTCCTATTTTGTCAAGAGCTAGGGTTTCACTACGCACAGAGCGGTTTCAAACAACCTATAAATGGGTAAGCAACCTGTCCTAGTTTGGAATGGTCACTATGGATCCGAATATGCACTAGGTCGAATGGTCAAAAAGGATGCCCCGGTAAAACCGGGGTTTGTGTTCCCATGCTGTCAGAGCCCAGAGCCGATCAGCCTTATGGACATGCCTTGACAAGACAAGCCTCCGGCAAATCGTTCGGGAATGGCATATGGCAAACACGGTGTCTTAGGCGCATCAATGCAAATGCAATGCAAAGAAACACACAAGTGTAGTCAAAACAAGATATCATGAGTTCGAGTCAAGTTCTCTAAATCCCCAGCAGAGTCGCCAGAAACTGTAGACGTCCCCGAACGCCCCGGGAGGGTTAAGTCCCGTTCTGTTCATTTGGGCTCACTACAGTTCAAGGACTCGATTGTCACGGTTCTAAATCTTGAACCAAAGAGTCCAAATCCGGCAAATCGTTTTTGAGAAAACAGATTTTTTTTGAAAGAAGTGCCAAACATGGACTGCTTTGCCAGATACAGAGTCGCCACCTAAATATTTTTTTATGGGGAAATTTAGGAAACCCTGACTCGGTGCCAAAGGCCACGTGTCCGTCATCACCAAAGTTACCTCGGCTCGGGAACTTGGGTACGATTGGGGAAGGTCACTTCGTGAGCACCCCCGCTCGCCCGGTCAAAGACCGGCCTCTACTAACCGTGATATCTAGTTTTGAAAACATTATGTGTTCTTATTTCGGTTATTAGCCTAGGTTACTATGTGATGCGCACAGCATACAAGTATAGACTGGGTCGCCTGAATTGGAACGAAACATTTCATGTTTGTCTGTTTGAAAATGGTTTGATGGTGCTACCCGCAAGTAGGCTAAGACGTGGATTTGCCACCCTCAGGTGGGCTTAGAAAACATGATTTTGCCACTATCTAGTGGGCTTAAAACAAACATTTGATGAATTGTCCCAATTTAAGTAACACAACCTCCACCCACAAGCATTCAAGCAGTTATATCACATAAGCACATAGCCTCATGGTAAGCATGCTATTTATGGCAACACTCACACGCATGCAAGGATGCTAAAGCATAAAACTCACCGAGTACTCCAAGCCAAAACAGAAGCTGATTAGAAATCCATGCATGATCCTAGATACACAGAATTGCCTAATACAACGCATGCAAAGATGCAAACTATAGCAGGCTCGGCTATTCTAAACATGGCATATGGAATGCTACAACTAACACGTATTCAATTTGGAATTGAAATACAAATGCAGTTTGTATGATGCGCTGAGCCCGGTGCGTGCAAAACAGATGAATGATGCAAACATGCTGTCATACTGTATGCTAATTGAAATATGCCCTAATCTAACCATCATAAGCAGATAAATGAAAGGGAAGAAAGACGTGGGGTTGGAAGACATACATCACACTCACCCACACTTATTACAATTATGCCCTCGCGCAGAGGGTCCAAAAGAATATACAGTCCCGAATGAAAGAATAGTACAGTCCAAATAATACAGTCCAAATAATGTACAAATTCCTAATTAATTTACAAATTAACTAAGAAAATATTAAAACTGGCATGCAAGCCAGGGACTGCCTTGATTCTGCTCCGGATGATGGAATGATGCATGTTTGGGCTGCCTTGCGCGGAAATCCATGACGATGCCCTAATTAGCCTCTGTTTGCACCTGTTCTTGAAATGCGTGCCAAACTTCAAAAAGTTGCTGATTCTTCATTTTGCTGCAACAGAGAGCAGGAAAGGGGCATAGCAATATATTTTCACAAATGTATGCATGCCTCGATCCTCGTGCCACCAATCACGCATATCGATGCATGATGGCCGAGGAGTCGAATTGCACAATTCAATATGGAATGAATGCAACACGAAAACACAACAAGACCTAACTCCATCATGGGTGATCTGGAGTGTCGGTGACTTGGGAATTGAGACACGTTCCGTCACTCGGAGTACGGAACGTATCTCGGTTCCCGTGCCTGAGCTAACTCCTATCCTGAACACGATGCAATATGCATGATATGCGTGAAATGCAACTAAGATACAATCCTAACATACACAATGTTATGTAATGGCATACACGCGGCACGAGGTGATACACAACCGAGCATACACAATGCTATGGACGAAATGGCATACGCAATGCAATATGGACTTACACCAACACAAGTGAACCTCAGTCACACTCACATAGGAGGCCATCAGATGAAAACAAGACAACTCGAAATGCGTGCACGCGTGCACGCAAACCGAGGACCGACCCTCAGGCACCGAAATGCCACTCTAATGAGACATGGCAAAGACATGGAATATGATATGCAACATGCAAAAATCAGTAGCAAAATGAGGGGGAAAACAGCCCCGAAACAAGGCGAAATGACACCCGATGCATGGAATCTCTCCCGAAATGCAAAACTAGGTACATGAAATGGCTTACAGCTATTCAAAACATGCATAATTGGTACATGGAATGAAAAGACAGAAGAAAGGCAGCCCCAAAATAAGCATTTTTACAGTTCAAAGCATGGCCAAACAGTGGGTACAAATAGGGCAAAATTATCATGCAAAAATGGGGGGCCAAGAGAGGTAATGAAGCAAGTCATAGCTTCTGATCTCAAACACAGAAGGCCCCTTCTACAATGTTGAAGAGGGACCAAAAATATGATGTTTTAAAGTTTATGACAAGCCCCAAAAACAGATACAAGTATGGCAAACAATTCATGCAAGATATGGGCAACAAGGGGCAAAGAAGTAACTGATATATGCTGGCCCCAAACAGGTTAGGGCCCTTCAACAATGTTGGAGAGGGGCCCAAAATATGGCTTTTTACAGTAGATGATCAAGCCCAAAACAGTGTAGAAATATGCTCAAAATGCCATGCAAAATTAAGGCCACAAGAGGGCTATAACATGAAGTATACCAAGGATGTCTCAAACAGCCCTAGACCCTTAATGAAACATGAAGAGGGGGTCATTTTAGGGCCATTTTCAGTTCGGACCAAAGTCCAAAAACAGAGACATAATAGCCTAATAAATCATGCAAAAAAAGGGGACCTAAGAGGGGTACAATGACAAGTGATATATGGAGGTCCCAAACAGTGTTGAGTCCTTCTTCAATGTTGAATAGGGGCTCAAAATAGGCCTATTTAAAGTTTACATCAGGCCCCAAAACAGATCACACACAAGCTAAAAATATCATGCAAGAAAATGGCATTCAAGAGGGTATTGAAGCAAGTGCAACATAGGGGGCTCAAAAAGTGTTGAGCCCTTAATGAAACAAGAAAATGAGCTCAAAAAAGTGACCTTTTCAGTTTGGTCGGAGCTCAAAACAGCAAGCAAAGAGGCTAGAAAAATGTTGCAAAATTGAGCTCAAAAGAGGGAATTGACACTTACCCTTGAAGACTACCCCTTGGATGCTTCTTGGCTTGAGAAAAGCTCCTCAAGTTGCTGGAAATGGAGTAGTGGTGGTGGTGCTTGGTGGTGATGGAGAAATGAGGTGTAGGACTTGGGAACTTTGAAGGAAATGAGAGAGATGGAGGGAGATATGCATGCAAGAGCTCTTAGGGATTTTTTGTAACCCTAAAACCAGGTCTGGGATGCTGGTTATAAAGGCCAAAGAGGGGGAGAAAGAGGGGGAAAAAAGGGAGGGAAAGTCCCTCCAAGTTTTCCTCCAAAAAAAGTCCCCCCGGATACAGGTTTTGGAGGGAAAACAAATACACAGCTGTAATGTATTCAACCTGAGGATCATGGCCGGCTAGGTATTGGAGCTGCAGGTGGCCGGCCGGCCACCCCCTATGGCCGGCCGGCCAGGGGTCAAAAGGGTCAACTTGAATTAGTGGCCGGGCACCACAAATTGGTGGCCTCCCAGGTGTCCTGAACACAACCCTGTGGTTCAAAATTGGCAACAGTAAAACAGGAGAGAGAACAAACCATTTTTAGGAGGGGTTCAAAAGGGTCAAATGGAATTACTGGCCGGCCATGTAATATTTGTGTCCTCCCAGGTGTCTACAACACAAATATGTGGTTTGGAGCTGAAGAAAGTGACCCTAGGGTGGTCAACATTGGCTTGGAAGTGTGGAAAACGGGCGTCGGAGGGCGATGAAGGAGATATAACTGGTCGCTAGAACAATTACTAGCCTCCCACCCTTCTACGGCCTTCCTGGTGATGAAACAGAGGTACCTGCCAAAAATGAACGAAAACCGATGCAAAATGAAGGTTCGGGGGCCGGAACGCGCAGTCCGAGGCCCCGAAAACTGACTTTTAGGCACTGAGAGTGGTGTTCGACCACGAAGTGGGTCTCTCAGACCTCAGTGTCCCTCAAAAGGGAGTAAATAAGATGCATGCCAAAAATCGGAGCCAACGGAGATGGTTAGGCGGTCCCGAACAGAGGCACACGGCCTGACGGCTCCGAAAACCGGAAACCGGGCTCCGAAATGGGCAAAATGGCCTACAGCCACAACATGTAGCCCACGGCCACTGAGAGACGGTCTACGGGACCTCTCCCTTCCCTCAGGAAAAGAAACAGGGAAAACCAAGTCTGGTTCGCAAACCGAGGCAAGGCACAGAAGAGGGTTCGGAAGTCCAGAGGCAGGGCTCACGACCGAGACTCTGAGACTTCTGAACGAGCACAACATGCAACATCACCAAGCGCTCAACTGGTGACGTCTGAGTCTTAAGGTCGGTCAAAAATGGGGTGTCTACAAAATGCAAATCAAACTACATTTTATATAGAAAAGAAGTAGGCACAGCCAAACGATGCCTAACACAAGCTAAGTACTTACATCCTCAATACTGGCTACTGGCCTCAGCGCAGCATAGATGCTTACACATAACAAAACCATGTTTCAACGTAAAAGGGGGGCGAGCACATACAAAACTATGTTTTTCGCAGAAAGAGTATAAGTAATTGGGTGTTATGATATTAGTGAGAAATGATCTGCTGGGAAAAAATGTACTGGGAAATAACAATACAATGGGATGCAGTGAATAAGGGGTGCAAGCCGAACCATATCTTATCTAGAAAAGGCATGGACACAAAACAGACCACGTCTAACGCAGTCTGAAACCTATGTAGCTTCAGATAGGTCCTCATTCTGTTGCTCTCTCTTTGAATCGGGGTTGGACCCTGCAGTTTATTAAAGAAAGAATCATGTTTGTACATCATGTTGAGAATAGCACGGCACTCTGAGCACATAACAATTTATTTTTTGAAATTGGAACTGGGAATGAGTTCTTAACCGGGTATTGAACCTACGACTGACCACAATACACCACGACTTAACAAAGGAAAACAAAGTAAAACCACCTAAACACATCTATTTTCACTTAAAACGACTTAAAATAAGAATCGAGACAAACAAAAACAACAGACACAACACTTGGATGTTTTCCACTGGTGGGAGAGCGCTCGGTTCACGGGGAGCCCACTGCTTTTCCAAGTGTTGTTTCCCGACCTTTCTCATTTGTGATTCTCACATCACTTTAGCACTCAGTCTCTGTTTTCTCTAAAAAGCCTTTTCCTTACTTTTTCTCTCAGCTCACATCTCTCTATTCTTTAATCTCTCTTATTTTTTTTTTATCCCTTCCCAGGTGTAGTTGATGGATAAGCTGAACATTGTGGACCTTATGAAGGGGGTTGAATATCCAGCTTCGTGCTTTGCACTTGGTTCGATACCTCACTGCTTGAAGGATAAGAAAGCCTTCGGCCCTTGCTGCTAGCTTCGGTTGTGCTTTTTCTAGCGAGTGCGTTGATAATGGGGAAAAGACAGAAAACCTCACCCAACTGTGCCCCTAGTTCATCATTTTGACTATTTTTTGTTTTTTGGCTTCTGCTAAAACAATTTTGACCAATATGAGAGTTAGATTAACATGTTTGTTCGACTTTCTACTTTGAAATCATGTAAGTCAGGCTGTAAGAACTGAAAATTTTCCTTTTTTGGGTCTACAAAATGGTCCAATTTTGGAAAAATAAAATAATTTTTGAGAAAATTAGTCAGCTTTACTAAAAATCCTCAAAAACTGGTTTTGCAAATGGCCACTACAATACCAATAAGAAATTAACTCTTGAGATGCACAACCTTAGATTTGAACTTGATTTGTCTTGCAGCCAAATCTTCTAACAAAATAGGACAATCAATTTTGAACGAAGATTAGCATGAAGATGAGCCAATTTGCATATGGATAGAATAGCCGAGTTTGAATAAGGATAAGCCAACCAACATGGATGAGACAAGTTGGTTGAAAATGGTTGGGACCGAACTTCAGGATGAAGTTGCCTACGTATCCCAAAGATGGGAATCAGGCTGCACGTAGTTCTCAGTGTTAAGGTGCACTTGGGTATTAACACTCTTATTTTACGTTCTAACTTTTGCCAAGGCCGTCCTTTCGGGTTTTCAACCTTGTGAGCTCTATAAATTTTTTTTCTTCTTCTTTTTCTTTTCTTTTCTTTTTGTTTCCATTTTTGTTCCTTTTCTTTTCTTTTTTGCTCTAACTTTTGCCTAGGTCGCCCTTCCGAGTTTTTGGCCCAGCGAGCCTCTCAAGGATGGAGAAGTTTAACTTGTCTATGTTGATCGGTTTTAAGATCTCTAAGCCATCCGAATCCAGGAGAATAGCTGTTATTCGCTGATGATATAGTCTTGATGATGTAAGGGCCCAACCAATTGGGTCTGAATTTGCCCCTAGTGTTGTGGATTGGAACTCAATTGTCTTTTCAGCAATAAATTTTTTTCTCTCCATTTATGGGATTTGGCTTTCTTGCCGATCTTTATAGGCTTGAAAAATGACCCATTTTTTACTCTTCGAGCATATCTGACCTTTTTGTCCCTAGTTCAAGGGTTGTTTCTAACCCAATTATGCAAGATTCCTTTGATGACATTTGACCTTCTTACCCTTAGTTCAAGGGTTACTTCCAATCCAACCATGCAAGCCTCATACTTTGGTTGACCGTTAATCATTTTGAATCAAGATTCAAGGTTTAAAAGCAAAGGGGTCGAGTCTTGAAGCCGAGAGTGATCCAATGTTGTACAATCTTAAGATCAATTCCAGACATGTCTTTGTAGGACAACACAAAACAGTTTTTGAAATCTTTTAATAAAACGACTAGTCGCTCGTGCTCTTCTGAAGACAATGTAGAACCAATCTGGATCAAGCCAGGATCCTTCTCAGTACTCACATTAACAAACATAATCTCATTCATCAAGGGGTTAGCACGCCTCTCTTCCTCTCAATTGATCACATTTTTGCAAATCCCAAGGAATTCCTCTCTCTTTGTTTTCATCGTAGTGTAGAAAAGTTTTGAAAATTTTTGGTCAATACAATGATTTAAAGGCACAAAGAAGTAGGTGAAAATAATTGTCGTTTCATTCAGAACTTCTAGCTCAACTGGCTCAATGGTAGAAACAGACTCAAAGAGTGAAAAAGAAAAACAAAACAAGACAGCGATGTCCGAGGTAACATCCTTGGAATCACCTGACTTTGACACAACAAGATTGACTCAATACCAAGTCCGAAAATAAAATAAACAACATTTTCAAATTGCTAAACTCAGTGCATGCCATCCACCATGCCCGAACTAAAATGAGCGCCATCAGCAGGTGGTTCATCCTCGATCACACGGTCACATTATCCCTCCCAAGTTCATTGATCTAGCATCGATAGATTTTGTAGGACCCGGTGAAGTGATGACCTTGTTGTCAATCAGATCTTGAACTTCATGGCGAAGACGAAAATAACTGTCAATGTCATGGCCGGTTTGTTGATGGAAGGCGCAGTACTTGGTAGTATTATACTTGGTTGGAAGGGGATCAGAGAGAGATCGAGGGTCAAGGGGTTTAAGATAGCCTTGTCCTATGAGGATTTGGAGAGCTTTGGATAAGGTCATATAAAGGGGATTGAAGGTGCGGTTACCAATCCTAACAAGATTGACGGAGGGCTTAGCAAGTGTTGCCTGGGTTTGAAGATCTCCGACGGGTGTAGGATTGGAGCTGAAAAGGGTGTTTCTGGTACGACAGCCCTTTTCCTGGCTTGCCTCTTGATTCAAAATGCTTCCAACCTGAGCAACAAAAGTGTCATCCACAGTTTTTGCAACAACTACAAGCACTTGCTACTTGTTCAACCCTTTGACCTTGAAAGCCTCTATAGCCCACCGAAGATGTGCATCAGGATCGATGCTTGCCCCGGCTTTGTTCTTGCCCTTTGCCTCCACTTTGCCAAGGGATTAGGTTGCTATATTAGAACAGAGCCTAGTTGTTGTCGACATGTCATCACCCAAGTTTGAGACGACTTCGGGTTGGCCTTCTTTAAATGCAGCCCGTCCTAAGATTGGGGAGCCTTTTGGCGTGAAATTTCTAGCATGTGATGTGGTCAATGATGGAGCCAAAATCCCAAAAGCTAAATCTGCCACAATTCTCTGAAGATCTTCAATCAAGCTCATTAGCTCAGAAGTAGTGGGTTCATGGGTTTGAGATGATTAGGGTTCAAATGCATCCATCATACATAAGTCTGTGCTTTTTGGAATGAACACTTCAGGCTTGGGTAAACGGGCTGGGGTGATGTATATGCTGAGGTTGTAGGTGGATGGTAGTGTATGGATTAGGTTGAGGTGTGAAGATAATGGGTTAGTGGTGGTCTGAGGTCGTTTTGGTGGAGCTATGATCTTTTCGTCAATAAGATCCTGAATCTTATGGCGAAGGCGGATGCAACGGTTTGTATCATGACCATGTTGTTGATGATAGGCACAGTATTTAGCGGGGTCATGTCTTGGTGGAAGAGGATTTGGAAGGGGTCAGGGTTCTAGGAGCTCTAGGTGCCCTTTTTCTAGCAGCGTTTTCAAGGCTTGAGAAAGACTCGTGTAAAGAGGATGGAAATTTCAAGCTTGGGACCGAGTTGAAGTGGTTGGTTTTTGGCTATTATCAGGAAAATGGTTTTTGATGGGAGTGGTGATAGTGTTTACTTCTGAGCAGTTCACAGTTGTGCTACCACTGGTAGTAGCATTGGAACTGCAAACAATATTTTTCTTCAAAGGCTCATTATATTCCACAATGATCCCTTGCCTGATGGCATCCTCAATTTGAACCCCAATTTCAAGGAAGTCCTTAAAGTTGAATAGTGGGAGGACTACCATTTTTTGCAATAGCCTTTCGTGCAGATTTCTGACAATTATACGAACTTGCTCTTTCTCTAGAGGTTTGTTTGCCATCATAGCCACTTTTGCCCTCCATCGAATAACAAATTTTGAGAAGCCCTCCTTCAGTTCCTGACGCGTTACCTCAAGATCACAAGTTGTGACCTCGAATCTGCGTGTTGTAGAAATATTGGGCAATAAAGGATTCAGCTAACTCTTGCCAATTCTGTTTCACAGAGTCCTCCAATTTCGCATACCAGATGGCAAGGTTTTAAAAACCAAACTGGTGAATGAACCGGAAAAAGGATCGGGTGGATGGGTCACAAGTTCAATAATTATGTCATAAATAATTTTTTTTAAAATATAAAATTTCAATTTTCAAAATTTTTTTTTAAAAAAAATTCTTAAATATTTTTAGTGAAGTTTTCCTATATTTAAAAAAAATTCCTAAATATAAGCCATAACACTTGACATACTAATAAAAAATAAAATTAAAGATGAAAATTTAGCTGTTAAAACAACAATCATAGTAATAAAAATTATGAAAGCATCCAACTAAAGCAATCCAAAAAACATAAGTTACAAAAAAGACAAGTGTACTGACATAAAACATAAATCTCAAGCAACAAATGTAAAAAGATGTTTACAACATGACATCATTCTTAAAATAATAATAATAATAATAATAATTCAACACAATACAACATCACAAACAATCTTTGATTTTTACCTAAATCTCCTAGGGACGGTAATTTAGCCAGTCATCATCATCATTCTCATTCGCATTTGCACTAGAGCTCGGGTTGTTTGATCTATTATCAATGTTCACGTCACCAAAAGATCCCAAGTCGATATCATCTCGAAGAAGTTCTATCTCCATATCATCCTCAACATCATCTACAATAGTTAAAATAAAATCATTAAGCTATCATTTTGATAATGATAGATAAAAAAGATTGTTGCATAATGATGAAACATTATTTTCTAACCATCTCGTAGACCATGACATTGCCTCTTATATCGTGGAGGCTCATCTTCTTCATAAAGCATTTTTTCAAGCTCATCATAATCAAGCAATGGAGGCTCCTTTTGTTCTAGTCTTTCTTCTTCAATAATCCAAAACTCGGTTTTGTTAATGTTTTCAATGTCAATGGGATCATAATTCCTTGTTTTGTAATACCTCCTATATTGATTCAATTGTAAGACTAAATAAACGAATAAAATAAAGAATCCATTAGTTACTATACAAGAAAGATTAATTTACTTATTCTTCAATCGCAAGTTGTAATGAACATACACAAGATCATTAAGCCTATGATGTTCTAGTCTATTCCTCTTCTTTGTATGTATGCGTTAAAAGATGCTCCAATTCCTTTCACACCCAGAAGAGCTGCTAGTTTGACTAAGAATTCGAATGGTCAACTTTTGCAAATTTGGAGCACTATGTCCAAACATCTTCCACTATTCATCTTATTATCAAGAAAGAAAGAAAAATATTATAAAAAATAAAAAAATAATAAGAAATAGATAAATCAGATAAAATATTCCAATCAAAAGCAAATAATAATGATAATTACTATTAAAAAAAATAGAGAGCAATTACTTGGTTGTGTTTTCTTAGATGTAGTAATGGCAAGCTTTCTTTCAAAACTGTCTTGTCGATCTCGAAACAATCTAAGTTCATTCATGAGCTTCGTTTTACTTGATGTGACTTTAGTTTCAACCACATCAAGTACACTATTCATAACCTCTGGCTTTTTGCAAAATGAACCTTGATCATATTGAAAAGCTGGGTTCAACCAATAAGCTGCCGCATGTATATTCTTCTGCAATTGATTATCCCAGTGAGTTTTAATGATTGTTGTGTAAGGCCTATACAACCTTTTATTTTTCTTGAAAATATCTTTAATACCTTTGATTGCTCTACACATGCCTTCATAAACATATCCCATGGACGGTTTCTCATCTCCATCAACAATACGCAAGAGACGCATAAGTGGCTCAATAATCTTAACAGTGATGAAGCAATCCTTCTAAAATTGTTTATCTAAAATGATATCAATGGCATCATTTCTTTTCTTCTCTTTCGCAAACCTTGAACTGGCAAACTCCTTACTTGTCACCAAAGCTTGCAAATCATACATATGCTCATAAATACTATGCAATACAAAGAAAGTAGTGGCAAAGCGCGTTGCTTCTGGGTACACAATTTCACTCCAACTCTTCTTCTTTCTCAACCAAGCTAACAACCATAAACAGTTGTATATGTACCTTGTCACTGTTGATGCCTTAATAGTAAGCTCATATACATGATTCATCTTGGAAATTTCACTTAAGATTAAGTTCAAGCAATGAGCTGCATATGGAGACCAATTTATAGATTTGTACGTTGCATTTACAAGTCTTCTAGCAACTTTATAATTTGCTCCATTATCTGTCACCATATGAACAACATTCGACACTCCCACCCACTCAATAACCTCTAAAAACAATTTAGAAAGAAGAGTAGCATCTTTGACAGCATCAGAGGCATCAATTGATTTCACAAAAGCAATTCCCATAAGGCTATACACAAGAAAATTTATTAGATTTCTTTGTCTACCATCAGTCCAACCATCACCCATAATAGTACATCCACACGTAGCCCATGAACTCTTCAAAGTGTTAATATATAATTGAAGCTCTTTTTTTGAGTCTCTCAATAAAGGAACTCGAAGTCGATGGTAAATAGGGACCTTATATCCTACACCAATGGCAATTGCGGCATCAAACATAGGCTGAAAATAAATGGAGTTCATAGCATTGATTAGAATACAAGTATCATAAAAGAATTTGCCAACAATCATATGTGCTCTATGTATGGCTTCTTTAGTTTGGAGGGCACTTTTGATAGTTGGTTGAGAACCTGGAGTGGTCCTTGGTGCAAAATAATCACCGATTTTTGTTGGTTCATGTTTCTTCCCCTTCCGTTTATGTGTCATTGGTGCTCTACTCTTATTTCCACTTCCAACTCCTTCATTGATTGAAATGCCCTTATTGTTTCAAGGAATTGTTTCCACAACCTCATCATCAACATTAATGTGAACATCATCACCCTTAAACTGAAAACCACCTGGACCATAAGGATTTAATTCATCATAATTTTCTGCACTTTGCTTCTTCTTTTCATCAAATGCTTTCAAAGACTCATGTATTTGATACTGAATATCTGGAGGAACTTTTTTACATGGCCCAACCTCACCTGACTTATTTGCAAGATGTTGCTTTATTCTATTAATCCCTCCACCTTTAATAGTTTTCCCACAATACATATATGAGTAAGTCTTCTTCCCATTGACATCTCGTCCATCGATAACATGTGCCCATGCAATATCAAATTTTCCCCTTTGTGGCTTGGGTGGAATTAGCTGTTGAATTTTGGCCAGATGACATCTCTCACAACTACCAGGTAGAATAAGAACAAATGAAAAAAAGAAAAAAGAAAAAAAAAACAGTACTCCTATTCAAATTAAAATTCCAGAAAGTAAGATTCATTACAATACAATACAATACAATAATCATAATAAAAAAGTACTCCTATTCTGGCCAGAGACTCAATTATTAAAAAAAAAAAAAAAGAAGTCAGATTCAATACAATAATTAAATTAAGTGTAATTAAAAATTTGAAAGTTAATTTTCTTCTAATTATTAGATGCATGCAGTAAAATAGGTCATAAGAAAAGGAAAATAATCATAATTATTCATGGGTATCCAAAGCAAGAAAAAGGAAATCAAACAATTAATATAGTATATCATGTGACAAAATTTTTCAATCTATGTACAACGACAACAACAGCAGCAGGACAATTAATTTTTCATTATATCTATCTACACCAACAATTAATTTAGTGCATATAATCTAAACAACAGGGGTTGGAGGAGTTAATTATTTGGTGTACATTGTACAAGAGAGAATAGTCAGGAATAATTCCCATTCTACCAAATAAAGGTGAACTGCAAATTTAGCTAAGATCGCAGTGTGCATCGTGTTTTCACGCTAGTAGAACATAAGTAATTTGTAATTAATGATTTATTTTATTATTATTATTATTTAAAAAAAGTTGATTTTTCCTTCTTCTTTTCATAGGAAACTGAAAGTGCAAAACAAGAAGTACATCAAATAGACCCAAATTAGTAGAGGATTTTTTTATTATTTTTTTTGTAATTTTTTGTGAAGGAAAATAGAAAACAGAGCCTTCTTCAAGTAGACCCAAAATTTCTGAAAAACAAAGAAAAAGATCAACGATTCATCAAAACAATACCTAGAGGCTGGAGGCTGAGATTCTTTGGTAGCAGTGGTATGCGAATCTGTGTGTAAAGTTGAGAACTTGATTCATTAATGGCGAAAAAAAACAAAGAGAGACAGATCGGCTACTCTTAATAAAGAGAGAGAGACCTGTGTGAAGAAATGAAGAAGCCCTAGATGGCTGCTCTCTTTAAAGATCAGCAACGAAAAAAAAAAGTAGATCTGATTTTTTTTTTTATATATATACACAAGCAAACCGGCCTGGTTCAATCAACCCGTGAACAAGTTGACCGGTTCATCGGTTAAACCACGGGTTTCACCGGTTATTAATAAATATACCGATTTTTATACTTGACCGGTTTAAGAGGGCCAACCGGATCGGAACCTCACTCGATCATCGATTCAACAGGTTGAACCGGCTGGTCCGGTTCGGGTTTCAAAACCTTGCCAGATGGCAGCTATTCTAGACATGGTTCGGCCGAATAGTGACAACTTCTGAACTCGAGTCAAACCCATTGGTCGCAGGATATTAGAAAACAGACGCAGATGCACCATTGGATCTCTATATGCTACATCTTGAACCGCTTTGGCAAAGTAACGGCGAATTCAGTATATCCATCCCCAATACCCAGAATGGAGCTAACCCCCTGTCCTTTCTTGAATAGTTTTTCAAGTTTGCTAATTTTAAGCAGGGTTGGGTTGAACTCAAACTCAAAAGGTGCCTCGGCTGGGGCTCTAGACATTTGAACCGGGACTAGATCTGTCTGGATTGGAGGAATATGAACACTTGGTGGATCCTGAGCTGTATTGGCAGTGGTGCCTGGCATAGGAACGGCCACGTTAGGTGCATAAGAAGCAGAACTGGCTGTTGTTGTTCTTGTTGTTGCAACCTATTAGTGACCTCAGTTTGTTGAGTCATATCCTGCTAGAGCGAATTTACTGTTTGCTGAAGACGAATAAGTAAATCCTCTAGATTTGTCAGAGGCTGAGTCATGATAAGAGTAGATGCCCAGGATGAGCTGAACAAAGGTGATCTAATTGGTGAATGTCGGAACAGTGGAACTGCTGAACCTTGTCTGGCCCTCCTTTGTCTTGCCACCGACAAAAGTGAAGCAAACACTAGCTGCCTCTGAACTAAATTTCCGATCTGACAAAGTCTATCGACATGAGTCCAGAGTACCTAGGGGATAACAGAGCCTTCTGAACCTATGGTTTTAGGACTACCTAGCAAAAGAGAAAACAGACAGCACCTCAGCTCAATTTCACTAGAACAGATATGATCACAGTTGAATGAACGTACTCCCCATTGAATTCTGCCCCACAAACTAATACCAACCAGACCATTAATATGAAGCACCCCTGTACAGTTTCATTGTAAAGCACATACCAGTTAAAAGAGAGCTAAAACACCTCTATGAGGGGGTAAGGTTACTCTATCCTACTTTTGTCATGAACTAGGGTTTTACTACTTCAATCAAGCGGTTTCACGCAATCCTGCATACGAGCGAGTATCCTGTCCTAGTTTGAAACAATCATTATGGCTTATTATATGCAACTAGGCCGATTGGTCAAAAGGTTACCTCAGCAAGACTACCTAATATACCTCTTACACCTAACACCGAAAAGTGAAAGAATGATCAAACGATACAGCAGTAGTCCAAATCTAAGGGTTGTATTCCCAACATGGCAGGGCTTACAATCGTTTAGCCTTTTGGCAAGTTTTTGGGCAAGCCTCCGGCAAACCGTCCAAGAATAGCAGATGGCAAACACAATGACTTAAGAAAACCAATGTAAATGCAATGCAAAAAACATACAAGTGTAGATAAAATTTCACATCATAAAGTTCAAGTCAAGTTCTCTACAGTCTCCAGTAGAGTTGCCAGAAACTATAGCTTGACTTTTCATGCTCCTTTCGGACACGACTAGCCCTACAGTTCGAACTCCCGTGGTTCTGAATCTGATTCCACAAATGCAATGTGAAATAAATAAACACAAATGAGTCCAAATCCGGCAATTTTTTCGAAAAATCGATTTTGAATCAAAATGTCAAAAATGGACTTCTTTGCCAGATATAGAGTCGCCACTTAAATATTTTTGGAAAATTTAGGAAACCCATGACTTGTGCCGAAGACCACGTATCCGTCATCACCAAGATTGTTTCAGCTCGTAGACTTAGGTACGAGATGAGAATGTCATGAATTGAGCACCCCACTCGCCCGATCAAAGATCGGCCTCTACTAATCCTGATGTGATTCTTATTTACATTATATGCTCTTGTTCCGATTATTAGGCTAACTTACTATGTGTTGCACACAAGTATAAACTAATTTGCAAAAATTGGAACACTTTGATTTTATGTTTGTTTGAAAATTGTTTCGAATATGTACCACTCGAAAAAGTGATCGCATATGTACATTACTCAATTTATTCCAATTCAAGCAATTAGCCTTCATCCGCAGGCATTCAAGAGTTATGTCAATTAAGCAATTAGCCTTATGGTAATCATGCTTGACATGTCAACAATCACACGCATGCAATATGCTAAAGCAAATAAAAGCTTACCGCAATTCCTGAGGCGAGCCAAAAGAGAAACTAGTTAGAAAAATGTATGATCCTAACTAATGAAAGATGCCTAATGCAACACATGCAAAAATGCAATTAATAGGCTCAGCCACTAATTATGACATGTGAATCAATTTGATAGCATGCGGTTTAAAAACATATTCAACAAAGTAATAAACGACAATACTTGTTAGAATGATGAACCGAGCCTCTATGCATGCAAGACAAGTGGATGCAAATCATGGAATATGCTAAATGAAACATGATATTCTATTCTATCCATCATAAGCAAATAAATAAAAGGGAGAAAGACGTGGAGTTAGAAGACATACACACTTATTACATATTGGCCCTCACACAAAAGGGTCCGAATAAATGTCCTAGCTAATTAATTAGCTAACTATTACAAACCAAATGAAGTAAATTAACTGTACTAGCTAATTATTACTACACCATAAATTAGCTAACTACTTTAACTAATTAATTAAGTACAACATATAACTGACTATTCTAGTTAAACCAACCAATTAGTTACAAGTCCGCTACTTTAAGTACAACATACTACATACTACTATTACAACATTATTTTAACATATTCCAAGAATCGAGGGAAGACTCATGCATGGATGTGGATTTCCACTCGAAAATGCTCTTCGTTTTGTTATCGGGATGCTTTTGTTGCACAGTTAGGAGATTGCATTGATTTTTCACCTCAGTTTCTGCTCTGTTCTGTGAAAAAAATAGTACTGCCTGGCTGAAAAAGGTGGCCGACAGGCCATAAGTGGTGGCCGGCCGCCCACTAATAGTGGCTTGCCACCTAGTAATGGTGGCCTGCCGGCCACTAATGTTGGGTTTATTCTGCTGCAACAGATAACAAATAGAGCACAAATAGAGCATCATCAAGGAATTTTGTCCACTCTGCCTCTCCTTATCATCAAACAACTCAAAGGAGGGGTAGGCTCGATTCGCAAGCCATCAATCGGCACAAATTCATTGCGTGATGACTTATAAACCAAAGGATACAATTTCAATAAATGTATAATGGAAGACTCACAAACCTCATTCCTATCATGATATTGATCAAGGGAAGCAGTAGAGTTTGAAACTTGAAACATTTTCATCACTAGTTAGTATGAAATGCTTCAAGACTCAACTGGTTCAATTAACGTTCGATTGAACCCAAACCATTTATCTTGCTCCATTTTAGTCCAATTTTAACACCTCTTTTAATTACCTTTTCATTCATTAGTCATTTTAGTCGAAAATGAGCATTAAGTCCACTAATGGAGAGGAGTGTCAAACAAAGGGTTGTTTAGGTATGATAGAGATATCATGCCATTGGTAATGAACCCCCAAAAGGGATTAAATTATTAAGTACAATGTCACCCCTTATGCTTAAACAACACTCCTTTTGAAGAAACTCTCAAAACAAAGAGAAAAAGCCAAGAAAAGAGGGAGGTTGCAGAGGTGCTTAGAGGTGATCACTGGTATGGAAAGCTTGAAATAAATGCTATAAATTCAAATAGGTTGGTGGCTAAGGCCTAAACCACCAAACCTATGAAGACTATTACACTAAAAGCATGATATACAAAGCATAAATGAAATAAACAACCTAAAACAGTCCTAAAATAGCTAAAAACAGTGCTGAAAATTACATGGAAAAGCTTGAAAAAGTTAGGTACAATAATGGAGAATTTAAGCTAGTAAACAAGCATAAGGAGGGGTGGCTAACCCTCCATTTTTGGGACTTCAAAACTACATTTTTAGCCTCTAAAAATCTCTAAAAATCAGTGGTAAAAAGTTGGAAAAAAGTTAAGGAAAGACGGGAAACACAAGGGGAAAGACTTAGGAGACAAGGTACAAAGAAGGGTGATTAACCCCTCTACTTTTAATAGTCTTAAACCACAAACTTCAGCCCATAAAAACAGTTGAAAAATAGTTCAAAACCAGCAAGAAAAGATAGAGGAGAAGTAGTGCAGAGATGCTAAAAATTATACCTCTTGAAACAAGGTAACTCTTTTGTTAACAAACCCACAAGTTCTCACTCTCAAGGGCTGAGATTTGTAAAAAGAGCTAAATTTTTGGTTTAGGAAGTGTAAAGAGAGAGTGTGTAGGTTGCAAGATAGATAGATAGATAGATAGAGAGAGAGAGAGAGAGAGAGAGAGAGTGTGTGTGTGTGTGTGTGTGTGTGTGCGCTATGCATGTTTTGGAGTTTTTGAAATTTTTTCTAACCTAATTTCAAGAAGGGAGGTCAAAAATATATAGAAAAACATGTTACTAAGTTAGAAATATCTGTATAGGAACAGCTAGTGTCATGTATGCACCTGTGGGGGACAGCTAGCACAAATATCTGTAAAAATCTATTTTTTGACACAAGTGGCCGACAGACCACTAATAAGGGGCGGCAGGCCACTAGTGGCCGGCCAGACAAAAATCTGTTTTTAGGTTCGACTTTAAACGAGCATATCTCTTTCATCCGGACTCTGTTTTAGGTCATTTTTGAGTCTAAATTGAAATCCCGAAAGTCTACTTTCCAATGGTGGTGACCTCATATCTAAATTCTAAGTGTGCAAAGAGATATGCATATTCTAGTAAAATCTGCTCATTTCTGTTCTAACGGATTGATGCCTAACTTTTTCTTCAACTAGTTTTCTTTCCTCCCCTCCTAGTTTCTTCAACTTCAAACCTAAAAATAAGATGTTTTTAAATATTTTTCAAAGAATTCACCTCATTTTCATTTATTTCCACTTTGTCCTTACTCGATTTACCGAAAAGTGCAATATTTTTAAACGAAATACGAGTCTTGGAACATTGTAGAAAATTTTGGAAAAATATTTTGAAAGAGAGGATTTTAAGGTCTAAAATAATTTTGGTCAAAATGGGGTATAAAGTTTGGATTTAAAAGCTCTTCTTGCTGAAGAAATCGAACGTTTGTACAGCATAACTTTTATCATCGAGTAATTAACCTGAGGCGCCTAAGTCTTAAGAGCGGTTAAAAATGGGGTGTCTACATCTAGATTTCCATCGCCCTCTCGTTGTTGCCTCTTACCATCGCCCCTATTTGCCTCTAGCCGTCATGGACAAAATCTGGAGAGAAGAGAGAAGTAGAAGAGGGCTCGATATCCCTCAATCGAACTTGTGATCTCTGTCTCTCTTTCTCACACACACACACACACACACACACAAACTCTCTCTCTATCTGTGACGGTGAGTTGAGAAAGGGGGTGCAAGATCAAGGATTAGGGTTTTGACGATAATAGTAGCGGCAGTGAGTAGTGGGTGATGATGGCAGCGGTGCGATGGTGGAAATGAGGAGAGAATGCTACTGGAAGTGATGGAATTAGGGTTAGGGTTTGGAAAATTAGTGTTAGAGACTTAGGGATGAGGGTAAAAATGAAATTTGATTTTTCGACAAAATTGGAATAAAAAAAAATGAAAGAATGGAGGGTCTAAAGAAATTAGGTAGGTGTAATAGCGGCTTCTAAATTATAACGTTAAATAATTTAAGTACTATTTTACATTCTCTACAAAAGTACACTTTTTTTGAAAAAAATCTTTTTATCATTTTTGAGTCATATTATCTCTCTATTTTTTTATACATTCTTTTAATAAAAAAATAAAAATATATATTTATTTATATTATTCTAAACATCTTTTTTATAAAATATACTGAAAAATTAAGCTCACTTAAACAATTTTTTTGGAGCGGAAATAGAATTCCCATCTCTCCAGTTCTGTTCAAATTATGGACCGGAATCTTCTTGGATAATTAAAATTGGGTCCAGAAGAAACAAACTGCACCGAGAAAAGGTTGGCCCAAAAGACCTCTCGTCCTTCTCTGTTTTCTCCCCTATATATATATACACACAAAAATATCAGCTTTCTCTTTTTGTCTCCCATGGCGTCTAACAAGGGCGGAAAGCGCCTCTCTCTCACCAGATCGAGCAGCAGCGACAACGATGGCATTCTATCTAGGGTTTCGAACGCAGTATCGCAGTCTCCGATCGTCTACAGGGGCAAACAAGCGGCTTCGGACGCGTCCTACGTGACGAAGCGCCTCCTGAAGAGCACCGGCAAGGCGGCGTGGATCGCCGGAACCACCTTCCTCATCCTCATCGTCCCTCTCATCATCGAGATGGACCGCGAGCAACAGCTCAACGAGCTCGAGATGCAACAAGCCAGCCTCCTCGGCACCCCCTCTCAGAAGTAAACTGTCTTTTCGATCAATGAGAGCATACAGGTAAGGTCTTGATGGGATTCCTAGGGTGAGGGTAGGTTTTTTGTATGAATTTTGATGTTGTTATGGATTGTTTTGGATTTCTATGTGGTTCAATTTGATAATTAGGGTTTTACGCTCTATTGGGAATTTTTGGGGTTGTCTCTGTTAATGACTATACTAAAATTTAAAGCGTATTACTACTTTACATTGGTTTATATGATAATGCACTTGTATTTGTGTAGATGTGTTGTGTGTCTATATGTAAATATGTGGTTGTGCCCTTTCCGACTCGTCTGAAGAAATGATTGCTGTATAGAGCATTGTTTGATAATTTGATTTTGTGCTCTGTTGTTGGTTTATTGGATGGAATTACGGTTTTGATTAGATTTTCCAAAGTATTCATTAGGTTTTTTTATGTTGTACTAGGTTGCCAAGGGATCATTGTAAATTTATGTGTGAGGTGGTGTATATATGTGTACATATATTTGTACTAGAAGTGATGGCACACGCAATGTGTGAGCATATGATCATTTTATCTTAAGCTTCGTTTGGTTTTAGATTTTTGTCTAAAAAAGCACAAGAAGACAATTGGCTACACAAGTTAATAAGACAAAATGTTACCTCCAAACCATAATTATTACACTTTTTCTCTTAAAAAAGCCAAAAAAAAGTTAAACCAAACGAAGCTAAAAAAGTCCCAAACACAAAAAAAAAGCCAGCTAAAAAGGCGAATGCCAAACGAAGACTTAAAAAAACTCTTGATTGAATTCAAATCTGAAAATTAAAATAAATTTGAAATAATCAGAAGTTGAGACATTTGAGGGGAAATAAAAATCAATCATGCTGCAGACCCCAGTTGGGGGTGACTCCCACCACCCCCACACACATGTGGGGGTCAAGGAGAGGATGAAAACCAAAAAAAAAAAAAAAATTTTTTTTTTGGGCCAATCAGCACCCAGTGGGTGTGCTGGGGGTCTCCCCGAGTGGGGGTCTCTCCCATTTTCCAATAAAAAACTTGAAGGGCATAACTTACCATGTAACTACTATAGGGGGATATTTTGGAAAAATACAAAAAATGAGATGTCAACACCAACTCTAGCCTTCATATATATCTAGAAAAGCTAGTATCATATTTGGGAGCTTGAGATCGGATGTCAAGCTTGATATTTTCATCTTGGTTTTAACATAATGATTAATCACTTTGAGTTTTAAATATTCTTCAAGTACATCATTAAAAAACATAGTTAGTGCCTTAGTGCTGTTCTGACTGAAGTTTCAGTGCTGTTGTGTTGCCTTACATGGACTTAGGTACACAAGTTTCAGGTGCGGGTGCGGGTACGTGTCCTAGCATCATATCTTCATAAACTTAACTTTTAGAATATTGGGACATGTATGCAAAGCATCAGATCTTCATAAACTTAACTTTTAGAATATTGGGACATGTATGCAAAAATTGATATGCGTATGGGGACATGCCATGGACACATATATATTGCATATTGTATAATATTATAATATAAAATATTGTAAATTATGTAGAATTGTACTTATTAAATAAGATTTAAGAAAAATATAGAATCTCTCTCTCATCAATGCGAGAAGCTAGAATATATATTTTTTTTTTACTAGCGAATGTGAGTTTCTTCTTCTTTGAACATCATAAAAAATAAAGGATCTAAGTGTCTAAATTAAGTATAGGTGTCGGGCACATATCTCCCGCCCTTACCCTTGTCATATCGGGTGGACAGGAGTACTTTGGAAAAAATAGAAGAGTCCATCTAACATAGCCTCTAACAAGTTGAAACAAATTAGGAAATCTCGAATTGGTTTATTTACGCCGGACTTTTGCTTCTGTCACATCTTCCATTTTGTTAGAATAAGAATACAGATGCCAATTCAAGCTTCTATCCAATTGCCCCTAATAGTCAACTCTCTGGTTTCTAAAATGTTTGCCTCCCCATCTTCTCCTCTTCCAATACAAGGATGAGAAAAAGATCTGCAAAAAGATAGAAAGACAAAAATGAAAACCCTTGAATTCGTTTTTTCACTGCTATTACATTTTTTTCCCACTATTTTGCTTTGCTCTACTTTTTGCCAAAACTGTTGTGCCTCTCGTTTTGATAGATGTTCTGATAAGTTCAGAATTTCAAGCAATTTGTGGAATTGTATAATTTGTGCATTTTTTGGGTTATAATTCCTGGATTTTTAATCTGCCACTATTTGATTGATACCTAAAATGTTAGATACGTCAGCTGTTTTGAGGTTGAGGGCTTTTCTTGGTGTTGATTATGAAACTTTTTGTGGACAAGAACTTTTGCCTTTTCATTGGGCATTTTAAACCTTTGCATTAAACATTTTAAACTTTTGTTGTTCATTGGGAGTGGATTATAACCTTCTTCCATGAGGTTAATGTTAGCCTTCATGGTGAGGAATCGAAACCCTCATACATCATGATTTCTGAAGCAGCTTTCCAGGAGTCAGTACTGTAGGTTTGAGAGCTAAATGCCAGCTTTTGTTTTCTTTTTATCAAACTTTCCGCATTGCTAGAGTTTTGCTGCATTTGTAATTTTGTATCTTCCATTTACATTAGACACCGAACAGTTTCCCTAGGTCAAGCAATTCAATTCTTCATTCCGCCGAATGTGCTTCATTTATGTAGACTGTAGACTTGGGTTGATTTTGCTTCACTTGAAAATTTGGAATTATGCTGCTGAATCAATAAACCATGGATTTAGAAAGATGCTGCCTAGCTTAATTTGTAAGAATGCTTGTGGTAATGTGGCATACTTGTGCATGAGCTCTCTCATGCGTATGAGGTAAAATTGGCCATAACATTCAGCAAGAGACGGACAAGATCTTTGATTTCGCTGTTTGTCTTTAACCATTGGGCCACCTGTGCTCATGACCCTCTATCTTGCTTACTTCATACCTAAAGAATAAAATAAAATACATAGATATATGATTAAAGCCCTTGAACTTTGGCTGAGGTTTGTGGTTTCTTGTTGCTTTGAGACACTGTTGTTTGCTTATAGGAAAATTATCCTATGCCTTAAGGATCTTACGAATTGATTTCTCTATCTAAGCATCTCATACACAAGAAAGTAGCAAATATGGAAGATGTCCTAGAAGAAGAAACTTGACAATGAACTTCACAAGCTTTGTACCGATTATTTGTTGACTTGGCGGAGATGGTAGATGTTATTTGTTTCTAAATGCCAGTGGACATTGGTAATCAATTTGATTGTGGGTTGCCTTCTCTTACTTGCAAGGCTTTGGGTGTGCATCCCATGTCAAACAAACAATCAAGGATAACATAAACAGATGAAGCCTGCGGACTTGTTACTTTTTAAATTTGGATAAATTACAAATATATCCCTGAAGTTTGTTTAAAATACGAATTATTCTATGTGGTTTAAAAAATTACAAATATCTCCTTGTCAGAATTTTTTATTTAACAGAATTAATTAAAAAAGTGAAAATTTTAATTGTTCACCTGTACAATAATAAAATTATCTGAATTATTAATTGAAATAAAATTTTAATATTATTAAAAACTGTTAATTAACTTGATGATTTGTTAATAAAATGATCTATTTGTTATGAAATTAGAAACTTTGGAGGACATAATGTAATTTCTAGAACTACAGGGGGTAATTTGTAATCTACTGTTTAAGTTTTAATGCACTTTTTATATGAATGACAAGTGCTAGATATCTCATACTATTCTAGTGACCTAAGGGCATTTCCAATGTTTACTCATTTGTTTCATCAAATTTGAATAAAAAATTCGTCTAATATCACGCCTTCCAACAAAGGATTTTGAATTGTTATCAAATCACTTCTCGACTGGGAGGATGACCAGGGGGACGTTCGGTCGGTCGACCAGGCAATATAATTTTCAGTCAAATTTGAAATATATTGTGGGCAATTTTCCTCTGAAGTGGTTGTCTAGGGGGACAACTAATCGGACATCTAGCTGGTCGTCTGGTGGTATTGTACTACCTACAACTCCAACGATTTTGAACAGTAAATTGGTGAAATCCACAGCCATCCTTAATTTGATGAAAACTGTAAGATCATCTCTAACGTTTTACCTTTTCTTTCATCAAAAACTTATCAAAATCCTACTCAAACATTGTCATCGGTTTGATATCAAATTGAGGATGGCTAAAACTTTTCATCAAATTGAGGATGAGTGAAGCATTTCATCAAATTACCGTAGATAGCCGTTGGTGTAGGAGCACTGGACGACTGGCCTATTGTCCTCCGGACGTTCACTTTTTCGCAATTTACACTGGCCGGTCGATCGGTCGGACATCCGCCTGATCATCCGCCCAGTAATTTGATGGAAAATCAAAACCTCCATTGGAGCGCGATATCAAATGCAATTTTTACTCAAGTTTGATAAAATAAATGAGTACATATTGGAGATGCCTTGACACGTCCTGGATTTGATATTGGTTTGATGAGGTGATTGGAGCAATAAAAACATACTTTTTTTCACTAAATTTAAATTTGATGAAAGAAATAGTGTTAGGTTAGAGATGGTTACTTTTTGACAAAGAGTGTTTTTTGATTTGAAAAACTTGATACCATAACCTTTATTCATCATTAGAGTTTACCTGAAGCTGCAATATGAAGTTATCAAATTAGCATTCTTAGACAGTCCTTTGAACTTTTTATTTATTTATTTTTAATATTTTTGGGGCCTGAACAGTTCTTTGAACTTTTTAATTTTTTAAAAATAAAAATATTTTTGGAGCCTGAACTGCTCTTTGAACTTGAGTTTTACTTTCTAGTTGGGAAGGTAAAAACGGGTTGAATTGTGTTTTTGTTTTTGTTATTTTCCCTTTGGTTTCTGTTGGATTTTGCAAATGGGAACACAATTAGCAGGGTTTTTGTTGTAAAATGGCTAGAGGAAGAACTCAAATAAACTTCAGTTCTGTCACTCTCTTCTCATCTAAGTCCCCTGAAATTTTACAGTTACCACCATTGAGGCCTAAAATGAAATTTCAATTAGAGGCTTTTCTTATTTTTAAAAATAAAATTTATTAATTTTATATATATTATAAATTGTTGGGTAAAATTTATTTTACTTTTTGATTCTTGTAGTTATAATTAAAGAGGTTTATTTTACTGGTTTTTGGGCCTTTAGATAATGAATTTTTTTAGCCGTGATTTTAAATAAGAATTATTTTTTAAAAAAAATGTTTTTAACGAGACATTTATTTATTTTATTAGTTGAGTATTGATATAAGATATTTTTTTAAGAATTTGGACAGGTAAATATTTTTTGTTTGGGTTTATTAAGAAGGAAATATTTTTATTAGAAGGATAGAGTAGGGAGTATTATTGAGCTGTTGGACAGATCAATTGATTAGGGAAAAGAATTCCAAAAAGTATAAAAAACCGAACCAATGAGGACACTAAAATCAACTATATATTAAAATAATTATGATGATAGAATTTAGAGTGTGAGGCCCGCCATTAAAGATGTTAAGGGTCCGTTTGGGAAGAAGATTTGTGATTAAAATAGTCACAAAAGATAAAATAAGATATTTTAGTCATAACAAACAAAATATTACATTCAACTCATAATCATTACATTCTTCTCTCACAAAAAAAGTATAAAAAAAGTTAAAAGAGCTAAAAAGCCCTTCTCAAACCAAGCTTTTTAGCCTAGACTAAAATAGTCAAAAAAGCCAAAAAGCTAAAAAACTAACCCACTTTCCAAACCAACCCATTGTTTAACTCAAACTATTTAATTTTTTTGGTGGTTCGTCCTATTTTTCTTAGATTTTTTGAAAACGAATACTAACAAGAATCCTATGATCACAGAATTAAAAACTCAATTTATACACCAGAAAAAAAAAAAAAAAAAAATTCACCATATAAAAAGGATGTAGCAATCAAAAATTTATACATATGAATGTTTTATATTAAAATAAAAGATACACATTAAATCATATCATTGTTTATAAAAAAATTATGTAAAATTTTTATTTATATATCTGCTCATTTTTCGATAATTGATCTAGCTTTACATTACACGTAAACAGTGAGGTCTTGCTTAACAATTTAAGTTTTAATTAAAAATCACTATAAATCCTTAAAGTATTCTTTCTGGGGCGAAATATTAATAAATTTTAAATAGTGATTTTATAAATTATTTGGTCCTTTTTTTTCCTTATGAATTCGTCCTTTTTTTTCCTTATGAATTCAAACGTCCCATTCTAGTATGAATTAAATAAAAGGCCAAGTCTAAAAGCGTGTGTTATATGTTAAGGGACAAATGCGAGTTTTTTCATAATGTTGAATTTATTAAGGTAGTGTTTGTTTTGAGGGATTGAGATGATTGGACCAATAGTCCCTCTAGATAATAGTCCATTGTTTAGTTCAAAATTATTGCTCCGGTCTATTAATTCCTTCAGACTATTAGTCCCAAATATCTTGGACTATTGTGTCCCATGGAGGGGTGGGACACAAATGGAGGGATAAGGGGAGATATGGGATTAGGTGGTGAAATGACTATTTTGACCATCTACTGTTTAATTATGTATTATATTTAGTAAAATTCAATAAAATTTAAATGTCTCAATTTAAAAATAAAATAATTTTATTTAATTTTTATTGATGTTTTATTTATTTAATTTTTTTAAATAATTTTTTATAGATATTTTATTGATGTTTTATTTTAAAATTTTGTTTATATTTTACTTAATTTCATTATTTAAATTTTAATAGATGTTTTATTTAATTTCGTTATTTAATTATTATTATTTTTTAAAATAAATTTATTTAAAATTTTAATTAAAAAATAACATATATTTTTATTGATATTTAATTTAATTAATTTTTTAAAAATAAATTTATTTAACTGTGCAAAAAATAAAATAAAATAAATTTTTATTTAATCTAGCTAAAAATAATTAAAATATTAAAGATATGTTTAATATTGCTATTACTTAGTAAATAATTGAAAATGATAAAATAGTCATTTGAGTATTTATCATTCTCCATAATATTCCAAACAAACATAGGATTCAATAGAATAATCAAATCCAAACATCTAATCCCATGACTAAACAAACATAGGATACAAATCCAGTCCAACCAAATAGTTCGGGAACAAACTATCCGGTGAATTCCAATCCCCCCTATCCAGTTCGTCCAAACAAATACACCCTAAACGTAAGACTTCAAAAAAAATTCTTAATATATTTTTTTCAAACGTAATACTCCAATGTAACACACTAAAAACACTTTGATATACTTTTCTCAAACGTAAAAACATAACATTCTAAAAAAATTCCTTAGCATACTTTTCTTAAATGTAAAAACGTAACATTCTAAAAAAACTATTTAGTATATTTTTTTTCCAAACGTAGTATTTCAATCAATGTAATACACAAAAATTTCTTAATATATATATATATTTTTTTCAAACGTAAAACTCTAGTGTAATGTTCCAATGTAATATCAAAAAATCACACTAATAAAAATATAAATTTTCAAACTAGACAATTAATATTTTAGCCATCAATCTCCCCAAAAAGAATATTTCACACCTCATATTTCTATTCTCATCCCAAAAACGAATCAAAAAATTAAAAAAAAAAAAAAATTGAATCACAAAAAGACATTAAATTCAAATGGCACCAAAACAAATAAATGTAACTTTCCAAAACAAAAATAATTAATTAATTCATAAAAAACACTTAAAACTAAATGGATTTCATATAAAATTTATTGGTAAATTTTCCTTCTTTCCACTTTCATATAAAAAAAATTTAAAAAAAAAAAAATTTCTAAACAAACTCTAAATATAATTATAATATCACAATCTCATTGATAATAAACTGAATAATAATTGTTATATTAAAACCGTCACATTCTCTCATTGATAATAAATAATTCTTATATTAAAACCGTCACATTCTCAAAATCCAATGAGTCAAACAAAAAATGGCATTTAGTCAAACAATTAGTGTGATACAACTGTGAATACACCTACCTAAGATATGCATTTCCTCGCGTAGTAGTATTTTTAGTGTTGTCTCTTAGGGAGTTGGGGACACACATGAAAATTTACTTATTTTGATAATTTAAATTATTATTAAAATATAAAAATCTTTATAATTAAATTGATCGAATTGCGTCCAATCAAATTGATTTTTGTATGTTCTAGTCTTAAAAAAACGAACCACTAAGAGCATCCGCCTTAGCCGAAACAAAATAATAAAAAGATAAAATATAACTAATAAATCATAAAATTCTTCCTCTATCAGTCTCAATAAATTTTTTTTAAATTAATTTTTTTGTTGAATTTGTTACAGTATCTCAACAA